>OX940791.1:10734401-11443765 GCA_954870985.1 Trifolium fragiferum | reverse complement strand
AGTAGTATTTTAAAGTGATGTGATTGTTGATGTTTCCTTGATTCGTTGCTTTTCTTTTTGTTCGAATTTTATTTTGCAGTTGCTGTTAAAGTTGGAGGACAACAGATTGATTGAAACTGTTGGTATTCCAGTTGAAGATGATAAAGGTTCAGTTCGCCTGACAGCATGTGTCTCATCACAGGTGTTTGTCTTGCTCGTTAATCATCAGACAATGATTTTTTTCTCCTTCTTTGCTGTAATATTTGCATAGTTGATCAGGAAAATGATTTCTGTTTTATTTGACAATAATATGTGCTGATGTTTTCCGTTTTTGTTTTGTTATGGCCATCTGTTATTTGGATATTTAGGTAGGTTGCCCTCTACAATGCTCTTTTTGTGCCACTGGAAAAGGAGGCTTTTCAAGGAATCTTCGGAGCCATGAAATTGTTGAGCAGGTTTGTATCACACTTCGTTCACTTCATACATACAAAGAGTAGTTTGATGTTTGATTTCTCACATGATTGGTGAAATAAATTGCCTAGGTTAATTTAGATCAATTTAAAGGAAAATATAGGAAAAACATTCTTGGTATGCAGAGAAGAACAAAAGGAAGAAACTGAATTCATTGATCCATTTGATAAAATGTACCAAACTGATGTAAACTATACAGTGGAGTAGTTTATATACATTGGTAAAGTAAGCTAACTAACCAAAAGAACAGTTGAGAAATTGTAACTGACTATATCTAATCTAACTAAGCTAGTTAAAGGCTAATTGTAGTTAAATACAAGGTTAACTGTAGTTAAATACATAGTAATACTCCCCCTCAAGTTGGGCGGTGGGGATTGCAAACTCCCAACTTGGAAATAAATCCTTGAAATGAGGTCACATGAAGTGGTTTAGTAAACACATCAGCAAGTTGAGATGATGAAGGAACGGTTAATAGATGAATGATGCCCTTTTGAATCTTCTCTCTAATCACATGGCAATCAATCTCTATATGCTTGGTGCGCTCATGAAAAGTAGGGTTATGAGCAAGATAGATTGCTGAAACATTGTCACAATAAACTGAAGAAGGATACTTTATGGGAATGTATAAGTCAGCAAGGAGATAGTGAAGCCATTGAATCTCACAAGACAAGCTAGCTAATGCCCTGTATTCTGCTTCAGAGGAAGATCGGGAAACAGTAGATTGTTTATTAGATTTCCATGAAACACGGGCAGAACCAAACAGTATCCAGTAAAGGATTTTCTAGTATCCAAACAGCAGGCCCAATCAGAATCGGCAAAACCAGATAATTGTAGAGAGTTAGAGGCAGGGAAGAGAAGTCCTTGAGAAGGGGCAGATTTGAGATACATGAGCACACGGTTTGCAGCATGAAAATGAGATTCAAGAGGCTGAGAAACATATTGATTAAGCTGCTGAACTGAAAAAGCTACATCTGGCCTGGTATGAGTAAGATAAAGAAGCCTTCTGTAGGCAGAATTGTCAGAGTAAGGAGGGCTTCCTTCATTAGTGAGCTTAGTGGAAGGGTTACATGGAGTTGTGGCAGGTTTAGTGGCAAGTGTACCACTATCATCAAGTAATTATAAAGTGTATTTTCTTTGGTTTAGGGAAATACCATCCTTAGTACGAACAACTTCAAGACCAAGAAAGAATCTCAAAGGACCAAGATCTTTAATTTTAAAACGACTATCCAAAGTCTGCTTGACAAAATGAATTTCAGACATTGAGTTACTAGTCAATACAATATCATCTACATACACTAACAATGCTGTGAAAGTAGAATCAGAAGCTTTCGCAAAGAGTGAGTGATCAGCCTGAGATTGAGAATATCCAAGGAAATTAAGGTTGTAGTAAGCTTATGATTCCATTGACGACTAGCCTGCTTTAAAGCATAGAGAGATTTGTGCAATCTGCACACTTTATTGGAACAATCAGAATTTGGGATTTCAAAACCTGGGGGTAAATACATATATACCTCCTCATTTAATTCTCCATGCAAAAATGCATTATTGATGTCCAATTGTTCTAAAAACCATCCTTTAGTAGCAGCTAAGGCAAGTAAGACTCTAATAGTGGTTAACTTAGCCACGGGGCTGACGGTCTCGAAATAATCAACCCCCTCCATTTGAGTAAAGCCTTTAGCAACGAGGCGAGCTTTATAGCGCTCAATGGTGCCATCAACATGGTACTTAATCCGATAGACCCAATGACATCCAATAGGGGTTTTTGCTGCAGGAAAATCAACAATAGTCCAGGTTTTGTTCAAAGAAAGTGCATTAAGCTCTTCTTGCATAGCCTTTTGCCAACTTTCATGTTTAAAAGCTTGAATAAATGTTTTGGGTTCAGGGTTAGTAGTAACTGAGAGGCAGAAATTTTTATAAGAAGAGCAATTATTATAGGACAAAACAGAAGATAAAGGATAAGCAACAGCAGTATTAATACCTGAAGATGAATTAGTGCAGCTAGTGTATTGGCAATGGTAATCCTGCAAGTAACTGGGTCTATTGATAATTCTGGTAGAATGCCTAAGGGTAAGGGGTTGAGTAGGAGGTAAAGAAGAGGAAGCAGAAGAAGGCTCACTAGGAGTGCTAGAAGACATATGTGGTACGGTGGAAATGTTGGGAGTTGTGGAACTGCCAGGTGAAGATAAAGTTGAATCAAGAGTGGTAGTAGTCAATTATTTTCAACAGGGAGAGAATAAAAAAGAAAGGCAGAATTGGTGGTGGATGAAGGGATAGATATAGTAGGATTGGTGTTTAAGGATGAACGAAAAGGAAAATGAAGTTCATAAAAGATGAAATTTCTAGAAATGAACAGTTGATGAGATGACAAATCATAGAGGATGTATCCTTTGACACCCTCTTATAGCCAATGAAAGCTGCCTTACGGGCTCTATAGTCAAATTTTGTCCTATGTGTGTGTAAAGTGGAGGCATAACATAAACAACCAAAAGTTTTAAGATGTAAGAAGACAGGTGGTTTATTGTAAAGAATATCATAAGGAGATTTATTAGAAAGAAATGGTGTGGGGATTCTATTGATGAGATGCACCGCATGTTGAATGGCAAAGTTCCAAAAAGTTTTGGGAAGATAGATTGAAAGGAAAGTGCTCTAGCAACACTTAAAATATGCTGGTGTTTTCTTTCAACTGTGCCATTTTGTTGTGGAGTTTCCACACAAGATCTTTGATGAAGAATTCCTTTGGATAAAAGAAAGTCACGCATAAGGAATTCAACACCATTATCACTTCTTAAACACTTTAGTTTAGTACCAAATTGTGTTTCAACAAAGGAAATAAAATTGGTTAAATGTTTTCTAGTTTCTGCTTTAGATTTCATAAAAATAACCCAAGTATGTCTACTAAAGTCATCAAAAAGAGTTAAAAAATATTTGTGTCCTAAAATAGAAGTATGAGAGTATGGACCCCAAATGTCAGCATGAAGAATATAAAAAATATGAGTGGTTTTAGTAAGACTATTTGGATGTGGCAACTTTCGTTGTTTAGCAAAGTGACAAACATCACAAGGAATTCTTGTTTTATTAAAATGAATAAAGGGAAATTGAGTAGAGATACAGTGGTGTCTATCAAAGGAAATATGGCTTAATCTCATTTTCCAAATAACAGAATCAGAGACATTATTTGTGCTACAATTGGAAATAGAATGAGAAATAACAGGGCAAACTGAATCAGAAATAGACTCAATTATGTAGAGGCCACCAACCAATATATCTGTACCTGTACCAATCGTCTTCTTGGTAGTTTCCTGCAAAAACGAACAGCAATTAGCAGTAAAAATAGCACAACATCTAGTGGTTTTGGTTAATTGAGGAACTGAAATCAAGTTGGCATGAAAGGTGGGAACAAAAAGGACATCCTTAAGGTGTAAATCATCAGAAAGGATAACAGTTCCAGCCATATTTGCAGTAGTGAAGGTATTATTAGGCAAATGTATGGTGATAGGTTCAACAGAATGAGTATTGGTAAGCAGGGAACGGTTATTGGTAATGTGATCGGTAGCTCCTGTATCAATAATCCAAGAGTTTGAGTGCTTACCAAAATCAGGATTGGAATTGGTGTTAAAAACAAGGGGATTGGTTGAGCTAGTGTTGAAATTGGTGAAGGTGGTGTTGGCAGAATGAATTGCAGATGAAGCTTGTTGCTTATTCTGTTGAAGCAAATCCAAAAGACTTTTGTATTGATCTTGTGTGAAGGAAAAACAAAACCAGTGTTAGATGTTGCAGATGATGGAGTAGTTTGGCTGTGTTCGTCGTTACCAGCAGAAGGTGCCAAATTAACAGAGCTCTCAGATTGTGTGTTTTTGTTTGGTCTATTTTGGTAACCTGGAGGGTATCCATGCAGCAAGTAACAACCATCAATCGTATGATTGCTTCTGTTGCAATGAGTACAGTAGCGATTTTGACCTTGGCCACGACCTCCTCCATTGGATCTGCCACGACCACAATTATTATATCCTCCACGCCCTCGATGAGAATAGGTATTGTTAACTGATGCAGTATTGTCAGTAGGTGATTTTAGGACACCATCAGCATCGGAAATTGCTGGAGTATGAAACTGTTGTTCTTGTTGAGTGACTAAAGCGAAGGCTTTGGCAACTGAGGGAAAAGGATCCATTAGCATAATTTGGGAGCAAACATGAGAATATTCTTCATTAAGCCCTTTCAGAAACCTAACAGTGTAGTCTTGATCTCTGAAGGTTTGAAGTGATTGAACAGCACCGCAAGAACATTGAATTGCACATTTACAAGAAGCTAAAGGACGAAAATTCTCCAATTCATCCCACAAATATTTCAATTCAGTATAATAGCTGGAAACATCTAAACTTCCCTGAGACATGCGACAAATCTCTTCATGAATATCGGCAATACGAAGCATATCGCCTTAATCAAAACGAGCATGGAGATCTTTCCAAGCATCATAAGCCTTATCAAAGAAAGTTATTGATTTACGAACATTAACAGAAACAGATCGTTGAATCCAAGAAAGTACCAAGCTATTGCATCGAATCCATTGATTGTAAAGAGCATCAGATTTAGCCGGAGCGAGAAACGTACCGTCAACAAAAGCGATCTTGTTCTTCGATGTGAGAGCAAGACGCATCGGTCGAATCCAGGATTGAAAATTGCTGTTACCTTCTAATGGAGGCGTAACCAGATCCACAGCTGGATTTTCACTAGGATGAAGAAATAATGGACTGGAAACATTGGTAGCGAAATCTGTACACAAATCGAAACTCTGAATCGCCATAGTTGAAGAGGCAAGAAATTGAAGCTAAGAGATGAATTGAATCCACAGAAAAAGAAAAGGAATCGGAAGGATCAAAACAATATTGAAATTGGAAGAACAATTGTGCAGTGTTTGACGGATCCAGAGCTCAAAGGATGTGCTCTGATACCATCTTGGTATGCAGAGAAGAACAAAAGGAAGAAATCTGTACACAAATCGAAACTCTGAATCGCCATAGTTGAAGAGGCAAGAAATTGAAGCTAAGAGATGAATTGAATCCACAGAAAAAGAAAAGGAATCGGAAGGATCAAAACAATATTGAAATTGGAAGAACAATTGTGCAGTGTTTGACGGATCCAGAGCTCAAAGGATGTGCTCTGATACCATCTTGGTATGCAGAGAAGAACAAAAGGAAGAAACTGAATTCATTGATCAATTTGATAAAATGTACAAAACTGATGTAAGCGATACAGTGGAGTAGTTTATATACATTGGTAAAGTAAGCTAACTAACCAAAAGAACAGTTGAGAAATTGTAACTGACTATCTCTAATCTAACTAAGCTAGTTAAAGACTAATTGTAGTTATATACAAAGGCTAACTGTAGTTAAATACATAGTAATAATAAATATCAAATAAAGTAATGGTGCCATTTTTGGGATTGCAAACGTTCTAAAGCAAGCTCGAGTTTTTTTTTTTAACCACAAAGCAGAATTACATCGCATCTTATATGAACAGGTCTTGGCCATTGAGGAGGTCTTCAAGCGCAGGGTTACAAATGTAGTCTTTATGGGAATGGGTGAACCAATGCTAAACCTGAAGGCAGTACTTGAGGCGCACCGTTGCTTGAATAAGGTGAATTAATTGCCTATGATATGCGACATTATTTCCTTACTAAATGCTTTCTTGTAATTGTAACAGTACTCTATATGGTATTGAGAGTTTTTTAACCTCCGTCTATGCTCTAAACTTGGTTAACATTATCATTTAAAGTCTGGGACTGATTGGTTGTTACCAAATTTGATGCCATATTAGTAATGTTTTTATTGTCTTTCCGCTGGATCAGTTGTTTGATACTCTTACGTAATATTATCTTTTCATGTGAAGGAGGGACAAGATTTTTTTCCAGAAATTCTTAAGAAAGTGATATATTTTAGTTCCATTGGAAAGGATAATCCAAAAAACAAAACCGCGCTGTTTCAGATGCATAATTATTTTTTTGTATGCATATGCTCGCCTGTCAAAAGAAATCATTTATCAGCTTCAGTCTTGTTAAATAGAAGCTATAACACTATAGCGTAGCAGAATTTGAACAAATCGCTATTGCTCCTCAATACGCTATTTAATTAGCGTAGAATGTTGCATTGCAGAATCTGAACAAACAGATCTTTTCTGCGATCAGTGATTGACATTTGACAATGCTGATCAGAATAATGTTTTGCTTGGTTTTATTCACCTGTTATATATCATTATATCATGATAGAGATCATAGAATAAGTTTTGCATGTAAATGTGCTAAAGTTGGATTTTGGATGGGCTTCTTGCAGGATGTACAAATTGGGCAAAGAATGATGACTATATCAACTGTCGGGGTTCCAAATACAATAAAGAGGCTAGCTACTCACAAACTTCAATCCACTTTAGCTGTGAGGTAACCGTCCTAAGATTCTGGTCTTGTCAGTCAAGAATTAGGACCTCAAAATGAATAGTCAATATGCTTTTATCTCACCCGTTTCTTCGTTCATTATTCGATACTCTGGTGTGGTCTGGAATTATGGCTGCAAATTATATCACTTGGTCGTTTTTTTAGTGGATTATTTCATACTTATATATATATATATATATATATATATATATATATATATATATAATTCTCTTTCTAATATATGATTTTTCTTTTGTATCTTGCATCAGCCTACATGCTCCTAACCAGAAACTAAGGGAGACAATTGTTCCAAGTGCGAAGTCCTATCCATTGGATGCACTTATGAGTGACTGCAAGGAATACTTCCGGGAAACGAATAGACGTGTTTCCTTTGAATATGCACTTTTAGGTACCAAAAATTTCCAACACATTTTTGTTCCGCCCGCATACAATATGGTTAATGAAATTCTTATGATATACTTGCCACTTTCCTGGCATTATGTTTGAGCAGCTGGAATCAATGACTCGGTAGACAATGCAGTAGAACTCGCTAAACTACTACGTGAATATGGCAGTGGTTATCATGTCAACCTGATACCTTTCAATCCAATAGAAGGCTCCGAGTTCCGCCGTCCTTATAGAAAAGCAGTATGATATTTTTCTTATGTTTCTTTCATTCTAAACACGATTTACTTCATGGCTTGATTTACTCAATAACTCTGGTATATTCAATCCAAATTTTCTTATTTGGTAGATACAAGCATTTGTCAATGCTTTGGAGTCATCTAAAATAACCACTAGTGTACGCCAAACCAGAGGACTGGACGCAAATGCAGCTTGTGGTCAGCTACGGAACAGTTTCCAGAAAACTCCTTTGGTCACAGAATCTGACAATCTGGAATCCGAGTTGCTAAATACGGATCTAGCAGTTGCAGTTTGATTGCAGAGTGTCGGTTTCGTTGCTGCTCGTGTTATCAACATTCTACATATATGGCATATACTAACAAAGTTTGGACTAAACAATGAGAGGTTTGATGAACCAAAGATGAGTATAATCTCAATTACCGGTAATTATGAAGCGATAGAGGTGTTTACTGTTACAACTGCCTAAGTTGTAATGTCAACTTTCTTGCTATCAGAGAAATGTGGAGAGATATCTATCTGGTTGTTGGCAATGTTATTGAGGCATGCAGGCTTGGGAAGATAGAAGCCTTTAGATTCTTTGACATCTAAGAGAAATTTCGCAAGAAACAATCTACTAGAAATTTAGTTGGCAATAAGTGATTGGGACTTAGGAGTTCATAAGGTTCACGTTGAAGATAATTTTCCTGTATCAGACACCCTTTTGCATGATATATTTATTTATGCAGCAACTGTTGATCCTGCTTGTAAAAATCTGACCATTAAAACTGATATTTTTCTATTAATTCGTTGTTTTGTTGTTAAAACTTTGGCATTATCTAAAATGCATAATGATGATGTCTTTTCTAATGGTAGTAAGGATTATTTAGAGGTAGCGAAGGGTATTAAAGTGTTGTCGTGGAAATAGAACTTGGGAAAATTGAAGTTGGCTACTTGTATGTTTTACGAGTGGTGTTGGGACTCGTGTAATTGTTTGTTTCGATGTTGACTCGAGTGTTGTTTTGGTAGAGGATGCGGAGGTTGGATAGTTTAATTCTGGTGTATGTGTTTTGCTCTACTTATATCGTCTTGCTCTATTGCTAATCTCGTGCTTTGTTGAGTCCTTTGTTTTAGGTTGTGTTCTTGCTGGTTTTTTGTTTGTGTTTTCAGGGAGCTAGTGCCTTGTAGTTTTGGCTTTGGAGTCTTTGTTTACCTTTGTAGCTTTTCTTGTCTTTCCTTGAATACTACTTGTGTTTGTGGCTAGTAGTGTTTTCGTTATTAATAAAAGATTAAATTGTATTTTTGGCCTTCAGGTTTTTATAAACTTGCGATTTTGGCTCATTAATTTTATAATGGTAATTTTGGAATTCTAACTTTCACAAACTTGCAATTTTAGTCCCTTACATAAAAACTAATGAATAACATATTTTGGAAATTTGAAAAATAATAACTCTATTGAAATAAATTATGATAAAATTAAATTAAATAAAATTATAAAATGTAGAAATAAAACTAAAATGTATGTTGGTATTTATAACAAATTAAAATAAATATTATTGAAAAATGCAAAATAAAAAATATTCATAAGAAATGTGAAAGCGACAAATATGAAAATAGAGGTCCTCTCTCCATATTTTATAGTCAAATTTATTTAAATGAATTTCTTATATGAGACCTTGTTGAATAGAATGACAATTATTTGTTACTATAAATAAGTTAAACAATCTTCATCTTCTTTGTTTAGAACAAACATGGTATATAAAGGTGAATAATTATTTCGATATGGTTAAATCGTTGAAATAAGAAAGTCATTAATATTTTAGTTTGTGATGAAATTAAATAATTGTTATTAAGTTTCATTCATTCATCTAGTAATAGAAACATCAGTTTAACGTCTTATATTGACAAGCGAAGGATTGACTGCATGTTTGAATGAGAAAACATGAATTGCTCTAATTATTCATACAAAGTTTTCTATATCAGTGGTACCAATCTCACAAATTTGCATTTCATTTCTTCAACCTTACGAATTTAAAAACAATGTTTTAGAAAATACAAATTAAACAATTAATGTAAATTGAATGCACTTAAGTTTTTAATGCACAACCCCCTTTTCCTTTTATCTTTACGAACTCTATCCCCAATATCTTTCGATATATTACATGAAGGAAAAAAATACATATGCAACAAAATGTCAACACACTGGCTATTTATTCACAAGTACTTCCATCTTGGTTTTTGTCCCATAATAATGGGTGTAACAACATAGTCTCTACTTGTGGCATACAAAAACAAAACAAAATAGCCTAAATAATAATAACAATAACACAATGTTGTTAGCGGATTGCGGAAAATTGGCGCTATTTTGAGCATTGCGAAGTCAAGATTCCATTTCGGATAGTTATCGGCGCTATACCAAATATTTAACAACCCCGAATAATAATATACCTTTGTGCGGGTTCGTTGGCCAATATATCCTTCAAAAATTCGACGGCGTCTAGTGGAAGTGTGTCCTCTAATATTTTATATGGTTTATTAAGCTTGATATTCTTTTCACATTGTTCTATATTTTCTCAATCCTTCCAAATGGATGTTGGCCGCCGGAAACAAGATGAGAAATCACCATTGCCTGGCTAAAGGAATTGGATTCTTTCCAACACTTTGTGTACAATTTTCATAGTTGTTGTGGTGGTGATTCACCCTCATTTGCACCAAACACGGTACACAAAAAGTTGGTTGGTTGAGGAAAATCTTTTCTCTAATTTGATTTTAATTGCGAATTACACCTACATCGTTGGTTTCCTAAGTTTTACGAGTTGATGCACTCTAAAACATGTGGAAGGCTTGGCCATCATTTTGTTTTGCACTAACTTACGAAACATCAACAAACCTAACTCTATATTGAACTCCGAGTAAAGTAAACATACCATGTTGAATTAAGATTTTCATCATGATATGATATGCAAATAGATCATGATGAAAATCGGAACTTTGCTCAAAATGCATGAAAAAATCGAAACCACCTTGAGGATCCGCCTGGAAATCCCTGAGCATCCCGATGAAAAGCCCTGGATTTGTACCAGTGTTTGTTCTAAACAATCAAGAAGAACATAATATTGTTTAACTTCTTTATAGTACCAAATAGTAATTGTCATATTCAAACAAGTTGGTACGAATTGTTCAAAACTCTAGTGGCAAAACCAAAATCGTCCAACCAGACACCCAATTTGAATCATTGTTCCCTTATTTTGATTATCCCAACGCGCTTGACTTCAACAAACTACCAGTCCTTCATTTAAGAACCGATTTCATCATCGACAGCGATGGCTTCACATTCTACAATCAACGCTCTGATGATTACATGAACCCTGAAATGGTTCCATCCAATAAAATAATTTTTTATTTTAATTTTTTAAATTGTCTTTGTTGCTAAGAAACATCACTTTGGGTTGAATTACATTGATTTGTAGAAAAAATGACTTTATAAAAGAAATAGTTTAACATTTGGATCACTTTAACATTTGGATCACTTTGAATTACATTGGGTTGAATCACTTTGGGTTGAATTACTTTAACATTTGGATCTAATGATTTTATAAAAGAAATAGTTGGATCAGAAATAGAAAAAATAATGATTTTGAAGTTTTTTTCTTAACAAATTATGGGGATGTCAATCATTTGTGACAAAATTAATGGGTAATTTTTGCTTTCCCAAAAATAAAATAATTGAGATTTTATGTTGCCATCATTTTTTAATAGAGATAATTTAACTTAAACAAAAATTAAATTTACACAAATTCATTATTTACAATATATATATATATATATATATATATATTAGCACAATAGAGAATGCGGATCACACAGACGGGCATGATCATTTGACCGTTAGTTTAAATAATCAATCTAGCTTGATGAATCTACATCATCAGGTCGCATTTCATCTAAACTATATTAAATCATCATTTTTAAGTATAAAAATTCGATAGAGGAAAAAAAACTAAGTGGTTATAAAATAGAGTAAGCAAAACTATAATTAAGTTTTTTTTTTTTTTTTTTTTAAATTTTTGATATAAAAGTTTTAAGATGACGGGATGGTTCCCCAACAACTCGTATAATATATAGGTTTTGTTGGTCTCTTGAGAAACACTAAATGGTAATTGATTTTATGATTTTTCAAGTTCATTTGAAAAAAACATCTAATTTGTTTATACTTTTTTTGAACGGCTAAATTTTATTAATAACGCAATTGAGCTCAAGACGAACTCAGTGCGCAAAACAACACAAACTCACATTACAAGAAAGGAAATAAGCTAAAACAACACCTAAATACACCAAACACCCATATCGGGCCCTTACACCAAATACCGACAATCCCGCCCATCCAACTCAAATTCCATCACGCCAATAACAATCCCAATGGCAGCCCCTAGGACAACACCAAACCAGCATCCGTTGCCAACACCAATAACAGAGCCTCCTAAACCCTCCCACACCAATACGTCCCCAGCATCCGTTGTCAACACCAATACCAGAACCTCCTAAACCCTCCACATCAATATGTCCTAAAGGTACGGAAAAAACAACCACATCCGTCAACACGGAGTGCCTCCGCGCCTCGCCCTTTCGAGCACGCCAGGACAAAAAACCAAAGCCAGGAACCACCCCCAAACAGCCCCCAACTGCCGTCCACCCCACCATTCCACAATGCCTCCGGCCACACCAACCTTTCATGAGACCCCACCAATCCACACCAAAAACGGCAGTACCACCTCACCTCCTCCACCGTCACCAAACGCAACACCGAGGCATCCCGACTGCTTCGCTGCCGCCTCCACCAAACACCACAACAAAATCCCCTAACCCGGATCCAAGACACCTCGACCTCACGCAAGTCCTCAATCACCTAAACAGCGTGTGACATCCTTGGCCATAGATCAGATGAAGCAACAATACTTGTTTATTGAACTATCAAGTATCAACTATTTGGCTTCAAGGCAACTTTAGGGTTTATTTAGTTCTAAGAAAAAAAGTGGATCGAAGAAAAATTAGTACTTCCTACATTGGTTGACTCTTTGGAATTTTTAGTTAATTAACTTATTTTCTTTTGACTTTTATACTTTCTTACTGATGAGATAAAATAAAAAATTCAAGATAGAAAATACATTTGAGACCCAAACTCCAAAGAGCAAGGGAAAAAAAAGTTATTATTGGTAAAATAGGTTTAGTGATTAACTAAACGGTGCGTTTGGATTGGTCTTTCGAAATCTAGTCTAGGGTTTAAAATAGGTTTGATCTCACTCCGAGAAACAAACAAAACAAAACAAAAAAGCTTTCTTTTCGATTCTCTTCTTCGTGTAATACGATTTTCTTTGGGATCTTTCTTTCTCTCTAATCACTCAATCAAGGTAAACAAGATTCACAATTTCATCATCTTTTTCACGATTCAACGTTAATCACATTCCAATTTACGCTATTTTGCAATAATTGTTTGTTAATTTTAATATTAGGGTTAGGTTAAGAATGCGGAGGAACAGTCCAGGTTACTACAGTCCTCCCCGGAGAGGATACGGCGGAAGGGGACATGGTAGGAGAGGAGGATACGGTGGTGGTGGTGGCGGTGGTGGTGGAGGTAGGCGTAGAGAAAGCAACAATGGAAGTCTTTTGGTTCGGAACATTCCTTTAGATTGTAGACCTGAGGAGCTGAGAGCACCGTTTGAGCGATTTGGACCGGTTCGCGATGTTTACATACCGAAGGATTATTACTCTGGGTGAGCTAGTTAAGCTTTGTGATTAACACTGCTTAATTATTGGTAATTATTGTTTGTGTTATTTTGTGTGTTGATATGTTTGTGATTTTCAGATTGGTGAGTTAGATTTGACAAGGTTTATTGTTTTAGGGTGTCAGAGTGATGGGTTCGGGTGGCATGTTCTGTCTTGGTTTTCGATTAACATATCTGGCTTAAATATAGTTTTGGTCCTTTATTTTCTTAAATTCGCGATTTTGGTCTCTGTAATTGTTTAATTGTGCTTTTGGTTTCTTAGTATTGCGGTATTTTTGAAACTTTTGGTCAAATGGGCGGCCAAAAGTATAAAAATCCTCAAAGTTGAGAAACCAAAGTCCAATAGTGCAGGGACTAAAACTGTAAAAGATAATGCGCGGAGACCATATTAGTGGAAAATGAATTTGAAGGACCAAAGTCATGAATTTGAAACTTTAAGGGACCGGAACTATATTTAATTTCTTTTTGGTTTATAAGTATTTTAAAATTTTTGCTTTATGAATTGATTTTGACTGGTTTGTCAGGGGGTATGTTGGTTTGAAATTGAAGTTAAAACAAGACCAAGCCCCACATTTGAAGAGAACTACTCACTCTTTTAACTTGTTGGTTTCCAAGTGTGTTAATGTTCATACCAAGATAGAGAAACTATATAATTACGCAACACAATGAATACGAGTTTCATACAAGTTGGTTGGTAAACCTATTGAAGACTTTGTGAGGAGGGTTTTTTTAGTTTGTGGTTGTGGGGAGCTTTGAATTCAAGTGCTTATAAATACAAGATTGTTGAAGAATTTTGCAAGCCAATTTACTACTTGAATATAAAGATAAGGCCCAGTAACAACTAAGCTTTGGAATTTAGCGGCTTTAGAAATCAGCATCCAGTGCTGTGTACATGTCTCAGAGAGCTATTAATAGGTTGTCTAAAGAAAGCTATACTTTGTAATATGATTTGAGGTGGTTACTGTGGTATGCAAAGTCTGCCTAATCAGCATATGTGGTATGCAATATTTTTCTAGCAGTGTTAGAATGAGGCTCTGTTTTTTCCCTTACAGACAACCCCGAGGCTTTGCATTCGTGCAGTTTGTGGATTCATATGAGGCCGCTGAGGCGCAGTACCATATGGATAGACAGATTTTTGCTGGAAGGGAAATATCTGTAGTTGTGGCTGCAGAGACAAGAAAAAGGCCAGAGGAGATGCGTCATAGGACTAGTAGATCCAGGTATTACTTTTGATTTCTCTTCATTCATGTAACAGATTGTAAACTGTAATTTTGGTTATTTTGTTCCATTTAAATGTTGCCCATGAAAAAAAAGTCCCTTTATATATTTGCATGGTTTTTGTATTTTACAGAGGACCAGGGAGCTATGGGGGGCAAAGGTCTTCCTACCATGGTAGTATTACTTTTTTATAATTTTATTTAATTCTAGAAATCTATACTGAGCACACCTGATGCTACTATAGCTGAATCATTTTTTCTGTTTTAGATCTGAAATAAGCTCCAGCTGCAGTTGTAATGCATATTGTTTTTCTGCAACATTTGAACTTTCGTCCTTGTTTGTTAAACTTGACAATAGAATGATAGTACGTGATATGGAAGCTTTATCTGAATGAATTGACACTTTGATAATCATGTATTTGAGAGTATTATAACATAGAAAAAATTTGAAGGATTTTTCTAAGCCCCCAAAACCGTATGCATTTTTCTTACTTCCTCCATATTAGGGGGATTTTGTATTATGAAGAAAAATAGACTCCCATATTCAAGTTGGGGGACTATCCTTTCTTCCATTCCTCCCTCCTTCTTTTTCCCAAAGTCTTCCCCTCTCTTCCCCTCCTAAACTCCCGAACAGAGCCTGTTTTAAAAGATATAATATAAGACACTTCAACATATTTTATAGTAAGATTTATCATACATGATATGGTGAGATATTTTTCAGATGTTCCGACATTTCTTTCTACCATTCCTCAAATTTCGTTGACTTGTCGTGTCTTTTGATGTGCTGAATTGGTTCTACTTTATCGTGATACAATTTTTCACTCATGTTAAATGTGGACTGGTACTGCACTGCATTTCTTATAAAGAGTAGATACTAATCATGTCATATCCATCAGGGCGTTCTCGATCTCGTTCAATTTCCAGATCAAGATCACCTCCTTATCACTCTGGTTCTAGAAGCCGCTATCGCTCAAGGCAAGTTTCTTCAAATGACTTCATTTTATAGTTAACCTGAAGCACAAAGTCATGGTTTTGAATTGATATATGCCAGGTCCAGGTCGTTCTCTCCTGCCCCAAGACGCCAAGGTGACTACTCTGTTTCCCCTAGAAGGCATTCAGAACGCCCTAGATCACCTAGAGGTCCTCCCAGAAGCCCCCCTAGAAGTCCTCTTCTAGAGCGAGATGGGGATCATAAACGCAGGTCGTATTCTCCAGCTTATGGCAATGGCGCTGATCAGAATCAAAGCAATGGATATGCTGAGTGAGTCCATCTATTTTTAGTTAGTCTCTTTGCTTGAATATTCCAGGTTCCCCCCCTTTCATGGGTTGTATGTTAATAAATATACTTGATTCTGTCAAAAGGAAATCTATGTACAAATCTGAGGCTGATCGAGGCCAGTGGAAGTCATCGGCCCAAAGAACATCAAGATCACCCCCTGGATCTAGGTCTAGATCAAGATCTGTTGATTTGTCACCTAGACGTGGCAGATGAGGTAAAATGTTTGATGTTAAGGTTTTATTTGTTAGGATATCCGCTCCTCCTTTGTTTAGAATATGTTTTGATGGTTTTCATCATGCAGGTTGCATTGCAGGTTTGTTGGCAGTGTGCTATTGGGCTATGTACAATTTCTTTGATTTACCAGAACATTTACAAAAACCTGTAGACTGCTTAAAAGTTTGTGTATTATGATGGATGAATGTATAATTTTACTCTTGTTGCTGATGTGGGGGCTTTTCTTTCGGAATTCTGAACTTATGCAGTAAAACTTTAACCAGACAGATGAATTATTGACGATTTGAGCGTTTATTTTTCATTTGCTTCTGTTAGAAATATTTCAACTAAACTGCTGCTGTTGTACGAGTCTGTCACCAATTGTTTAGTTTGAAAATGTTGGGATGAATGTTTTAGTTGACTTTGATACCTTTAGCATGTGATACAAACACCATTTTAGCCTGGATAAGTGTTTAATTTGAAGTCTAAAAATCTGCATTTATGAAGTTTTCATGCTCTTCACAAGGCCTATTCTGTCAACAACTTGCCATCAGCAACCAACTATAAATTGTCTAAATAAAACAATAATATTGGACAAAGAACACCTTTACTAGTGCAACCAAATTGGAGTTGCTTAACCCTTTTGATGTCTTTCATTGAGGTAATAACACTAAGAACTGAAGTTTCACAAAATGCAACCCTACAAATCAGAAATTTATTTAATGTTAATACATTTGTTGCTTATAGATAAATAAAAATCTTGTTACTGCTAGTTGGATTTGCTTCAAGAGGGGTCCTGTCTAAAAACTTCTAAAGAGGGTGACTTATATTCTCTTTTTTTTATGCAAACTTATTCTCTCTCTCTCTCTCTCTCTCTCTCTCTCTCTCTCTAGTACTTAAATATAAGAAAAAAAATTACTTTTTGTTTTGAAAATGTCTTGAGATGTTTCTCTTCAAGGAAAGTGAAAAAACTGAGGATTATTATTCCAATTAATTTATAATTTGATATAATGTATCTATAATATATCTCTTTCTAATTATTTTTTTAATTAACAAAAACGTTAACTACTACTCTTAGGTATAGAAAAATTATCTTGGAATTAATGTCAATGTTTTTAAAATATAAAATGTTGCTTTTGTTTACCTTCTTTGTTTTCTTAACGAGTGTCCCTGATTGCAAATTAATAGTGAATTTGTTGACCTTAATACCCAATATATATCCATTCTTAAAAAGGATTGAGTATTGAGCAAACAAAATGGTTGGAAGTTTTTCCTAATAAAACATAACAACAGTTGGAATAAATTCTGGGATAATATCATTCTTTAAAACATTACCAACATGACTTGAATCAAACGTAACCAAAGTTTAAGAGTAATTAATTGTAATTAGAAATGCAATGTTTTATTGTACTAATAATCGGAAAAAACAAGTTAAATGTAGCAAGTGATTGTTGCACAAGTCATTCATTCTCGAATGGAAAACGCGGAATAAAGTTGAAGACTTTCAAAACTAGTTAGCTAGCTAACCACGTTTTTGTTTAAAACTTTCAGTTTGACATTTAACTCACTTTCATGGTTGCTTTGTCTTAGTCAAAATCACATTTATGTGTTGCTTATTGACAACAATTTTTTAATAAGGTTCTGTTTCATTTATATAAAAACCAAACCAAAGAAAGATTCTTTTTCATTTCATTTTCATTCACCGTTAAAAATTAGAGAGAGAAAAACACACAGAGAGAAGAGATGACAATTGGGTTCATGGAAGTGCTTCTGGTGAAAGCAAAGGGTCTTCAAGAAACTGATGTCTTTGGTATAAAAACTCTTCCTTTTTGTTTTATTTTTCTTTCTAATTTCATTAATTAATGTCTTTTCCTCAGATTTAAAACTTTTTATGGTAAAAATGGGAAATTTTTGTTTTGTTTTTCACATGCATAGGTTCTACTTAATTCCTGGTTTCTATTGTTTTATGTTGTGATTCATTCCAACAAGGTGGTTTTTTGTTTTAATTATGTTTTGTTTGTTGATAGCTCACATGGATCCGTATGTTGTGTTACAATACAAAACTCAAGAGAAAAAGAGCAGTGTTGTTCATGGTTAGTACTTTTTTACTCATTCTCTCACAATGTTCATATGCAATCAATAATCATGACATGAAATGCTTCAAATTTAATTTCTATTTTTTCCTAAAGAAAATTGAACATTTTGTGATTAAAAGCCTTGAGCTGAAGAATCTGATACTATCACACAAAAGGGTCACCCCAGTTGTCACCTATGAACCATTGACATAAACATAAGAGACACGGCACTACTGATACCGATAATAATTTGAAAAAATGAAAGTGATTGAATATAATCATGTGTTTGTGTTAGACACTCACAAGTGTCGAATATTAAACACAACTTTAATATGAACTGCTGGTGCTATATATTGTTACACATGAATAAATCGCCACATTTCATTAGGAAGTGGCATGTTCGTGGAATGAAACAATTTTCGTTTCTTTCTTTCATGCTTCCCCTCGTGTGCGTATTCATATGTGACAAGCAAAGTAGAAGTTTTCTCTATGAAGCACAAATACAGATACTGCAGTGCAGACATTACATTACTAATACTAATACGTTGACACTAGTAAAACTTTAAGAAAAATTTAAGTAATTGAATGTAATCACTACATGATGTGGTGTTGTCGTATCAGTGTCGAACACCATATACGTCTTTAATATGATGTGTCACTGCTACATGCGTTTTTCTTGTACGTTTCTCAACTTTTCAACAATATGCAATTTGAAGAATCAAAATCACACATCCATGCACCAGTAAAAGTAAACCAGTGCTAAGTTCTAGTATCTTTATGAACTGTGAAGATCACTAGAACCATAAAGTAATTCAAATGCTAATGAAACTTGAGATACATTTTCACAACAATATGAGTTTTAATTGCTTGCTGTATTGAATGATGCAGAGGGGGGTGGCCGTCCTGTATGGAATGAGAAGTTTGTATTCAGAGTGGAATACCCTGGATCAGGTGACCAATACAAGCTCAACCTTAAAATCATGGACAAGGATGTTTTTTCTAGAGATGATTTTGTTGGCCAAGCCATGTAAGACTTTAATTGCTTCATAAATTAATTTCATGAATCATGATGAGTTTATCTGATTAACCAAGTCGGAAATGGTTTTCATGTTAACTTTTTGCTATTGGTTTAGTCAAGCAGTTTAATTCGATGTTGTTAAATAATGGTTATAGTAGACCTATTGCATACTGGCATTTTAACAAATTGCTACTGTCCTGCGATACGCTATTTATTTAGAATAAAATGTTGTTTAATAGTGGTTATAGTGGCTCTATAGCACTTTAGTGAAATTTGAACATACTGCTATTTTCTGCAATCAGTAATTGACAACACTGCATCAAAGAATAACGGTTGCAAAAACATAAAATGAGTAGGACTTTACACCAGAATCATGACTCGTGAGAATAAGATCATATAGCATAGTAGTACTTTTATTTCTTGTTCTGATAACTGATAAAGGATACTTTTTCCTGTATCTAGAATCTATGTAAAAGATTTATTGGTGGAAGGAGTAGAGAACGGATCAGCTGAGCTTCATCCTCGCAAGTATAGTGTGGTTCGAGCTGACAATTCTTATTGTGGTGAAATCGAAGTTGGTTTAACATTTACTCGAAAGGTAAACCATTTTGAAGTATATAGTTTGAAAGTGCTTATATTTCTTGTGCTGCAAATAATTGCAAAGATTGTGAGTTTGAGTTCTCACAAATATAAAAAGCATGCTTAGTTATGATTACACAATGTTAAATTTGAACCGAATCTAGTCAAAATGTAGTGTATGATCATGTTAGAATGTGTTTGCATTCACGGCGAGGCCGAGGCTGCATGTTTGGCAGCTGCTACAATCTATAGCTTCCTAATTTCCTCATTGCATGTACATTGTAACGCAAGAAAACTTATGCTAACGCTAAACCAAACTTATGTTTAGTATTTTCTTTAATGTTGTTCTTGGAATTCACCGCAGGAAGATGAATATGCCGACAACGACATTGGAGGATGGAAGGGTAGTGAATATTAATTCATTGTGCATCAGATGTAGGATTTGGAATGGTAGATGAAGGCAACTTCAAATATTTTCTTTATCCATTTGAATGTGCATAGAATTTGAAATCATTTCTAACAAGGGTTATGTGACTAAAAAACTTGCAATTAATTGAGAAGGTTGTTAATGAATTTCATTGTACAATTTGTAATCAGACAATGAGTTAATCATATGTGCATTACTTTGAATCTTGGTTTTTGCTTATAAGCCTTAAATTATTGTTTTGTGATTTTAGTTTAAATACTTGTTTCGTAGAATGTAATGGTAAAAACCTTGGAGAGTTGGAGTCATCAATCTACTTTGAAATCATCTATTTGATGGTGAAATGTTCTCTGAGTAATCCATGTTCATGGGCCATTTTGAAACTTTGGAATCATCTTTCTACTTTTTTAAACAAAAGTATCCTCAATGCATAGTGTAGTCAAAATGAATTTTCTTATATGTTCTCTGAGTTTTCTTTTGCCACCCTATCAATTACTCAAACATCATGTGTCAAAAAAGAAGCGGACGGTATTTTTTCCTCAAATTCTCATTTTTACTCATCCGTTACTTAAGTAACAGATGTGTAAAAATAGGGCGCGCAAGAAACTCTTAGGACGGCAAAAGTAATCATCAAATAAATTAGTCCGTATAAGCCGACCTACCAAGTCCGCTTAAACATAGGGTCCGGGTTTAATAATTTTTACTCATATTTTGTTAGAACTTTTTAGCTCGTATGGGCCGTGGGTGCCTTAACAATAAGAAAATGAAAAAAACTAAAAATTATTTTAAGTCTACATAGCATGATGATTCAAGTGTAAGTTTTGCATATTGTTATTAGTTGTTTTTATATTTTCCTGACCATATTATCATATTTATTTATTATATGTAATTATGATGCAATGTTTGAACTCAAGCCTAATTTAAAATTATTAAGGTGGGAACCGGCTACATTTGAATTTATTTTTATAACATTTAATGGTATTTCAGTACTAAAAAGTACTGAAATATACTATCAATGAGAAGCATATAGTCATCAATAAAGAAAGGACATAGTTTTATTTATTTATTTATATTTATATATAATATGTTGAACTAGGCTTGAAATATAGTATTATTTTGCTAAGTGTCATATTTTTTTTGTCAGATAGCCTAGCGGTTAGAAATTCACCCCTTAAAGGTGAATAAATAGACATACCGGGTTCGAACTTTGGTCCTTACACAAATATCCAATGTCTTTTATCAATTGAGTTAGACTCATGAGGACAATGTCATATGCTTTTATATATATGAAAATAAATTTTCCCCGACAATATGGAATCCATATCGGCCGAGGTAGGAAATATTCAATATTTTTATCTCCTTATTTTTATCTCACTCACGAAATTGGTTTCCATACTTTAAAATCATTCATTTTTATCTTTCTATTAGAATTTTTTTGCTTAAAAATGGTAATTTTATATACTTTAAATAATATGACATACAATCTCATAACATTGAATAATCAAAACTCTTAAACATATAAGAAAATTCATTAAAAACTTAAATTTTAATTTCAGAAAGTATTATTTTTGTAATTTAACTAATAAAATATAAATAATTAAATCCACCTGAATTAATTTACATTAGATTGTGTGTCTTATCATTTAAAATCTATTAAATTACCATTTTTGAATATAAAAATTTGACAAAAAGAACAAAACTGAATAATTTTAAAATAAAAAAGTAATTTCATAAATAAATAAAAATAAGGACCAAAATTATACAGTAGTAATTAAATTTTGCTCCTTCCGGTCTTTAATACAATAAACAAACTATATTTTAGGTTTATTAAAAAACTAATGTATCTAGACTAATTTTTCAATAAATTTAAAATGTAATTTATTTTTTATATTAAGGACCATATGAAATATTATTGGTAAGAATTTCTAAGAATCCTACCAAAATAAGGTCAATTTGAACTGAATTTCTAAGAATCTAGGAATTGAATAAGGACAATTTGAACTGAATTTCTACGAATCTAAGGACAATTTGAAGGTGTGACATTATAATGAGTGTGAGACTTGGTAAAAGTAAAAGAGAAAGAGAGATAGACAGACGATGGTTGATTGAAGATTCTGCCATAACACAGGCAGCAGCAGCCAGCCAGCCAGCACGCCATCTATGTTCAAATAACAATACGTTTGACTGGACTAATTCATGTCTCATTACCTTGTCATTTATTCCACATTGGAAAATACTTGTATTATTTTTTCTGGTTTTAAATATAAACCAGAAAAGGTTTAAAAAAAAAAGTACAACTAAAAAAAAGTTTAATAGTTATCAATTAATTAACAAACATATTCTTATAAAAAAAAATTAACAAACATATTTTTATTGGAACTGTATAATATGTTGAGAATAGATCCTCTCAATTTTTTTCCCTCAATTTTTTTTAATTTTCACAATTTAACCATCAATCACATTTTTTCCATTACTTTTAGAATTAAATATTGTTTTATATTTATAATTCAATGGTCAATTATCGCACTTTATTTCCTCAATTTTTTTTCACTTGAAAGGATTCATTCTAGCTACAAATTAGTTATATTTATTTGATTTAAATGAAAGTGAGTAACAAATAAATATAAAATGAGATTATTTTTTTTATTTGATAAGAGTAAAAGTGAATAGAAAATAGATATATTCATTTTGAAAATAATATAAACACCCTCATATATAGAAAATAAGATTAAAACTTCTTTTGTCCTTTTCTACTTTCTCTCCAAGTTTAGATGGAAACAATTTTGGAAAAGGAAGAGCAAGATATTGAGATAGCTGACCGCGTGTGGTCCACATCGTTCCATTGATTTTTGTACTAAGTCTTCATCCCATTTTATTATATTATATTCTAGATTTCTAGGTGACTCTATCTATATAAAAAAGGTTCAACTTCTTCCAAAATTATAAAAATCAACTTAAAGCAAAAAATTAGATACTTGTTATACATCACAAGAACAATATATACTTTTTCAGAATTTGAATCTTCAAGGACAGATTAGAAACATTTTGTAGACTCAAAAATATGGCAATTGGGTTCATGGAAGTACATCTTGTCAAAGCTAAAGGCCTCAATGGCACATGTTTCTTTGGTATATACAAAATTCTTCTGCCCTTTTTTATTTATTTATTTATTTTTTTTGAGAAATACTATGATTCCTCCAAAGTGAAAAACTTATTTCTAGTGTAAAATAACATTGATATTATGACATTTCAAAACTTATTTTAGAGTCAATCATTGATTAAAAATCAATAATCACATGACTTAGGTTTCTCTCTATACATTTTAGAGTGAAATCATTATGTTTGCTTAAATGTGTTAATTGCATTCAAATTATTTCCTTTTTAATTTCATTGGTGTTTTAATGATTGGTTAAAAAACTCTTATTAAAACATGTTCAAGTTCATAACTCCTTTTTGAACCAACTTGATATATAGGTGGAATGGAGGATCCCTATGTTTTGATACAATATCAAGGACAAGAGAAGAGGAGCAATGTTGCTAAAGGTTTGTTCTATAATAGCTTGCTAATTTAAATTATTCTTTGAATAGTGCTTAAAACATACAATACTTTAACAAAGTAACAATAAAAATAAAAATATGTCATGTATACACACATATTTGGTTAATTGAATGCAATTTTCTAATGCATTTTTTGGTGTGCAGGTAGAGGTAGAAATCATGTATGGGATGAAAAATTTATTTTCAAAGTAGAAAATCATGGATCAAGTGATAAAAATAAACTCATTTTCAAAATAATGGACAAAGACACTTTTTCTGATGATGACTTCTTTGGACAAGCCATGTAAGACTAATGTCTTTCTCATATATATTATATATGTCATTAATGATTACTTTATTAACTAAATCTTAATTATTTTTGTTTGTTTAATTCTTTAAATAGAATCTATGTAAAGGATTTATTGGCTGAAGGTGAACAGAATGGAGTTGCTAAGCTACCATCTCTTAAGTATAGAGTGATTCGTGCTGATCAATCTTATCGTGGAGAAATTGATGTTGCTATTACTTTTACTCCAAAGGTATATATCACATTTATTTATTTTGTACATATATATGTTACCACATTGTTAAAACAATTTCAAATGATGCTAATTAACTTAATTATAGTGCACTAAATAGCAAAATGTTAATTGAAATTTTGTTTATTGTTTGGTTGATTATTTTCTTTGTTGAAATTGATTCATAGGTGGAAGATGAATTAATTGAAGAGGACATGGGAGGATGGAAAGAAAGTAACTACCATCTATCTTAGATTAGTATTAGTATGGCCATCATATGAAAATAAATTGTTAACTTAAAATAGTTTTTGTAATTTTGAATTTTGTAATATTTTGATTCACTAGTTCATATTCTTTAATTATTTTTAGCAAGTATTAAAGGTAGAAATGTACTCTGTTAGTTGATATAATCAGAATGATTTTTTTTTTTTGATAAGCAAAGAGATTGAATTATAAGGAGTACAAGGGGTACTCAACTCTTACAATTCAAAAGAGTCACTTTAGGTGCGATGGAAGCAACCCAAAGGATTATTACACCAATCACGGAAAGATAAATCAACACTACACCTTACTCTACCTATAAACCACAACCACGCAATATTCAATATTTGGTTTACTAAGGTAGAAACATTAAAAGTAATTCCTCTAAATAAGATGTTGTTACGAGCCCGCCAAATGCACCAAGTAGTTGCCAACCAAATTAGATGCCGCAACTTCTTATTCTTTGACCCTGTAATTACATCACCGAATGATAAAAAATGATTGGGAATAGAAATGAAGCTAATAGGTTTTACCCCCATCCACTTGAAGATGTAATCCCAAACGCTAGCTATCACCCTACACTTAAAGAAAACATGATGCGAGTCCTCCACTTCTTGAAAACAGAATACGCAACATCGTTCCAAATTATTAGTAATAATACCTTTACCGAACAAAGCCTCTCTAGTTGGAAGCTTATCAAGCAAAAGCCTCCACCCAAAAACACTAGTTTTCAAGGATACATTCGAATGCCAAAGATTAATTATCGATGCTGCTAGTATGGGCTCCATATCAGCTGTAACATAGTAATTTTGCAACATTTGGTAAGCACTTTTCACCGAAAAAAAACCAGCTCCATGGGGTATCCAACGCCTAGTATCCCTGCAATCAAAACTTGGCCTAACATCATCCAAAATCACCAATAACTCACGAGCTGCAGTAGTTTCAATGGAATTCAAATTACAAGACCACTCAAGACTCCATCTCCACCTATTATTCACCCAACTCCCCATTTCCGATATAAAGAAATTTTGTTGATTTGATTTATTAAATAAATCAACGAACAATTCACAAAACGGAGTTGTTCCCAACCATTTTTCCTTCCAAAATTTTATATCATTACCGTCACCAAATACGCATCTAGTATTGCCTCCAAACCAACCTCCCTCATCCGCGCTACCAAGTTTCCAAATATCTCTCCACCAAATGGAGGCTTTCGTAAGTTCACATCTACCTTCGTTAAGCAAAAAATTATCAACAAAAGATCCTTACCGAAACTTCAATAAATCATACCAAGGAGCCTTTCGCTCACACAAACTCCTCCATTTCCACTTACATAAAAGAGACGCATTAAAGAGGGCTAGATTTTTGATTCCCAATCCTCCTTTCTCTTTGGGTTGACAAATACGATCCCAACTAACCCAACACATTTTTTTATTCTCCAATCCCCCTCCCCACAAGAAACTTCTTTGGATGCTCACCAATTCCTTAATTACACACATTGGCGCCTTAAAGAAAGAGAAAAAATAAAGAGGTAGACTAGATAACACGGAATTGATTAGAGTGACTCTACCTCCAATTGATAAATTGCGACCATTCCAAGCACTAAGTTTCTTCTTCATTGAATCTATAATAGGATTCCAAGTAGCTCTTCTTCTCGGGTTTGCACCTACCGGAATTCCAAGAAATCGAAATGGAATACTATCAATACCACAATGTAAAAAAGAAGATGCTGCTCGCAAAAAACTATCCTCAAGGTTTACTCCATAAAGTTTGCTCTTATGGAAGTTAACTTTCAACCCCGACACAATCTCAAAACTTCGCAAAACCGTTCTTATGCTCCATAAATTGTCCCAAGTTCCCTCCCCCATAATGATCGTGTCGTCCGCAAATTGAAGAGTGTGGAACGAAATAGGGCTGCTAACTTTATAGCCATGAAATACATTATTAGCAACGGCATTTTTCATCAAACCCGTAAGACCCTCGGCAACAATCAAGAAAAGGAATGGTGAAAGAGGGTCACCTTGCCGTAAACCTTTACCAACAATGAAATCTTCTGTGGGGCTCCCATTTACCAAAACGGACATTGAACTTTGGCAAATAAGAGCTCTAATCCACCGACGCCATTCATCCGCAAAACCCATCCGCTTCATCATGTAATCCAAAAAATTCCAATTTACCGTATCATAAGCTCTTTCAAAGTCGACTTTGAAAAAAGACATTTATCCTTGCGTCTCTTAGCTAGATCGAGCAGTTCATTAACCACTAGAACCCCATCAAGAATTTGGCGGTTAGGTAGAAATGCCGATTGTAATTTCGAGATTACTTTGCCCAAAACTTTCTTCAATCTACCTGCTAACACTTTCGACAAGAGTTTGTACAAACTAGAAACCAAGCAAATAGGCCGGTAATCTGATAGAACTTGAGGGTGATCTTTCTTGGGAATCAAAGATAAAAAGGAAGCAGTTATTGCCTTCGGAAGCACAGCATTATTATAGAACTCATGAAAAAAATCCATGATATCGATCTTGATAATTTCCCAACAGAACTTAAAAAAATTAAAATTAAAACCGTCAGGACCGGGGCATCGATTACCGTCACTACTCCAAATCACCTCTTTCACTTCTTCACAAGTAAAAGGAGCCAACAACTCCAAATTATCATCTGAGGATAAAGTTTGAAATTGAATACCATTCAGATTTGGCCTCGCTTCCCACTGTTCCATGAAATTATTCTCGAAAAAATTCTTCACAAAGCCCTTAATCTCCCCAACTCCCTGTACCCAATGGTCACCATCTTGGTGATTAGAGATATTAATTGTTAGTTAAGCTTATGATAGCTAACCGTTGTTACATATGATAGTATACTAATAGTACATTATAACTCATCTAACAATTAAAGTACACTAATAGTACATTATATATAACAAAAATACTAATTTTACTCAACTAAGTAACTATCTTATTAGTCGATCTCCTTTAAATAAATATAGAGGTTATAGATTAAGTGTACATGATCAGCAAAAAATAAACTGTAATTAAAGCAGGGAGGGAGCTATATGTATATCAACCTTTCTACTACCTATGTTTTTTTTACCTATTGCTTTTTTTTTTTGAATAAACTAAATTAAAAACTAGTTAGTTCATAGAAGATAAGTAATGTGAATGATTAATTTTCTTAAATCCTAGGTTTGTTTTAAGGTGTACTAAAAGCTAAGTATTGTCAAATATGTACAAAGTTGCAAAAGCACTTTAGTGGAAATTATAATCATTATAGAGGTGAATAAGTCCTTGGGGCTAGAAGATTTTGATCTTGGATTAGATCATAGAATTAGAAGATTTCGGTCTTGGATTTGATCATAGAAATATTGTAATATTGGATTAGATTATTGTGAAAAACTCACAAGTGTGGGGATTAGAGTCAACATGGAATTTAGGTGAATAAGTATAAACTTTATGTGTGAATCACTTTTATCTTTAACTATTTATTTTTTGTAAACACATATTACACAAATCATTTCACTTACAATCACTTTTAAGGGAAAAAAAAGAGTTAAGACCAAAATTGTAACAAATGTGAAAATAAAGAACCAAAAAGTTCAATTTTAAAATAAAGGAACTATTTTTGTGAGTTTATAAAATAAAAGGACCAAAAATACAATTGAACCTAACCTTTTTAATATATTTTAATTGACTTCTTAAAGAAAAACATTTTTTTTTACCTAACAACCTCCTTTTAGCGAAAAAAAAAACACATCATTTTTACCTTAATATAATATCAAATTTAAATATCAAATAAAATTTAACAAATTTATATTTACTCGATAACATTTTCTACTCCATATAAAACTTTAAACCGAAAACTCTCCTACTCATCCCTCATTCTCGAACTCCACTTTTCCAACCAAGAAAATATCTTTATATTACAAATTCATAACCCTTTCATTTTTTATTTAATGGACATGCATCATCGATGTATAATAATTTTACATTAACATTCAATACGAAACTACAATTTCTTCATATCATATAAATAGTTTCAAAATAATCATATAAAAATAAAATAATATGACAAATTAATAAATTTTTATTAAATATCTATGCAAAACTATTTTACACCAACCGTATCATTTTAATTCTTTCTTTTTAGATAAACATATTTCATCCCACTTAATCAGAAGGCTGCCACAAAATAATTTATAGAAATTAATTGATACTATCACTATGATATAAAATCTTTTTACAAATATCTATATATATTTTTCTAAATGTGTTCACAAATATCAATATCATTTTATAGATAAAATATATTATACATGTAAAAAAATTAAGAAAAAAACTTTATCACTTTTCTTTCTGCAACCGGAGGCAACAGTTCTTTCAGTCATCACGAATTGCTTCATCGTGAGTTTCAAATTCTCCTTTTTTCCACTAATTGCTTCTTTTTCATCAATATTAGGACTTATTATCTGCAACATTTTTCATATTTAACTGCTTTGTGTTTATACTCATAATTTACACTGCATTCATTTTTATCAATTTCTGAATGAATAAGCTTTAGAGTTGAAACAGTTTAATTAAGTTCATATTTTATATGTGTAACTAATTTCTAGGACTACCGTAAACTGCCCGTTTGGATTGGCTTATTTTTAAGCTTACGTGAAATAGCTTATGCAAATAAATAAGTTTTTATGTATTATTACAAGTTTTTCAAGGTAATTTATGAAAAAAAAAATGTTTATAATGACAAAATTTTTGTTTGTAAAAACTCCTGAATTTTCTTAAAAGTTTATTTATTTGCATAAGTTTCATAAGCTCAAAATATGTTGAATCCAAACAGGCCCTTTATATCAATTATGTTGAAAGTTATTGAATTTATTATTTTATTTTTTTGCAGGAAATCCCTTTTATTAGTTATTGATGAAAAATAATTTATTGTCTTGATTTCTTTGAGGAGAATTGAAAAAGTATGGAAGGGTTATTGAATTCTTTGGTTAACCAAAGTTGTTTAAAACTCATTGGTTTCACTCCAAGAGTTAGTTATAATTTCCCGCTTATCACAAGAACTCGGTGTTTAGATCGAAAATTGAAAATTGGCTGCGCGCAGTTTGACAGAGATAGTGCTGCCGGTGCTAGAGTAGCTAGAATTGCTGCATTGGATAGGGATGATAATG
The DNA here is from genome assembly GCA_954870985.1 of Trifolium fragiferum. Classification (NCBI taxonomy): domain Eukaryota; kingdom Viridiplantae; phylum Streptophyta; class Magnoliopsida; order Fabales; family Fabaceae; genus Trifolium; species Trifolium fragiferum. Next base: position 11,414,196 of record OX940791.1, on the reverse strand, counting down.
GAGAGGAGTCTGATATGGATTGGGAATCGGAGTTTATAGGGGAATTGGACCCGTTTGGTTACCGCGCTCCGAAGAAAAGGGAAAAAGAAAATAAATCGGATTTGCTTGATGATACTGATGGAATGGACTGGTGTGTGAGGGCAAGAGAGTTGTCGCTGAAATCGATTAAATTGAAGGGTTGGACTCATGTGATGGAAGATTTGGTTACTGTTAAGAAGAAGAAGAAAAAGAAGGCTAAGAAAACGTTGGTAAGCGAGAAGAAAATAGATAAGAAAATCGATGAAATAGAAAATGAACTTGATTATAGTTCAGAGGAAGACTCTGGACTTCCACAGCCAAAGGAAAGTGATTTGAAAAGGAAAGTGAGTTTGATTGCGGATGGAATGTTTCCAGAAAATACGGAGAAAAGGATGGAAAAATTTTACAATAGATTGTCTCAATTCTCTGGGATATCTGACCATAGAAAAGAAATCAACTTGAACAAAGAGATTATTGAAGCACAGACTGCGGAAGATGTGTTGGATGTTACGTACGAAACAATTGTCGCGGTTGCAAAAGGATTAAGCCCCTCACCTCTCTCCCCTTTGAATATTGCTACTGCTCTGCATCGCATTGCTAAGAATATGGAGAAGGTTTCTATGATGACAACTCGAAGATTGGCTTTTGCTCGACAAAAAGAGATGTCTATGCTTGTCGGTGTAGCAATGACAGCCTTACCTGAATGCTCAGCTCAAGGAATCTCAAACATAGCTTGGGCGCTGTCCAAAGTTGGAGGCGAACTGCTTTACTTTTCTGAAATGGATAGAATTGCAGAGATTGCACTGACCAAAGTCGAAGAATTAAACTCTCAAAACATTGCTAATATCGCAGGTGCTTTTGCTTCAATGCAGCATTCAGCTCCTGATCTTTTCACAGAATTGTCGAAAAGGGCTTCAGAAATAATTCACACCTTCAAAGGGCAAGAGCTTGCACAGCTTTTGTGGGCTTTTGCATCTCTTTACGAGCCTGCTGACACTATTTTTGATTCGTTAGACAAACTCTTCGAAAGCCATAGCCAATTGAGAAGTTTCATAGGTGAAAAAACATCAAATACTTATGAACAAACCAGTGTAGAATCTGTTGATCGAAACGGGGACTCAACTTTACTTACTTTAAGTAGGGATCAGCTTGCGACTATAGCTTGGTCATATGCTGTTTTTGGGCAAATGGATAGGAGTTTCTTCTCTCATGTCTGGAAAACTCTCAACCATTTTGAGGAACAAAGGGTTTCGGAGATGTTTAGGGAAGATATCATGTTTGCTTCTCAGGTTCATCTTGTAAACCAGTGTTTGAAACTTGAATTCCCGCATCTTCAGTTGTCATTAAGCGGGGAGCTTGAGAATAAAATTGCACGTGCTGGAAAAACTAATAGGTTTAATCAGAAGATAACTTCGGCGTTTCAGAAAGAGGTTGGTCATCTGCTTGTTAGTACTGGACTTAAATGGGTGAAAGAATATGTTGTAGATGGCTACACTTTGGATGCTGTGATCGTTGATAAGAAGCTTGCTCTGGAAATTGATGGCCCAACTCATTTCTCTAGAAATACTGGTGTGTGTGTGTATATTTAGTTTACATATATTGAATTTAGAGCCTGTTATTTGAGTTTAACTACTAGTATATGCCCTCGTGAGACTGTTTAGGGAGCTTATGAAAACAACTTATGACATGTCTATAAGTAGTTTTCACCTTATTTTCATAAGCACTCTTTGATAGCTTATAAAAGCAGCTAATAGCTTATATGAAAACAAATTGACTTGTTTTATTTTTGATATAGAAATAATTTATACATAAGCACTTATACGATTAGCACTTAGTGTATCCTCTTTTTCCCTCGTATCAAGTTCAATCTTAATAAGTTGAAACACTCATTTTGTTATTTTGTGTCTTTTCCCGTTATACAGGTGTTCCTTTAGGACATACCATGCTAAAACGCCGATACATTACTGCTGCTGGTTGGAAACTCGTATCATTATCCTATCAAGAGGTGAGCTTTACTCGTCTCATTTTAATAACCCTGTCATTTTTTTCATAAAATTTGAAAAATCATGAAGTTGATTCTATTATATTACCACATATATTGATTTGATGGCTATAGTTAACATGCACAGCATACAGAACTTGCCAGTTTATAATTTTATGTGCCTACTGTCTTTCAAGTTTCACTTTGCAGAAGCATTTTATCATAATCTCTAGCGTCTATTTTTCAACTGTCGTTATTCCTGATTTGTTCTAACATGCAATTTATGCCATCAATTTATGTATCCTTTGCTTATTTCTAAAGTAGACGATAAAAGGGTCACACTATAGGAATAGTGATTTGTCCGCGAAAAAATTGTGAATGTTTGTGCACTTTCTTACAGTGGGAGGAACTTCAAGGAGGATTTGAACAAAAGGAGTACCTTAGAGACATTCTTAAGGATCATTTAGATAAAAGATATGCCAACACTACATTGACAGAGGTAAACTGATCATTCAATGTTTTTTGCGAGGTATCATGAGTTCTGTAAGTTTTTGTTATGCCCCTTGAGAAATTTTAGTAAAGGGCCTGTATATCTGTAAGAAATATTAAATCTCAAGATCATCTAAATCATAGTTATGGTTGTAGATTTGTTAAGACATGGTTATTTCCTATTGAAGTAGACAGCACATTGAGGTCATTTACCTTTCACCTCACAAAGGAATCTTTCAAAATATAAAAAAAAATAAGAAAACACCTTCAAACGTCAACAATATCATGTTATAAGAGTAGAGAATTGATGGTGAAAAGGGGCAGGTAAATTTGAGAAGGTGAAAATGTATAAGGAATACGCCTCAACGCGGTACAAAATAGGATAACTAGACCTCCTCTTTCTGTTATTTTCCTTGTCAAAATGGTCCCATTTGATATTCATGTATACACAAAGTTGAAGTTGTGAAGAAATTGCAGTTGAGTTGAGAGACTAAAATTTTGGAACCTAACAAATTATATGTAAACATTACTCATTTGGTGAGCAAATTCAAATTCTCTAGTTTTATAAAATTATTGAAGAGTTGGTTAGAACTTAGCCGTGTAACCTCAAGGTACCAAGTTTAAATCATCTCAGGGACCGTTGTAAAATAGCGAATTAGTGCCTAATAAAACAAACAATGCATTTTAACAAATATTCAATGTTATCTGTGTGTGTCTGTCTTATGATTTCAATTAATTCATTAGTATATTATTGCTAGACCCTTGGTATCTGAAAATTATGTTGAACCTCAACTAATCTGAGTTGAATCGAGATTAAAGTTAGATTGTAACTAACAAGTATAATGCCCTACCAACAAGATAGTAAGGACTCATCCCCTACCATTGAGCACAACATTGACCATAGTTTGGCTATCACTTTCAAAGAAACACCCTCAAACCCGCATGTGACAGCTAAATAAAGGGACAAGAGGATTTTTGTGCCTTCTCATTGAGCCACTGCATCAAGAGAAGGGAGCCATAATGTTGTAAGTTGCAATCTTCTTTTGGTTGATTGTAAATATATTCTTATTGTTTATATTACTAGTTAGGTTTCTCTGTTAGAAAGTGGTTAGTAAACAGGAGGGCAGATAACATAATCTTTTGATAAGGCCCCTCCCCCAACTTTAAGTAGTGGAGGAAATCCTAATTATGTATTAATCAAAGTGGGTTTTATTCTTTGATTCTAGAAGTGTCTAATTGATTTTGTCTGTTTGAATTATTGTTTTTGTTAACTCTGTTTTTACGGGAAGGCCTGATAATATGGAGTTCGGCCGTAAAGTAAGTAAAGACTCTGTTTGGTAAAACTAAGCTTAATAATTTATGGCTTATAGTTGAAAAGTTACCTATCTGAAGTTAAAAGTATTTGGTAATTTAGTTGTAGATACAAAATATCATAAAAGTATTGAATATGTTTTTGTTCTCTCCAAATATATCAAATTTCATTTTTAGTTCCTCTAAAATTTTCTTTCAAACTTTAAGTCCCTTTAAAGTTTATGTTTTCAATTTTAGTCCCTTTTTTTCTATCTTTCAAAAGTTCATGTATTTTGTTCCAAATGACTTTTTTTAAAAAAATATCATTATTAAGATACTATTAGTTTAACTATTTAATCTTTAATGTCTGCTAATTTATCTATAACTTTAAATTAAAAATTAAATTAATGATATTTTAAGGTCTTAATGATGATTTGTTATCAAAATAAGTTATTTCAAACATGTTATATGAATTTTTGTAAAGAATGAAGGACTAAAATTTAAAACTGAAAATTCAGAGGGATCAAAGATCGAAGGAAATTTTTAGAAGAACTAAAAATGAAATTTAGTATATTTAGATGGACTAAAAACATATTTAATCCTTTAAATAAAAGAACTTATTTACTTGAGTGAGTGAGTAGTTATAATTTGAGTGAGTAGGTAGGTTATAAGGGAAAAAACGGAAGAAAATATTAAACACTATAAGCTTAAATGCTACTTGAAATAACATCTCAAGAAAAGCTACAAGCTAGTTAAAAAAGTTTGTTACCAAACACATCTATTTTTTTTTAACAAGCTTATAAGATAGTCCAATAAGCTATAAGCTAGCTTATTGGCATTCCCAAACATAGTTAAAGTTTGACAGCTTGCACCTATCATGCGCCTATAAGCTACCAAACTCTAACTATCTGAACTAACATCTTTAACTACCTTAATAGCTTGTGACACAAGTTACAAAACCAAGTTAAAACGTGAACTACATTTAACACTCCTTGTAATACATGTTTTCTAATCTTTCAATTAACACAAGCTTCTTCAACTCATCAATCTTTGCTTTCTACAAGTTGCATTTCCGACTTGCAATATTTAAGCTCAAGCTTGTTTCTGTTCACTTGATCTCTCAGAAAATTTTATATCCTCTCAATGTGCTTACTCCTCCTCTCAATGTGCTTACTCCTACCATGACTCATAGCCTAGGATGATTAGCAAGATCTGTGTGGATTACAAGAAAACTCCGCTGTCAATATGTTTGAACTCCATTCCTAGAAAATATGACAAATTTCCTAGGTCTGACATTTCAAACTCTTGCATCATACTTGACTTGAACTTTATAATCTCGTTTTCATTTGAACATGTGATTAGCAAATCATCCACAGAAAGACATAGAATAAGATGATCAAGCTTGCTTGAGCCTATCACATAATGAAACCGTTTATTCTTCTATTCATGGCTCTTGGTGTTTGTTTCAAACCATACAAGGCTTTCCTCAATCTACACACTTTCTGCTTTTGACCTCAAAACATGGTGGTTGTTTGACATAGACCTCTTCATCTAATGGTCCATTCAAAAAGGCTGATTTCACATCTAATTGATGCATCTTCCATCCATTGAAGGCTGTTGTAGCTACAATCATTCTTATAGTCTCAAGTCTTGCCACTAGTGCATAAACTTCATTAAAATCAATACATTTCCTTGTACTTAGCTATTTCAATTTTCAACACTTGGTATTAGCTTCAGTTTGTAAATCCACTTGACATCTATAGCTTTCTTATTTGTTTTGTCAATTAGTTCCCGTATCTTATTCTTCTCTATAGTATCAATGCTGTCCAAATTGACTGGTTCTGACTCAGCCATCATGGCTTCTTATATGAGTTCACCATCTTGACTAATATCTTGATCAGGAAATCTCTCATAATCAGTTAACCTAACCAATTGAATTCTTCTGATATGTTGATTTGGCGCAACTTCATCTTCAACTGGCACCTCTTCAACTTCATCAAGCACAATTCTTACACTATCTGACACACCGTCATTATGCACAAAATTTTGAGTCCAGCTCCAGCTCTTCCTGTCATCAAACTGCACATCTCTACTTACTACCATCTTGTTCTCATTTGGTGAATACAATTTGTAAGCACCAATTGAATGGTAACAAATGAAAATCATAGATTGACTACTTTCTTGCTTAACTGCTCATGCACATGTCTACAGCATAAAGATCCAAACACCTTAAACTAGCCAACATTAGGCTTTAAACCTGTCTATGCTTCATATGGTGTTGTGTCCAATAACTTCTTTGTTGGACATCTATTGATGTATATTGATGTTCAACTACTTCAGCCCAAAATCTATTAGGCATTCTCTTTCCTTTCAACAAGCTTCAAACCATATTCAAAAGATATATTCACCTCCACCATTAGTTCCCCATTTCTTAATTCTACAAGCACTCTCTTTTTCAACTAGTAGCTTAAATTTCTTGAACTTGGTGGATACATCACTCTTTTACTCAATCATATAAACCCACACATATATAGTGAATTCATCTATGAAAGTGAGGAAATAGCAATTACCTCTTATAAACTGAACTTCAAATGGTCCACAAACATCTGAGTGGACTAGCTGCAATTTTTTAGATGACTTCATAGGCAAGTTAAGTTTGAATGACTTCCTATCTGACTTGGCTATACAACATTCTTTACAAATCTGCTTTGGAACCTTTATCTGAGGAAGACCATGCACCATTTTCTTCATATTCAGCAAGCTTAAGCTTCTGAAATTCAAGTGACCATATCTATGGTGTCATATCCAGTTTTGATCATCATTCACAATTGAGACAAGACATTGATGATCAATCATGCGTTCTGATTGTCATTCATGAGTCAAGTGAATACTGCATTCAGTATCAAGATATGACATATTGGATTTATCTTCACTCAACTGTGTAGTAGCTATGCATCACAATCACTTGCATTATATTCTTTGTTGTAGGGGAAGTCTCTTGCATAATGGCCAGATTTCTCACAACAATAGCACTGCAATTCCTTCATGATCACCTTCTTCTTTGCATTCTTGTTGCTTGAAGTTTTTGCTTTGTTTGAATCACTCTGATTCTTGGTGTTCTTGTTTGCGCCTTCACCATTACCCTTCTTCTTTTTTTCACTTTTATTTGTCTTTAATCCATTTTGATGTTTCATCTTACCCTTTCTTGGTGAACTTGATTTGTAGCCTTTTTGCATCAGCTGCTGACTCTGGTTCACCATTCACGATTTCAAGATCATCTTGAAACTTGAATATGACCTTCATCTGTGCGGACCATCTATCATAATATTCTCCTTTGAAAACAAGTAGATTTGCAGGGAATTGACTTGATGTGGTGCTTCCATTTGCCATGGCAAGAATCTTGATCAAACCAGGCTCTATAATACCAGTTTGTTGGGACAGTTTGTTTTTCGAGGTTGAAGAAAAATAAAGAATGAAATGAATATGAATGGAAGAGAGAAAATAATTGCCGTGGAAATATGAGATGATTGTTTTTTAGTATATCATCGTTCCGGTTCTCGCCGCATAATAACCTTTGCATATCGACACTGTAACTATTTTGCATTTAGTTCAATTCAACGATGAGTATAATTTATCTTTCTTTTTTTATATTACTAGCTAGAGTAATCTTGTTGCCTTAACTTATTAATTAGTTGATTAATTTAAGTTTCTTCCTTTAAAAAATTGTTGCATTAGTGGAGAATAGATTTAAATTTTGTGAAGAAGAAGAGACAAGTCACATAAATGAAATTTGTGATGATAAATTGAAAGAGAGTGGTCACATAAATGAAAATTGTGATGATAAATTAGAAGAAAATTGTAACATAAATGAAGATGAAGAACTTAAGGTTGGAGTGATATTTAGTTCTGAAGAAGTTACCAAATATTACAAGAATTATGCTCGATGTATGAGTTTTGGAGTTAGTAAAATCAATTCAAAAAATGGAGATGATGGAAAAAAATACTTTACTCTAAGATGTAGTCGTGCGAGAAGCTATGTGAGCAATTCAAAAAACCTCTTAAAGCCAAATCCTATCACAAAAGCACAATGTAAGGCTAGAGTAAATGTGTGTGTGTCTTTAGATGGAACAATTATAATTTCAAGAGTTTCTCTTGAGCATAATCATGAATTAAGCCCAAACAAATCAAGATATTTTAGATCTAACAAGAATCTAGACCCTCATATAAAAAGGAGGTTGGAGCTCAATGATCGAGCTGGAATGACTTGGCATCCTGTTGGGGGCCACTATCTTAAATTCATTTTTAGATAAAATACCCAAATTAAGGTTATCCCAGCTCGATCATTGAGCTCCAACCTCCTTTTTATATGAGGATCTAGATTCTTGTTGCATCTAAACTCTTGAAATTGTAATTGTTCCATCTAAAGGCACACACATTTACTCTAGCCTTACATTGTGCTTTTATGATAGGATTTGTCTTTAAAAGGTTTTTTGAATTGCTCACATAACTTCTTGCACGACTACATCCTAGAGTAAAATATCTTTTTACATCATCTCCATTTTTTGAACTGATTTTACTAACTCCAAGACCCCTAGATCGAACATAATTCTTGTAATATTTGGTAACTTATTCATAACTAAATATCATTCCAACCTTAAGTTCTTCATCTTCATTTGTGTTTCCACTTTCTTCTAATTTATCATCACAATTTTCATTTATGTGATCACTCTCTCCCAATTTATCATCACAAATTTTTGTTTATGTGAATTGTCTCTCATTCTTCACAAGATGTAAACCTATTCTCCACTAATGCAACAATTTTTTAAAGGAAGAAACTTAAATTAATAAGTTAAGGCAACAATATTAATGTAGCTAGTAATATAAATAAAGCATAAATTATACTCACCGTTGAACTGAATCCAGAATAGTTGTAGTGTTGGTATGCAGAGGTTGTTATGTGGCGAGAACCGACAACGACGTCAGATGCTACAATGGAAACAACAAGAATGATTATAGACAACAATAAAAACGATGAAGACGACAACCGCAACAATGGATATATCGATGGCGGCGGTGAGTAAAACTGTCAACAATGGTTTATGACGGCAAGTCCTACTAACGCGCGCTTTGCATTGATATAGGATTAAGTGGGTACGTAGTTTGTAAAATCATACCGTGATGTTTCAATATTTTTTATTTATTTTATATTAATTAATATTAATAAAGCATAGCAGAATATATATTTTCTTAAAATAGAAGGCAGAATATATATATATATATATATATATATATATATATATATATATATATATATGATAAAATTGAATATCAAGCTTCTAATTTTCTTAAAAATATGTTTGACTTATTTTCACTATTTTTTAACTAACATTGTAAAATGATAATATTTTCATATAAATAAGATATTTTCACTATTTCTATGTAATAATATTTTTTACCATCACTATTTTTAATTTGAATGACGAAAAGAAATCAAAGGGTGGAGTCTCGAATGAAAGGGATTAAGAAGGAATGCAATGAAATTGTGAAGTACTAAAAAATAATGTGTTTGCTGTTTGAAATATACACGTGTATACAATTTGTTTTAGAAATTAAAGTATTGAACTTTGGGCTATTATCTTTTAGCCTTTGTTTGGTTTGAGAGAAATGGAGAAGAGAGAGATAAAGAAGAGAGAAAGAGAGAAGAAATGAGAGTTTTCTTGTGATTGGCAAGCAGAGAAAGTGAGAAGAGAGAATAAAAAGTTGTAGGCCCCACAATTTTTTGCTTTCTCTCTTGATATGGGAAGAAAGTGCAGAGACCAAGCAACACACTTTCAAAATGACTATTATGTCATTGAACATAAAATGCTTCATTTTTTTTTATAATACAGCTGAATTTATTTTTTTAAGACGAAACCAACGCGAGTACATGTTCGTTGCCTATACTTTGGTAAAATGGGGTTGTGATAATTTTTTTATTAATAAATAACATATTAAATAAACTAAGTTTGTTAAAAGTTGAATTAAAATATATTAAAAATCTTATAATTAATATAAAAATGCATATAAGGGTAGTTTTGTCTTTTTATAAATTAAACACATCTCTTTCTCTTCTATTTCTCTCTTTTTTCTCTTATACCAATCAACACATCAAATCTACCCTATTTCTTTCATCTTTTTCTCTTCTCAAACTCTCTCTCACTTATTTCTCTTTTCTCACTTTCTCTTCACAACCAAACACACCATTAATGATCAACCGACAAAAACAAAATTTTCGATATATACTTATATGAAAAATATCTCAAAAATCCATAGCACTACCAGATATGCGGATCAATGAATTTTTTCAGTCTAAGTTCAATTTTATGCATGAAATCCAATTTAATATATTTCCTCATTTTATGGATTTATCCTAGTTTAACTATATAATATTTGTCACTCTAAAGACATTTTTTCTAACTATACTTTTGAGATATTTGATAAAGTTGAAATAATAGAGATTGTGCCTTTTCAACAAGCAGAAAGCCACAAAAAAATATTTTTATGTAAAATATCTTTATAACATAAAATAAATTAAATATCAATTTGTCAGTGCCTAAAACATAAAACTTCATATTCAGTTCCTCCCTTGTTTAAAAAATGTAAACTTTTGTAAGAGATGTTTCTATAATATGTAGTAAACATGACCATGGAAATTTTTAAAAACTTTTGAGTAGTAGCACCGAATATTTTGAGTAGTAATTCTTGTATCAATTCGTAAACTTGAATTTATAAAGTTAAACTCTTATCATTTAACTAGTATTTCAAAAATTAACTTATATAATTAACTATATTTTTATATAAACCAAATATATTAAAAAGAAAAGTGGAGTAAGAAAAAAGAGGGGGGCCAAACTGACCCTCAACAAATGTACCAAAAAACTGACCCTCAACAAAAAAAATAGCAAAATCTATAAAAATGAAGGTCAACTCTATTTCTAGCAAGATCAAGTCTAATACTAGAGGGGGAAGAACTCCACCAAGTGAAATCATTTACATTCAAACCTAATTTATAAAGATTATTAGCAAAATAATTGTCTTTACTATAATATCCATATCAATGATCTTCAGCAGATAATTAGACCATCTATTTTGAAATTGCCAAAGAATTAATTTTTTATTTCTATAAGTTAAGATAGGAAGTTTTGAGTCACTCTCAATCCAAAGCTGCTTCTGGTTTCTTACGTAAGTTGCCAAGGAATTAATTTTATATAATTAACTATTTATTGAACATAATAACCATATTTTGAATTGCATTACCTATATAATCCCTCGTAGACATTTTATGATAAAATTGTGTATCAAATTTTAAATAACCCAACTCTAAGTTTTAGCTACCCCATAAGAGTTTGTTTGCTTGCATGCCCTATAGTGCATGGCGTAAGCGACATGCTTGGAAATGTCTGTCCAGAAAAAAGCTGCGCAAGGTGCAGCATACGTTACTTATTGATCGGACGGCTCTAGCTAGTTAATAAAGTTATAAAATTGTTTGAAACAATCTCATCCGTACATGATAGATCAGACGATCCAAAATCTAAACTGCGTGAAAATTGTATCAAATATTTAATTGCTATTTTTATTTTGTTTGTAGACAAAATAATAAGTACCACTCAAAAACAATTTTTTTTAATAAAAGAAAATACTACTTGTTAACTTTGTCTTTGAATTGTTTACCCAAGCCAATTGACATTTCTTGAGATGGCTGGCCGCGTATGGTCCCCATATCGTTCCTTTGATTTTTGTACAAGACCATACCAAGTCTTCTTCCTATTATATTACTATGCTATTTCTAGGTTCTTCTCATGCTATAAGGACTCTATATAAACATGCTTCAACTCCTTCCATAATTATAAAAATCAACTTATATCCAAAAATAGACACTTTTTATACATCACAAGAACAATAATTTGTTATATTTTGAATTTTCAAGAACATATTAGAAACACTTTGTAGACTCAAAAACAAGACAATATGGCAATTGGATTCATGGAAGTACATCTTATCAAAGCTAAAGGCCTCAATAGCACTTGTTTCTTTGGTATATAGCAAATTCTTTTACTATTTTCTTTAGTTTTTCTTTCAAGAATTTAACTCTTCTAAAGTGAATATATAACTTACTTTAGAATCTCTAATAGTATAAAATCATTGATGAATAAATTTATAATTGACAATATAGATATTTCATATTTCATATAACAAATAATGAGTTTAATTTGTTAATGCATGAACTCTTAATTTAGTTATTCTTTTACAATGTTAATAAATATATAGGTGGAATGGAGGATCCCTATGTTTTGATACAATATCAAGGACAAGAGAAGAGAAGCAATGTTGCTAAAGGTTTGTTCTATGGACTATTCAACTTCATCTTTGAATGTTAACTTTTTTAAGATACAAAAATGTATTTTAGCAAAGTGCAAAAATATATGAGGAGCTTAATAATTAACTTTATCCTACAATTTTTTTTAGAAAAATCTTATTTTTAATGTGTAGAAGACAACTAAAGGGTCTGAAAATCTCGAGTTCGCTCGAGAGATAAGTAAAATCTCCCGAACGATTTGTTGTGTGAGGAGCTCATTGATTTCAATCATCACTTGGTTTATATTTTAAGAAAGATAAACAGATTGCAAGTTATATCTCTAATTATTATTTTTATGACAAAATCAATCCTCTTAAATAATAATACTACCTCTAGATACATAAGAGACATAATATGACTCTTTGAACTCTATTTAAAAGATTTCTTCGGTGTTAATTGAATGAAATTTCTAATGGTGTTTATGCAGGTAGAGGCAGAAATCATTTATGGAATGAGAAATTTATTTTCAAAGTAGAAAATCATGGATCAAGTGATAAAAACAAACTCATTTTCAAAATAATGGACAAAGACACTTTTTCTGATGATGACTTCATTGGACAAGCCATGTAAGACTAATATGTCTTCCACATATATGTCATTAATGATTACTACTTCATTAACTAAATCTTAATTATTTTTGTTTATTTAATTCTTTAAATAGAATCTATGTAAAGGATTTATTGGATGGAGGTGAACAAAATGGAGTTGCTAAGCTACCACCTCTTAAGTATAGAGTGATTCGTGCTGATCAATCTTATCGTGGAGAAATTGATGTTGCTATTACTTTTACTCCCAAGGTATATATCACTTTTTATTGTAAATATATATATGTTGCCACATTGTTAAAACAATTGCAAATGATGCTAATTAACTTAATTATAGTGCACTAAATAGCAAAATGTTAATTGAAATTTAGTTTAATGTTTGGTTGATTGTTTTCTTTGTTGAAATTCATTCATAGGTGGAAGGTGAATTAATTGAAGAAGACATTGGAGGATGGAAAGAAAGTATCTACTATCTATCTTAGATTAGTATTAGTGTGGCCAGCATATGAAAATAAACTGTAAACTAAAAGTAGTTTTGTAATTTTGAATTTTGTAACATTTTGATTCACTAGTTCATATTCTTTTGTATTATTTAATTGAATCAGATTCATTTTTTTCATTTCAAATTCTCTTTTTCCTTGGATATTATTTCATAAGATTGTAAAGGAGATTATCACTGGAATTTTTTAGGATAGCATTGTTGAGATATGTCATAAAATCGTTTATTTTTTTAATAGCAGATATATTAAATATAAAAAAGAAAAAAATATAAGAGAAAGTTAAGAAGAAAAAAATAATATTAGAATTACACTCTATCAAAATTTAACAATCTCTAAAGTAAGACAGGAAAATTAACAGATTAATAAAACTGCAACGAAATAAGAAAACACACCACCAACAAACTAGAACTTTCAAATGCACCACCACGAGAAGAATAAAACCTTTCAGGAAGAAAGGGCAAGGATCAACCACTAGTAGGACAAAACAACAAGAGGGACAGATCCATCGAGATCCAATACAACACCCCAAAGCAAACCATATAGGCTCTAACATAAAGTATGGTTGATATCCCACTCGTAAAAAGAATGGGGAGAGCTATAATTTTTACCTATGAACCATTTTTATGATAAAAGTTCTAAAAAGAAGACGTCATTTAGAGATTTCCAAATAATCCGCACAATAATATGTCAAATTAACAACAACTTTTATCTATCTTTTCTATCAATTTCCAAGATAGCCTTAAAGAAATCCTAAAACACCATGAGAAGACACCAGTTTCACACCCAACCACCAAATAATATCATACCAAACTTATGAGATTTGGTTACAAGAGTCAAATAAGTGATCAGTTGGTTCAGGCTATAGTCCACATAACACACACGTAGAAACATTAGCATCCTTAATGGCGCTCTGCTGCAAGGGATTTTGACGAGTCGGCAACTTATCTTATAAAAGTTACCAAAAAAAGATTGACAATTTTGAAGAGCCCAAATTTTTCAAACTTTTGGAAGGAATCTTTCTTCCTTTATAGATAAAATCACCTAATTAAAACCCTTTATTATTATTTAATTATTACTCCGGTGTTATTTATTAAACTAATTTTCATTTTGTAAGTAGTTAAGTGATTAAATTCATTTTTTTTAACGGAATAGTCATTATATTCATACAAATACAATGTAGAGAATTGACAAATTTTAAATTGAAGATCAAATTCCTACAAATTAATGTCTCTTGTATCTATCAACTAAGTTCACTTGCGGAATAATAAAATAGCTAGTTTTTTAATATGGGTCTTGCTAACAAGTGCACCTGATGCACTCTTTAAGCATACTATTTAAAGAAATTTTTTAATCAAAAAGTTAAACAGTACAATTTCCAATACGTTGACTTTATATATTTTTATCAAAATTCTATGCAAATTTACTATTTAAGGTGCTTAAAGAGTGCACCTTTAGCATTTGCCTTTTATGGTGCACTCTTTAGCATTTGCCTTTTAATATTTGCAAAATAATACTATTATAGACTTTTATTTGTTGCCAAAACTTCTATATGAGCTTAATTAATTCTTTATCACAAAGTGTGACTCAAGTTACTACAATGTGAGTACTATTTGTAAGCAAAGTGCGTATAGCACTATAGCAGCCCTAAAGTGTGAGAACTTAAAAGTTTTACCAAGTCATTCAATCATTTAATTAAATATTAATTTACATAAAGTTATCTTAGGTACAATAAGGCATTATTTTCAAATAAAAAATTAGTGCATGCTACTTTTTTAGCTATGATCCCATACTTAGATATCATCATGTTGTAATTATCAACACACATGCTCAATTTTTATTATAAAAAACAGCTAGCTATAGTTAACTTTATTTGAATTTATCTTTTAATAATTTACCCATGCCAATTGACAATTGTTTATTTTAGGTGATTAATTGATCGCATTTTGCCCTTTTCATTTCTTTGAAGTTTTGAATTTACCAAGTCTTCATAGATTCCCATATTAAAGTCTCTAAATATCAAAGCAAGAGTAAACACACAAATTTAATTTGTGACAAAAAGATGACAAAAAATGATGAGAATTATTTCATCCTAAAAAAAAGTCAAACCTTGAGGTAAAATTGTGGCTAATAAAAAATAATCTTCTTTATATAACAAGTTGATTCACTAAATCATATTCATTTATTCTTTTTAGCAAGTGTGCGAGTAACAATTTCTTAAATTGTTATACTATCAAATTACCAAATTCTCAATTCTTACTATGTTCGATCCATGGTCCTTAATTTAATTCTTAATACTCCTTCCGTTCTATAACTAATGATATTATACTATTTGTATCCTTAAAAAAAATTAAAGCATTTATTAAACGAGTTTTCTCTTTATTGACAAAGTGATGATAAAAATACTTTTTTTTTTGTCAAATAGTCTAATAACTAGAAATTCCGCCATTAAGGCGGATAAATGGGATAATCGGAGTTCGAACTCCGACCTCCTATATATATAATGCAATGTCCTACCAATTGAACTAAGTTCACGGAACAAAACTTATTAATTTTTATTAGTAATATTTCTAAATTATATGCAAAACTCTAAAATAACCAATTCGGAGCAGAAGTATTTCTTAAGCCCACATTGGTTCGATTTATTATTTTGGGAAAATCATTGATTCAAAGAGTACTCCTTAAGCCAATGTCATTGGTTCAATGTATTTGTGAAAATCATTGACAATGTTAACTTTACGTTGACTTTTTGTTAATGTATTTAAGTAGTATACTATACGATTACGTATCGACAAGTTGTCTTAGCTCAGTGGTAGAGCGCGTGGCTTTTAACCACGCGGTCGTTAGTTCGATCCCCACAAACGGCGTTAAAATAAGAATGTTCATTTTTTACAACAACTTAACGTTCAACGTTGTTTTTGACTGTTTTGACTTTTTTCTTCATGACACCACAATTTCATTAATTACATTCACATCACCGCTTTTAACATTTAATTCACATTATACTACATGAACGAGAATGGATCCTCTCAATTTGAAAAGGTTTTAAACCATTGGATTATAAATATAAAGTAATATTTAAATTGAAAAGAAATGAGAAAAAGTTGATTGATAGTTGAGATGTGAAAATTGAGGAAAAATAAATTGAGAGGATCCATTCTCTACATGAACATTCTTTTTTTTTTGGGTCTTAGACTACATGAACATTCTACCAAGTATAAAAAGTTTCTTATTCATATGATATGATTTATTCATTTATTATCCAAAGTTCATATGATGTTCATGCAAAAGTCTAAAATGGCGTTTTTTCAGTATTATCTGAAACACTAAAAGTGAACAAAAAATGGTTATATATATGTCCGATTTATAGAGCACTACAATGTTTCGTTAAACAATAGTGTAATAACGGTGATGAATTTGAGGAATTAAAAACAAGAATCGTATTTTTACCAACATTATTTCATGGTTTACTGAGTTTGAAGTTCGAACTCGTATTGGCAGCACAGTACAAGAATATATCACTCCATAAATGTTCCATATACTATTATTAATCATACAAAACAATAATCACTTGTTGATTGTGCTTACACTTGATCATAAATTACAAAATTTACAAGCAAAATGTAAATGGTGCAACTTAATATAGCGCAGCACGCCAGTTGAGTTCTCTTACTACACTTGATAAAATTTATGGAATGAATGTGTTATGTGTGTTTGTTTCCACAGACACACACACAAAAAATGAATATCCTTATATCCCAGTGAAATATGATTGATGTAGAATAAGGTCACAATTAGTTAACTAAAATTTTTAACAATTCATCCGCCTCATCATAATCGTGTTTGAGATATCATAAAGGTGAGCTCGAAGCTCCTCACCATGGCATGCTACATGCAAGAAGGGTCTACTAGTAGCTAAAGCATCGACCACACTCCCAAACAAACCATTTCAGCCTAGAAAATACATATGCTAAAACAAAATGCACTCAAGTCTAATCAAATGATTTCTAATCATTGTTTTCAGTTCTACCAACAATTGGTAAGTTATTACTGAGACCAACTAAAAGGCGCATACAGTTCATTTTCCAGAATAATATGAATCAAATTTGGCAAGAGAATTAGAATAGGATTGTTCATACAGTCCCCTCATTCATGAATCATTACCAATTTATAATTCCACACACATCAGGAGGGTTCTAACCAACAAAGGAAAAGGGCTAAAATTATATATATAATCTCACAACATGTAAAATTAAAATTAACACAAACAACAACTTGTTCCTGAAAAGACTAAGAACAACCACAAAAGTCTTAATTAGTCAGAGTAGACATATTTAGCATACTCAGGCCACTTTTCAATGTTGGATCTAAAAATATAAGCATTATACAGGTGCCGCTTACCCCAGTCATAGGTTCTGAAAATTTCTGCAGCCTCTTCTTTGGATTGATCAGCATATTCGTGACAATTGCAAGCATACTGTTCCTCATTTGCGGGCGCATCACGAATATTTTTCCGAAAGTTATCATACGCTTTATCTTCATCCTCTTTGGAGGAGTATGTTACTCCTCCCAACATGGCACGCCACATATCGAAAATATCTTGATCTGAGAGGCTTGCAACTGGAACAAACAAGAATCAAGCACAGAAGAAACAAAAACAAGAAATTAACTAAAATATGATTTAGGGTTTGTTTGTTTGTACCTCCTCCAGGAGATTTCAATTTCGCAAAAGGGTCACTCTGATCCTCATGAGTGCTGGGCTTATCCAAAATAGCTTCCTTAAACATACTGAACTTTTCATCTTCTTCCTCTTTGGAGGAGTATGTTTTTCCTCCCCGCATCGCACGCCATATATCGAAAAGTTCTCGATCTGTGAGGCTTGCAACTAGAACAAACAAGAATTAAGCACAGATGATTTCAATTAACTAAAATATGATTTAGGGTTTGTTTGTTTGTACCTCCTCCAGATGATTTCAATTTCTCAAAAGGGTCACTCTGATCCTCAACTAATAATCAAAAGAAAACAACAAACAAGAAATCTATTTCAATCAATTTTTCATTGTAAAAAATTAGATGCTGTGCTGCGTATGTTGCTCTGGTTTACGGTGGTTCGTACCTGAATCGTGTTCTCTACGGCGCTTGAGGGGGCTGGAATTGCAGGGGGGAGGCATCGCCATCAGTTGGCTGTTGCGCCGGATCGGTTCAGATAGATCTGGGATGGTTTGGTTGAGAGAGATTTTTCATATCCTTGCAAATTTTTTTGAAAGCATGGTTTTCATAAAATTAAATTATATCATGTCTAACAATCCGGGTTTTTCTCTTATATAATAGGCAGTCCGAGATTGTTAATCACGATCTTCTATACTTCCGTCTCTGACTTATGTGAGAATCAAACCGTGTTCCTTAGGATTTAAGTACTTGTTCAATTCATTTCCTCATTTACTCACATTGATAAATTAACATCCTTAAAAAGGCTGAACGAAGTTTATGAAAAGTTTTAAAATTGAAATTATAAGAAAAAAAATCCATAGATTATATCAATATATTTTTGGTTTCTAATGGATTTCATTGGTTTGAACTTTTATATATTTATAATGAAAGTGCGTTGAACACAAAATGAGGATAACTCCTGCAGTCAGAATATAAATATTATTTAGCCAAAGTTAATTTTTAATAGTGCGGTTAATTTTTCCTTTATGATTTGTGACGGAGGGAGTAATATAGTAATTTTAATTATATATTTTTAACAAAAAAAGAAAAATAAACAAATAATGGAATTATTTACGGAATGAATCTATACCTATCTTCTATACCTATCTATTAAGAATAAAATAAAATAAAATTACTCCTATTTTTTTATCGTGTATCTTTTTATCGTGATATTTGTGTATAAGGGCACATTTTTCTTTTCTAAAAGAAAAGTGCTTATAATTAGGGATGGAAGGAGTATTACTTTGTACCACATGTCATGGTCGGGTTCAGATATACATGGTTTTGATTTTTTTAGAATCGGATTCAACCGTACTAACCTATTTTAGACCGACTTTTGTTATTTTAGCACCCGTGACCTGTGATAACTTGACTCGTTCACCCATTCCTGATTTGGATTAATCGGGTTTCGGGCGGGTGAGTATCTTATGCTCAGCCAGAAATTATTTCATTATAATGTATTTTTTATATCATTTTATATTTACAAACACGTTTTTAAAAAAAAAGAAAAAGACAAATACTTTAATTTCAATTGACCGACAGCTATAAATTATAAATTATCAATTATAAACTACAACAGTTATAAGAGCATCTCCAATAAGGATATCATAGAGAGTATAATAGACTAATGATTCGTACCTTTTTTTTTTGTAATTGGAGTTCCATGGCGTGACATAGAGAGTATCAAAATTGATGATATGGTACCTTATTTAAAGTATCGTATCATCAATTTATTATTACATTTTTTGTATATCAAATTAAATATAATTAATATCTTGTTAATAATGTATGATACATCATACATACAGTGATATCATCATTGAAGCAAAATATGTATGAGTTGCATAAATATTACATGACATTGTAAGGACCATTTTTTAGTGATGTATGATATCTAAAGCGGTATAACTATTGGAGATGCTCTAAGCAACTTTTCACCTAAATATATAGATCCAAATAAATAAATATTTTTTTTTATAAAACTTATTAATTAAATCTTATAAAGAGATTTGATTTTTTTTTTTTTGGTACATAGAAGAATTGGCAAAGTAAATATAAGAAATTCTCACACAAGTGAGAGAGCCGGGGTTCGAACCCCGATCATGACGTCCATGCCTTGCAATTTCGGTATATTATTGTCAGTTGAGCTAGGACTTATGAGACGAGATTTGATTTATTTATATATTGAATAAAAGAGATTTGGTTTGTTTGTGCATAAATAGATTTGGTTTATTTTTGTAAAAGAGGGAAGTTATTTCCGTAAATATGATATCTCCTTGAATTGTGTATAAACTAAAGAGACTAACTACTACTAATTGTTAGAGATTTGATTTTGTCTTTGTCATACACTATATAACCCACAACAACTAGAATTGTATAGTTTGAATGTATAATTGTTAGTGTTACAATACAACATTAAAATCCGTCGTTTGCTTGTTAAGTACCTTGTTGGATTGCTTGTTAAGTACTTTGTTAGTGATATCAACATTGAACCGTGGAGTATTTTTCTTGTTGTAATTTTGATGGCCTTTGCAACCAAAAGCAATCAAAATCACGCTGGTTGGAGACGAATTGAGCCAATTGTCGGTGGTTGGAACCCAATCGAAGACATCAATAACTCACACGTGACTGATATTGCCAATTTTGCCGTTAGCAAATTCAACAACCAAACTGAAGCGTCGCTGAAATTTGAGAAAGTCATCAAAAGGGAATCCCAAATTATCGCAGGCAGAAACTACCGCCTCGTTATTTCCACTAGCAATTCCGTAAACAACGTTTATAACGTTGTTTTCTATGATAGGCCCCTCATTATTTCCACTAGCAATTCCATAAACAACGTGTATAACGTTGATGTCTATGATAGGCCATGAGATCACTTTAGGAACCTCACATGATTATCTGGAAAAACTTCATCGCACACTTTTCATTTCAGACTTCACACTTTTCATAACAATACAACACCTCTCCAATAACGAAACACACCTGCATCAATCAATATATTTAGAATAAAATACAAGTAATCAATCAACAAGATTAAAAGTATAATTTTTGGGTTCCGCTAACATGTGCCCTAAGAGAGGGCACATGATAAGGTGTATTTAATGATGTAATATTTCACTTAATTAACATTAAAAGTAGCATTATTCAATTTTATTAATTATATGATATGGTCCCAAATAATTAAAAGATATGGTTGTCATTAATTAAAAGATACAGCTGCATTAATCAAAAGATGTGCACCAAACATGTTTTTAGTCAACTTTTTTATTTTATTTTAAACTAAACAAAAATTAAATTATAATTATAAATTATATAAAATTCCAAAACATATTAGCAATTCAAAAATCAAAATAACACTAACAATTTTTATGTATAAAAAGGAGATGATTATGTTTTAAGAAAAAAAATTCTTAAATTGGGCACATATGTAACGAAAAAACAAATTCTTATATTTTATCAAAAAAAAAAATCTCATGATTATGTTTTAAGAAAAAAAAACTGATGTATATAAAAACAGATGATTATGTTTTAATTGGTTAATTAATATAGAAGATTATGTTTTAATATTAATTAAGGTAGAGTGAGAAGTAAGTGGGATATTAATTAATTAAAAGGGGCAAGGATCAACCACTAGTATGACAAAACAACAAGAGAGACAGATCCATCGAGATCTAATACAACACCCCAAAACAAACCATATAGGCTCCAACATAAAGTATGGTGGATGTCCCACTCGTAAAAGGAATGAGGAGAGCCAGAATTTTTACCTAAAAACCACGATAAAAGTTTCACCCTATCGGCCAGACATTCAACGGAAAATGTCCTTTTCAAAAAGAAGACGTCATTTAGAGATTTCCAAATAATCCACACAATAGCATGTCAAATTAACAACCACTTTTATCTATCTTTTCTACCCAGTCCCAAGAAAGCCTTAAAAAATCATAAAACACCATGAGGAGACTTCGATTTCACACCCAACCACCGAAGAATATCATACCAAACTTGTGAGATTTGGTTACAAGAGCCAAATAAGTGATCAGTTAGTATAGGCTCTAGTCAATATAACACACACGTAGAAACACTAGCATTCTTAATGGCGCCCCGCTGCAAGAGATTTTGACGAGTCGACAACCTCTCTTGTAGAAATTGCCAAAAAAAGACTGTCGCTTTTGAAGGAGTCTAAAATTTTCAAACTTATAGAAGGAGTCTTTCTTCCTTTATAGATAAAATCACCTAATTAGAACCATTTATTATTATTATTTAATTATTACTCCAGTGTTATGTACTAAACTAATTTTCATTTTGCAAGTAGTTTAATAATTAAATTCATTTTATTTTATCGGAATAGTAATTAAATTCATACAAGGTAAAGAATTGACAAATTCTAAATTAGAGATCAAATTCCTACAAATTAATGTCTCTTGTATAAATAGGTAATTTTTTAATATTGGCAAAATAAAACTATTATAGACTTTTATTTGTTGCCAAAACTTCTATATGAGCTTAATTAATTCTTTATCACAAAGTGTGACTCAAGTTACAATGGGAGAGAGTACTATTTAGCAAGGTGCGTATAGCACTATAGCAGCTGTAACACCCCGTTTTTCAAAGACCAAAAAGGGGCATTATTTTTTTTTTAAAACACGAGACAGAGTACGCGGAAAATATTTTACAAGAGCCGACATTAATCATACAACAGAGCTAATTAAACATTAGTGCTTCAGAGAAGCAAGTGTAACACCTGAATATTTACAACCCTAAAGACAAAGGGTCTAACAACCACAAAAGTAAATATTCAGAATACAGTCATCCAAAAGAGTCAGATCCTATGCCTAATCCGAAAAGAGCACGGTGTACAAACCACGCCGGCGAACAACCTAACTTAAGATGTACCACTCCTCGATCACTGGAATCCCACGAACTCACCGTCGTCCTCACGACCCACGGTCTCGGACAGGAATCCATCGTCTAGGTGGGGGTAACCCGTTCATGTATTATGGCAAGGGTCACCACACATATACATATATATATAATACACACCGAATATACACATACCAAATACGAAAAGTAAATAGACATTTAGCATTTCCTTCTCAACAGGCATTATAATTCAAATGCACACAAAGCCTATCAATGCAGACTCTACAATGATTGTGACACCAATCACTGGTCGTCACATGCATGAATTCCGGAATTTAACCTCTCCGCAGAGAGTCGTGATCTTCTAATCACTAAAATCAATACAATCACGACGATCTTCTAACCGAAGGATTAAGGTGGATCTTCTAATCAAACCCTGTGATCTTCTAATCACGTATTGTACTCAATAAAATCCCGCAGGATCAAGGTGGATCTTCTAATCGCACCCGGTGGTCTTCTAACCACTACCATGAATGCATGAGCATACGATACATCTTATCTATGCCAATGCATCAATTACATACCAATCATGCATATATAATTCTCAACCACATGTCAATGCATATATTTCTAACAAAATCATATGTAAGACAATCGCACAACACATACATATGTTCTCAATATCATATGTAATCCAATCACAATAATCATACATAGATTCTCAATCATATGTAAACAACACATGTATCATAAACACTTTCTCATCCCGATAATACATCACACATACATGCCAAGCACTCAAAACACACTACAAACAAAGCATACACACATGCTATCAACGGAAATAATACAAAGAGAAAGGTGCCCTTACCTCGGCAAGCTTTCCTTAACTCTTTACTCGTCTAAACTATTATGCGCGCTACCTAAAAGTAAGCAGCGTATAATCAGTAAAATATTCCTCGATTATCCTATCGAAACGAAACTTGTTCCTAAAGTTCCAGTGGAGTTCAAGGTACTTTCTAAAGCTATCCCTCAGTGATCTCAGGTTCTCCTCATAGTGTTTAAAAATTCACGAAGTTATTTGTACTATTTTTATTACACGGAAATCATTTTGTTTTCAAATCATAAACTAAAACCATTTTGGATTCTCCACCTCAAGGACTTGTTTCCCACACATCCAAACCATTTGAAACACAACTAAAACTTTTCAAAAATATTTTAAATGAAAAATCGAAGTTTTCTTGCGTTACAAGTTACACATTTTTTTTTCTTTCTAACAACCTTTCCTATACTCATTTTTCTTCAAACTATGATTGACCAACACATAGACAATTTTTCACACATTTGTGGACTTAGAAATTTTTTTTTGGAATTTCTCCCTTACCCTTAAAAAAAAGGCACGGCCATTTTTTTCAAAAACACCCTATCACACAAAATTTTTCACTTCTAAATGCATGGTAATATCCCATAATACCTAACTAGCACTTACCAAAACGATTTAGAAATTATAGAGTCGAATCGCAAATTTCGAAAATTCTCAAATATGGTTTTTCTTAAGGCAAGTACTCTATTTTCTTTTCAAACCATCCCATAACCAATCAAACAATTAAACTATGACTATGGGAAGCTATTTGCCTTCAAACCATTTTCGAAATTCGATTTCTCGAACCCTATATGGGTGCCACGGCCAAGAGAGGTAAAAAGGGCCAACACCACACATTTTTCATTTGAAAATCTAACCTTCATCCATTAGTTTGTAAAGACATTCAATCGTGTACCCGACTACTTTTGAGACTCGAAACAAATTTTTTCTAAATTATGTTCTTCGAGTCGCTCAAGAACACGAGATAAAATTTTTTCTTATTTTTTCAAAACAAATTTCATAATCACAAATCCATTTTGTCACTAAGCTCTAATCTAACTTCAAAACTAAAATCTCATGTCATAAACTCAAGATAAAATCATTTTAAGTCATTTTCTTCAAAACCCTTACCAACAAAATTTTTGAAATTTAAATCACCATGAGAATCACTTACTTGCTTCACTAATGTTTTCTTACTAACACTCATGAACCATAAAATCCAATCATATCTCAATTCCAACATGTTCTACAAATTTTTCCTCAAGACCACTAGTTGGTAAACTTTGAAAATCTAAGAACTTAAGAGAAAATCAAAGAACAAGAAGAGAAGTGAGGTCTTGTTACCTCAAGAAGAAGAATGATGTTCTTAGCAACTTCTATGATCCAAACAAGTGCCAAATCCAAGCTTTGAAGGAGAAAATAAAATTTTAATGTGTGATGGTGTGGGAATGTTGTTTGGCCGTGAGAGGAAGAGAAGAGGGAGTATATATCAACTTTGATCCTTTAATCCTATGTGCCACAACTTCTCACAAAATTGGTATTGTTTCTTTGTAACCCTTGGATTAAATAGGATAAAGTTTCTCTTGATCAATCCTAGCCCTTGGATCAAATACTAATGATTGCTTTTTGACAAAATATCTAGATATTTTCACTTTACGCTACCTCACGCTACTCAGCTCTCGCGTTCACTTGCAGGCGAGTCTTACTTCGCTAACGGTCTAACTCGCGAAAAATAGAAAATCTACGAAGTAAAAGTTCGTCGTAAACCATTTCTAAAAATTATCGCTAAACTTGATTCTCCGACTGAAACTTTTATCCTAAGCTCTCAAAAATATTCTGAATCCAGATTCCAACTCGCGTCGATATATAAAGTCTCTAATTAAAATTCGACGGAAAACAGAAACCGTAAATTTTCTAACAGCGGGTATAGTTTTCTACTCGTTTTTCCAAAAAACGGAGAAAGTCAAATTTTGAAATTCTGAAGACACAAGAACGTTCTCATTGATAAATAAAGACTAAGGAACAAAAGTCTAGGCTTTATTAGCACACGAGTATAAAACAGGCTCCAACTCAGCAATAATGTTGTTATTACAACGATGCTTGCAAAATAACTTAACCAAAACCCTAAACTCTTAGCCACTACTCTTGTTCTCAATACCCGTACGGTACAGTAGAATTATGGGTCTTACAGCAGCCCTAAAGTGTGAGAACTTAGAAGTTTTACCAAGTCATTCAATGATTTAATTAAATATGAATTTACATAAAGTTATCTTAGGTACAATAAGGCATTATTTTCAAATAAAAAAATTAGTGAATGCTACTTTTTTAGCTATGATCCCATACTTAGATATCATCATGTTGTAACTATCACTACACATGTTGAACTTTTATTATAAAAAACAGCTAGCTAGTTAACTTTATTTGAATTTATCTTTTAATAATTTACCCATGCTAATTGACAATTGTTTATTTTAGGTGATTAATTGATCGCATGTTGCCCTCTTCATTTCTTTGAATTTTTGAATTTACCAAGTCTTCATAGATTCCCATGCTAAGGTCTCTAAATATCAAAGACCAATGTGTTATTTAAAATAAAATAAAATAAAAATGGTGCTCTTCTTTTGTACAAAAGCAAGAGTAAACACACAAATTTAATTTGTGACAAAAAGATGGAGAATTATTTGATCTTTTAGAAATGAAGTGAAAAGTAACAAATTCATCCTAAAAAAAAATAAAATCAAACCTTGAGGTAATATTGTGGCTAATAAAAAAAAATAATCTTTATATAACAAGTTGATTCACTAAATCATATTCATTTATTCTTTTTACCAAGTGTGTGAGTAATAATTTTCTTTTGTACCAAAAATGAAAGATAAATTTCTTAAATTGTTATACTATCAAATTACCAAATTCTCAATTCTTACTATGTTTGATCCATGATCCTTAATTTAATTCTTAATACTCCTTTCGTTCTACAATTAATGATATTTTACTATTTGTATCCTTACAAAAATTAAAGCATTTATTAAATGAATTTTCTCTTTATTAATAAAGTAATGATGAAAAAACATTAATCTTTATTAGTAATATTTTTAAATTGTACACCAAAAAAAAAAGTAATATTTTTAAATTATATGCAAAACTCTAAAATAACCAAAATTTTGATATAGAAATATTTTTTAAAGCCAATGTCATTGGTTCAATGTATTACTCCATATTTGTGAAAATGATTGACAATGTTAACTTTACGTTGACTTTTTGTTAATATATTTAACTAGTATACTATACGATTTTGCAACAACAAGCCGTCTTAGCTCAGTGGTAGAGCGCGTGGCTTTTAAACACGTGGTAGTGGGTTCGATCCCCACAGACGGCGTTAAAAATAAGAATTTAACTTTTAACTTGTTTTGACTTTTTTCTTCATAATAACACCGCAATTTCATTCATTACATTCACGTCACCGCTTCTAACATTTAATTCAACTTATATACTACATGAACATTCTACCAAGTTAAAAAAAAGTCATATTCATATGATATGATTTATTCACTTATCCACAAAAAAAAAAAGTTCATATGATGTTCATGCAAAAATCTAACACAAAACTTATTCCCCACCAAAACCAATCCACCGCACATTCTCATGATAAACATTTGCCATTCCAACTCTTTGTTTTTTTGCCTCAAATCCATTAAATATATAGGATATGTATTCTTCTAATTTTATACCTAACCAACTATATATGATTTAATTTAATGGCACCTACTAACAACTACTATCAATGTTTATATATAAGAACCTTTTGACCGTGACCAACTTCCTTAAATAAAAAATAAATAAATTTGAAGTCAAAGGGTTCTTTGTTTTGAAATTCAATTAGGCAATGAAATTCGAAGACTATCTAATGGAGAAAAGCCAAGAGACACAAAATAGACAAGAACTTGAGAATGAGGTCAGTATGTTCTTATATTGTTATGTCTCATTTGAATTGGTTGTGTTTTTAACCAATCAAAGAAAACCTCAAAGTGCTATTTCAAGTTTAATAAATAATGTGTCTCATTTGTTTCATATTTTCTCAGGTTGTTCAATTGCAAGCACAGTTGAAGGGTGAAGAGTCACTCAATAGGGTCTTACTTTGTGCATCACTACATGGACCTGTTTGCTCTCTTCAACACATTCCTTCAGGGTTTCCAACTCAGGTTTAGTACTCTCTCTGTCTCATTAAATATTGTTTAAGGTTATGCACACTTCATAAGAAAATCATTAAGTACATATGTGTACCTTATTTTTTATAGAATACATTGGATTAATTTGACATATATAATGTAGGTTTATGAGCTTCTTGAAGAATTGGCATTTGTAGAGGAAGAGATTATTTTACTTGAAAGAAAAGTTAAGGAACTAAAACATAGATTGTACCATGAGAAAAATGAGACCATAGATTGGAAAATACACCATAGAAAATATCCTAAACTATGTAACCAGTTCCAAGGATCATTTTCACAAAACTATGAAGTATTCACTAAAGGAAGAAGGTCAAAAGATAGAAGGGCCTCTTTAGGTTCAACATTGGATATCCATAGCCTATTTTCCACACCAAGAAGAACAACAGGTGAGCCTTGTGTTTTCTTTAGAGTAAAGAGTCATTTTGTTCATGTGTAACAATAAACAAGAAATCCTTGAATGTGTCTTTTTTAGTGAGTTTGACACTCAAAATGTGTCTTTTGTTAGATTTTTTATCCGCAAATGTGTCGTCCAGTAGCCGTAGTCAGTTTAGTCTATGAAATTGCTAACAAAAAAACACACATAAATAGGGATAATTTTATGATTTCAATAGATTTATGGACTATAGTGACAACATCTCACATTCAGAGACCAAAATGACGATTTATTTGTTTTCGTAGTTGTTCCATATTCTCACCGTGACTTTGGATATTATTTTAGCAGAATATGAAGTGCCAAGAAGGAAAACAGGAAAGATCCAAAGACAAAATTTTATTGAGAAACCTAATGAATTGTCAGAGGAACTTCTTAAATGTCTAATAGGCATTTTCCTAGAATTGAACCAAGCTTCATTGGACATCAAAGGATCAGAAACTACTGTCCCAAGACTCACTCTTCCCTACAAGAAGTCCAAAGGCTTCATCTCAAAAACTTCATCCAACTGCAAGACACATTCATTCCTTTCTAATGGAAATGCATCTTGTCTTGACCCATATGGAATATCATCAGATTTAGATTGCACAGCAAGAGATGTAGGACCATATAATAACTTCATCCAAATTACTAGGAGTTCATTAGACACTGAATTCTTTTCACACTGCTTGCCAGCATTCAGAAAATTGAGGTTCATTTTGAGCTTTTAGTAGCTCACCAATTATTGTTTAAACACTATCTATGTTATACAGTCATCATATATGCATTTATATATATCTTATTATTATCTATCCTCTTTTTTCAGGGTGTTGATACATAAGCTATGTGATGTTGATTTAAGTTTCTTGAGCTACAAGCAAAGGTTGGCATTCTGGATCAACACATACAATGCCTGCATAATGAATGTACTGTAAGGCATTTCAAGTCTTCACTAACAAGAACTTACCTAGCATCTCATATCTTTGTCATGATACATGATGAATCTTAGAAACCTTTCTATATTTTTTTTTATGTAATTACAGGCATTTTTGGATCATGGCATTCCATCTACACAAGAAAAATTGTTGACTCTTATGAATAAGGTATATGTGAGAGAGAGGATGATAATTGAATACGTAGCTATGGTAATAAAAATACTTGTTTTTGTTAGTAATTTTGCTGATATTAACTATGTAGCTATGCATTGACTCAGGCTGCAATGAATGTGGGGGGGATAGTGCTGAATGCTTTGGCTATTGAACACTTTATTCTCCGTCATCCATGTGAATCAAAACATGTGTGTAACATAGTTTCTTATTATCATCATACAATAATGTCTCAAATGCTGAACTGCATTCATCTAACCTTTTTCAATCACTAACTACAGTTAAAAATAATATTGAAATTAGTATATACATAACCAAACTAACTATAAAGTTCACAAAAATGATTAGGGTCCTGTGGATGAGAAGGAAGTTTTGTTGAGGCATGTTTATGGTGTAGGGTATCCAGAGCCCAATGTCACATTTGCTCTCTGCCGAGGCACTTGGTCCTCACCAGCTGTAAGTTTATTGTTTAAGTTTATCCAAAGTAGTAAATTAACTTCAATGGAAAAAAAAAAGAAACTAATATCAGGTGTTTATTGTGGCAGTTAAGGGTGTACACTTCAGAAGAAGTTGTGGACCAATTAGGGAGAGCCAAAGTTGAGTACTTGGAAGCTTCAGTTGGTATAACAAACAAGAGAAAGATAATTGTGCCTAAACTTTTGCAATGGCATATGCATGATTTTGCAGATGAGATGGAATCACTAGTGGAATGGATATATAGCCAATTGCCACGCTCAGGATCATTGAAAAGAGCCATGATGGAATGCCTAATAAGGGAAACAAAATATCCCATGTCTAAAATGGTGGAAATACAGCCATATGAATCTGAATTCCGTTACATCCTACCCATTTAATATATGTAGTATTTAAAATGGTGTTTTTTCAGTATTATCTGAAACACTAAAAGTGAACAAAAAATGGTTATATATATGTCCGATTTATAGAGCACTACGATGTTTCGTTAAACAACAGTGTAATAACGGTGATGAATTTGAGGAATTAAAAACAAGAATCGTATTTTTACCAACATTATTTCATGGTTTACTGAGTTTGAAGTTCGAACTCGTATTGGCAGCACAGTACAAGAATATATCACTCCATAAATGTTCCATATACTATTATTAATCATACAAAACAATAATCACTTGTTGATTCTGCTTACACTTGATCATAAATTAGAAACTTTACCAGCAAAATGTAAACGGTGCAACTTAATATAAGGGCAGCACGCCAGTTGAGTTCTCTTACTACACTTGATCAAAAAGGAGAGATCCAGCAAATAAAAATTAAATTTAAAAGACATGAAAAATAAGGATTAACCCCAAAAAAAAAAATCCAATACACAAAATGAAAAATCAGCAATCCAAACATAAATTAAGAACAATTGCTCTTCAAGATTTTCATGCATGTTTGTCCACAAAATTATTTTTTGCACATTTCTATCCGGACTTATGAGTGGGTAACAGGTGGCTCAGCTAAGAAATTGACAATCCTATTTAAGAAATTTAAGCCAAATACAGTCTCTTCACAATTGACCTTTACAGAAACAATCAATGGGTCGGAGCATTTACCTTCAACAGTCACTGTAATTAAGCATGGCATGGAATTGCTCAAGATCTCGCTGCTGAAACGCAAACACAAACCGGATGCATCATCAAGGTTGGAAGCAACAGGCAAATCAACAAGCAATTGAAAAGATCATTTTGCTTGACAAGTGTTGATCCTACAGCTCTAAGAAAAATGGTGAAACAAACAACGAAATTGTCGTACCTCCTCACATATTCAAACATCCCTGGAAGGTGAGATTCCTTATCTTTGAAAGCTTCAATATTAATCGGAAGTGGTTTTACAAAGTATCCAATGTCCGGCCTTAACTTGACAGGGAATTTCTTGTCATTGCAAAATAAAGCCAGTTTCAGAGGCAAAAGGTGGTGATGAAAGCGAACTAGTAGAGTCCGCTTTGCTTTCTGACCAGGCTCCAGAGAAGGGATCTCTTCCATGGAAACCAGCGCTGGTTTATCAATATGAGATTTCACGGTACTGCAACAAAAACATAAAACAAGTAGTAGGCATAAGCACTTACAAAGATAGTGGGTAAAACTAGAGATATATAAGCTCAAAATGCTGCAGGTTCGGTGACCACAGCCAGTGCATAGAACCCCAATTTACAGGCAATCAAAATTCAAATTATAGATACTGATTTATACCTCTACCCGGTAAAAGAAACATGGAAATTACCAGAGAAGGAGGGTTAATACTTACTTTTCTGCTGCTTGTGATATTTGATCGGTAGAATCTACACTTTTGCTAGAATCCTCGTCTATTAAGACTATATCGAACATTGACTCCAAAGAACAATTTTCAAATAATACTTCTAAACATACAAGATGGGAGGATATGCTTGAAGTTTCAGATGAAAAGGAATAATTCACCATTAAACCATTTCCATTTGCAGGATCCAAGAGAGTGTAGCATTTGGGTTTAATCCGGCTTCCAATATTTCCAAGGGTTATTCTTGCCGAAGATCTTCGAACTCCGCTTTGTTCAGTTTCACTTCCTTTAGATGACTTGGATGGTTCATCCAACCAAGACTCGAGAGACTTTGTTGACATCAAGTCACTGAAACCAGAAGTGCCAGCGTGATCCCCATCATTCTGGTTTTCATTAACATTGCCAGTGTCCGAAATCTGAATCAATGGATCATCATTGGTTTCACTTTCATTGCCAGATACAGCCTCATTGCTGCCACTGACTTCACTGGAACCAGAAATTGACCGTTCAGAACTATAATCGGAAGCATTTTCTTCATCTGAAGAACCAGATGCACCAGAATCATCCACTTCATCTGAATCACTCTTATCAGATCCATCATACCGATCAATGTTTGGAAGGCTACAAGGTTTTGGGAGAGGCTCATACCCTGGAGCTGCATGGAATACTAACTGTGAAAGAGACCCTGGGAGATAAAACCTGTCATTGATAGGTTCAGATGTAACTGTCGCGGTTTTTGTCTGTACACCAAATATGCATTCTGCAAGTACACAAGACTGGTCCTTCTTTTGTAATTCTCCATTTTCCTCTTCCACATTTTGAGATTCCAAATTGCTTGAGAGAAGTTTCTTCAAGAAACGCGAACGATCACGAATATCATAATTCAGGTCACGCTCAGCCAATTCAATTACATAAGTCCAAATTTTTCTCAAGGTCCAACTATCTTCTCCCTTAATGCACAGCAAGACCTGAGGACAAAAACCATTCAAATCGTAAACTCATTTCTTTCAATGTACATGAATATAAAATTCAGGAGCTAAAGAACTAAGGTTCCAAATGCTGGAATGGCTCATCAACTCATTATATGGTCATACATACATTTAACAGTACACAAAATTCAACCAGAGTACCAAACAATATAGAATGCATTGTGATATGACATACATCAACCAGACACCATACATCATGGAAAGAGATAACTTCATGCGAAGGTAAAGCTGAAGAGTACTCAGGTGTTATAGATGATTATTAGATTCAAAATGCGTAGATGTTCACCTTAACAGTCTATTCTACTTATAGAAACATCAACTTTACAACTCACCCGCTTTCAATCATGGCCACAAAAAGATATCACAATTTTTTTATATAAAAATTCTATAGTTGTCCAAATAGAAAATTCAAGTAGAAGGTGCAGGAGTGCAGTGGAAAGTAAAAATGCCACAGGTAGACCTATACAAGTGATAAGATGAGAGTATGAGACTGTAAAAGGGTAAGCACTAAGCTGGAGGTTGTGAAGAACATCTTAGAATTAATGGAAGAAAGATTAAAGATATCTTTGAAGACATAACATGCAGAGAATTGACGACATTCAAGATCAAAGATCTATGAAACTTGTTCAAGTTTATCATTATCACCAAAAGAACAGTTTAAAATGAGTTGAATTGTTAACAATCCAGTGTTATATATTTGGATAGTAATGTATTATTATAGGGCATGCTGAGACAAGCATATACACAGATTACATATTTGGACTTGAGACATCCTATGAATGTCAGATGCTCCAAAACTAGGATCTCATGCAAAATGCACACGCTGTTAAAAGTTTTGAGTGCTTCATCATCCTTATTTCTTTACTTTCTTAACAAACAAGCAAAATTCAAAAGAAAGATACTATAATATCCACACCAGAACAAACTAATTAAGCAAAGCAACCTTTACTTTCTGAAGTTAAAACAGCCTTATAACATAAGTTATTCACTTGATAAAACAGATTTTCAGTTTACAAGCATTTCTCTAAACAACCAAACTATCCAATCGGGGACCTTGACAGCTACTCTCAAGGCATGATTTAGCTATATTTTGTTACATTTGATCTTTAAACAAACCAATGATGCCACATGCAGATATTCACATCAAGCCTTGAAGAAGTTCCACCGAAGAACAAGGAAAAGACCAGTAGAATACATTTTGTCCAGTTATTATATTAATCAATCCATGAGCAACAATGTATACAAGAGCTGGCTTTTCTGAAGAAAAATGAAAAAGTAAGTAATATAATGATATATACCTTTGTGATTGTATTAAGAATCTGAAGCTTAGTTTCTAATTCTTCTGAAGTAAAACACCAAGCAAGATACTTAAGTACTGTACTTAGCATCCTTGGAATTATCTCACCCAAAGAACAATACTCCCCAAACAACCAGACAATCATTGCACGGGCAGCAGGGACCTTGATTGTATCCAAACTACGAACCAACTGAATTATAACCTGATATAACAATTGAAACAGTTTGAGATAAGTCATAACAACATAAGCACTGTATCACAAGATTGCAAGTACAACTAACTTAATAATTACTAGATCAAACACAAGATATTAGTAAATACTAACCCCGTGCCTACTTTGTTACATATTTCCATATTATCATTTCAAACTTTTAAATCAACACAAAAAAATAGTACCATTGGAAATAATGTTATCAGAAAGAATCAGAAGAATACCTTCTCATAAATGGCCGGTTCTAATTTTATAATTGATATGATGGACATAATTGCCTGAATTAGTACGCCCTCTTCTCCATCCAAGGATCTGATTTCACCACACAAAAACTCTGCAAATATATAGATATTAAACAAGAAACATGAAATATTTCTTCAAAAGATAGAATTAATACAGACCACACACCTTGCCTAATCAGAGTCAACAGTCCTTCCAGGCATGTAATTGCCATTTTTGGAAGTCTCTGGGCACATAGACCAATGGTAGCAACTGTGTCGGCAGCAAATCTCCTGTCTGGATCTCTAATATAATCCTAGCAACACACTAAGAAAAGTATCAATCAATGCACCAAAATCTGATTCTAGATGTCATAGCAAAGAGATGACAATAATAATAAATGAAACCTATGAGCAGGTAACAGTGGATTCCTCATTCACGCATAAGCAAATCTAGGTCCTTGATTTTTACTTTTGTATTTTTCAAGTGAGGCAAAAGACTCATTATAGTCACGTAATTCGCTGCAGTCCCTAGGGAACCAATGCGCGAGAACCAATTCACAGTACTTTTACGAATTGGTTCGTGCAAATTCGTGTATAATTTGTAGCAAAACAGGTACATAACTACATATACCAAAAGGCCCATATTGGAGTATGGGAAAACTGAAACCCTTACCTTGGACAATGATTCAGCCCATTAAAAAAGGGTATTTATTGGGAAAAAATAGAAAGGGGGCAGGGGATAGTATTTGAGTGTATAAGTTATAGAGAAGAAGACAGGTCGGTATAAAAAGTATAGGTTGGGAAACACTATAGCTCAACAAATTCTTAGATTGTGTTCTTGTTTTTTGTATCTCACATTGTACAATGGCAGTTCATCGTGTTCAGTAGAAGAGAGTTTTCTTTGTTTTTTATCTAGATAACAACAGTTGATTGTATGAACTAGAAAGGAGGGCATGTATGCTTCAACAGTTGGCAGTATGGAAGATGACATGTATGGGTGGCAACATGGCATAGAAAGGAATCTTCTTTCTTCAAAGTGTATTGGAACACAGGAGGATGAGAGTGGTTGTATTATAATAAGTATCTAAGCATTGGGGGAACCCTCCCTTAAATGCTAGCTATCAAGAGAAAAGAACCAAACTACTTAAATACTCCACCATGCATTCCATACTGCTTGACGTGGGACAATGGCACCCCATAATACCGAGTCCCTAGAGCACCTCACCGGCGAGCTGACGTTCTGGCAGCTGCACTCTACGACACTTTACTCGGCCTTTATGGTCAGCCCCCCCTAAGGCAACCCTTTCTGAGCCACCGGCAACCAGCTCTGATCAAGCTCTTACAAAAGGAAATCTAGTTTACGGAATTATAAGAGAGAAAACAAAAGGAAATTAAGATAGACACGGTAGGTTCCCCCAAGGATTTGAGAGCTTGGTCTCTCCCAATCAATATACATAATACAGCCCCAATTAATTCCCTATGCTATGCCTACTGACGTTTTCTTCAACTTCCTTGTTTATCCAATAATTGCCTAACAACATAACTGATGCCTAATAATATAACTGATGCCTAAGAACATAATGACTGCCTAATTGGTTCGAACCATTCACTTTGAACCTCTAGACTGCCGCTCATAATGTTTACTAATAAGAGGTCTAACACATCTACGGCCAGATGGAAATAATATGTTAATGTGGGCTTCTTCTTTGGGATGGGGGGAGTACATTGGTGACAAAGGGGGAAAACTATTTTCAATCATAAAGCATTCAGGGCAAGAAAACCCTTTAACGAATTGTATTTGTATATAATTTACCACTGGTGCTGACTAAACCAGATAACAAGAATATATTTGCAAGACAAAGCAGAATCAGGAACAATCCCATGTCAGATAACAATTTTTGACATTATAATTAACAATATTGAAACAACATCAAACAAGGACCATTACACTAAACATAGCAAGAAACGGGCCATAACATTAACAGAAGTATCAAATCTTCTTCATATACACAGAAAACAAGGGAAAATGGTAAGAAAATTCACAGCTGCAAAAAGTTCAGATGATACAAAGTTGACGGATCAAATAAATTCATATTCCAACATTGTCCAGAAAAATATATACTTGATGTGAAATACCTGAAATTCTTTAAGAATGAATGAAATGGATGAATCTGAAGCAATAATAGAAAGTATTTCCAGCTTAAGCTCTTTTATTTGATACGAATCTGCAGAGTATATAAAGAAGTCTTCATAATGTGGAGCAAATAGAGAGGGCATAGCCTTGGCAAACACTTGGATATTGCACAATACCTGCATAAATCAATGAACAAATAATTATTAATAGCAAAATCAAATATCAAAGAAATTGATATTTGATAATACATGTTGATTAACTAGAATTCATCATTTTCTTGCCTTGTCTAAGGATATTTTCTATGTACTTCATTTTCCTTCATAATACAATTTTGTATACCATCAAAATAAAATTCAACTATCCAACCAAAAAAGTCTGAGTTTAATATCTGAATTAGAAGTAACGTATATCAATAGCAACAGTAAGTGAGAAATCTATCAGGAACAAACTTACAACACTAACCCTTAAAAGATTAAGAGTAATATATATATATATATATATATATATATATATATATATATATCTTAACACCCTGCAGATACAAGGTTAAATCTGATAGAATTAAGTCAAGAAATCACTAATTTCATCTATGTTAATCTATATATATATATATATATATCTTAACACCCTGCAGATACAAGGTTAAATCTGATAGAATTAAGTCAAGAAATCACTAATTTCATCTATGTTAATCTTTAAAAAATGAATCAGCAATGTGATGTTATGAACTTATGACCATGCTAGAAACAGAGCCTTCTAATTTAGATGGCTGAGCAAAATTTGTTCAATAAGCACATTCTGATATTTGTTACCACGACCGGCAGAAAAGAAAACTGCCTTGAGTAAATGTTAAACTGTTAATTGAGGAAACATGTCAATGTTAAGAACGTCATTCAAACATCAGCCAACAAAAAAGTAAAATAAAATCATGTATTTGAAGGAAAGCCATTAACATTGACCTCTAAAATTGTATAGTTCCTCCCTACTCCATAGGTTACACAAAAAATATCTAACTACAAACTCAACCATCCATGTAAATATTGTGGCGTCACATATTATAAGGGTAAATCATCAAGGAAAGGTGACTCCTAAGGAAGAGGTTGGTACTAAGTTCTAGGGGATGGATGTACTCTTGTTCCTGCAATATGAGTTTAACACTTATCACGCTAGGATTAAATTATTCGGTAATTATGACGTGTCCATTCAAATCATATCTGGGTCATAGACAAAAAATAAATAAATAATTTAGTTATATCTTAGGTACTAAGGTACATCATAACTACCAAGTCTAGACTAGTATTGATATTCTAAGAGTGGCCGAAGATAATTCTCTTCTCTTGGTGGGCATGGTATGTTTATGTTTCAACCAGTATCAAGATAAACAGAAATGTAATGAAGGCTCTGGAGACTGGAAATGAGTAAGAACAAGTTTACACCATATTGCACACAATTTACTAGTGAATATAGGATGCAGACTACAACTCTAAGGCAATTGTCCCTGGACTCTCCCTCTAACCAAAACAAGATCCTCTCCCTCCCAGTTTTCCACTCTCTTTCCTATTTATGTCAGCACACTAACATAGTACTAACATACACTCATAACTGCTATTGATTACTCATAAGTGTTAGACTGTAACTAACTTTCAATATCAAGGTTTGATCCACTGTTTTCCGAAAATAAAATCTATCAAAGTATCCATTTATTGGACATAAGACGATAAAACACTACCTATTGAACACATATATACAAGCTTCTTAAAAGAAGAGCCAGTGACTAAAAATACAAGTATTAAAATTTTAAAAACAAAAGAATATAATAGCAAATGTACATAGACATGCGGAAATAAAACAAGATAAACAAAGGTTTCAAGGAATCATAATTACCACGTATCTTGAGGCAGGAGATGATCGCAGGAGAAACACAAGTGGTTTAACAATTCTTTTCACATCCTCCTTAGGCGCCATTATCCAGTGTACACCTGCAGCTGCAAGTACAACTGCACTGTTATGAGACCATAACAATGGTGACGTACACTGCAATAGGATCTTCACAACGTCGTTGCTGCAAGATGTATACTGTGATTCATCCAATTTAGGAGCAACCTTAATAGTAGAACTTGATCGTGATAAGTACTCATCCGGACCTTCAATGTAACACTGGAAGATCGTACGTGCTAATTCTGACACAGTCTTCTCCGTGGCATAATAAGAATCTTCTTTTGAGGTAACATAGTGCTCATCTTCATCTAAATTGCTATGATCTTTATTATACAAAGAAAACATGATGGATTCTTTGACAAGCCCATGCCTTGCTATCACATACCGTAGAAGAATCCCGATTAGCATTATTTGACCCCACTCTTCCACGTCAGGAAGAACCTCACACAACTTTCTGTAATTTCTTCCAATAAGTGAAAAATTGTTTGGGCAAACAGTGGTAAATGCAGAAGCAGCAGCTCCGACAACTCCTGGGGAATGATCGTTTAACAATAATCCAATAATCTGCACCACATGAAGTGTCAAAATTTATTTATACTGTAGACAATTTTTATGGCCTTCCAACCATGCATTGATGAAATTATATAACTGGCATAAAACTTTCTTCCGTTAATTAGTTCAAAAGTATGAAGCACAAGAAAAGCCGAGAAAAATACGAGGTTTTTCTATTATATATTATAATGTAACCTAGGTCCTATAGATGGTAAATTTCACACATGCGTCTACCAGACCTCTTCAATTGCAGATGCATGTTCCTCCATCCGTAAATCATGAAGCTTAGGAAGAGCATTAGCAGCACATTTTCTAACATAGACAGAAGGATCCCTAGCACATTTTCCCACAGCAACAAGAACAAGAGGTGCGATTGCATGAAGGCGGATTCCAGCCATGGCCCGGAGTGCCCATGCCCTAACCAATGGGTTTGTGTCCCCCAGGTCCTTCTGGAAATAATTTATCGACAGCAATGCTTCATTTGGACGCCTGAACAAAAAAACGAAAATCGAAACTATAAGAACAACAACAAACAGCAATGATTGCTGGCAAAATTCAAGACAAAAGAATGCTAAGGTTAAAGAATCATGGCCACAATTTTATGTGCCATACATAAGTATCCCAATTCCCAAGAATCAATGTACAACATTTTCTTGAATTTTTGGTTTACAAAGGAGCTGAGGATCAAACCCATGACCTCTAGCATACTACCCAAACCCCTCACCACTAGACCAAACCTAGTGGCTTCAACATTTTCTTGAATCAATAAAATATTTATAAATAAATCCATTAACAATAAATTAAACGTAGAAAAAACTGATAAAACAAATCAAAGTCTTAACACCTGTTTCGATAAACAACTTATTTAGATAAACAACTTATTTGCAGCTCATAGCACAAGCACTTAGTAAAAGATAAAATAAAGATAAATTGTTTTTATATATGCTATGAACCGTTTTCATAAGCTATATTTGAAGAACGTATGAAAATAAGCTGAAACAAACTGATGAATATTGTCACAAGTTGTTTTCATAAATTCTCTCAAAAAGTCTCACAAAACTTATGTCACTAGATAAGCTTAAATAAGTCAATCTAAATAGGCCTTAAATGTGTATAGTAAAAATATACTATTCTACTAGTCCACAAACCAACCAGAGAACAAAAGCACTGCCAAAATCATATTTTCTACTCGTCCACTATACACATTTAATCAATACAAAGAATTTAAAATTAAAAAAACAAAACCACATCTAAATAGAATGAAATGATAGAATTCAACATACTTTTCAGCATAATGCAGAAGGTACAAGTAAACCAGCTTCTTCACTTCCAATGACTGAGAAGCAACGTTTTTAACAACCTGTAATTTTCATTCACATCAAAAACGAAGTCAAAAATGAGAAAGATCAAAACTACAAATAAACAAAAATCAATTCAACTAAATCACGAACAAAATCAACAACACTACACAATCTAGATGCAAAATCTTCAATGAGAACGAATGTGCCGTTATTGAATAAACCGTTATGGATCGGAAAGAGTGAGGGAATAACCTGAGGGAAGAAATTGGCAACGTCAAAGCCTTGAGCAATGAGAGCGAGTAAGCGTTTGAGAGCTTCGCATTTCTCGGAATCGAATTTGCTATCGAGGAGAGGAGCGATGTTAACATCTTCGGGATCGTCGTAGAGGTGAGCGTCGGTGCCGATTCGGAATACCGCCGTTGATGCTTTGCTCAGAGATTCCGCCGTCGCTCCGAATTGGGGGAACATTTTTTTTTTTACTTCTGACTCTAACTGCTTTTTGAGTGAGCAGTAACTGTTTAAGATCTGTTTTGATTTGATTTGATTTAGGATGAAGGTGAATTCAGGCGAGAGGCTGGGTGTATTGTAGCGAATAGAACATAGAGCATCAGCACTTGTGATCAAGTTAAAATATATGAATTTTGTTTTTTTATACAAGAGAATAATATGAACTATTTTATTAAAAAAAAAAAGATTAATATGAATTATTTTGATTTTTTTTTTTTTGAGTAGTCTAGTAACTAAAAATTTCATCCTTAATTTTTAAAAAAATAAATAAGAAATTCATTCTTAAAATGGATAAGTGGGTTGATCGGAATTCGAATCTCATGTATAATGCAATTTCATGCCAATTGAATTAAGCTCACAGTACGAATTATTTTAACTTTTGTCTCAATAAAAAAAAATAATAATTTGAGTTATATTGTTGCAAATCTTAGAAAAGTGTTCTCATAAAAAACAATTAAAAACACTTGGCATAACTTTTTTTTTGTAATTGTTGAGACAATATCCACCTACAATATTTTGAGGATTACAAACTTTTTTAATGATTATGATCATTTTATTATCTAATAAGTGTTTTTTAGTGATTTAAGTTAAAACATATTTAAATAAGCATTTCACTAAGTGTTAGGCCTAATTTTTAGTGTTCATGTTGAATGAATATTTAATTGTTGGTCCAACTAAATAAAATGCCAAATAAATATAAATTGGTATTTTAGTGATTCATTTAATGTTTTCGAAATTGTTTTTGTCAGCGAAGTGAAGAAATTCGAAACTAGCAAATGGATCATTCGAAGGAATTGGGCCTAAATTGGCCCAAAAGGAAAATCAGTGAATCGAAGTTCAGCGCGTGAAACAGAATTCGAGGATCGAAATCAACGGTTCGAAGAGAGGAGACGTGGGGCGCGTGGAGCAATCTAGAGCGTCAAAATCGAAGCGGCAGTTCTGCTTGTTTCGAAGTACTTAGGATAGTTTCTTTGTTTAGAATAGGGGTCGCAAAACACTTACAAAATTTCCTACTGAAATTCTGAGTACTCGGGCGTAAGAACGAAAGGAATTGCGAGGAAACTATGTATGTTTGCGCACCAACTTTACTGTAACTTGCTTTACATTTATGCAATTTACCTTTTCTGCATTTTATTCTTTTCTTGTCATCGAAATACTTCTGTTTCGAGGCGATTCGAAACGGTTAGTGTTGATTCTTAAGATAAACAATTAAAAAACTGGTAAATGTTTGTTGATTCTAGACGAACATATTAAAAACTTTTTATAAAACAAACATAAAATTGTCCTGAGATTACTAGTCGATCTCGTTAGTTTTAAAATACTTAGACTAGCGCTTGTTTACCAAGTTTCACCGTAAACAAATTGGCACGCCCAGTGGGACTGGTTTTGTGCATTTGAGAAATTTGTAGAAAGTTTACGCGTTTAGAACAACTGTTAATTTGCGGTTATGACTAGAACTACATAGATTTATAATTCAACAAATAGTCAGAATTCTAACGCAATGAGTGGTAGTGGAAACCAAAATGTTAATCCTAGTGGGGGATCACCTAGTTCCTCACAAAATTCTAACACTGTGAGTGTGTCCGTCAGTTCGACGGTTTCAAACTCAATGGTTTCGTCCCAGTCAGAATCCATTCCTGCAATGATATCTTCTCCCTTTGCAACTTATGGGACGTCAGGAATGCATTCCATTTCTAACCCTTTATTTGGACATGTATCACCTCCTACACAAGGTTTTCAAACCTTCCCTTCACATGAACATGAGAGGTATACTGATTCTAGGGTAACCCAAATGCCTCTAACAGTATCTTCGTTATTATCTTTGAGGCAACAAATGGATGAAAGTAACCACGAAATGGTTAATCTCTTAACACAATAAATTGGTACTGTGTTTAATCCCTTAATCCAGAACACCAATGAAAGCTATAATATGTTGGCTTATCAAATGGGTAGAATAGCAGATTTCTTTGGGACACCTACCCCCCAAACCCAACCTAGGTTGAACTATCAGGCACCTCAAATGATCATGTCTGCAACGCCCCAAAACCAGGGCCAAACCCATATTCCTGAACAACCAATTAATCAAGGGCCAGCTTTTGTGGCCCAAGAGGAGCCTCAATATCAATATGAGGTGAACCAACCCCCAAGAGTTGTTTGGTAAATAGTGAAATTCCTGGCACGCTAAGCACAATGCTAGATACAATGTTCTAAGCACCTTAGCACTAAACGTGATGCGCGATACAATGCTATAAGCTTCTTAACACGTATATCTCAAGATAAACAAAACAAATATCTGAAAGCAAGTAAAAGACACGGGATATTTGTTAACCCAGTTCGGCGCTTAAAACAAGCCCTAGTCTGGGGGATACCAATCCAGGAAGGAATATCACTATAATAGTCCTAGTTGTAAGTCTTCAGCAAACACACGTTCACAACTCATAACCTAGGCAACTACCAATGACTCTTCAACCTAGGAACTTCTAAGTTTGAGATCCCATCTCACTCCCTTACAACCTTACAGACAGCAAGGATTTCAGAACACAAATACAAAATGTTTTTGGAGACACACTCCTAAAACTACACACTCGTACCTAAAGGCTTGGAGTGCTAAAACACACACAATCCTAACTCCGTACTTCAAAGCTTAGGAGAGGATCACACACTTGATCAAAAAGTAATAATATAATAAAATAGTTTATATAGTGCTCAACAATAAAAAGAAATATATACCCTTATTCTTTATAAATTTCAAGGCACTACAAAAGTATAAGAATGGATGAGAAGAAGCTTAAATTATTATTAAACCTTCATTGTGCTGACGTGACACTCTAAAAAAGTTTTTCATACTCTCTTACATAGTTTATTAGACTTCCATTGTGGTGACCTGACATTCTAAAAAAAACTTAGATTATTCTTAACAAA
Organism: Trifolium fragiferum; assembly: GCA_954870985.1. Classification (NCBI taxonomy): domain Eukaryota; kingdom Viridiplantae; phylum Streptophyta; class Magnoliopsida; order Fabales; family Fabaceae; genus Trifolium; species Trifolium fragiferum. The sequence goes on along the minus strand of OX940791.1, from coordinate 11,370,465 downwards.
ATATATCATCACACTTTCTTTAAAAAATAACTTAAGCTACAATATAACTTATGTTAGGAGACAAATCAATAACATCTAACATCACTCACAATTTTATTAGGACCTACTACTAATGATTATAAATTTTATTTTGTAAATTGTAATGTAAAATACAAAGAAATTTTGTATGTGTTATCACTTATCATAATTATAACATGAGTAGTGGAAGGAGCTTTTGGAAAGAGTATGATATGATTACCATAACATGTTTTCAAGCTGCCGATATAATTGATGATCTTGACGAGTTGCTTCCATTCTCATCATTATGTATCTCTCATTTACTTCACTGTCTTCCGCTCTCTTATTTATCTATTTTTATTTATTTATTTTTTTTGGGTAAGATATTGAACATATATTATGTTACTTGGATTTGTTTCTTTTATTTTAAGTCCTATTTTGAGGATTAGTAAAAAGTTAAGAAAAATAAATATAAAAAAATGTACTAATGTGTAGTCTTTATGGAGTAGGTTTTTTTATCTATTAATGCATTACACAATTTTTTTTATCTATTAATATATCATTACACATTAAATTAAATTAATTTAAAAATCATGTATTTATACACACAAAGACTATGGATTGGAGAATAGCAATTTGTACAAAGCATAACTTACCAATTTATTAATTAAAAATTTGTATTAATACAATGAGTGAATGAATAGTCATAGTTATAGAAATATAAGTTATGGAATAAGAAAGAAATATATATATTATATAAATTTGTTTTATATATTCTTTGTTTATAATTAACCATTTTTTTTTTTGTACAAAAAAAACTAATCAAATTTTCTTGTATTGTTTGTTATTATTGTTAATGTGGAGGCTAATTTATTTTTCTTTGATTGCATGAATGTATATGTATCGTGGCAATTGAGTTAACTATAGCAATTTGATAAACAAAATGACATTTAGGATTTAAACCATGCTATGAAGAATTTAAACTCATATAATTGATCAATTGTTTTAATATATTCTTAAAGAAATAAACGTTAATTTTCTTTTTATAAAGTCATGTATTTTTCTTTTAAAATTTTTGTCAAATTATTCTTAGAAAAAAAAAAGAGAGGTTTATTAATCTGTTCAATTTCTTGTAACTGGCAAACTAAAATAGTCATTTTTAATATATTGTCATTTTTTCTTTTATAATTAGCATCATCTTTAAAAAATCTAAATACAGTCTACTATTAAAATTTATATATATTCATGATAAATGCATGAAAATTATATATTTGGACAATCTCCGAGTCTAATTGAATCAATATACTTCTTATATTACAATTATAAGAATCATATATGACTTATAAAGTTTTAAGTGTCAACTTCAAAATCTTTTATTTTCTACTCTATTTTGATTTGATATTTCTCTTGAAATCAAGTAGATCACCTACACATTGTAGATAAGATTGCATTTAAAAATGAGACACATATTTATATTTGTAAATCACTAATATTATTTTGACACCAAAATATTTTGGTGTGGGACCCGCCATCATTTTATATTTTTTATTATTTTCAAACTGTTTCGATTTGCGTGCATAGATAGAAGAATTTAGTTGTCCCAATTAGACAACTTATTATGGTGTTCATATAACATCACTCTTTGTAAATTACATGACACCACACAAAAGTAACAATTAGAAGTCTATTTTATCTTCTTCAACTCATTCACATTAAAAAGAAAGTTATATTCCTATTAATCAACCTAAGAAAATAAGAAATAAGTACGCTAAAACGTTAGATTAATAAAATAATTCACGAAAAAGAAAAAATTAGTCAAATTACAAACATTATAGATGGCTTAGATATTGTTTATACAAATATTAGAGTTAAATAAATATCTTTACATGAGTTATCACTTCAAGAGTAGTAAGGATGCAACAAAAGCAAAAACAAAAGGTTGTTTTATCCTGTTCTCCTTCTTCACATGAAAATAATAATCATAGTTATTTTCATATTAATAATTAATATAAGAATAAGAAAATAAGAAGAGTGCTTGAAAATTAGACTTAGAAAATATTATATCGCTTAAAAATGAGACCTTAAATATTTGGAGAATCAATATAATAGGGTAATGGGTATCAAAATAATGAATAGATAAGACATATGCGAACACCGAGAAATAAAACAAAAACTACCATACAAAATTGAAGAGTACTCTTTGAAAAATTGTTTAGAGAAAATGATGATTAGTGAAACCAAAATGTACAAAATAATGTATTTATACACACAAAGACTATGGATTGGAGAATAGCAATTTGTACAAAGCATAACTTACCAATTTATTAATTAAAAAATTGTATTAATACAATGGGTGAATGAATAGTCATAGTTATAGAAATATAAGTTATGGAATATGAAAGAAATATATGTATGCATAAATTTGTTTTATATATTATTCGTTTATAGCTAACCAAATTTTTTTGTACAAAAATAAAAACTAATCAAATTTTCTTTTCTATATATATATATATTCATTTTTTTTATTAGCACCATTAATTTTTGTCACTTCTTATTTATCTATTTTCATTTTTTTGGGTAAGATATTGAACATATATTATGTTACTTGCATTTGTTTCTTTTATTTTAAGTCCTATTTTGAGGATTAGTAAAAAGTTAAGAAAAATAAATATTCATTTTTTTATTAGCACCATTAATTTTTGTCACTTCTTATTTATCTATTTTCATTTTTTTTTGGGTAAGATATTGAACATATATTATGTTACTTACCAATTTATTAATTAAAAATTTGTATTAATACAATGAGTGAATGAATAGTCATAGTTATAGAAATATAAGTTATGGAATATGAAAGACATATATGTATACATAAATTTGTTTTATATATTATTTGTTTATAACTAACCAATTTTTTTTTGTACAAAAATAAAAACTAATCAAATTTTCTTATATATATTCATTTTTTTTATTAGCACCATTAATTTTTGTCACTTATCTATTTTCATTTTTTTTAGGTAAGGTATTGAACATATATTATGTTACTTGCATTTCTTTCTTTTATTTTAAGTCCTATTTTGAGGATTAATAAAAAGTTAAGAAAAATAAATATAAAAAAAATGTACTAATGTATAGTCTTTATGGAATAGTTTTTTTTCTATCTATTAATGCATTACACAATTTTTTATCTATTAATAATATCATTACACATTAAATTAAATTAATTTAGAAATTGTGGCAAGATTTTTAATAGAAAATAAAGAATTGAGTTGAGTTTATTTAGATATGCCACATAGGCAAAATGAAGGTTTAGGAGCTAACATAAGCTTCCTATTATAATGTATATTGATGATTGATTGATTGATTGATCGATTGATTGATGATTGATGATATAATGCATACACTATTTTATTAAATAAATATGAGTAGGTGTTAGTAATTAAGAACCCGGGTTTTTTACAGTTTAAAAAGCATGCAATTTCATGCAGTTATTAATTTTATCTATTAAATTTAGATAGGATGGTTTGGATTAAAAATTATATTTTTCTAATCAAATTGACATCAGCCATTAAAATCAGACAGTTTATAACAAAAACAACGTGATACTATATTGCTGCTTTACGGTAGCAAATCCAATTCACTGTTAGTAAGAGCACATGGAGATAAAAATATAAATTTTACATTGAAACTTGTGTGTTAGTTTCTTCAAAGTTTAATAAGTTGATGTATTAGATAAAAAGTTTAGACCAAATGCATCAAATTTTTTATCCAACTTTTACTTATATTTGACACTAAAGAAAGTAAATATTAAAATTTATAATTTTATTACTTCTTACTATAAAAACAATAATAACAATAATAGTAGTAGTAATAATAATAATAATAATAATAATAATAATAATAATAATAATAATAATAATAATAATAATAATAATAATTTGTAATGAAGTTAAAAAAAGTCTGCACCCCCTGATCCAGAGTCGTGGATCCGCCACTGATATCAAACATTGAAATTCATATTAGATTATTGTCACTTAAGTTTTCATTTTCAATTTTCAATTTTCATGTTGAATTGATTGACATATTTATATTTTTCTTTCTATAGTCAAACTTGGAAGGATGTTCATTTCTCTTGATATTATAAAAGGAAATTTTGAGACATATAGTGCATGAAAGACAAGATAATTAAAGAGAAAAGTATCAATTGAACACCATAAAAGAGATGAACCGCGAGAGTCAATGTAAGGAGTAATTAAAGGGAATGGAGACAACATGTGAAGGCAACAAGTCCAAAGATATAGACAACAAGTTGAGAGTGAGAAAAAATGAAGTAGTCTTCTATGAAGATGTGAAAGGTACATGCTTTTGTCAACAATTTCTTATTTGTATTTTGGTGAACATTATGGCTCAGCAGTACAATTTTTATTTCTTATTGCATCAAATGTTTATAATATGTATATGTATACTTTGATACTATATGAAATTTTAGATACAATACAATTCATTCCTTCGTTGAAAATATTATTTGGACTACTTTCTCATGCTATTGAATCATGTTAATCCCATTTTTATGTTTGTTATAATTTAGCATCTAAATATTCTCTAATTCTATTCCATGATTTAAAAAAAAATGCAATGAAATTAAAACATTATTATCTCACTGATGTTCTTAAAAATAAGAACATCACCGGTAATGAAAATCGAAAAAATAAAAAATATGGTCATCCTTTTCATATTTTTCTTGTGTGATACGCATTTTTTATTGTGCTAACTTATATGTTGAAGATTATTATAAATGTTTTGCACTATATTTTTTTGAATAGTTAAGTCACATAGAGACGTGAAACTCAGCGTGAAATCATTTTAAATGAAAAATAACAAATTAAGTCAAAATATCATACTCAATGTCACGTAAATGATTGTAGATTAAAGTTTGTTAGCCAAAATTCCAAAGTTGTACATGTTGAAGAAAAAATATCATACTGATACTGCCCTTATACTTTTCTAATTTCTAAGTCAATTTGAAGCATTTTGTAAAACTTAAAATTAGGAAGCAAAACACCTCATTTGTAAACTTTTTTTAATGTGTTATTCCTACAATTTTATGTCTGTGTTGTAGCATTTTCTTTGTCACGTTTTGTCTAGAATTTTTATTTTTCATGATTACCATATTTGTAGTGCCAAAGAGAGAATAAGTACCAACTGTTTTTTTTTTTTTTTACTGCAAAGGATATAAGCATGAAAAAAATACTACACCCGAGTATAAACAGAATCATCTTTTATATAATTATTTTTAATTTGTCATTAAAATGTACCACAAACAGAGCAATCAAAATAGTAACAAAGAAAAATTAACACATAATAATTTTTATCTATGAATCTTCACAATATTTGAACAAAAATTGCAAAGAAATAATAAAAAAAAAAGCAAAAACAATGAAATTGAATATGCACAAAAGAATAACATAGAAAAAATGAAAAATCAATGAAACAGATCAATCAAAAAAGTAACAAAAGCAATTTCTTTTGATGCGGTTACGAAACCAATTTCTTTTGGCAAATCAGCAAAGCATATATTAGAGTTAGTTTTGGAGGAGGATAACCATATTTGTGTTATTAAATTTTCTTATAGAAATTTTGTAAAAAAAAAAAATTAAGAAAGCAAAGTCAGATAAGTAACACCATAAACAAATTCAAAATGGTGTTTTGCCTTTATCTATTAGTATAGATATGGAAATTTTAAATTCATGTTAGAGATATTGATGGTAATTAATTATATTAGGATAAAAATATTAAATGGTTAATTTAAAATCTTCGGATAAAATCGGTAGTTGTAAATTTCATGACCATTAAAACTAGGTTTCAGATGAGACTATTATTATTAAAATCTGTCTATATATATTTGGAGTTTGATAATCAAAATTATTTTTCTCATTCGTTTATCAGTCTAATTAGGTGATATTGAACGATCAAATTAATTAAATTCAAAATTTTCAGTCAAAATCAATAGTTTTAGTCAAAATTCACGACCCTTTTATTAAAATTAGGTTTTTGATGTTACTGTTATTACAATCTATCTATCCATTCGAAGTCCGACATCAAAATTCTTTTGTCCATTCGTTTGTTAGTCCAACTAGGTAATATTAAACGGTGGAAATGACGAAATTTGAAATCTTCGATCAAAATTGGTAATTTCAGTCAAAGTTCATTACCCTTTCATCAAAACAAGGTTTTAGATGTGACTGTTATTACAATTTATCTATCATTCGAAGTTCGGTCATCAAAATTCTTTTTTTCATTTGTTTTTTAGTCCAATTAGATGATATTCAACGGTTGAATTGATTAAACTTGAAATCTTTAATCAAAATTGGTAGTTTCAATCAAAGTTCATGACCCTTTCATCAAAACTAGGCTTCCGATGCGACTATTATTACGATCTGTCCATTCATTCAAGGTCCGATCATAAAAAATATTTTCTTCATTTGTTTTTTAGTCCAATTAGGTGATATTCAACGGTTGGATTGATTAAATTTGAAATCTCCAATAAAAATCGGTAGTTTCACAATCAAAGTTTATGACCCTTTCATCAAAATTAGGTTTCCGATGTGACTGTTATTACAATCTGTCTATCTATTCGGAGTCGGATCATCAAAACTCTTTTTTTTATTTGTTTGTTACTCCAATTATGTGATATTCAACGGTTGGATTGATTAAATTTGAAATCTTCGATCAAAATTGGTAATTTCAGTCAAAGTTCATGACACTTTTATCCATACTAGGTTTCCAATGTGACAGTTATTACAATTTGCTTATCGATTCAGAGTCTGATTATCAAAATTCTTTTTTTTTTTCATTCGTTTCTTAGTCCAACTAGGTGATATTGAACGGCGAGATTGATTAAATTTGAAATCTCCTATTAAAATCGATAGTTTCAGTCAAAGTTCGTGAATCTTTCATCAAAACTAGGTTTCGATGCAACTGTTATTACAATTTTTCTATCCATTCGGAGTCCGACCATCAAAATTATTTTTATCATTTGTTTGTTAGTCCAATTAGGTGATAATGAACGATTGGATTGATTAAATTTGAAATCTCCGATCAAAATCGGTAGTTTCAATCAAAGTTCATGACTTTTTCATCAAAACTAAGTTTCTGATGCGATTATTTTTATTGTCTATCCATTCGGAGTTCGATCATAAAAATTATTTTCTTCATTTGTTTGTTATTCCAATTAGGTGATATTCAACAGTTGGATTGATTAAATTTGAAATATCCATCAAAATCGGTAGTTTTAGTCAAAGTTCATGATCATTTCATCAAAATTAGGTTTCCGATGTGACTGTTATTACAATCTGTCTATCCATTCGGAGTCAGATCATCAAATTTTTCTTTTCATTCGTTTGTTACTCCAATTATGTGATATTCAACGGTTGGATTGATTAAATTTGAAATCTTCGATCAAAATCGGTAGTTTCAGTCAAAGTTCATGACTTTTTCATCCAAACTAGGTTTCCAATGTGACTTGTATTACAATATGTCTATCCATTTGGAGTCCAATTATCGAAATTCATTTTTTTCATTCGTTTGTTAGTCCAACTATGTGATATTGAACGATGGGATTGATTAAATTTGAAATCTCCTATCAAAATCGGTAGTTTCAATCTAAGTTCATGAATCTTTCATCAAAACTAGGTTTTCGATGTGACTGTTATTACAATTTGTCTATCCATTCGGAGTCCGATCATCAAATTATTTTTATCATTTGTTTGTTAGTCCAATTATGTGATATTGAACGGTTGGATTGATTAAATTTGAAATCTCCGATCAAAATCGGTAGTTTCAGTCAAAGTTTATAACTCTTTCATTAAAACTAAGTTTCCGATTGTGGTAATGAGGTATGGCTGACAATTAATTGAACCAACTCAAAAAAAGTTTAAAACTCGATTCGAAGATTGATTCATTGAATTTGGTTAATGAGCCAAATGAGCAGAATTTGAGCTAAATATTAAGTTCGTTAATAAAATGAGCTGAACTTGAGCTATATATAGTTCGGCTCATTTGGTTCACGAGTTGGCTCGATTAAACATATAACACTTCGAAATATATTTTAAAATAACCCTTCAAAAATAATTTTAAATTTATATATGTTTGATTTTATAAATTTATATTTATAGGATTGATTTTCTTTTCCATATATTTAATTCATTTTATAGATTTAGATAATTGATAATATATAATACTTTAAAGAAATAAAACAAACACTTAATAATAATAATAATAATAATATAATAAAAGTTAATAATAACATTAAAATTTATAGACAACGGCATGCATAATGATGTGTTTTACGGATTTGAAAAATAAGTAGTCTCACATTAGAGTGTATATAAAATAATGGAGAGTAAAATAAAAAGAAATTCATGTTGAACACTTGAGATGAGTTTTGAGTTTAAAACGAACTGAACCCAACGACCCGAACTGCCAATGAATTCAAAATGAGTCGAACTCGAACTGAAAAAAGAGTTCGTGTCAAACCCGAGCCGAGTTTCGAGCCAAACAAATTCTTATCAAGTTGGGTCGAACTCAGATAAATTTGACTCGACTTGTTTTCAACCCGAAGGATGATGAAGATGACAATGAATTAAAAATATGAATTTTAATAAAATTATCTTATGATTTTGTTTTTAATTTTTTTAATAAAAAAAGTCAGCTGAAAATAAAACTTTACAAATTAATACTAGTATAGTATAAAATTCCAATCTTGCCCTTATATAGTAGATCAGTCAGATTTATTAATCAATATTTTAAATACATGTGCCAAAGCATATTTCTTATAGAGGAATGATATACTTACAATTTATTTACTCTCAGTACGGTGCAAGACTTAGCTCTCCAACGGCAATTTATTTTACTCTCACTACGGTGCAAGACTCATTTAGCTCTCCAACGGTAGCCGACACCCTTTGTTCTCCCTCTCAACTAGAAGAGTGAGTACAATCCTTACTTCTCGATCTTCTTATTCTTCTACTTAATCATATAATGTTGTTGTTGTGTGAAGTTATTTCATGGGATTTGGTCTTTTTGTTGGAATTTTATGATATAATCTTGCTGCTCTTTAGATTTTTTTTTGTTTTTAAGCTTTTAGCTGAGTTTTTTGGTCTGGTGTTTAATTTCTAGGTTGTATTATTAGTTTTCTGTAATCTTCATGATGACATTGAGACCCCAAATCTGAAACTGAAAAAACCCATCTCTTTTGTCATGAAAAATTTGGTTTTCGTTGCTACCCATGAACCAAAAAGTGGTTGTGGATTGTTATGTGTGATAAATTTTGCAGCTTTTTGTTAGTTCTATATTAGAAGATTGTACCTATAGAACTAGAATACTTTGAAGATTGTAAGTAAAATAAATAAATAAATAATAGTAGAATAACTTTGGGATAGTAAACCCTGATTCATTGAGTTAGTCTTTTGTAAATGTCTACAATAAGTAAATATACATACAACATTGCTAAATATGTTATAAAACCATTTGCTTTATAACTTAGTGGAGCTTCAGTAGTGCCATAAGCATCAGATAGGAACTTGAGTATGAGTGCTGTGTAGTTCAGACAGAGCCCACCATAGTTACAGCACACAAAAAGTTTATGGGAATTGGAATCACAGTTCCTTTTCTTCCACAGTCCCTAATAAAGCTTTTCAGTTCTGTTCTGTATATCTTGACCTTTGCACCAAAACATTCTCTTTTATCAAATCTAGTTTATCTCTTAAGATAGATATGGTGTTCGTGTGGTTTGTTTGCTTCACACCTCACGTGACTGCTAGTGCCATCTACCATGTAGTAAATTCTTCTTATTCCCTTTGATATCAACTTCTCTAAGATTGTTTAGATCAATGCATATTCACTTTTAATCATAAGGTTCAGTTTTTTCTGTTAACTTTTTCTTAGTGATCAGAGTTAATTATTTGTTCTTTCTGCATTCACTTTAATAATGATTTTGTCATAAAAAAACTGTTCAAATACCATGCAATAGCTGTCATAGAATTAACCTCATGTTGTGCCTCAAACAAGATCAATTTATGGTGATACTCAATCTATGCATATTGTCATAACCCATTTTTTGACCACCCCTAATTTTTTCCATTTAATTTTGGCTCATATTTTAAAAATGTTAATTTTCATCATATTATTATTATTAATTTAAAATTGCCAAAATAGTATTTTATCATGTTTACGCTGCTTAACTGTTTCATTTTTTAGATAATTAAGTGCATGCCATTTTGATCTTTTTCTTTTACCATATATTTTCAAATATACTCTTGTACCATAATTTGCTCATAAACTCTATTTTATTCCCATTTTACCCTTTTCAAATTTCAAATAATGAGGTAACTTCTTTTGCAAGTAATCTCCTTTTTCATCCATTTTTCATGATTTTTGGACTTACAATTCCATTTCCATTATTTTTCATATATTATAAACATAACAAAATATTTCAATTATATTTTCATTTGCATTTTTATTTTATATCATTTATATTTATACTTTAAATTCAAAAAATTCATTTCTTCATCAATAAGTAACCTTTTTTATTCAAACTTTTTTCCAATCTTTTCCAATTCAACTTAAGCATCTTATAAACCCTAAAAATGGACACTTTTGCCCTTGTTCATGCATATTTATATTTTTCACATATTTATTTATTTTCAAAAATGGTTTAAAATGGTTTTAAATTATTTCTTTCATCAAATAAATTCCAAAAATCCCATGATTCTCTCCCAACCATTTGATCTCAGAATATACCTCAAAATACCATTTGCATCAGATTAATACACATGTACCTTTGATTGAGCATCAACACAAAATATCCCTTTTGCAAAAATTCAAGAATACCCCTCTTATCTTCACAAAATCACTCTTCTCATGACCTAAATCCCTTCTATAAATAACAACACGTTTTTCTGAGCCAGAGGTTGGAAGATTTGGAAAAGGGAGCAGCTGAAGAACACATCCTTTTTTCTCATTATTCAAAAAATCCAAAAACACGATTTACTTACTTTTTCTTGCAATTAACACTTCAAACACCTTCTATAATCCTTCAGAACAAAAACCCAACCATCAATTTGAAGTTCCAGTGGTGATTTGGAGCTCGTGAAGGAGGTGGAAGTTCGTGAAAAATCCAAGTTGTTCTAGCTCGTTTCTGGTAGCTTTCCTCTTCCTTTTTAATCCTTTCCATCTTATTTTAACATTATAAAACTATCTGGGTTGTTATTTGGCTTTGATTTTTGCCTGTTTGTGAGTTTGAGTTTTGATTAAATTTTCTTTTCTCGTTCGTTTTTGAAGTTACAGTAGTTATTTCGAAAAAATAATTACATATCTGAAACCCTTGTGAAAAAACGAACAAAACCATATAAGATTTGTTGATTTCTGGGTTGTTTTTGCAACTCCGGTGCCGGAAACGGCGCCGGCGGCGGTGAGGGTTGAACGGAGACGATGATCCATCGTGAGTCTCCGTCCTCACCAAGTTTAAAACGTGTCCGTTGGATCAATCGTACGACGCGTGTGCTCCTTTGATCGCACCCGTCAGATCTCATTAAACGAAGATCTGACGGTGGTCAGACGATAGGACCACTATACGCGCCCACACTTGATCTATATCCGTTGCTTCTGCACGCGTGTTACTTGATTTTCCCAGATTTGATCATGGCCCTTGGTTTGATCCAATGGCGTGTGCGTGAATATGATCGTATCCGTTTGATCTTCTCTGATGAAGATCCGATGGCTGTAAAGCGTGATCACGCAGCGTGTGCGTCACACACAATCCAGGCCTATAAGTCTTCATATTTTATTTTTGCGTGGGCTTTGGGATTTTTGCTTCTCTGAACCCCCCTTTTATTTTAACATGTTATTTGCACCCCCCCGCACTAAACTTCATTTTTAATTTTCTGAGATGATATTTTTTATTTTAATTATATTTTTGGTTATTACTAGTTCATATAACATGAAATTATATTTTTAATTATTTATTTGCTATTTTTTCCATGTTTTCCTTATTTATTAGTGTTTAAATTAGGTTTAACTTAATTAAGGTTTGTTAATAGGTTTGTGTTTTTGATTTATCATATAATATGATTGATATGTTGATACTTGGCCTTCTATCTTGATTATAAACCTGACCATGTGTTATTTTGATTTTTCTTTTTTTTTTTTGCTATTTTAATTAGGTTTAAATGATAGTAATTAACTTTAAATAGCATAAAATTTATTTTCCTTAAATTTTGTTATGTCATGAACTTATATTTGATTTCTATTAGAGTTTACCCTCTGCCTTTATTTCACTATGCATTGATTCCATGACTTTCTCTTGTTTATTTTATCTTAATTGTATTAATTAATCATATTATTCATATGTTGAGGTTTTAAATGTTTTATTTGATGTTTTAATTGTCAATTGCCACTAAATTTGTTCTATGCTTGATAATATGTTTGGTTTTTGCTTTCATGATTAAGTTCTAAGTCTCTTGATTTAACATGATTAACTTTTAATATTATAGTTTAATTATTAATTATTTCCTTCATGTAATTAAAAATAAATATGCATGTATATGATTTTTTTTTTGAAAATGCTTGATTGATTTTGATGTTATTTTCCATGACATGATATTTTAGCTTTAAATCCCTTAATTAATTTTCAATCTCTATTTTCATTTAACTAAGACAAAATGTATATATGTGTGTGTGATTTAAAAATGTTTGATGTTGTCTAAATTGCTTTTATTCAATTGTTTATCTTGTCATGATGTGATAATTTTTGCCTTTGATTGTCATTAGTTAATTCCACTCTCATGTTATGTGTTAATCTTGTCATTAATTGTTATTTGTTTTGCACTTACACTTTATCTCTTGCATTATGCTTACTATTCGTTATACGCTTTATGATCATATCATGCTTCATGCTTATTATGCTTTATATTTATTTCTCTTGCTTTCACATTATATTATATGCTTTGTCTTTATATCTCATTTATTTATTCATGATATTGTTTATTATTATTCAATCCCCCTTTGCATGTTTCCCCCCTGGTTGTAATTTTAAATGCGCATTATTGGTGCGATTTATTATTTATTGTTTTTTATCTATTATAATTCAATCCCCTTGGCATGTTTCCCCCCGGATGTATTGTATGTTTTAAGTTCTCGCTCATTATTGCTCGTTAGTATATTTAAGGTGTTAATCCGAAGAAAGGAAAAAACCTCGACCTATATTTCGTTGCAAAAGTCTAGGCGTGATTCAAATATTTTAGGTTGTTAGTTAAAGCGTTAGAACTCTGGTTAGAACCATTAACCTTTTTAGCCAAAAATAGAGGTCAACACCTCTTCTCAAAAATACCCAAAATATGTCATTCATCAAACACTTTTAAAAAAAAAACAACTTGGATTTTAAACCAAGCTCTCAATCAATCAAACTTTATTTTCTCTAGGTGAAAACACTTGATTTTTCAAATCAAGTCTTATTTTCAACTTCAAAACTCATTTTCATTAGATTAAAAAACCTTGGAACTCAAGCCAAGTGCATTTTGTCACTCAAAACTCATTTTCCCAAATAAATGCTCATTAGCCCTAAATCTTGTACATATTTGCAAACACATAAAATCAAGCGCATAGAATAGAATACAAGAGGTTCCTATAGAGTACTATAGACGCCTAGGGTGCTAATACCTTCCCTTTGCGTAACTAACCCCCTTACCTCGATCTCTTTATTTAGGGTGTTTTAACGGACTTTTCTCCCTTCTTCGGAAAAATAAAAGCTCGGTGGTGTAATTAAATGTTTTGTGATTCAACGCTTCCCTATAGCTTGACATCCAAAAATCACCGCGACAGAAATGGCGACTTCACTGGGGACCCCCCGAGTGGGTTGAGCCCATCTTGTTTTCTTTTTCTTTGCGCTTGTGTGTTTATTTGTGTATGTATGCATGTATGTTTATGGGCCTTATTCGGGAAAACTGTTTGAGTGAGACAAGTCGTAACCGGACTTGAGAGAAACCATAAGATAGGGAAGTGGTATAATCAGAGCGACATGCCCGAAGTCTATTTCGGACCATGGTGCGCCTATGATACAACCACAACTTAGCTGAGGAAGCTTGGGGTGATAATGTTGACGTGAGTAATCGTGTCCGACATTTTACTTCCGAGGGACCGACGACGCTATGGACCTTTAGTGTTACCATGAACCCATCTTGGCTTTTAGGATGTAGTGCGGTGACCAATTAAGAGTCAATCTTAATTTGGTTGATACTCGATACTACACTCAAACGAGATCGTCTTGCGGATATTGTTGGGCCGAGAGTTAATCACGTGCACTGATAATAACTACGAGACGGTTGATAACTTTGGGAACTTTCTAGAACCCGAAATACAGGTACAAATGAACCATAGTACTTACCACGTGGGAAGGGCTTTCACCCTTAACTCCAACATTCTATCCTTAAACCAACCATGTTTGCGCATAATCATGCACACATGCATTTATTCATAAAATCTTTTTCATCAACCAAATATCAAAAGGCTTAAATTAAATTCTCTCTAAACATTATAGACATGGATATCATGAGGAGGAAGACTAAGGATTATGGTTTCAAGAGTTGGGATTTGACAAAGTTGAAGGAGTTAGGAGCTTTGGTGACTTCATTTGAAGACTTCCGCAAGAGTTATGGAAGGTTACTCAGTCTCCTTGATGTAAGGGTTGAGAAGGGATGCTTGGAAACTTTGGTCCAATTTTATGACCCGATTTACCATTGCTTCACATTTCCAGATTACCAACTCGTACCTACCCTTGAGGAATACTCATATTTAGTTGGGCTACCAATCCTTGATCAAGTGCCTTTCAGTGGTCTTGAACCTACACCCAGATTTCTACATATTGCAAGAGCCCTACATCTCCCAGTTTCTCTCATTCAAAATAACTTCACAACCAAAAAGGACCCACTAACCCAAAAAGTTCTTATGGGCCTACCTACCAAGTTCTTATACCAACAAGCCTTGATTTTTGCCAATGCGGGAAGTACTGATGCTTTCCATGCCATTCTATCCCTACTCATATATGGTCTTTTGCTTTTCCCAAACATTAACGACTTCATTGATGTCCATGCTATACAAATTTTCCTCACAAAGAACCCTGTCCCCACACTATTAGCCAACACTTATCATTCCATTCATGACCGCACTTTAGCCCAGCGTGGCACCATCATTTGCTGCGCCCCTTTACTCTACAAATGGTTCATATCTCACTTACCACGCTCCTGTCTACCCAATCCTGATAACCTCCTTTGGTCCCGGAAGATCATGTCACTCACTCCAGCAGATATAGTATGGTACAATCCGGCGTACGACACCGGAAAGTTCATCTTTAGTTGTGGCGAGTATCCTAATGTACCCCTTATTGGTATGTATGGTGGGATCACCTATAACCCGGCACTTGCTAGAAGACAGTTTGGATATCCAATGAAGACGAAGCCGGTGAACCTTCAGCTGACTAGTGAATTCTACAACAATCATGAAGACCCTTCAAACAAGAGAGCTAGATTTTTGAGAGCTTGGCATTCCATTAAGAGGCTTGGTAGGGTTCATCTAGGGATCAAGTCGGATTTGATTGATGAGTCTTATACTCAATGGGTCATTGAGAGGGCCACTGTGTTTGGAATGCCCTACCACATGACAAGGCTTGTATCCCCAACTATACCATCAGTATCCCTACCTGTCCCACCTGCTACAAGGGTTAGATTCCAAGAAAGCCTAGATGAAGTGACCAAGGAGAAGAATGATTGGAAGAGGAAGTATGAAGAGTTGAAGCTTAAGTATGAGGTGTTGCAAGGGGAACTAGAGGTCAAGAAACACGAGCTCTTGGCCCAAAGTCAGGAAATTGTCCAAAAGACCATCCAGCTTCGAGAGAAGGACGCTGCACTCAGAAAAGATCCAAAGAGGATGAGATACAACATGAGTTTATTTTCTGGTCCAGATTCAGATTAGGGATAATCCATGTAATGCAAAAAGTTTGAGCTCAGTTTGATGTACTTCTTTTCAAAAGTTCTAATGCGATGATTAATGAAATGGATATTTTTCTGCAATGTTTATATTTAATTTAATTTAAGTCTTTCGATATTGAAAAAAAACTTGCATAATTTAGCATAAACATATCATGCATCATGTTGCATTCATAAATTTCCCAAAAAAAATAGAGTCTCATATTCTCCTCCTTCTCTTCCGCCTCAGTTAAAGTGGCTCAGCGTATCCGTTACAAAGCGACTCGCAATTACAACACCCGGTCTCAGATTAAGAAGAAGCTGGCAACTGTTGAAGAAGAAAACACTCAGCTCCGTGAACAGATGACAGGCATGCAAGCCGAGATTGAGAATTTGACTACTATGGTTACTTCTTTGTTGGCAAGTCAGAATCAGGGTTCGACATCAGTTCTCCAGTCTAGTGGTGCGCCTGTGCCACCCTCAGCTGCATCAGCACCAATTCCTGCTCCCCGGCTCTCTATGCCTGAAGGTTGTACGTGGGGATTATCAGAAGGTTTCCTTGGAGGAGGGTTCTTCCCTCAGGTGACTGAAGCTCCCCTTGTTCAGTTGGAAAATACTCTCCCACAAGTTACTGCTACTGTTACTGCACCTGCAGTCCATGCCGCACCTCATTACCAAGAGCCTATTTTTCACGCGGAAAGCATGGGAGGTTTTGATAGAGTGGAAGATCTGCAAGACAAGTTTAACGAAATGCAACGCGAGATGAGAGCCCTCAAGGGGAAAGATCTGTTTGGTAAAGATGCCCATGAGTTATGCTTAGTTCCTGATGTTGTGGTTCCGCCTAAGTTCAAAGTTCCAGATTTTGAGAAGTACAAGGGAAGTACCTGTCCAAAAGCTCACCTAACTATGTATGCGAGGAAAATGTCCACTCAAACTAGCAACGATAAGCTCCTGATTCACTATTTTCAGGATAGCCTGTCTGGGGCAGCCTTGAGGTGGTACATGGATTTGAATAGGGCTGATATCCGCACTTTTAATGATTTGGCTAGTGCTTTTATGTCTCAATACAACTACAATTCCTTCATGGCTCCTGACAGAGATGAGCTCCGTGCTATGACCCAGAAAGAGAAAGAATCCTTCAAAGAGTATGCTCAAAGATGGAGGGAGTTAGCTGCTCAGACTCGTCCTCCTATTGAAGAGAGAGAATTGTCCAAGATGTTTATTCACACCCTTAATCCGTTCTTTTATGAGAAGATGTTCAATATGGTATCTAGGAGTTTTACTGAAGTGGTGGAGACGGGGATGTGCCTAGAGGAGGCCATTCGCCAAGGAAGAATGTCAAAAGAAAACACCCCTGTCAGCAATACCAAGAAGTATGGTCACAATTTCCCGAAAAAGAAAGAGTTTGAAGTCGGTATGGTAACTCAAGGAGGTTTCCAGCCAAGATATCCAAATTATCAACACGTTTCAGCTATAACACCCACATCACAACCACACTGCCCACAAATGCCATCACAACCACAATATCCACAAATGACTCCCCAACAATCATATCCACCACAGATTCGCCCTCAAAATGTCCAACAAACATTCAACCGCACTCCCAGATATCCACCCTTTGATCCTATACCAATGAAATATGCTGATTTGTTCCCCGCCCTACTTGCCAAGAATTTTATTCAGACAAGGCCACCACCTCCGGTGCCTGCTGTCCTACCTACTTGGTACCATAATGACTTGACTTGTGCTTTCCACCAAGGGGCACCTGGCCACGATGTGGAACGTTGTTTTGCTTTCAAAAAGGCTGTCCAGGACTTAGTCCGAAGTAAAGTGTTGACTTTCAAAGATGAGAACCCCAATGTTCAAACAAACCCTCTACCAAATCATAATCCCTCTGTCCATTTCATTCAACCCTGCCTAGCTACAAATGCCATCCTCAGTGTGAAAAGTATCAAGACTCCTCTGGTTCCTATCCATGTCAAAATGTGCAAAGCAAAGATGTTCGATCATGATCATTCAGAATGTGAAGTATGTCTGTCAGATCCTCGGGGTTGTTCCCAAGTTCAAAGAGATATCCAAGGTTTAATGGACAAGGGAGAGCTGTTAGTGACGAAGAAAGCTGAAGAGGTTTGTGGTATTACACCAGAGCTTAGTGCTGTTGATCGTTTGGAGATGATTTATAATAGTGGAGAGTGCAACATTCCTAGACTTACAATCCGTGTGCCAGGGTCTGTGCCTTATGCTTCTGAGAGGGCCATACCTTACAGATATCAAGCTACCATGATACAAAATGGAGTGGAGACCTCAATTCCTCCTTTGACTACAGTGAGCGATGTTACCGATAATAGCAGAATTCTGAGAAGTGGTCGTGTTATCCAAGGGGCAGTTCCTCAAAAGCCAAGTACACCCGTTATTGAGAAAGTGCCAGTCAGTGTTCCTAGTAAGCCAGTTGAAAAAGAGTATGAAGATCCCGATGAGGTGCTGAAGCTAATCAAAAGAAGTGAGTACAAGATAGTAGACCAGTTGTTGCAAACCCCGTCTAAGATTTCTATGTTGTCTTTGTTGATGAGTTCTGATGCCCATAGGGAGGCTCTGTTGAAGGTGTTAAATCAAGCCTATGTTGAGAAAGATGTGACTTTGAGTCAGTTCGGAGGAATAGTGGGAAATGTGGCTGCTTGTAATAATCTGAGTTTCAGTGATGAAGAACTTCCCGAGAGAGGACAGAATCATAATTTAGCGTTGCACGTGTCAGTTAATTGCAAGTCAGATGTTTTGTCCAATGTGTTGATTGATACTGGGTCGTCTCTGAATGTGATGGCTAAAATTACTCTAGACAAACTTTCCTACAAGGATGCCTATATGAGGCCAAGTTCAATGATTGTGAAGGCGTTTGATGGTTCAAGGAAGTCAGTAATTGGTGAGGTGGATTTACCTATCTCAGTTGGTCCACATGAGTTCCAAGTTACTTTTCAGGTGATGAATATACAAGCTACTTACAGTTGTCTTTTGGGACGTCCATGGATTCACGAGGCTGGTGCCGTGACATCCACTTTGCATCAGAAGTTGAAGTATGTGAAGGAAGGGAAACTGGTAATTGTGAATGGGGAGGAAGCCCTGCTTATTAGTCATTTGTCAAATTTCTCATGTATTGGTGCGGATGAATCAGACGGTACATCGTTTTAGGGACTCTCCCTTGAGGAGAAAGGTCCAATCAGAGTTGAGACGTCTATGGCATCTTTGAAGGATGCACAAAGGGCTGTGAAAGAAGGCAAGACTGCTGGTTGGGGAAAGGTACTACAGTTATCAGAAAACAAGAACAGGGCTGGTTTGGGTTTCACTCCTTCTACTAGGATGGGAAAGAGAGAGCCATTTGAAGATGTTTTCCGCAGTGCTGGTTTTATCAACAATCCCTCATAAATTAATGCTGTTATTGGAGATGAAGATGAAGAAGGACCATCATCTTTTGTGACTCCTGGAGGAATATGCCGCAATTGGATTGCTGTTGATGTCCCTTCTGTCATTCCTCTGTCTAAGTAATATGTTTGTCATTTTATGTTTTTAAGAAAAATCCTCTTGTCCTGCCCCAAGCAAGAGTGAGGCAATGCTCGGGCTTTGTTTAAATTGCTTCAAAAATATTAATGAAAATCGTCGTTTTTATCATGACTTTTTTTTTTCCTTTTATTCTAGAAAATGGTAACACCAAAAAAACCAAATATATATATTTTATTTTTTCACCTTCCATTCTTATTACTTTTATCAAATAAAAATTCTGCATTCTTATTAAAATAAAATCAATCATTAATCATATGCAGAATTAACATCAACAAGCCCGTTGAGTACAATGATTCTAGGCCCTCTATCAACTTTGAGTTTCCGGTCTACGAAGCTATGGAAGAGGAGGATGAAGAGATTCCTAATGAGATTAGACGATTGTTGGATCGGGAGGATGTGGCCATTCAGCCTCACCAGGAAGTTACAGAGTTGATCAATTTGGGTACTGAGGAAGAGAAAAGAGAAATCAAGATAGGAGCAGGTTTGGAAGAATCAGTCAAGGCAAGGGTAATAGAGCTGCTCAGAGAATATGTTGACATCTTTGCATGGTCGTATCAAGATATGCCTGGGTTGGATCCTGAGATTGTGGAACACCGTTTACCATTGAAGCCGGAATGTCCTCCAGTGAAGCAGAAATTAAGAAGGTCTCATCCTGATATGACACTCAAGATCAAGGAAGAAGTTCAGAAACAGATCAATGCAGGTTTTCTTATTACTTCAGAGTATCCTCAGTGGCTAGCCAATATAGTACCGGTTCCAAAGAAGGATGGTAAAGTCAGAATGTGTGTTGATTACAGAGATTTGAATAGAGCTAGTCCAAAGGATGATTTCCCATTACCTCATATTGATGTACTTGTTGATAATACTGCCAAATCCAAAGTCTTTTCCTTCATGGATGGTTTCTCGGGGTACAATCAGATCAAGATGGCTGTTGAGGACAGAGAGAAAACTTCATTCATCACACCTTGGGGCACCTTCTGTTATCAAGTAATGCCTTTTGGGTTGACAAATGCAGGTGCTACCTACCAAAGGGGCATGACCACACTATTCCATGATATGATGCATAAAGAAGTTGAAGTGTATGTGGATGATATGATCGTCAAGTCAGGCACTGAAGAAGAGCATGTGGAGTATTTGTTGAAGATGTTTCAGAGGTTGAGGAAGTACCAACTCCGTTTGAATCCCAATAAATGTACTTTTGGTGTTAGGTCTGGAAAGCTTTTGGGTTTCATTGTCAGTCAGAAGGGTATTGAAGTTGATCCTGATAAAGTCAGAGCTATTAGAGAAATGCCGGCTCCCCAAACAGAGAAGCAAGTCAGAAGTTTCTTGGGTCGTTTGAACTACATTTCCAGGTTTATTTCCCATATGACCGCTACATGTGGACCAATTTTCAAGTTACTCCGCAAAGACCAAGAGATTGTATGGACAGAAGATTGTCAGAGAGCCTTTGATAGTATCAAGAAGTATCTTATGGAACCACAAATCCTTATTCCTCCAGTTAAGGGGATGCCACTCATTATGTATTTAACTGTGTTAAAAGATTCCATGGGCTGTGTGCTGGGGCAGCAAGATGACACCGGAAGAAAAGAACATGCAATTTATTATTTGAGCAAGAAGTTTACTGATTGTGAGTCCAGATATTCTATGCTTGAGAAGACTTGTTGTGCACTAGCTTGGGCTGCCAAGCGTCTGCGTCATTATTTGATTAATCACACTACTTGGTTGATATCCAAAATGGATCCAATTAAGTATTTTTTTGAGAAGGCTGCTTTGACCGGAAGAATTGCTCGTTGGCAGATGTTATTGTCCGAATATGATATTGAATACCGTGCTCAGAAAGCGATTAAGGGTAGTGTCTTGGCTGATCATTTGGCTCACCAACCAGTTGAAGATTACCAACCGATCAAGTTTGATTTTCCAGATGAAGAGATCATGTATTTGAAGATGAAAGATTGTGATGAACCGCTGTTTGGGGAAGGTCCAGATCCAGAATCCAAATGGGGGCTGATATTTGATGGGGCTGTGAATGTCTATGGCAGTGGAATTGGGGCAGTTATTATTACTCCTGAGGGTTCTCATATTCCTTTCACCGCCAGGTTGCAGTTTGATTGTACCAACAATATTGCTGAATATGAAGCTTGTATCATGGGTATTGAAGAAGCAATTGATTTGAGGATCAAGAATATTGACATCTATGGAGACTCAGCTCTTGTAATCAATCAGATCAAAGGAGAATGGGAGACACGCCACGCTGGTCTGATTCCTTATAGAGATTACGCAAGAAGACTGTTGACTTTCTTTAACAAGGTGGAGTTGCACCACATTCCTCGTGACGAGAATCAAATGGCAGACGCTTTGGCTACCTTATCCTCAATGTACCAAGTTAATTATCCAAATGAAGTTCCGATTATCAGTATTCGTTGTCTTGAAAGGCCGGCATATGTGTTTACGGCAGAAGAAGTGATTGACGACAAGCCATGGTTTCATGATATCAAGTTGTTCCTGCAAAAGCAAGAGTATCCCTCTGGGGCATCCAGCAAAGATAAGAAGATTTTGAGAAAGTTATCTAGCAGTTTCTTTCTGAATGGAGAGGTGTTGTACAAGAGGAATTTTGACATGGTTTTACTACGGTGTGTGGACAAAGCTGAGGCTGACTCTTTGATGCACGAAATACATGAAGGGTCGTTTGGAACTCATCCCAATGGGCACACAATGGCCAAGAAAATATTGAGAGCAGGATACTACTGGTTGACAATGGAGTCTGATTTCCACAAGCATGCTCGGAAGTGTCACAAGTGTCAGATTTATGCAGATAAAATTCATATGCCACCAACCTCTCTGAATGTGATTTCTTCTCCTTGGCCTTTTTCTATGTGGGGCATTGATATGATTGGACGGATTGAACCAAAGGCTTCCAATGGACACCGTTTTATTCTAGTGGCTATTGATTATTTCACCAAGTGGGTCGAAGCGGCGTCTTATGCCAATGTTACTAAGCAAGTAGTGGTTCGTTTCATCAAGAATAATATCATTTGTCGCTATGGGGTACCTAACAAGATTATTACTGACAATGGGTCGAATTTGAACAACAAGATGATGAAAGACTTGTGTGAGGAGTTCAAGATTGAGCATCATAATTCTTCTCCCTATCGACCTCAAATGAATGGTGCAGTTGAAGCCGCAAATAAGAATATTAAGAAGATTGTGCAGAAAATGGTGGTTACTTACAAAGATTGGCATGAGATGTTACCTTTTGCTTTACATGGATATCGTACTTCAGTGCGCACTTCAACAGGGGCAACCCCTTTCTCCTTGGTGTACGGAATGGAAGCAGTGTTACCGGTAGAGGTTGAGATTCCATCAATGAGAGTCTTGATGGAAGCCAAACTAACTGAGGTTGAATGGTGTAGGAACAGATATGAACAGTTGAATTTAATTGAAGAGAAACGTATAACGGCTTTGTGCCATGGGCAAGTGTACCAAAGAAGAATGAAGCAAGCATTTGACAAGAAAATTCGACTTCGAGAATTTCGTGAAGGTGATCTTGTGCTTAAAAAGATCCTGTCTTTTCAAACTGATGCTAGGGGCAAGTGGACACCCAATTATGAAGGACCGTATGTTGTTAAGAGAGCTTTCTCAGGTGGTGCAATGACCCTTGCAACAATGGATGGTGATGAGCTCCCTCGTCCTGTGAATGCCGATGCAGTCAAGAAATACTTTGTCTAAAATAAAAAAAAATAGCTCGCTAAGTCGAAAACCTGAAAGGGCGGCTTAGGCAAAAAGGAGCGTCTCGGTGGGCTGAAAACCCGAAAGGGCGGTCCAGGCAAAAATTAGAGACAGAAATATATAATCCTGATAGGTCGAAAACCTGAAAAGGCGATCTATGCAAAAGTTAAGGAAAAGAAGACAAGTAACTGCATCGGAACAGGCATCACTTATCTTGGAATGTTTCAACCAGCAGACAAATTTTAGATTGTAGTTTTTTAGGATGGAATTCAAAGTTGATGAGGAAAATAGTAATCATTGTACTTGATGTATCCTCCCCATGTAATTACCATTTTCTAAATTTTAAATGATCTGTGGGATTGCGCTTTACGCCAGTTTTCACTCTTTTACGCAAACTTGAGCCTGTGCCTTTTATTTAAAATTCTTATTTACTCATACTTTTATTTTTACCTTTATTCTAACTTTAAGATATTTGAAGCAAAAATAACTCAAAAATAATGTCAAACCTTTTTAAAAAACTTGTCTTTTCTTTTGGAAATATAAAATGACAAACATCTCTTACACTCTTGAGTCACATAAGCATACTACAACAATACTACAAATGTGGACATATTTCAAAGAAGCAGATGCAGCCATTGCAAAGAAAGAAAAAAAGAGAAAAAAAGAGAAAAAAGAAAAATATCTCGCTAAGTTGAAAACCTGAAAGGGCGGCTTAGGCAAAAATGAGCATCCCGGTGGATTGAAAACCCGAAAGGGCGGTCTAGGCAAAAATTAGGGATAAAGAAAAGGAAAGAAAAAGAGAAAATGAAAAAGCAATGGCTGGTTTTGATTGGCCCAATTCAGAGCATGAAATGGCGACTCCCACCGAAAACTTTATTTGTGAAACTCAATTCCGAGAACTAATTGGAAGAAGGATGTGTCACCCTGAGGACTTAACTTGTAGGTTTCATTTACATGGACATTATTTCTGGTAGAAAATTGACGGAACTTTGTACGGATATGCTGGTCCCATTAATCTCATTATTCATCTGTCTGTCATCAAGCGTTGTTAATCTCACCTTACAAATAACAGTTCAAAACATGCATTTGCATCCATGCACCCATTCCTCCATGTATGTGCTTGTATTCATAAGTCATATAGAACATTCATCATTTAACACATTCCAAATGCCACATGTCACAAATTACCATTCAAAATTCCCCGGTGAAGTCTTTTTCAGATACATCTGGTCAGTCTAACTCTTTCCTTTCATAACAGTTCAGATCCTCACCATATCCAAGAGATTGGTGAACACTTTATTGCTTTTTGTCTTTACTTCTGTCCGATACAGGACTTTACCGCTTATGTCCGATACAGGACTTTACCGCTTATGTCCGTTCACAGGACTTTATCGCTTTCTGTCTTTACTTCTGTCCGATACAGAACTTTACCGCTTATGTCCGTTCACAGGACTTTACCGCTTATGTCCGTTCACAGGACTTTATCGCTTTCTATCTTTACTTTTGTCCGATACAGGACTTTACCGCTTATGTCCGTTCACAGGACTTTATCGCTTTATGTCTTTATTTCTGTCCGATACAGGACTTTACCGCTTATGTCCGTTCACAGGACTTTACCGCTTATGTCCGTTCACAGGACTTTATCGCTTTCTGTCCGTTCACAGGACTTTTATTGCTTATATCCGTCCACAGGACTTTACTGCTTATGTCCGCTCACAGGACTTTATTGCTTTCTGTCTTTACCTCTGTCCGTTCCAGGACTTTATTTGCTTTCATCATTATTTATATTCCCCAGTAAGTCTGTCTCCTAAATAAACCCTACATAACCTTGCATTTCAAAGCATAGCATTCATAGTCTGCCATCATACCATTTCTTGCCTGGTTGGTCAAAAAATGGCGTACTTTATATTTAAGTCTCTTCTACCGTCCATTCAAAATAATAAAAACATCAAAGATATCTTTTTCTTCTTTCGAACTCCCGGTAGAAGAAACTTAAATAGGGGCATCTGTCATACCCCATTTTTTGACCACCCCTAATTTTTTTCCATTTAATTTTGGCTCATATTTTAAAAATGTTAATTTTCATCATATTATTATTATTAATTTAAAATTGCCAAAATAGTATTTTATCCTGTTTACGCTGCTTAACTGTTTCATTTTTTAGATAATTAAGTGCATGACATTTTGATCTTTTTCTTTTACCATATATTTTCAAATATACTCTTGTACCATAATTTGCTCATAAACTCTATTTTATTCCCATTTTACCCTTTTCAAATTTCAAATAATGAGGTAACTTCTTTTGCAAGTAATCTCCTTTTTCATCCATTTTTCATGATTTTTGGACTTATAATTCCATTTCCATTATTTTTCATATATTATAAACATAACAAAATATTTCAATTATATTTTCATTTGCATTTTTATTTTATATCATTTATATTTATACTTTAAATTCAAAAAATTCATTTCTTCATCAATAAGTAACCTTTTTTATTCAAACTTTTTTCAATCTTTTCCAATTCAACTTAAGCATCTTATAAACCCTAAAAATGGACACTTTTGCCCTTGTTCATGCATATTTATATTTTTCACATATTTATTTATTTTCAAAAATGGTTTAAAATGGTTTTAAATTATTTCTTTCATCAAATAAATTCAAAAAATTCCATGATTCTCTCCCAACCATTTGATCTCAGAATATACCTCAAAATACCATTTGCATCAGATTAATATACATGTACCTTTGATTGAGCATCAACACAAAATATCCCTTTTGCAAAAATTCAAGAATACCCCTCTTATCTTCACAAAATCACTCTTCTCATGACCTAAATCCCTTCTATAAATAACAACACGTTTTTCTGAGCCAGAGGTTGAAAGATTTGGAGAAGGGAGCAGCTGAAGAACACATCCTTTTTTCTCATTATTCAAAAAATCCAAAAACACGATTTACATACTTTTTCTTGCAATTAACACTTCAAACACCTTCTATAATCCTTCAGAACAAAAACCCAACCATCAATTTGAAGTTCCAGTGGTGATTTGGAGCTCGTGAAGGAGGTGGAAGTTCGTGAAAAATCCAAGTTGTTCTAGCTCGTTTCTGGTAGCTTTCCTCTTCCTTTTTAATCCTTTCCATCTTATTTTAACATGATAAAACTATTTGGGTTGTTATTTGGCTTTGATTTTTGCCTGTTTGTGAGTTTGAGTTTTGATTAAATTTTCTTTTCTCGTTCATTTTTGAAGTTACAGTAGTTATTTCGAAAAACTAATTACATATATGAAACCCTTGTGAAAAAACGAACAAAACCATATAAGATTTGTTGATTTCTGGGTTGTTTTTGCAACTCCGGTGCCGGAAACGGCGCCGGCGGCGGTGAGGGTTGAACGGAGACGATGATCCATCGTGAGTCTCCGTCCTCACCAAGTTTAAAACGTGTCTGTTGGATCAATCGTACGACGCGTGTGCTCCTTTGATCGCACCCGTCAGATCTCATTAAATGAAGATCTGACGGTGGTCAGACGATAGGACCACTATACGCGCCCACACCTGATCCATATCCGTTGCTTCTGCACGCGTGTTACTTGATTTTCCCAGATTTGATCATGGCCCTTGGTTTGATCCAATGGCGCGTGCGTGAATATGATCGTATCCGTTTGATCTTCTCTGATGAAGATCATATGGCTGTAAAGCGTGATCACGCAGCGTGTGCGTCACACACAATCCAGGCCTATACGTCTTCATTTTTTTATTTTTGCGTGGGCTTTGGGCTTTTTGCTTCCTTAAACCCCGTTTTATTTTAACATGTTATTTGCACCCCCCCGCACTAAACTTCATTTTTAATTTTCTGAGATGATATTTTTTATTTTAATTATATTTTTGGTTATTACTAGTTGATATAACATGAAATTATATTTTTAATTATTTATTTGCTATTTTTTCCATGTTTTCCTTATTTATTAGTGTTTAAATTAGGTTTAACTTAATTAAGGTTTGTTAATAGGTTTGTGTTTTTGATTTACCATATAATATGATTGATATGTTGATACTTGGCCTTCTATCTTGATTATAAACCTGACCATGTGTTATTTTGATTTTTCTTTGTTTTTTTTTGCTATTTTAATTAGGTTTAAATGATAGTAATTAACTTTAAATAGCATAAAATTTATTTTCCTTAAATTTTGTTATGTCATGAACTTATATTTGATTTCTATTAGAGTTTACCCTCTGCCTTTATTTCACTATGCATTGATTCCATGACTTTCTCTTGTTTATTTTATCTTAATTGTATTAATTAATCATATTATTCATATGTGGAGGTTTTAAATGTTTTATTTGATGTTTTAATTGTCAATTGCCACTAAATTTGTTCTATGCTTGATAATATGTTTGGTTTTTGCTTTCATGATTAAGTTCTAAGTCTCTTGATTTAACATGATTAACTTTTAATATTATAGTTTAATTATTAATTATTTCCTTCATGTAATTAAAAATAAATATGCATGTATATGATTTTTTTTTGAAAATGCTTGATTGATTTTGATGTTATTTTCCATGACATGATATTTTAGCTTTAAATCCCTTAATTAATTTTCAATCTCTATTTTCATTTAACTAAGACAAAATGTATATATGTGTGTGTGATTTAAAAATGTTTGATGTTGTCTAAATTGCTTTTATTCAATTGTTTATCTTGTCATGATGTGATAATTTTTGCCTTTGATTGTCATTAGTTAATTCCACTCTCATGTTATGTGTTAATCTTGTCATTAATTGTTATTTGTTTTGCACTTACACTTTATCTCTTGCATTATGCTTACTATTCGTTATACGCTTTATGATCATATCATGCTTCATGCTTATTATGCTTTATATTTATTTCTCTTGCTTTCACATTATATTATATGCTTTGTCTTTATATCTCATTTATTTATTCATGATATTGTTTATTATTATTCAATCCCCCTTTGCATGTTTCCCCCTGGTTGTAATTTTAAATGCGCATTATTGGTGCGATTTATTATTTATTGTTTTTATCTATTATAATTCAATCCCCTTGGCATGTTTCCCCCCCGGATGTATTGTATGTTTTAAGTTCTCGCTCATTATTGCTCGTTAGTATATTTAAGGTGTTAATCCGAAGAAAGGAAAAAACCTCGACCTATATGTCGTTGCAAAAGTCTAGGCGTGATTCAAATATTTTAGGTTGTTAGTTAAAGCGTTAGAACTCTCGTTAGAACCATTAACCTTTTTAGCCAAAAATAGAGGTCAACACCTCTTCTCAAAAATACCCAAAATATGTCATTCATCAAACACTTTAAAAAAAAAACAACTTGGATTTTAAACCAAGCTCTCAATCAATCAAACTTTATTTTCTCTAGGTGAAAACACTTGATTTTTCAAATCAAGTCTTATTTTCAACTTCAAAACTCATTTTCATTAGATTAAAAAACCTTGGAACTCAAGCCAAGTGCATTTTGTCGCTCAAAACTCATTTTCCCAAATAAATGCTCATTAGCCCTAAATCTTGTACATATTTGCAAACACATAAAATCAAGCGCATAGAATAGAATACAAGAGGTTCCTATAGAGTACTATAGACGCCTAGGGTGCTAATACCTTCCCTTTGCGTAACTAACCCCCTTACCTCGATCTCTTTATTTAGGGTGTTTTAACGGACTTTTCTCCCTTCTTCGGAAAAATAAAAGCTCGGTGGTGTAATTAAATGTTTTGTGATTCAACGCTTCCCTATAGCTTGACATCCAAAAATCACCGCGACACATATTTGTTTCTAGTTTGCTTCACGACAAATGGATTTTTCAAAAGGCAATAAAATAAACAACATGTTGGTACAATCTTTTTCAGAGATGGACGAGATGATAATGAAACACAATTTTACAATTTCAAAGACGTTAATTGCCGGTAGCGATCGGGATCCAATAAAAACATACGAAGGCACTTACGAAGATTCTCAAGATGGAGTAACTTGGGGAAAGCGCGAAGCCGCAATAAAAAGGATACCAAAATCGGATAGAGAGAAAGCAATCATTCAAACACGTGCTTACATGGAGTTGGATCAAATGCCGAAAATAGTTCGGTGTTTTGGTGCCATGGAAGACAAAGATTTTTGCTACATCGCTATGGAGAGAGCAGGGTGTAGTCTCTCCGAGTTTGTATGGGCTCATTCACAAAAACCGAATCCTGTTAGACATGAAAATGAGAAAACAAAGGCTTTCTTAGAACACAACAGAAACTTTGAAGTCGGGTCTCAATACTTACCTCCAATAATGATCAAAATAATAAAGTAAGAATTTTGATTAAGTTTGGTAATATTTTAATTTTAAATTAGTTTATTCCTAAATTTATTACTTTTTTTCCAGGGATGTTATGGAGGCTGTCGCTCATCTCCATAGAAAATGTATTAGACATCTCAACATTACTCCGGAAAACATTCTTCTGTTTGGCGATGGTCAGTCTGGTTTGACGGCGAAACTCGCCAATTTCACCTTTCATAAGTCTGTGGATCATATCTTCAATGGTAAGTGTTTTGGCATATATATATATTTTTTTTCTTTTCAAAACCATCTTCTCTCTCTCCTATTATTTCTCTCCTAAATTATTAAAAGAGTAATTAATGGCTATTCTCTCTCACTGAATGGGGAAAGAAAAAAAAGAACGCACAGATTAGCAACAACAGTAAAACCAAAACACAGAGAGAGGAAAAAGAGTAACCCACAAAGCAAAACATTAATTGACTCATTAATAAGATTTGAAACAGTTCACAAAACAAGGAATTAAATACTCCTTATCCTTTAGTCAACAAAAAATACTCTTATCCTGTGCGGTTAGAAAAACTCTTATTTTTTGTTATATAATTTTTTTTTTGTTACACCAGTGAACGACGGAACTATAGGGTGGAAATGCCCTGAAAGACTTCATAGACTCCCCGAAGGACTTCCATCAGATATATTTAACCTGGCAATGGTGATTTTCCATCTTATTTCTGGCGGCAATCATCGATTTGGAAAGATTGAAGATATAAAGCGATGTGAAGATAATATCAAGAGTAATCGTCCATATCAAAGTTTAGAGCAATTACTTCCGCCAATCGGCGTCGATTTTTTGAAGGACATGTTGGCCTACAAAGCCACAGAAAGGTATACATAATATCAAGCTTAAATATCCGGTATAGCTTAAATGTTCAAAATAGCGCCAATTTTTTCGCAATCCTCTATTATTGTTAGTATTATTTAGGTTTCTTTGTTTTGTTTTGTTTTTGTAGGCCAGACATAGAGACTATGTTGTCACACCCGTTGTTATGGGATAAATCCAAAAGAGGCGATTTAATATGTGAGCTGAACAATATGATACAGAATACAAATGTGGACACTACTGCTGAAGAAGGGCATTTGGATACCTTCAAAAATGAAGTGATGAAGCATAAGAAATGGAACAAGCATGGTTGGAAAGTTAGATTTCCTCGTGATTTCATCGACAAAGTCATCACTCAGACTGGCGGTTTCAAGTATAAGAAGTATGAAATGAAAGAATTACTGAGATTTGTGAGAAACATGCTTCAACACTACGACGAATATCCGGTATTTTCCTTTTTTTTCATTGTCGTTATATTTTGCATTGGAATTGATAGGAATAAATTTAATAATTTAAATTTTTTTTGATCAGACATATTTGGGATCTTCCATGGACAGTGCGTATGAGTATCTTCTCGAGAAGTTGCCTGAGTTTATAGTAATATGTTATGATAGTGTTAAAAAAGGAAAGCATGCGGCAACCGACCGTTTCAAGGGATTTTTCTCCAATTGAGTTCTATCCGGATCATGGGATTTGGTCTTTTTGTTGGAATTTTATAATATAATCTTGCTGCTCTTTAGGTTTTTTGTTTTTAAGCTTTTAGCTGAGTTTTTTAGTCTGGGTTGTATTATTAGTTTTTTGTAATCTTCATGGTGACATTGAGACCCCAAATCTGAAACTGAAAAAACCCATCTCTTTTTTATGATATTTGTAAGAGAGTAATTAAGTTGTAGTGTGTGGACAGGTGTGTGATTTGAAATCCCATACATTATTGGTTGAACAACTAATTGATTGAATTGACCACTGGATTCTGTAGAAATTTGTGGATGTGGCCGTCTTCGTTGGTCAGAATTAGAAAGATAATTGGCAGCCTCTGCCCGGTTCAAGTTTCTCTGCTATAGAACTCAGCGATCGCAAAACATGTTAAGCCCACGGGTAGGCATGGCAATGGGACGGGTCGGGGACGGGTTTTGCCATCCCCAAACCCATTAAGTTTGGGTATCTCCAAACCCGTCCCAATTTTTAACGGGGATGAAAACTAAAACCCCAAATCCATACCCAACGGGGTTTGTGTATCCCCATTTCGCTCTACCTCCATATGAATTTGAGTTGCACTTTGTTGTTTTTTTATTAAAAAAATAGTTAAAAGTATAAAATTATTTTGTTTCAACAATATTTATACATAGAAAATAAATAGAAAAAATAAATTGATTAATACTCAACTTAAAAATATGAATGTAATAATCTAAGAAAAATAAAATATGAACGCGATCTAGAGTTTGTTTAAGAATTTCACTACTACAATTTTGACATACAATAGCACTTATTTAATAGCGTTTTTTGTAAAAGCGCTATTAAAACATTGACACTGATACTTATAATAGCACTTTTGGGTCGGGCGCTAATGTAAGTACAACCTATAATAGCGTTTTTCAAATAAGCGCTGTGATAAGGCGTTAACGAAAAAGAAAAGACTAAAACACGGAGGCTATGATAGCGCTCCCAATATAAGTGCTATCGAATCCTATAATAGGTATGCACAAAATTAATAAATAAATAAATACGCACTCTATTTTTCATTTTCACTCTAACACTCTGATTGAACCCTAAAACCCCCAAATCGGTGAACTACCCTGTACCCCATCGAACTCACCCTTCTACCCTCATCGTCATCGAACTCATCCTTCTTCTTCACCGACGAGTTCATCTGAACCACCCTCCATAATTGTTTTCCCTAAATCCCTAAATCACTCAAATTCTTAAATTTCAATCGTCAAATCCCTAAATTTTTTCCCTGTTTCCATCATAGTCGGTACCTAATATATTGTTCCTTCATTCTGAGAACCCCTTTCTACCTCCATCACTCTCTCACTTCAAATCTCTCTGTGTGTGCAAACGTATTGGTCTCAATTCGCCTGAAATAAAGAACAAAGGAAAAGCTGCCGCCGGAAAGGTAAAGCTCTCACCCCAAACGCAAGGCGACCTTCAATGACGACAAGAATGGCGGGAGGAAGAATCGACGAGTGTTCAGTTCTTCGAAGAAGAAGAAGCCGTTTGACTACAGCAAAAACAGTCACTTCAGTGGTTTCAACGATGGTACGCCATCACAATTCCTTCTCTTCATCTCTTTCCTTTCAATTCAGTTTGTTGGGTACAAGTAAATTTTTTAAAAATTTCACGATTTGATGATGACAAAATAATGGGTGTGTTTAAATTCCAATTGAGTTTGTTAGGAACAAGTTAAATTCCAATTTTTTATGATAATTAATCAATGGGTTAGTTTGGAACAAGTTTATTTTGTGGGTGAATGATTTATAATGTTCATTGGTTTGACAAAGGAGTTGCCTGTACTGATGTTACTTGTTCTGCTAAATTCAAGAAGGGTCATTTTAAGGGTTAATAAGTGGCTGTAAAAGTCATCCTTAAGCCAAAGGTTGATCCTGTTCTTCTACTTTCAATTTCTAGCTAATAACAAACTTAAAATTGTATATGTTGATACTTCTATGATCAATTAGAATCAAAAGTATCGAATTTTTATTGAACATTTTCACTCTAGTTAGGAATGTTATTTCTATTTTTACTAGTTTATGGTTTCAAACTTGTTATAACTTGAAAGATGTCTTTCAACTCTAACTCCATTACAAATGCTCTTGCAAAGGAAGGATATTTCATGTTTGGAAGATGGATCTCTTGGTCAGATATTAGCAATTGCAATAGGTAACTTTGATGGGTGGATAATGGAAGAGTCGAGAGTTGACTTTTTGGTACTTATGATAATTTTACTTTTGCTTTCTACTTTATAGAATATAAGAGGGTCAATCAGCCTAATTCTTAAATACATTCCCTTTTTTTTGCAGTAGCAGCAGCTTAAATACATACATTTTAACTAGTCAATTTTACTATTATAATGCATTTTTTGTTTTGTCACAGCACATACTAGCTGCTGCATTTGAAAGGGTTATCAAGGTGAAACTTTGAATTTAAAGATCAGAACTAGTGAGATATTTATCTTTTGAATGTGCTTGGATTTACTTCATTCATTGCATTTTTCCGAATGACGCAATCTTTGTTGTCTCGTAGATGGATCAATTCCTGCTATTAAATTATGGACATATAGGCCTCGCTTAAACAATGGAAAGGTGATTAGTACTAGTAGTAGTATAATGTATACAAATACAAATTATGTACTTTGACACATTGTTTCAACTTTTTCTTACTTTGTTGTCTGCTAACTTTAGTCTGTAATTAATTACAATGTAGGTAGCCCTAAACAAAACAAACTTTCAGAAAGTAACATCATTACGGAGAAACACGGGTCTGAGTTTTCATGCATGATTAAAGAGGCTAAAGTCTTAGAGATGGCTCTTGGCATCTCTTGTTTGAATGGGTAATATTTGATAGAGGTTAAGGTTCGGTGCTTTATAAATTAATAAAAATGAAAATTTGTTTGTAGGTACTAACCCTATATTTGAAAATAATATTATCTACTTTTTTGTTCTTGTTGATAGTTTATTGAACAAGTAGCTTTGCTTGATGCTAAAGAAGATACTGCACAAATTTGAACCGATAGTGTCGTCTTGCTCTTTTCTAAAATTCAGGATTGAAGAAGCTGAAGCTCAGTGTGCTTTGCTGAACTCTAAATCATTATATTTGACCAGATACATGGATTTTGTTTTTTTGCTAATACTTGTGGTTTATACTTGATAACAATCCGAACCTGCATATTTAAAGTTGTGATTTTGCCACGTTTAATAGCGCTTTACTCACGGGCGCTACTAAAACTGTATGTTTTAATAGCGCTTTTTCTTAAAACCGCTATTAAATGTTGTTGGCAGAACTAGTTTTAAGCGTGAATTCAAAGATTTCTATAGCGTTTTTTAACTTACAATAGCGCTTTTCAAAAGTGCTATAAAAGGCACCATACCTTTAATAGCGGCAACATCAATAGCGCTTTTAAGCGCTATCAAAGACTTAAAAAAGCGCTATAAAATCCCTTTTTTGTGGTAGTGTTTCTAATATATAAATGATAAAAAGTAATTCGATATAAGTGGTGCGGGTTCGGGGTGGGTATCAATATCCCAATTACCCGCCCCAACCCCAACTTTTAAAATCGGGGAAAACCCAAACCCGAATTCAAACCCAGTCAACTCGAATTTTTCCCCGTCAAAATCGGGGCGGGACGGGTGGGTACCCACGGATTTGGGTTATTTTGCCATGCCTACCGACGGGCCAACCTGTTTATCTCATTATTTTAGGCGGGACGAGTGGTCGAGGTTTTGGGTAGAAAGTTCCATTGAAAATTTACATCTTTCCGTCGATGCCTACATCTGTATCATACTCTTAAACACTTGTTGGAAACTGAATCATATTCTTAAACACAAAGGCAAACTCATTAGGAACACCGTGTTATTCTCTATGACATTGGTGTTTGACGATAATCCCATCTATTAAAAGGGACACCGTTACTTAAAACTGATCACAGTGCAACATAAGTTAACAGGCAAACTGATTTGATCAAGAAGTAGGTTAACTAAACTAGTGTAAAAATGTTTGTTATCCTTTAATTTTGTTTCTGTTATCGTTTTATCCTAGACGTGCTGTGCATCAAATGCCACTGACTTTTTTGATTTTGTGCATTAAACCACTTGTTTTTTCAACTGTCATGTTGCTGGACATACTATTATTTGAAAGAGAGGAAGAATCTAATAATTCACCAAGTTGCAAGCTTGATATGCTTCTTTGTTTTTTGGTGTTCACTAATGAGAACATCAGTCATATTTGCTGAAAATAGACCAGCATTATCAGTTCAACCTAAATAAATGACACTATAATAGTATAGTGGAAAGTGGTATTGTGATCATGTAAATAGGGAAAAGAAGTTATTACTTGTTTAAAATAAAATATTTAATTATAAAAAGAGTTGTGCTATATATAGCGAACAGCTTTGATGCGAATTTTCACGAAGACGTTATTTTATCCCATATAGCTATTATAGTATTAGAATCAAATGGAAAAGTAAAAAGAGTCCATCTCCAAAAGCAACAAGCCACCGCCATCAGGTTAAAAAGATTGTCATTTGAACTTTGAAGCATATCCAAACACGGGCATAGGCTCATAACCATTCCAAAGGCATTGATACATCTAGTAGAGTCATATGCGGTGAGTCTAGTTTTGTAGACAGTGGCAGCTGTCATGAAATCATAGTTGGGGAGCAAACTATTGTGAAGAGTGTGAAGAGGGAAAATGAATTATCTACAAATTTCAAGTTGACTTGTAGGTATTGCATATTCGTGAAAAATTCGTTATAAGCCTTTCGCGAGATTTAGCATTTTTCTTAAAAAATATAGTAGAATATCGGGATATTACATTCAATGTCTGCATTGTTACCCTTTTCATCCTACACTCTCTAAGCTGCTTTCAGGCAATAGCATTAGCATCAAATACACTCTCTAAGTCTAGTTAACATACCAATCAAAGTCATTTTGATTTAAACCTTTTCTTAAGCTTAAAATTTACTCTAAAATGGCATTAAAATTTTGATCAGTGTATGGTAAAATAGACACAAACAGAATGCATAAGGTCATATCCATAAAAATAACTTAACAAAAGGACTAATGCTAGATCAAATTTCCATAAAAAAATATCCATATAAAACAAATATCCATAAGCTTTAGCCTTGATATGATAGGGAAATTAGCCTGGTATGTAAGGGAATGGTTCGAGACTACTCACCTCAAATTATTCCGTAAAATCAACTCAGATAATTAATTTTGTGTGAAACCCTTTAACTGCATTATATTGAAATGGATATATATACATATATGTTTGATCAACTGTCAGGACAATGGATGTTAGTACCACCCTAGCATATGTGGGACTCACTGAGGCTTTATGTTTCATCCCACTCCCTTTTATTTTTTTACACATAAACGGACTAAATGAGACAGGGGTAATAAGGAGCTAAAGATTGAAGATGAAAGGCTGTTATGATAAGTTTCTTCCTTGTTTTGTTTAGATTAGCCTGTTAGATATGTCTCATAAGTATTTTCCACTTTGTAATGAATTTTTCATTTTTCTTGTATCGGACGAAGAATGTAAGTACTTGTTACCATTCGAACAAGTTATTATGTAAATTTTAATGTATCCGGATCTAATTGTATATATTCATGTTGATATTCTAGACATTTGATATGGGGTGTTATAATATCTAAGGTCTTGAATGCACATATTAGATTATGTCAAAGCAAACATACTACAACAAGTCAGTAAAGGCATTTCATGACTGGTTGGTATCAATAATTATGGTAAATTTGGTTCCAGATTGATGTGTTCATACTCTCAAGCTGCACTAACTTAAAAACATTGATGATTTTTTACTTCCTATGATGTCTAGCAGGTAATTAGATGGAAAAAATCAGATGATCACCCCACCTTGATTTGATAATAGTACAAACTTTAGCACAAGATGTGCCTTATAAGGCTAAGCCAAATCAAACATTATATATTTTCTGGAAAAGTCTGGCAAGACAGAAAAATCGTTCCACCATACTAAATCAATCACACATTTCAGAAATGCACCATTTCAATTTTCTATTCACTATCCATCCATAAGACTCTCATTAGCCCAACACAATAATACTCCTTAAACAAGTAACAAACCTCATCATGCCAGATGTTGTTTCTAGTATTAGAAGATATAAGAAATGTTAGCTAAAATATAATGAATTATAATTGTACGTAGGTGAGGCCTACACTACCCCTTTATGAATTGGGGGTAGTTACCTCAAGTGACATGTCACCAATCCAATTCAGCCATATGTGGTAAACTAATTTTGACTACTTCAATTAATTGTATTTTAGGTTATAAATTTGGATTAATTTACATATTAGGTTATCAATTTTGAACCTACACCTTTTCTCTATTCTTATGATCGTTGATGTTGTTCCTTACTCTTCTCTCCTTACTTCTCACTGTTGGAGTTCAATTGTGATCCTTCCTTCAACAAATTCGTTATTGCTCCTCTTCTACGATCGCCAGTTTTTAGTAATCTTATAGAGAATACTCGCATACCAAAGCCTTTCCATTATCAAAATGATTCAGGAACAAGGTTCTAATGAAGAAAATCAAAATCAAAATAATCAGGGAGGAGGGATGTCCACTGCATCCAAATCATACCAATCAGGCTAAGATATTGCAATGCTTGCCATCAAAATATAAGACGATAAAATGCAATTTTGGATCCATATTGCAGCTGAACAAGAGAGGAGGCATGTCCACTGCATCCAAATCATACATAAACATGTAAATATTTTTGCATATAATTATTCACAAAGAAAAGGAAATAAGTATTTGACTAGAACACATAACCAAAGTTTTAAATTTCGGTCACAAAGACTTCAAAAACTTCGTTGTGGCATTTTTTAGAATCATGCATAACATGTCACTTATCCAAAGCACTTTAAAGTCATTTTGAGTTTGTACCTCAGACCAGATAGACTAAAGTCCAGTTCTAATATAGCTGATATATGAACATGTAGTACATGATATAAAACGATAAGATATGTCTCTAAAGTTGTGCTGGAACCACAGTTACTTAATAATGACTATAACAACTTCACTATAGTATACTTGATGTCATTGTTCAATGTCTGCATTATACACTTTTCCTTACCCCTTTCATCCGACGCCTCCCCTTCCATCCTACACTGCTTTCAGGCAATAGCATTAGCATCAAATACACTCTCTAAGTCATGGTAACATACCAATCAAAGTCATTTTGATTTAAACCTTTTCTTAAGCTTAATATTTACTCTAAAATGGCATCAAAATTTTGATCAGTGTATGGTAAAATAGACACGAACAGAATGCATAAGGTTATAACCATAAAAATAACTTAACAAAAGGACTAATGCTAAATCAAATATCCATAATGCAGTCAGCTTCGTTTGTGATACCAATGTCATCTCAACCTTTTCCATAGCCTCCCAAGACCGAGG
This sequence comes from Trifolium fragiferum, assembly GCA_954870985.1. Lineage (NCBI taxonomy): Eukaryota > Viridiplantae > Streptophyta > Magnoliopsida > Fabales > Fabaceae > Trifolium > Trifolium fragiferum. The sequence continues at coordinate 11,331,867 of OX940791.1, read as the reverse complement.
ATTCGATTTGGCTTCCTTTTAATACTGAGATGCAATCTTGATAGACTCGAATAAAGCAATGTCAACACGTCGCTGTTTTTTCAAAGCTTCGGTAATTTTGCACACCTTTTTAGATATTCTAACAATAGCTCCACAAAATTTGTTTCTGCGTCTCCATTCACCTCTTGGCTGTGCTTTCCGCAATCTAAATTAACAATTCATCCAAGCAAATAAAGAAACAGAAGTCGGTGAAATGAATTCAATATGCTCAATGAATTTGAGCCAAGTCAATGTTTATTTAAACCACTATTTATTACAGGTTCTTACGTTATATGCCAAAATCAATGCGGAAATTGAAGAAATGAAAAACATATGAATGCCAAAATTATGAGCGACAGAGTGTGAGGGATATCAAACCAAAGCTTAAATCAATATTGAAATTTAAGCATCAAAGCAACCACCCATCACTCATATATTCCACTATCTGCCGGGTAGTTATTTTGATCAAAAGATCTTGACATTATGTCTATAAATAGGATCTGGACTGAGAAGAGAAGGGACCAACAATTTTCTATCATTCTTATACAAATATTATTATAGTGTAAAGTACTTTGTAATCTCCCTTAAAGGTTCAACTTTTTGGTAAATAAAAGATCCTAGTATCATTATTATGCATTAATATACTTGGACCACCCCTACTATTTTTACCGGAACAAGACCTATGAATAGACTAATAGACTTTGGTATAAACATTTTTTTTTTCTTTAAATTTTGAAGGTTGAAAAACACACAAGAAGGGGGGGTTGAATTGTGTTAAGACTTTTTCTAAGATAAAAGAAATGGCAGCGGATAATGAATAAGTCACACAATATATGAGGATAGGGATAGAAAGAGAGACTCAGAATTTTATACTGGTTCCTCCTACTAACAGGAGTAGTCCAGTCATCTTGTTCTTTACAAGAGATTTCACTATAATCACACAGATTACAAATGCTCAAGCACAAAGCAAGAGACTTCCAATTGCTCAAGCACAAAGCAAGAGACTTCCAATTGCTCAAGCACAAAGCAAGAGACTTCCAATGCTCAATTACAATGCAAGAGACTTCACACAAGTTTAATAATAATAAAGATGTGAGATTAACACTTGATATACAATCAGAGGTGTTTACAAAATACAACACAGTTACAAGACTTAACTTAGAAAATTATCACAAAGTTTCTAAGTGTTTGATAGCTTTAGAATTTGACAGAGGTTCAGCACGTTCAGAAGCTTAAGTCTTGATAATCATTCTTCACAAATCTTCTTCCTTTTATAGATGAAAAAGTGAACGTTGAAGATTATAGCCGTTTGAAGAATTGAGACGTTCCTTTGTATTGATCAGTGAGCTTATTAGCTGTTCTGATTTGCAGATGCTTAGGAGCTTAACGTTTACTACAAAATGAGAGATTCCTTTTGGCTTTTGATATTTGAACCTTGGTGAAAGCCAAATAAGGAAATAATCGTTTCTGAAGCCTGACTTGAAAATGACCTTTCCATGGTCAAACCTTTTCATTCTTGGTTTCTACGTTTGGACTTAGTCAGGCACAGTCTTCAATAAAGTTGTACTCTCAAATGTAGCTTAACACTAATCTCTGATGAGCCTTCAGATATTCGTAGCTTCAGCGTTTGATAGTCTCAGAATTACTTGCTTCAGATCTGGTGAGCTCAGATGTTGTTTGCTCAGAAGTAATTCCTTCAGAAATTCTAAGGTGCTTTAGTACGCAAATTTTAACTTTTAATCCTGCACACTAAAATAAATTATTAGTACTCCAATTTAACTTTAAATACATTGTTATCATCAAAATCAATACAAAATCATAATTTTGTTCCAACAATCTCCCCCTTTTTGATGATGACAACTATATGTATTTAAAATCAATTGTTGTTGTTTTTATTTAACATCTTGACTTCAGGTTCTGAGGTTTGCAAGCTCCCCCTGAGTCTGATAAGCTTCAGAAGTTTATCAATGATAAATATAAAACAGTCTAAGAGTAATATTTAATGTCAAATATAATTTCATATATTCTACCTTCAGAATTAGAGGTTTGCAAGCTCTATTTCTTCAGATTGACAAATATAAGACATGGTTTGCAAGCGTATCTTATATTATACGAATTTATGTTGGACAAAATTTATTACTCCCCCTCATTAAAAGTTTAAAAGACTTATATAACTTAACAAGAGTAGAGTTCAGAAAATGTAAGATCTTAGAGCTTCAGAATTAATTTCACTGCCACATGAAATGATATAATATTTTCTCCCCCTTTGTCATTATCAAAAATGGGTCAGTCAAAGCACAAGTTTTGAAGAAAGTGATAAGAATTAATAATAAGAAATAAGCCATAAAATCAAAAGAAATTTAAGCAAAATATTCAAAACATAACCAAGATAAAATTGTTCTGAAAAGAAAATAAAACAAGTGCCTAAGTGAGATCCTAAGGTTTAGGGGTCAGAAGGGTAATAAGGGTCTTCAGATCATTTGCCATTTCATTCTGTTTAGCCTCAATCCGCTCAAATTTTTCATTTTGCTGAGCGGCAAGCTGATCAATCTTAGCATCCAGTGCAGCTTGCTTCTGCTTCTGAGCTTCAAGCTCTTTCTTAAGTTCAGAGAGTTCTGAAGAGGAGCCAACTACATCCATCACTGACTTGCTCACAAATAAATCACCAGGGTCCAAAGAAAACTTCAGAGCAGTGGAAATGGAACTTTGCATAGAGAGTGAGAAGTGAGTGTTGAGGTAATCTTCCTGCCAATGACGCGCCGCATTCTCAGATATCTTCAAATACCCTTCCTTGAGCTTATCCAACCAAGCCTTCAGAGCAATCTGATAATCTAACATCTCATTCAGATCCCCATCCACCAGATGATAGAAATCATTCAGAACTTCCTCTCTTAGTTCAACCCAAGCCATGATATAAGCTCTTGGATTCATCAGTGAACGCCTAACATCATGAAGTGCCTTTGCTTTCCTGTAAATTTTGTTAGTAACGCGCACAAACATGTCATTGGAAACAGGAGGGGGTGGTGGTCTAGGCAAATGTTCACATGAGGATTCTGAAGTAAAAGATTCTTCAGAATCTGAGTCAGAGTTAGGAATGGTAATGACTTTTCTGGGTGGTCGGAAGGATTGAGGAGGTTCAGTGTTAAGCACCATGGTGAAACAAGGAAATGTTTCAGAATGAAGACGAATTTCTTCAAGATCTGAATCAGTTCCAGGAGATGGTGGAGAGGTTGGAATTTCTGAAGTGTTGGGTTCAGAAGTGAGTGGCTTAGAAGATGAAGGCTGAGGAGGTTCAGTTTGTGATACAGCAGGGACTTCAGAAGTTTGAGTATTAGAGGGTTCAGATTAGTCTATGTCCATTGCTATTGGGGCAGACTCAGAATCTTTAATAGGAGATTTCTGAGGGGATTTAGGGTTGTCAGGAATGGTTTCAGCAATAATGGCAGGTGCAGAGGTGGAAGCAGTGTGAATGGGTGATTGCTGAGGTGATGAAACAGTATATACAAGATCACCATGAAGATGTTGTTCAAGGTGTTGGAGAGTGTCTGTGGAGTGTGGAGATGGTGATTGTGGTTGGTGTTGTTGTTGAAGATCATGGAGTTGTTGTATTTTGGAGTGAAGTTCATGAAGAGTTTCATTTCTCTTAGATGCAACAGAGATGATGGATTCTTGTACATGATCCACAGCTCTTTCAAGGTCAGAGACTGTGGGGGATTCATCAACAATGGGAAATGCTGGAAATATTTGGCTACTACCAGGCAGCATCATATTGATGGGTTGAGATTCATCAACAGATGGGTGATCAATGGTAGGATGTGTGGAAAGATGAGGTGGAGATTGAGTGGGATTAGTTTGAGGTGGAGGTTGTTCAAATATGGTTTCAGTGAATTGTGGAGGAGGTTGAGTTTGTTCAGATAAGGGGTTGACAGTTTGTGCAGCATTAAGAACAGTATTTACAGAAGTTGAAGGAATACCTGAAGTAGATATCTGAACTGGTTTCCTGATTCTGATAGTGCGACTCAGAGGCACATCATCTTCTGTATCTGAATCGCTGTCAACATGTGCCACAAAAGGCTCTTCAGTGCGCTGAGGTACCCGTTCAGATTTGGCAGTAGCTTCAGAGACCTTCTTGGTCTTCACCTTCTTTTCCTTCTTAACCCTCTTCTTTTCTGGGGCTTCAGCAACCTCAAAATTCTTCTTCTTTGTTGTCCTCTTTCTTTTCTTGACCACATAGTCATCCTCAGGTTCAGACTGTAAATCATCAAGGGTAAGATAAACACCTTCTTCCCTTCTAGCAGCAATGTAATGAGCAATAACATCCATTGGCTCATTCTTATACACAGGGTGAACATCATCTCTGAGGGATGTTACCCTTCTCTTGGTAGGAGATTGAGGATACTTCAGATTATCCTTAGAGATCTTGTGCACATTGCACAGATTTTCAGCAGAAAGGAAGGGAGTCCTTAACTCAACCGTGGTATCCTCAGCTCCAACTTCCCTCAACTTATCCACCAAACGCCATTGGTAAAAGAGCTCAGAGAGCAATCTTGGATAAGCAACCCAGTGCTTAGATTTCTCTGTAGTGTTTCTGATATAGGTACAGAGATAGTGGAAGAGATAAGCTGGTAAATTCAACTTAGTACCTTTTACTAAGAAGAGAAGCAAATGCCTTTGATCCCATGAAATCTGATCAGTTCGACCAACCCTTGGAATGATGGTAGAGAGAAGAATTTTGTGCAGAAGCTTTGCAACTTTAAACAGCCCAGAAGTTCTTCCCATATGAGTGGGATCCTCATATAAAGTATCTTTAATCTCAGCTCTATGCTTGGTTAGGGGTGGAGGTTTGTCAGTATCAACTTGAAAGAATCCTTCATTAGGAATCTGAAGGAGTTCAGCAAAGTGTTTTCTTGTGATTGACACAGGTACACCGAGAATTGTTGAACGAATTTCAGGACCAATGTAAGGTTTCAAACCTAATTCCTCACAAGACTTGTTCTTGTTAACTTCTGGATTCTTGGCAATGGCCCTTTCCAATTCCGCTTTAGTCTTTTTCTTTAGTAAACACTTCCGCGCCAACCCAAAATTCCTTGACTAAATTTGGATAAACGACACCATTCAGCATATCAAAGTAGTTCGTCCATCCTTGATTCTCAAAGTAACTTCTTAGTTCCAAATCGTTTACCCTAAATGATTAAAAGTCGATTGGACTTTCTGCAACTAGCTCTAATTGCTCAAAGCGAACAGATGAAGGTTCAGGATTTCTGGAGACATCTTCTTGAGATTCAATAAGGTTAGGAATGATAGTAGCTTTAGATGAAGAAGCCATTGAAGTTGACGATTAAGGAAGATAGAAAAGAATTTTGAGAGAAAGAGAGATGAAAATTTTGAAAGAGGAAGTTGAAAACGTGAGAAGTGATAGTGACTAGTGTGTGATAAGTGATTATAGTGTAAGTTTCAAAATATTGGGGGAAACAAGATAGTGACGTAATGGGGGCGTGGCAGTTACTTTTAATAAAATCATCATTAGCTCTCCTCCATTACCCAGCGGTTACTAGACATGATGGGAAGTTACACAGATAAGTAGTGTTTTCAGAAGCCAGCTGTCAGTTAGAGAAACTGAGCAGTCAACTAACACTTAGAGTAGGTATCTGAGTCACAAGAGATCATATTTAATAATAAATAATTCTGATTGCTTCAGATCAGAGAGTGCTTCAGAACCTATATAATAGTTTCTGAGCCGTCCAAACTTCTGAGGCCCTTCAGAACTAATTTATTCATTCAGAGTTAACAGCATTCAGAAACATCATTCAGAAATAAAAACCATGTTCAGATTTTTCTTGATAAAATCGAAACGATCAATAGCAAGAGGTTTGGTAAAGATATCAGCCCATTGATGCTCAGTATCAATGAATTGAATCTCAATTACTCCCTTATGAACATAATCTCTAATGAAGTGATGCTTGATCTCAATGTGTTTAGCTCTTGAATGCAAAATAGGATTCTTAGACAAACAGATAGCAGCAGTATTATCACAGAGAAGTGGTATACTACTTATCCTTATCTGATAATCCTCCAGCTGATGTTTCATCCAGAGCAATTGAGTGCAACACTTAGCAACTGAGATGTACTCTGCTTCTGCTGTAGATAGAGCAATAGTTGCTTGTCTCTTACTAGCCCATGATATAAGGTTTTCACCTAGAAATTGACAGTTTCCACTAGTGGACTTCCTTTCAATTTTATCACCAGCATAGTCAGCATCACATAATCCAATAAGCTGATAATCTAAGGATTTCTTATAAAGTAATCTAAGATTAGTGGTTCCTTTCAGATATCTAAAGATTCTCTTAACAGCAGTTAAATGAGACTCTCTAGGATCTGATTGAAATCTAGCACACAAGCATACACTGAACAAGATATCTGGTCTAGAAGTAGTGAGATAAAGGAGGGAACCAATCATACCTCTATATAATTTCTGATCTACTTTGCCTTCAGATTCTTCCTTCAGAAGACTGCTAGAGGGATGCATAGGAGTTGACATTGGTTTACAATCTTCAAGACCAAATTTCTTCAGTAAATCCTTTGTGTATTTGGTTTGATGCACATATACTCCTTTTCTTTTATTAATTTGAATTCCCAAAAAGAATGTTAGTTCTCCCATCATACTCATTTCAAATTCGTCCTGCATAAGCTTAGAGAAACTCTTGCAAAGAGAAGCATTAGTTGAACCAAAGATAATATCATCAACATAAATTTGAACAATTAAGATATCAATTTTTAAGGTTTTTCTAAAAAGAGTGTTATCAACATGTCCTTTTTCAAAACCGTTTTCTAGAAGAAATATACTTAACCTCTCATACCAAGCTCTTGGAGCTTGTTTCAAACCATACAGAGATTTCTTCAATTTGTAAACATGATCAGGACACTTTATATCTTCAAAGCCAGGAGGTTGTTTGACATAGACCTCTTCAGAAATTACTCCATTCAGAAATGCACTTTTTACATCCATTTGAAATAGAGTGATGCCATGATTAACTGCATAGGACAAGAGAAGTCTTATTGCTTCAAGTCTTGCTACTGGTGCAAAGGTTTCAGTGAAATCTATGCCTTCTTGCTGACTATAACCTTGTGCAACCAGTCTAGCTTTGTTTCTAACAACTTCTCCCTTTTCATTTGACTTGTTTCTGAATACCCATTTTGTTCCAATAATGTTCTTGTGTTTGGGTTTTGGTACCAGATCCCAAACGTCATTTCTTTCAAATTGATTGAGTTCTTCTTGCATTGCAACAATCCACCCATCATCTGAGAGTGCTTCTTCTATGTTTGTGGGTTCAATTAATGAAATTAACCCAACTAAGGATTCATCCTATTTGAAAGCAGATCTGGTCTTTCTTGGGCTATCCTTGTTACCAACAATTAGCTCTTCAGGATGAGATGATCTATACTTGAATTTACTCTTAGGTGGAGCAGGTGTCTGAGAGGGTTCAGTTTCTGAAGGGTCTTCAGATTCAAGGCCTTCAGAAATATCTTCATTTTGAGTCTCAGATGGATATACAACAATGGAGAGATCTTCACACTCAGAATTTGAGGAAACTTGAAACTCTGCAAAAGTCTCAGCTTGCTCTGACATTTTATTGTCAGGCTCTTTATCATCAAATCTAACATGTATAGATTCTTCAATTGTGTGAGTTTCAGAATTATACAATCTGTATGCTTTTGAGCGTTCAGAGTAGCCTATAAAGGTACCCTTATAAGCTCTAGCATCAAATTTCTTTCGATAGACCTTGTTGTCTAGAATATAACAAGTACATCCAAACTGATGAAAATAAGAAATATTGGGTTTTCTTCCTTTGAACAGTTCATAAGCAGTTTTGTTCAGAATAGGTCTGATGTAGATTCTATTCTGAACATAGCAAGCAGTACTCACGGCTTCTGCCCACAAGAACTTAGCTAGGTTAGACTCAAGCATCATGGTACGAGCCATTTCTTGCAAAGATCTATTCTTTCTTTCTACAACACCATTCTGCTGTGGTGTTCTAGGAGAAGAGAATTCATGGATTACTCCATGCTCTGAGCAGAAAGATTCGAAAGAGTCATTTTCGAACTCTCCCCCATGGTCGCTTCTAACCTTCAGAATCCGAAGATCCTTTTCACTTTGTATTTGTATGCAGAAGTCACTGAACACCACAAATGCTTCACTCTTAGAACGAAGGAATTTCACCCAAGTCCATCTACTGAAATCATCAACAATGACCAATCCATATTTCTTACCATTGATAGAGGCTGTCGAAACAGGACCAAACAGATCAATGTGAAGCAATTCTAAAGGTCTGGAAGTAGAGACAATGTTTTTAGACTTGAAGGAAGTCTTAGCGAATTTTCCTTTTTGACATGAGCCACAGAGTGCATCTGAGTGATAATCAATGTCAGGCAAACCACTAACAAGCTTTTGTTTGCTAAGCTTAGAGATCAACCTCCAGTTAGCATGACCAAGACGCTTGTGCCATAACCATTTCTCATCACTCATAGACAAAAGACATATAATCTTTTGGTCAACCAAATCAGAAAAGTTTACTTTATAAACATTGCCAACTCTCATTCCCTTGAATACTACAGATTTGTCAGAGTCTTTTGATACAATACATGATTCCTTATCAAATGTAACAACACATCCATTGTCACAAAATTGACTAATGCTTAATAGATTATGTTTAAGTCCATCAACTAACCAAACATCTTTAATGGAAAGGGAGGAATTACCAACTGTACCTGTACCAATGATATTCCCTTTTTGTTTTCCTCCAAACCCCACAGAGCCTCCCTCTTTCAGAGTTAGGGTTTGGAACATATGCTTTTCTCCCGTCATATGTCGTGAGCAACCACTGTCCAGGTACCAGGGCTGCTGTTTTACCTTTCCTTGCATGAGCATCTGAAGCAAACACTATTTCAGATTTTGGTACCCATATTCTGATGGGTCCTTTAGAGTTAGTCTTCTGAATAGTATTCCTTCTTTGTTTTCTATGATCAACACAAGATCTAGAATTAATTAAGCTTTGACAAGAATGTTTAGGCTTAATTTGATTCTTGGATTTTGATCTGGAGTATATCATAGTTCCAAAGGTCAAGCAAGGATCTGAAGTAACTTTACCTTGATTTCTCAGAGGTTCAGATGACTTCTGAGCCTTAACTTGAGAACTTTTGGACTCAGAAATTTTAGGTTCAGAAGAACTTGGAACTTCTGAGTCTTTGGGTTCAGGTTCAGAACCTCCTTCAGAGTTGGATGCCTTCAGATCGAGTGTACCACTTTTAACAAAGGTAGAGAATAATTCAGGCGGAGTATCATCCTCACTATATGATTTCAGAGATTTATCCCAGTTCTTAAACCGAGAATAACCAATGCCTTCACCATAGTTACGAGTCTTATGATAAATCATGGAAGCCATTTTACTCCTATTGAAGGTACAACGAATAAATTCGTGAAGAGCATCTTCATGATCATCATTGAGCTTGTCTGCCAAGACATAGTTAGATTCAACATGACAAATACGAATGTTTAACGATTCATTTTCATCATAAAGAATCTTGGCATCCTTTTTCAATGATTCATGAACATTCTTCAGAATTTTGTGTTGACCTACCATACGAGTGTAATGTTTCACAGCAATCTTAAGAGAATCAATTAATTCAGATTTAGTCATGTTAGAGTATACCTCATTTTCATCATCTGAGTCATCTTCAGAATCTCTATCAGAGTTGTTACCTTCAGAAGTTCTTGCCATTAAAGCCAGATTGCCTTCTTCATCATTTTCTCCTTCAGAGTCATTCTCAATGGTCTCCCAAGTGGCTAACAAACTCTTCCTTACCTTTTCTTTGTACTTTTCTTTCCCAAAGCTCTTATACTTTCCTTTGTCCTTGGATGACATTTCTGGACAGTCAGCAATGAAGTGTTCAGATTTCTTGCAGTTATAGCACTTGTTCAGTTCTTCCTTTTTGTCCTTTGAAAAGGAACTTCTTGAGTTGTTTCCTTTGTTTGGAAACCTTTTGTATTTCTTGTTCCATTTCTGAAACCTTCTAACCATTAGTGCCATTTCTTCATTCTCAGAATTTTCATCCATCATATCATCAGAAGTTTCTTCCTCTTGTTCAGACACTTTGATCTTTGCAGCTTTTGAGGAAGTCTGAACAGAGCTTAGAGCCAAGGACTTCATCTTCTTGACAGGTTCATCTGACATAAGTTCTAGCTCATGACTTCTGAGTGAGCTTATTAAATCTTCAAGAGTCACATTGTCCAAATCCTTGGATTCCTGAAAAGCTGTAACTTTTGGTCTCCATTTGGAAGGTAAGCTCCTCAGAATTTTCTTCACGTGATCAGATGCAGTGTAGCTTTTCTTCAGAACTTGAAGACCAGAGACAAGGGTTTGAAACCTTGAATACATGGTTTCAATATCTTCATCTTCCTTCATTCTGAACAGCTCATATTGATGAACTAATAAGTTTGCCTTAGCTTCTTTGACTTGCTTATTTCCTTCATAGGTGGAACATAGAGAGTCCCAGATAGTTTTGGCACATGACTTGTTGGATATTTTTAAATACTCAGCATGAGATATGGCACCAATAAGCATATTCTTAACAGTATGATGCTTCTTATACTGTTTCTTCTTTTCAGCATCAAAGAACTTTCTGTAGGTATTTCTTACAATACCTTCATCATCCATGTGTTCAAAATGTATACCATCTTCAATGATATCCCATAACTCATCATCAGTCCCAATGATGTAACTATACATCTTGGTTTTCCATAAAGGAAAAGTAGTAGGATCACTGTTAAAGTAAGGTGGTTTGTCTCTGTGATTATCACTGTTCCTCTCCCTATCATAGTTGTGAGGAGGTGGAACAGCAGAGTGATCAGGTCCAGAGGAAGCAGAAGGAGAGGTAACACCAGACATGTTTTTCAACTAAGTACCTCTAGATCTTTTACTGTTTCACTGTTAAGTGAAGAGCAACAGACCGGAGCTCTGATGCCAATTGAAGGTTGAAAAACACACAAGAAGGGGGGGTTGAATTGTGTTAAGACTTTTTCTAAGATAAAAGAAATGGCAGCGGATAATGAATAAGTCACACAATATATGAGGATAAGGATAGAAAGAGAGACTCAGAATTTTATACTGGTTCCTCCTACTAACAGGAGTAGTCCAGTCCTCTTGTTCTTTACAAGAGATTTCACTATAATCACACAGATTACAAATGCTCAAGCACAAAGCAAGAGACTTCCAATTGCTCAAGCACAAAGCAAGAGACTTCCAATGCTCAAGCACAATGCAAGAGACTTCACACAAGTTTAATAATAATAAAGATGTGAGATTAACACTTGATATACAATCAGAGGTGTTTACAAAATACAACACAGTTACAAGACTTAACTTAGAAAATTATCACAAAGTTTCTAAGTGTTTGATAGCTTTAGAATTTGACAGAGGTTCAGCACGTTCAGAAGCTTAAGTCTTGATAATCATTCTTCACAAATCTTCTTCCTTTTATAGATGAAAAAATGAACGTTGAAGATTATAGCCGTTTGAAGAATTGAGACGCTCCTTTGTATTGATCAGTGAGCTTATTAGCTGTTCTGATTTGCAGATGCTTAGGAGCTTAACGTTTACTACAAAATGAGAGATTCCTTTTGGCTTTTGATATTTGAACCTTGGTGAAAGCCAAATAAGGAAATAATCGTTTCTGAAGCCTGACTTGAAAAGGACCTTTCCATGGTCAAACCTTTTCATTCTTGGTTTCTACGTTTGGACTTAGTCAGGCACAGTCTTCAATAAAGTTGTACTCTCAAATGTAGCTTAACACTAATCTCTGATGAGCCTTCAGATATTCGTAGCTTCAGCGTTTGATAGTCTCAGAATTACTTGCTTCAGATCTGGTGAGCTCAGATGTTGTTTGCTCAGAAGTAATTCCTTCTGAAATTCTAAGGTGCTTTAGTACGCAAATTTTAACTTTTAATCCTGCACACTAAAATAAATTATTAGTACTCCAATTTAACTTTAAATACATTGTTATCATCAAAATCAATACAAAATCATAATTTTGTTCCAACAAATTTCTCTTTTTTTCCTGTATTTTTTTAATGTCTTTGGTATAAATATTTTAATTTGTTTTCACCACCAGTTTAATCTGATTCGGGGGTCAGTTCTGACATCAGGTATGATTTCAGCCTCTTCGATCGCAGCCGTGGAAATCAAACTGTGGTTGTCCCTACCAAATTCAGCGCCAAGCACCATTAAACCAACTATAACGATTGATTTTGATATAAACATATGACACGCTCTAATATTTATTAATATTTTGAAATAGTTAATAATTAATATTGTTACATGAAAAAAGTTATTAATTTTTTTTTCATTTATTTTTTTAGTTTAAACCAGATATACATTGCAATTACAAACTAATTCCTCAAATTTTATGATTTTCGGATGAATGACAAACTTTCTCTCTGAGTATTTTAAACACTCTTAAACTTCTAGTCTATAACTCATCATCAAATATCATCAATCTCAACAACTAAACAATCCTTATATCTTCTTGTTCTAATACTTTTTTTGAATGAATATTTTATCGTACGTACCGAACAATTATGTTCTTATATTTGTGAGGAATTCCATCTCCAAATAATAGAAGTATACTTTAAGATTGTTTGACATTAAATAATTAATTTCTAGAGTTATATGTCGATCACAACAAATGAGGAACTTCTATCCAGAGGTGGAACTACTTGGGGGCTGCGGTGGACCATGGCCACCCCCAAAAAAAAAAAAAATTTACCATAGGAAAATACGAAAATACTCCTGGCATATTTAATATATTACAAATGTATTTTCCACTATAATAACAAATCATTATTATTATATGAAAAAAAGTGAAACCCCTTCCTTCTTCTTTCTTTTCTGCGTACTGAGAGATTCTTTTCCGCAATTCAAGACTAAGTTGCGAAACAAGATGAAAGGCCGATTTCTAGCGAATAGCATGACTGTTTACATTGAAAAGAAAATTAGTGCAAGTATTAGTTCAGATTCTATTATTAATGATTTCAAGTCGCTCAGTACACGTAGAGTGAAATTTTAAGATATGTAGTTTAACTAGGGACTGACCCGTGCGTACAAAGCATAAAGCAAATCCTCACATTTAAACCAAACAAGACAACCTAAAGAAGCACAAATATGGAATAAGAAATAGATAAGAACAAATACAGTAGCAAATGATAAAATATCCTTAAGTTAAACCATATAAGTATACATAACAGGACTACAAGAAACAGCAAAGGGATACAACACATCCTCTATATCTTATAAAGATGAGCAAAACCAGGATATGACAACACATCGAACTTAAAACAGAGGGCATCACCAACAACAAATCCACGCTCCTGGCAAAACTCCTCCCAGGACAATCCAATTGCAGTCATTTCAAACGGCTCCTCAAGATAGGCAACTTTAAAAGAAGTCAAACTTCCGTCATCACACATGACAGTGAGATACGGAACATATGAACCACGCAAATAATCCGCAAATTGGCAGAAGATATTTTGCAAACAAAAATCAAAATCAAACAAAAAACCAAATAACAAAAAGACAACAACCAACAAAAGAGAATAAAAGCCTACCAAATATGGCAAATGAACAATGGTCTCTGTAAGACGAACATAAAACTGAGCAGTATAAAATAACTTTTCAGAACGACTATGGTATGCTGGAATCAGTGCATAAGAAACAAGAGGATCTTTGCAAACCATACCAAAAAGACTTTGACCATAGTAGTAGAAAGTAACCATACAGTCACCGGAAAATCCAAAAGCAGACGACATACCCATCCAACCTTCCTCTAAAAGAGGAAACAAAACACTTTGATTAAAAGAAACCACAAGAGAACGACCCTGAAGATCAAAAATCTTCCAAGTTGGCCCCAGGTCATGGTAAAATTCATCAACAAACGATGGGTCCACTTCACCAAACAGCTTCAGTAAAACAAAAGAAACAGTGAGCAAATTTCAAACAAATTTAAATTGATTAGATTTAACAAACGAAAAACAAATCTAAACTACAATCACAAACCTTTCCATAAAAGAAAACAGTGGTAAACAAACCATCAGGTTTAGTCAGGAACAAAGACGATTAATCATCCATCCAAAGAAAGCAAAAGAAAAGAGACACAAAAAACAAACATAAATGTGGTATTTATAACTTAGAAACCGGAAAGAAAATAAAATAAAGGATTCCAAACCAAGACAAATAAACAAAAAGATAAAAAACGCATAGAAGAAAACAAAAAGCCTGGATTTGACACGAATAGCGAGGAAAAATAGAAAACCCAAAGTCGACAAATCCTTAAGCTTTACATGAACAGTCAAAAAGTCAGCTTTAAATTTAAAGCATATATGTCCACCTCATATGGGAAAAAACAATAAATAAATATAGACAAATAAAGACAAAATCTATTAATATGTTGGTTTCGAAAATCTTCAATACCGTACTGGGAAAGTGAAAAAGAATCACAACCAAAAGTAGAAAGAGAAAGAAACTTATACGCAAAAGGACAGACAACATCAAATTTATTTAAATATAAATAGCACACATCTTGTATTAAGGTTATTAGTTAATGGTCATCATTTCCTAAATAAAATTTTAGAGATGGGTAATCTCTATAATTTAATCTCTAAAGAAGAATCCATTTGTTGCAAATATAATTTTAAAAGACCCAGGAAATTAAATCTAACTCAAATGGGTGACAAATGTTTGAAAAGGAATTGTTTATTTAGGGCGAACGTAAAGGGATACCATATTGTCAATCTATTCCAACTAAAATAATTTGAACAAATTTATTCTTTAATGCTTGCTTATTGTAGGAAGCAAAAGGTAAAATAATTTCCCAATATATATAGTTTTTTTTTTAATGTATCACAGTCCAATATAAATAAAAAGTAAAATATTATAATAAAAATAAAAATATCATACAGCCCAAGAATAATATTCCTCAATAAAACACCAGCAAAATGCAGCGAACACACAAAAGTTTAACCTACTTAGCCAACACAACCTGCTCCTTTGCAACATAGTAAAAAAAAAGCAAAACAATTAAACAAACTTATAAAAGGAAGGACTTGAGATTATTCCAATCTTCGCATAGGCGCTGCCTTTTTAAAACCAAAGCTTCCTGTTGTAGATTGCGCCCCTCCATTTCCTCCATCAACTCAATCACTCTCTTTTTCAAAACCACAAGAATTTCATTATTATCTTGAATTTTCTCCTCGGCATATGCAATTGAATTTTCAATCTCCAAGCAACTCTTGCAGGCCTCTCTCTTCCTTTTCTTAAGATAATCTAATTTTTTCACAGCAGACAAGGACTGTTGCTCCTCAGAGTAAATTTCCAATGTTGACTCCCACATTTTGATATTCTGTTGGACCAGAAAAGCTTCATCCTTCAGAGCACAAATATATTCTTTCAAGACAAATATTTCATTGTGTCCTTCTTCTATTGAAACAGAAGTAAGTTTACGAAGAGAATCTTCAGAAGCCAAAAACTTTGAAAACATCTCTGCTCTTCCTAAGAAAACTTCTTCATTAGTGGATACCCATGTTTGCTTTCCAATAACATGGACCAAACGATTGAACAACTGAATATTTTTAGCTGAAAACAGAAAATCATCAACATCTTTGTTCATCAAGCTTTTCATTGCTTCAAAAGGCGAGGGGGACGACAAAGAACATGAACGTGGTAATGAGTTTGATTGAGAAGCCATGGTAGCTTTTACACCTTTTTGTTTATGGTAGTTGGAAAGATTTGGAAATGACCTGACACAAATCCGAAACTATATGCTCCTGAATTTTTATAGAAGAAAATAAAAGCCAACACTCCAAACGATGTGATTAATCACCACCGTCACATCGAATTAATTACACACACATACCTATGGACGCATCCGTGGTTACTGTTCCCTTCCCATCAACTTCCATCCCATCAATCATTGGTTCACTTCAGAGATTAGATTCCCTGCAGTCAAAAGATATTATTGGACGCGTTTGTGAGATATGAACCGTTGATCGCGGTTCTAGCTCCAAATCCAACGCTAAAATGACATAAGGGGTGGGGAGCCCAAGAGAGCACAACTAACCAAGTGCGAAATATAATGATAGCTGCTCAGAACGTCACCTTCACCAAAATGAGCGTACCATCACACTCATTCTTTATGACGTATTGCACAGTACCCAACATCACATGAAAGAGATTGAACCCAAAAGACAACCCTAAAATATATATTTTTTATTTTCAAAGAAATCTTCCACATTCTTTTTTCTTGTTTTTTATAAAATCATCAACATTGTTATCAATTAAAAGATAAATTTTTTATGGTCAAAGAAAAATCTTAAATTATTTTATTCTTTAATTAAATTAAGAAACTTAACATCACATCTATATTCGTAAATAGCAACTAACTAAGGCTAGTAAACATTTACAGGATTTTATTCTAGCTGTCCATTTTTCTTAGTAATATCCTTTCAAGGCTGAACATGCTTGTTGGGTAAGTCTATATGCTCCCAATTATCTGCTAATTTTTTAATCTAATATATTTTTTTTGCACCAAAAAAATTAAATATGGTGAATACTACTAGGATTAAATTAAAATGAATCGATTTTATAAGACTAAATAAACAACAAGGAACGAAAACAAAATGCAAGATAAATTTAATAGTCTGATTTTGAGATGAAAACTTGTTTTAATTCATACAAACTCAGAACCACCAAAAAAACCCAAAATAATTCAAGATAAAAACCATGCATTTAAATTTAATATCTAAAATCTTTAAATTTAATAAAAATTAAATTTTCTTATGGTAAACAACATTACATTTTTAAATAAGTTTGGCATTGTTTTTTTTTCCTTAACCACCCAGCCAGGAAAAATAAAAACCACACGAAGAAAACAAAAACATTAATAACAACAAAAGCTGTTAAACAAGAAAATTGGCAACAGAAAAACAAAATACCATCAAAAGGCAAAATATAAATTACACCCGTTTTAGATTACAACCGTTCATAACTCAAGAACAACTAAATACAAAAGCCAACCATTAAATTTTGTAAACATGAGCAAAACCAGGATAAACCAGCACATCAAACTTGAAACAAATAATATCACCATCACTATAACCTTGATCAGCGCAAAAATCATTCCAACCCAACCCTATGGCTGTCATATCAAATGGGTCCTTCAGATATGCAACACTAAACGATGTTAAACTCCCATCGTCAGATAACAGAGTCAGATATGGAAGAGGCGAAGAACCAAGGTAGTCAGCAAAGTGGCAGAACACATTCTGCAAGAAAACTTAGGGATCAACCAACAGGCAAAAAACTATAAGACAAATACTAAAAAATAAACAACAATGCTTACCAAATATGGCTGATTAAGAATAGTCTCGGTGACACGAACATAAAATTGAGCAGTATAAACTAACTTTTCAGAACGACTATGATAAGCTGGAATCTGGGCGTAAGAACGAAGAGCATCCTTACAATAAATACCAAACATACTTTGACCATAATAATAAAAAGTAATCAAACAAGCACCGGATTAAACGAAACAACTCTGATTATTTAGAATCAGAAACAACCGGATTAAACAACTCTGATCGGAAACAAACAACTCTGATTAAACGAAACAACAAGTGAATGACCGTAAGAATCGAAAATCTTCCATGTTGGCCCTAGATCATGGTAAAACTCGGAAGCAAAGGAAGGATCCACCTCCCCAAATTCCTACACCAAAACAACACCAAGAAATCAGCACACCACGAATATAAAAAAAAGAAGTAGAAAATGAGATTGAAAATAAGAAAATACAACACGACCAAACCTTGCAAGCAAAGAAAACAGTGGTAAAATAACCATCAGGTTCAGTGCGAAGCAACGAAGCGTAATCAACCATTGAGATTAAATAACACAACACAAAAAAAAAAGACGATTGCAAATAAAACCAAGAAGCTGATAACTTGGAAATGAAATAAGCACACACTTATAAAGGAGAGGAGACGCGAACAAAAGCACACATGATTGGACAAATAAATAAAAGCGACAAAATAAAGCTTTAAAAATTATAAATTGAAAGCCAAAAGGCCAGCTTAATAAAAATAACAAAAAAGCCTCACATCAAGTATTTAAAACTAAAACAATAACGACAAAAACCAATAAATTGAGATTAGACCATTCAATAAATAGTAAGGAAAAATCAAAAACCTCAAAAAGGGTATAAACCAATAAAAAAGTACAACCTGGATAGTGACAAAAAGAAAAATAAAACGAGTTAATTAAAAGAAAGATGAAAACATAAAGTCATTAATAAAAACTGATGTATTAAAAATAGAAAATTTATTTTACTATTCAAAATTCAATATAATGTGCAATGTACAAAGAATATATATAAATATATAAAACTACAAGGAAATAAATAAAGTCATGTGGTATAAAAATGTTGAAATTAAACATAATTAAATACTTCAATAAATATAAACGGTAACAAGGAAAGAAAATAAAAAGTCGACAATAACAATTAAACCATAACACTAACCGTTAAATATTTTGGAACACTTCAGGATAGACCACATTAATAGTAGAACAAGACGGTTGACCATCATCATCCAAAGCCAAAATTTTCAAACCAGACCTAGCTTTCACCCGCGAAACAGCAACATAAAATTGACCATGTGAAAATACAGGCCTAGGCAAAAAGAGGCCAACATAGGATAGAGTTTGACCCTGACTTTTATTAATAGTCATAGCAAAACAAACAATAAAAGGAAACTGCCTTCTTTGGAACGTAATTGCCACAGTTGCATCAGAAGGAATTAAATCCATCATAGGAACATAAACTATCTCTTCATCACAAGAACCATTAATTATACGAGCACCAATAACATTAACACCCAACTCCACAACAATCAATCGAGTACCATTACACAAACCAGAAGAAATATCAACATTTCTCATCAACATAATAGGACACCAATCTTTAGCCGCAATTTATGGTCTGGCATACCAGAACATTTAATATCATTCAGCAATTCCGTAGTAATCCAACGATGATCAATACCCAAATCTTCATCACACTTACAAACGGAATCATAACTAAGATACTCTTTCTCTTCCGCATCAACTAAAGAAATCACATAATTATTTACCTTTTCCACAATCTCCAATGTTGGAGCAAGTATAGCACGACTATGAAAGAAAAGAGGATCTGATATATTCTGTGACAAATTTGGATAAGTAGAACGAACAATCATATCAATAGGATCCCCTGAACCAAGCAAACACAACTCAGGCGGTAAATCAATCAAAGCCTCCCCATCCTCATCACGACCCAATTTTCCGTCACCAACATCAAGAATCCACTAGGCAAACTTACGCACAGCAATATTTTCGGATTCATCACAAGAAAGTTGTAATCGCATATTTTGTGTTAACTTAAAGACCTTACAACCATTCCAAAGAGGAGAAGAATTAATAGTAGCATGAACAACGTCAGCTCTACTACCACGTGGAATAACTGGCAAAATTTGACGAAAATCACCACCAAAAACAATAGTGTTTCCCCCAAACGGTAAATCAGAAGCATTAGGGACCACACCAGTCATCAAATCACGAAGAGTTCTTTCCAAAGCCTCAAAAGCCAATCTATTGATCATAGGAGCCTCATCCCAAATAATCAAACTTGTCATAATCAAAAGGTTAGACTTATCACTATCCTTTTCTATACTACAATAAGAATCTTCATTCACAACCAATGGTATTGAAAACTGAGAATGAGCCGTCCTCCCACCAGGCAATAACAAAGCAGCTATACCACTTGATGCAACATTAAGAACAATTTTAGACTCCGACCGAAACCGATATGAAAGTGCATTCAAAAGATTTGTTTTACCACTCCCTCCAAAACCATCAACAAAGAAAACTCCACCTAACTTATTGGACACTGCATTAGTAATATCATGGTAAGCAACTAATTGTTCCGAATTTAAATTTTTATATAAGTCATCATGCTTAGACAACATTTCAGCTGAATTGTAAGACAACCCATTTGCAATCAAGATATTATTAAATGGAATCACATCAGGAACATCAATCTTCGGCATACACTTGAAATTAGTCAACTTCTTGCCATTAAAACACAAGCAACGGTCTATCTCAATCAAACACATCTGTTTTAGATCTTCATCACAAATAACCAAATCTACAAAAATAAAAGTAAAAACAAATAAAGTAACAAACAAATAAACAAAAATAAAATATACACAATAGAGAAATTTATACCTGGTTTATTAAGTAACCTTCGACGACCATACAACAAACCATCAGAAAGTATTTTCCATTTTTTAGACCACAAAGTCAAAGGATCGGCAACAAAACCACCCAATAACATCATGGCAAACACCTTCCTCAAGTACGACCCAAAACAAAGAACAGAGAGTTCATCAATAGCATCACTAAACTGTCGATCATCAGACAATAAATGTAATGCCGCACAAGCCTCACGATAAGAATCATACACACAACCAGAAACAGTACGAATATCTTCAAAGCTAGTACACCCAACCTGTCTACCCAAGAGCAATCTCATATAATATAACTCCCTAGAACTTGGAGTAATAAAAGTAAGTCTCCCAATAGATCTACCTTTCTTTCGAGGTTTCCACAAACGTTCATCTACATAATAAGTAAACTTAGTTGGAAATTGACCATAAGTCAATAACCTACCAGACTCATAACGCCTATTTGCCTCCATCCAGGCCAAAACATGGTGTTCTTCCCAGCATTTCTAGACAAAACAGAATTCAAATCAGCACCATCTTCATACACAATCCTTTGCTCTCCACATAAGTGAAACGTTAATCGCTGGACATCTGGGCTACGATAATGGATATCAAACTTGAAAGTTCTCCAAATAGACTCAGACGGAGATAAATATCTACAATCATAATACTGCTTAATTTCATCAATAACTTCATCACCACCGACTTCCAACGCAACAGTAACATGATCAACACCTTTGGTAATATACTTAAATAAATATTTAATACAGTTTGATTTATTGCAATACTCAATATTAAAATGCGCATTATACTTCATTATCAGTTTTGGATTATAAGGAACAACACTACGATTGTCAAGTCGAACGTCATTCTTCAAAACGGTCACACCAAGATTTCTTCTTCTATAAATAGGATAACCAGACTCATCAAAGGCAGTATGCGCAACAAATTTTTTCGGATAAAATTTTGAACATCTATTGTTAACCATACAGGGGCAACCAGGCCTAGCAAACCCACAAGGACCATGAATCATAAAATTGGTAACACGAGCATAAAGTTTAGGAAACAATCCTGGATCAGGCAACTCAGCGCATATAACAGAATCAATTGCTTTAGAAGAACTTAGCTTATTCCGATGATCAAGCCACAAAAGAATATGAGCATGAGGCAATCCACGCTTTTGAAACTCAATAGAATACAAACCTAAAAAATAAACATTTATAAAAAATCTAGAAACTATAACAAAAATAAAGAACAAACAGAAGAGAAAAACTTACTGGCAACTAATTTTCCAAAGATGGAACCCTTTTTAAAGTCTTTCATCATTTTGGCCAGCTTTATCCGAAACACTCTACAACTAACATCAGGCCTGTAAGGAGCATAATTTCCAGACTTCGACAAACAACGCTGTATTTCAACCCATTTTGGATTGCAAGTGACAGTAAGAAACAAGTCGGGATAACCATGTCTCTTACAAATAGCCATAGCATCTTGACAATTATTAAACATATACCTCCTACTTCCAGTGAAAGAGGAGGGCAAAACAACACGAGACCCAATAGACGAAGCATCCAAATCACCACGACCAACAGCCTCCTCCACACCCGACAAAAATCCACAACGAATATGATTTTGATTATGCCGAATATATGACAATCTTTGTGTCTCAATCATAGAATACAAATCAACAACAAACTGTTGAAACAATCTCCGTCCCTGAAAAATAACAGAATCTTCACAAGATCTTTCCATCAAACGAAAAGCAATAAACTCCCTCAAGCTAACACGAACACGTTTATGCTTAGATTTTGAGCTAGTTAAACGGTTTAATTTAATATTTTCTTGATACTGATCCTCGCCAAAAGGAAACAACAAAGGGTACTACAACGACATATATTTTGAATGGGTTTCATGCAACCTCTCAAAGAAACCACACCTATGTTTAACGACAATATCCCTTCCAACATGAAAGGCATCAAAATCACCAACAATAAGTGCAGCGACCTCAACAACACCAGGAGTATTATAAATGCGAGCATCGAAAGTTCGATTCCTGAACAACCTAAGCGAAACCGGAACATTCAAGTTTTCAAGACAAAAGTCACGAACCATCCTAAACACCCAATAAATCCATAACACCCAATACATTATGCAAATCCATAACACCCAATAAATCAGAAACAAGTGACGGATCAAGACCATGAGCAGATGAATGTCCACTACAAACCACAAACAAAAACACAAAACAAAACATAAAATTAAAAACTTCAAAAAGTTAAAACAATCAAATAAATCAAATAAAGATAAAAATAAACAAACCTAAAATGGTGCAAACGGTTAGAAATCTCATTATGAGTATCATATATATAAAGTTGAGCAAACTTAGGCTTCAATCCATCAACAGGAACAAGAGAACCAATTCGATGATAATTTTGACCGGATATGACAAACTTGGGAGGACCTCTTCCATCATCCGAAGAATCTTCAACATTTCCACCCAAAGAAGTAAAAGCAAACATACTATTATAAGATCGCAAATTCGACAGAAAATGATGGCTCCTTCTATCCAAACCAGCAAACAAGTTTCTCAATAAAATAGGTGGTTCCTTCATAAAAGGAACACTAATATTTCCTCTCATACAACAAATAGACACCTCTGGATTCAAACAATTTTGCTGACCAACAGAAACCTCATCAATCCAAACAAGTGCGCCACATTTTGAACACACAGTATTCATATCGCCAATGTCAATTAAATCTAAAAAAATAAAGGAAAAAAACGTAAATAAATAAAAGTAATTATACATACATATCATCTCCCAACAGTCATTAAAAAAAAAAAAAAAACCACAAATAGTTCTTAATACAAAATCAAATTTATAATTTCTTATGACTATTTTTGGTTGTTTGAAAACCTCCTTTACCTTGGTATCTTAAAAACAAAAAATAAAAGAACAAACCTTCATTCTCACACAACTCAAACAACACAGCGACATCAAACTCAGCGGTACGAACAGGAGGCTCATCAACAGCAGTCAAATAATTATGATTATCTGCAAATTTTCAAAAACCACCAAAACAAAAAAAAAACAAAGACACTCAGCAGAAAATACACACAAGAAAAAACTAAAACCAACCATACCAAACAGCAGAGAAGCCAATACCTATAATAGACGTAGAAACCACACTCTTGCGACGAACTCTTCTAGGTGTACAAGCATTCACTAACACGAAATTATAAACAAAAAACACAACCAATTAATAAGTATAAAACAGAGGAAAACAGCAAGCAACGAAACAAAAAAGTCACTCACAGCCACGCCTAACTACGAACTGAGATCGACGAACAAGCAAAGAAGCTCACTTCTGTTTCAGTTTGGAGACTCTTTCTAATCTTCTCTTCCTTGACAAATAGGCAGACGACGAACCAATAAAACCCTCCATGACAAAGTCAAAACAAAAACAATGGAAAGAAGAACATTCCAAACGCAAGTCACAAACCAAAGAGACAAAACACCAATCACTATTAAATAGAAAAGCCACCAATATAAACTGCACAACTAAACAAAAGCAAGAGAACAACACAACCTTTTAGCAATGCAAAAGACAAAAAGCCAACCCAAAAAGGAAATATAACAAAAAAACATGAGAAATTAACATATTACTTTACTACTTTATGATACTTTATTACTTTATTACTTTAGAGAATGAATCTAGAAAAATAAATCAATTATTTTCATTGGGCACAATAAAGATACATATTACTTTATGAGCTCATTTTAACAAACATCTATAATAAATTAACATAAGTTAATTGTGCAATTTCGTCAAAAAATATAAAATTAATTGTGCAAATAAAGAGTATGGGAAGTACTATATGGAGCGAAACCATATTTCAAGAATATTTGCAAACTTGCTATTCGATGCATATAAATGACAAAGAGTAGCTTTATGTTTTAAAAATATTGTTATTTAAACTTTTTCAAGTAACACAGGTTTATTATAAAAGATCATAATGCGACGTGAATAGCCTAGTGCTCTGCTAGGGTTTGCTTTTTCTTCTCCAAGTGAGAAGCTTTGCGACTTTCTATTTTCACCATTACGAATATTTTTCGACAATCACATAGCAAAAATCCAGTGTTCTATTATGGCTAGTCCTAGTCTTGAAAACCTATCCATTCATGATGAGGAGGAGGAGGAGGAGGAAGGCTTTACTTTTGATCTTGAGGAGGAGGGAGAGGTACCAATTGACCTTCAATGGTGTTTGGTGGGACGATTCCTATGTAACAGGACAATTCATTTCAAGTCTATGAAGGTAAGGATGGCGGATCTGTGGAGGCCTGTGAAGGGGGTTACTATTAAGGAGACTAAGGAGGGGCTGTTCTTGTTCTCTTTTGCCCACCCTCTTGACATGGAAGCAGTTCTCAATGGGGGACCATGGACTTTCGACAACAACATGCTGATTGTGGATAGAGTTCGCATTGGGATGCAAATTGAAAATATTCCGTTATTCCATGCGGATTTTTGGGTCCAAATTCACAATTTGCCAGCGGGTTTTATGCAGGAGAAGGTGGGAATTAAGCTTGGTAATTTCATTGGTACTTTTATGGAGTATGACAAAAATAATAACACAAGCTTCTGGCGTCAGTATATGAGGGTGCGAGTCAAAATTGATGTTCGTCAACCATTGAAGAAAGGCCAAAGAGTTAGAGACAAGGAGGGTGCTTGGTGCATGGTTAATTTCAAGTATGAAAAATTAGGAATATTTTGTTTTGTCTGTGGAGTTATGGGACATGCGGAAAACAAATGTGAGGTTCGGTTTGCCATGGAAAATGATGACGGACGAAGGGAGTGGTCAGGAGAACTTAGGGCGGAAAAGAGGCGTGGGGGTGGTCGACAGACCTCTCGGTGGTTGAGGGAGGATGGAGAAGGTGGAAACGGGGTGACCGACGAAGAAGAGAGGCGAAGGGAGAGATCAACGGTGGAGATCCCTTCCACGGATTCTAACTCTGCTGACATGTCCACCATTGCACAAGAGGTGCCACGTCACCAACAACATGCTAGCAACACTGTTAATGGAGAATTAATTCCTTTGAACTGTCACGCAGGCCATCAGTCAGCGCCCTCATTCAATTCCCTAGAAACCAACACAAACATTCACGCAGCATTAATTACTTCCAGCCATAACCAACAAAGCAGCAGACAAGACTTAATTTCCATTAAAACCTGCAGCAATCAACAATCATTGGAAATTCCTTTTCCATCAAAGCTTGTAACCGAAAATTCTCCTCTTTATTGGCAATCAATACCAAATCATAGTCAATCCCATCAGCTATCCATTCCCAATAATATCATTAACACCTCATTATTTCCCAATAATTTACCAATCTTCACTACCCAATCAAAGGTTACCCCCCCCCCCCCCCCCCCCCCCCCCCCAAACAAAAAACCAAAAAAGAATTAAACCTTGCCAAGACCCAACCTTCTAAAAAACCGACCCGACCCGTCCCAACTACGACCCAACCCGACCAGAACCCGAACCCAATTAATATTTACCCTTCCTTGACCCGAACCGACCCTAGACCTGCTTCGCCCAATCCGACCAATGACAGTTCAGTGGACATGAATTCTCACACAGAGAAAAAACGCAGAAGGGAAGAAAACAGACAAGTTGGCAGTAGTGATGAAGATTCAAACCAGCATTTTTTATCGGCAGGTCCTGGCAGTCAGGACTGCCGGGAGCAATGAAAATCCTCAGTTGGAATTGCCGGAGGCTGAGCACTCCGAGTGCAATTCCTAACCTTCGTAATGTTGCTCAAGGGTACCGTCCAGATATACTTTTTTTGTCAGAAACATTATCTAAAGCTCAGAAGATGGAAACTGTTCGTGTAATGTTGAAGTATGATGGCTGTTTATCTATTGATGTAGAAGGTAGAAGTGGTGGCTTATCTGTCATGTGGAGAGATAACTTGAACTGCAGAGTTATGAATTATTCTCGTAATTTCATCAACCTGATTGTGTCGGATGGAGAAAAAGGAGAATGGAGATTGACTTGTTATTATGGCTATCCAGAAAGAAGTAGGAGAAGACAAGCATGGGAGCTGTTGCGGGAACTCAAAAATATGTCAAATTTACCGTGGTGTATAATAGGTGATTTTAATGATTTGTTATCTCAGGCGGACAAACAAGGGCGGAATCCCCACCCGAATTGGCTCTGTGAAGGGTTTAGAAGCGCAATTGGTGATTGTGATCTCACAGATATTCATCTTGATGGTTATCCGTTTACTTGGATAAAAAGTCGAGGTGCGGCACACGTTATTGAAGAGAGATTGGATAGAGCTTTTGCTGATACTGACTGGCTTATGTTGTACCCGGAAGTAAGACTCCAAAATCTTCTTACTTCACATTCCGATCATAGTCCGATTCTTCTTCAGACAGCTATCACGACTAGAAACGGGAATTCTTATTCTTTTCGTTTTGAGAATGCATGGTTGAAGGAGGAAGAGGTGTATGATGTAGTGGAGGAAGGTTGGCATGGAGACCGAGTTCTTGGAGTCACCGGTAGAGTAGCCAAGTGTGCTGACAGGTTAAAAGAATGGGGAAGAAGGAAAAGAATGCGATTTAAACAGGAGATTATTGAATGTAATGAAGAGATGGAGAGACTTCGTGGCAGGCATGACTCTATCAGTTCAAGACGATACCTAGAAGTCCAAGAAAAGCATGCCAGACTACTAGTTCAAGAAGAAACTTATTGGCGGCAACGTGCAAAAATGCACTGGTTACAACAGGGAGATCTTAACACTAAGTTCTTTCATTCATCAGCCTCGGCCAGAACTAAATCGAAGAGAATTGTGAAACTTGTGACTAGTGCTAATGTTGAAGTTAAGACTCAGCCGGAGATTTGCGAAGAAGCCAAAGCCTACTTTGATCAATTGTTCCATGCTAATCCTTGTCAGCATGAACCAGTACTATCCCTTATTACTCCTAAGATCACAGAAGAAGACAACAATCGACTGTTGGCTCCTCTCTCAAAAGAGGAGATTCATGAAGCTTTGCTCCAGATGCATCCTGACAAGGCACCGGGACCTGATGGTTTCAACCCAGCTTTTTATCAACATTTCTGGAGTGTTTGTGGAGATGATATTTTTGAAGCGGCAAGGGAATGGCTGGATAGAGGTTACTTTCCGTCCACACTCAATGATACCAACATATGTCTGATTCCTAAATGCGACAATCCGAAATCTATGAAGGAGCTGCGTCCTATCTCGTTGTGTAATGTTCTTTATAAGATGGTGTCGAAGGTGTTGGCTAATAGATTAAAAGGCTGCCTTGATAAATGTGTGGGAGAGGAACAATCGGCTTTTGTGGAAGGCCGATCCATTCTAGACAATGCTTTGATCGCTATTAAGGTTGTGCATGCTCTTAAACGTAAGACTAAAGGTGCATGTGGTGACCTTGCCCTGAAGATTGACATTAGTAAAGCTTATGACAGGGTAGATTGGGGATTCATGAGAGGTATGCTTGAAAGGTTGGGATTTGCTGACAGATGGATACATTGGATGATGCTATGTGTGAGCTCGGTTAATTATTCGGTTTTGGTGAATTATGAGAAAGTCGGCCCTATAGTGCCAAGCAGAGGATTAAGACAGGGAGACCCACTGTCTCCTTATTTGTTCATTCTAGTGACGGAAGGGCTATCAACTCTCATCAAAAAATTCGTAGCCTGTGGTGATATCCATGGTGTGAAAGTGTGCAGAGGGGCACCGTCGGTGTCCCATTTACTATTTGCCGACGATTGTTTTTTGTTTTGCAGGGCAAATTTAGCGGAGACAAGACATTTGATGAACATTCTTCATATATATGCTGAAGCTTCTGGCCAGGAAATAAACATGTCAAAGTCCGAAGTCTTTTTCAGTAGAAACATAAGTGTTGCGGCGCAAGAGGATCTATCAAGGCTTATGGGAGTCCGACATGTTCTAGGTACTAGTACCTACTTAAGATTACCATCCATGGTGGGGAGGAGTAAGAAGAGCATTTTCACCTTTGTAAAAGATAGAGTATGGAAACGCATAAACTCTTGGAGAGGTAGAGCTCTTTCGAAGGCCGGTAAAGAAGTAATGATCAAATCCGTGTTGCAATTTATCCCAACCTATGTAATGAGTATTTATCTTCTACCGGAAACTCTTATCAAAGAAGTGGAGAGAATGATCAATTCCTTTTGGTGGGGTGGAGGTTCACAAGGTGGAGGGATTAAATGGTTAGCATGAGACAAAATGGCATATCCGAAAGATTTTGGAGGTTTGGGGTTTCGGAATTTTCATCTTTTTAATGTGGCAATGGTGGCTAAGCAATGTTGGAATTTCATCACTAAACCAAATACCCTTGTAGCCAAGGTGTACAAGGCAAGGTACTTTCCTACTTCTTCTCTTTTTGCATCTAATCTTGGGCATAATCCTAGCTACGCTTGGCGGAGTATTTGGAATGCGCGTCATGT
The DNA here is from genome assembly GCA_954870985.1 of Trifolium fragiferum. Lineage (NCBI taxonomy): Eukaryota > Viridiplantae > Streptophyta > Magnoliopsida > Fabales > Fabaceae > Trifolium > Trifolium fragiferum. The sequence continues at coordinate 11,302,996 of OX940791.1, read as the reverse complement.
TATTATGAATGGGTGTAGATGGAAGATTGGGGACGGTACTAAAATAAAAGTCATGAGTGATCCTTGGTTGAAGACGGATGATGGGAAGTGGGTACAATCTCCACAAATACAAGGTGCGGCCAATCTATATGTGAATCAACTTTTGTGCCCAAACGAGAAAGCATGGGATAGTAACAAAATTCACTCTATTTTTCCTTCATATGTTGCTAACTCTATTCTTGCAGTGCCTTTATTTGATGATGTTGAGGAAGATCATTTGGTTTGGGATGATGACATGAATGGTAATTATAGTGTCAAGTCCGGTTACAACTTGCTTCTTGAACCTACTATTGAGACCGTGACAACGCGAGGGAAGGAGGATTGGAAGTGGCTTTGGAAGATTCAAGCTCCACCGAAGGCTAAACACTTGTTGTGGCGTATATGTAAAGGGTGTTTACCAACAAGAGCTCGGCTTAAAGAGAAACATGTTCAATGCCCGATGATTTGCCCGTTATGTGAACTAGAGGATGAGGATGATTGGCACGTTATTTATGGTTGTGATAGTAGTAAAATTGCATGGCATGGAGCTGGTTTGCATGATGTAATAGCGCCTTACATTCAACAAAATTACACAGCCAAGGATTTTATTCTGCATATGTGCCGTCATGCTGGTCGATCGGAAGCGGGAAAGGCTGCTATGTTAATTTGGAATATTTGGAGCAATAGAAACAACTTTGTGTGGAACAATGAAAAGGAGGTGGGGCAGCAGATTGGTTATAAAGCCTTGTGTTTGTGGCTTGAGTGGAGCATAGTCCAACGTGAGTATAGGGGTCATGTACAGCAAGGTCCTCAACAACAATTAACTTGGCAGCCCCCTCCTAGAGATATAGTTAAATGCAATGTCGACGTCGGTATACACAACGAAGTGAGAAAAACTAGCACCGGTTGGTGTGTTAGAGACTATAGAGGCAACTTTGTTATTGGAGGAAGTTCTTGGATTAATGGAAGGTGCTCTTCTAATGAGGGTGAAGCACTTGCTTTGTTGGAAGCCATGACAACACTTCAACTTCGAGGCTATAATAATGTTACATTCGAAACCGATGCTCAAAATATAGTTGGAGCAATTCGTAGTCGCAAGCAAGGAGTTTCCGAGTTTAGTACTGTTATTAATAAAATTAAGTGTTTATTGTCTTTGTTTCCCGGCTTTGAGGTAAAGCTTATTAGGCGTCAAGCGAATAGGGTCGCTCACACTATAGCAAGGGCGGCCCTTTCTTGGTCTCGTCGCCATGTTTTTGATATTGTACCGTTTTGTATTCACAATTTATTACTTAATGAAATGATATGAATTTCAGTTTGTCAAAAAAAAAAAAAAAGTAACACAGGTTTGCCTCAAACTATATTCCTCTCAATATGTCACAATTCCACCCTCACCGCTTCATGAGTATCAAACCCATTGACTTGGTAATTAAAAGAAAGAGAATCAAATGGTTTAGTTGATTTCAATTTTTTTATACCTAAGATGGTGAAAGGTGTAGTCCAGTAGAAGCATGAGGTTGCATGAAGCATAAGGTTGCTGTGGCAGGAAATTGAAAATATTAGCCAAAACGTCATTCGTTGGGTTTTCGCGAAATTGAATTCTCGTACCATACATCATTTTCCAAAGATTATATATGGGCCTCGTGAACTTGTCTATCTTGGCCCCAAAGATTACATACACTCATGCACATCCTACATTTATTTATTTATTAAGATTCATATGGATATTTCAGAAAACCACTTAAACTTATAATTTTTGAACAATTTAATTTTTCAAACATGTTAATTATTTTTTTTGGTTACAATGCTAATAAAAAAAAAGACGAAAAAGAAAAAAGAATAGAGAACTATTTTCTAAGGAAGAATGTTCTAGTCGTGTCACTCCGAAAAATATCAAATAGACTTTTCGGAGGAGATGCATGAACCGTGACATCGAAATCTTAATATAAAATGTTTCCAAAAAAATATTGATAATATATATTTTTTATATATGAGAGTATAAGAAGAACAAGAATTAGAGTTGATTTATCCTTTAGTGACTTGAGCAATAATCATATAAATTGTTTGCACTGCATATTGTTTAACCTGCTTTCTTCGTTGGGTGGATGATTAGTTAATTAACTTTCTCTATTTGTTGAATCAACATACTTCTTCCACCAAGTATTAAATTACATTATAAACAAAAGAAATATTTTTTAAGTTCATTAAAAATATAAAATGTTTGGTGTAAAGACTAAACTAAAATTAAAAAGACATTCAACTCATAAATATTATCATCTTAAAAACTCTAGATACAATTAACATTGCATATGAACCAAATCTTACATTTGTTAGTTAATATAATTTTAGATTAATCGAAGATCCGATCCATAGCATTGGAAAAAATTATATGACTCAATTTATTCCATAAATAGTTAAGAAAAGACAACCAATGTGGTAGATTGACTCATATAATCCTTATAATTCAATATTTTCTTATCCAAAAAAAGAAAGAAAAAAAAAGTAATAAATTTTAATTATAGATTTCAAAAACAAAGCACCACCTCAATAGACTTTCACCAATAAACACACAATATTAAATGACGACGATCATTGACATTAAACTAACCAAGGCCATTGGCACATCTCTTGGTGGATTTCTAGTTTCTTAATTAATCAGGCCAGGGTTGCAACATTGCCAAACCTCCACATGCAAAACAAAGGCACATACCACATATCTTACAACAACAAAGACGAAAAGTACCAATACATAAAAACAAAACCGACCACACTTCTAATCAAGTCCACCAAACAATATACACAGACGGGCTTTCAAAACACAAACGATAATACACCACAAAGTTCAAAACAAACATAAACACTTCATCAAGATGAATCACCAGAAGAGGCAACAACCTCACAACCAACAGGGACATTAACATCCAGCTCCATCATACAACCACCAAACTCCAAAGATGGGAAATCATCCAGTGAAAGGGTTAAGCAACCAAAACCAGAAATAGGCGGCACCAACAAGAAAGCACCCTAAAATGAAAAATAAAAAACTGAGCAAGAGAACAAAAACATAAACAATGCAAATGCAAAAGATAAACACAAAAACAACAAAGATAAATAACACATACAGTGGCATAACCAGTATTCTGAGACTGAAATTTGCGAATAGCAAATATATCATCAGTCAAGGATAACACTTGATACACAAAAGAAGGTTACACCAAAATCAACTCGAACCTTCCTAACGATCATAAGAACATGTCTTCCATTCAAAATTTTCAAACCAGATTGACCCAAAGCGTAATCAACACCCTACACACCAAAACAACCACAAAATCAATCAAAAATAGCATTGAAATAAAACAACAATGCATTCAGCCACTAAAATCTTACAGTTAGTCTATAATTAAGCGCACCAACACCAGCAAGCAGCCATTCAAACACTTGAAAAACAGCATAAGAAACACCATCAAACACCTCTATCTTCAACATAAATCTGAGAAAAAACAACAAAAAAAAAATGCAACATTCAAAAATAAGTATACCAATTTGTCAAATAAGAAACACAACCACCTAAAAACATACCCCAAATCAACATCAGTAATAGTCACACGACAGTAGCGACAATAGTAAGCTCCACGACGTAAAAACAGCATTCTACCACAAGGACAGACAGCAGTTAACTCCATATCATCTCTAGCCAACCCACGTATAGAAGACAAAACCACGAAAGGCCCTTCATCCAAAGAATCCTTAAACTGACTTAAAGTTCTAGATGGATAAACACGATTAAATTGGAAGCGAGCAGGAACAATTGCACCAGGATAAGGCACACGCCGTTTTAAACACAGAAGCAAACCAGCAGCTTCCAACCTGAGAAAAACACATGAGAGTGAGACAATGCCACGGCAAACAAACAAACACCACCAAAACCGTAACACACCATCAACTAAAATAAACACTACCTCGTTTTCAAACTAAAAAGTACAATCAGAGGAGGCTCCAAGAATAACCTGGAAACATCTTTAACACAATCCACAAGTATCTTACCTAAAACAAAAATAAATAGGGCAAAGAAAAATTCACCAACCAAAGAACAACGACAGAAAATAAAAACGATATAAGACGAAACAAACAAACTAAAAAAAACTACAAACAAAGTAAACAACCTTTTCTAATATTAACTTTCACATACTGTAGGACAGGCAGCGCAGGGAAACCATCACTAAACAAAGATTGAAATATCCCAACATAGTCTCCAGTGAGAAGACATTCATAGGTACCACTACAACTCAAAACAAGAACAAAATCATCAAAACAAATCCAAAGAACAACATAACATATAACCAAATATAAAAGTTCTACAATAAAGAACACCAAGAAAAATAAGATACCCAATGTCAACAAGAGAGAAAGTCACAACAGGGTCACCACCGGAAAAGCCAGAGTAACAACGAAGATCAGTAAGAACACCCATCACATCTAAAACACAAGAAAACACGAGATCAACAACAACGAAGAAGATCAGATAATGGAAAACACAAATCCCATAACAACCAAAAACGAAAACACAACAATAGCCAAACAAAACAAACTAACCAACTAAGTACTTAGACTCAAAACCATCCCTCAACATCTGAGCAGCTAGAATGATATTCAACCCAAAATGGGAAATGAGAGAGCTATCAGATAACAACACAATAGACTCAGAACTCAAGATAATCCTATATGGATTATAAGCAGTAGCACAATCCCCAAAGTTTTCAACAACATAAAAATTAGAAATAAGATAAATCCGATCCTCTTCCAGCAAACCAAGAAAACGATCAACATGCTCAGCACCGACACTACCCTGAATTTTGAAACCCTACAAAACAGCAAAAAATCACCAACACCATCAACTTTCAACAGTACAAAAAAACACACAAACAGATCAAATATAACTAAAACAATCACTAGAAGAATCAACAACAAAGAAAAGCAAGGAAAGGAAATCTCACAGAAACCAAAAAAAAAAAAAAAAAACTAAAAGAATACAAAAAAAAAAAAAAAATTTACCTCACAGTCTATCAAGATAAAATGGATGGATACAATACCATTAGGAATCAAACCGCTAGCAACATACCACAATCTAGTAACGCGACCCTTAACAGACCAATCACTTCTTCCAGGTCGAAGACGATAAACAGAGGTGATAGGAGGAATCATGTTCACAAACCAAAAATAGTTCAAAGGAAAAAAAAATCAAAGAAAGAAACATGCAACTTCAAATAGTAACCTAACTATAACCCTAAAGAGAGGACACTGGCAATAAATAGAAACCCTTGTCACATGCACGTAAAAATATAACATAGGAGACAATAAAGTGGTTGTAGGAAATACTTATATCAGCAAAGACAGAGACAAAAGAAAATAATGTATTATATCTTTTAAAAATAATTAATATATTAATATAAACGCACACCCCACCTAACAAAAATAAGATACTCCAAAAGCGAAATCTTGTATTTAATGCAAAGACGCAGGTGAAATAAGAAGGTCAGAACAGCAGAAGAACAAACACTTGGGATTGGACGGGGCACACAAAACAAAATCCAAACCCCTAGATTAACGTGAAAACCCCTAAATCAAACCCAATCAGAAACAAGTCAAAAACTTGTCACATTACCTGAAAAGCAAACACACCATTAATTGCTGAGATGACAAAAGAAGAAAGGAAATGACACGCACGAGAATCAAAGCACAATAAGCCAATCAACTTGGAAACGCCGTCACAACCAAATTTAGATAAATACTGTAGAAGTAAAATGGAAACTACCAAATCCATAAACATCACGCAAAAAAGGCAAAAACACACCAAAAATAGACACACACATTTTTTCTTAAAAAACTCCACCATAAAGAAAACAACAAAAAGTAAAAAAAAGCGACACCAAAAATAAAACTTAGCACAGGAATAAATTTCAAATACATAATATTTGTAAATTAAATATAGCCAGAAAACAAATAAAATTGCCTCACTTATATCTACATGAGCACATTTCAACTATTTTTTGTTTTGTTTTTTAAAAGTCACTAATTTCTAACACTTAAATTTTTTATACCAAGGAAACATTTTTTCTTATTAGAAAAAATAACATCTACTGTGCAACTAATAATTTAGTGTGTCTAAAAGTTTAATAAGTAAATGTGTCATATATTCTTTTTTTAAACAATAAGAATTTAATTAACATAAAGAGTACTATTTATTTTATTTTTAGATTTAAATAAAAGCATTTTACATAGAGGTGTTTTGGTTCTTCTACTACTACATTAGGAAGGACAATTTCTGAATCAATTAATACTGTTTTTCCTTTTTTTTGGTGCATGTACTGCATGAAAGTATTTAGTCATTGGTTACTCACACGTTGAAGTGTAGTAAAGTTACATTTTATGGATGATGAATGGGGCTTTGTTTTGATGTTAATGGAACAATATTTTTTATCACACAATATAATTTGCAAAGAATACTAATACAATTTAGCAATAAAAATTCATGGTCCAATTAAAGAAAGGAACAGGAAATGTATTTGATACCCCACAACAATAATAGAATATAACAATTTTAATTTATTTTATTTGACATAAATATATCAAGATACCTTTTATTTTATTTCCCAACTTTTTTATAATGATAACTAATTTAATTTCACAAACTACTAATAATTTCAATAAATTTATCATAGCACTTTTTAGTATCTTTTAAACATTCAATATATTTGATTGCCTTTTTATGCAGCATAAATATCTTTTTATATATTAGTTATAAACTATATCTAAGCAACTCAACCAAATTTCTTAAAAAATTTTACAAGTGATCAAAACATCAAATTAATATAGCTAACTACATTACAATGCAAAGCCAAAAAAGGGAAGGGAAGATAACCAAAACACAAGAAACTCCAAACATTATCATTATTTAGCCACAAAGCATAATCTCAACCAAGAGTCCCACAAAAACAACTAACGAAACACGGAAACATAAAGAACACCCATCCAAAATTACAACAACTTCTGTTTTTTGGGCTGAGAAACATCAAACCCACCACGCAACTCTTCATCACCAGATGCAACCAGCCCTACAACACAATTGAAAGCATCCAAACCATCACCACCACAAGAAGAATACCTAGGAGACACACCAGAACCCAAATCATCATCATCAACGGAAACAGCACCAGGAGAAGTAGCATGATCAATGGAAAGAGACGAACAGATGGCACACTAAATACAAAAATAACAAAACAACAAGCAAACATCAAGAACTCCAACGAAGAATGAACAAAAAGAAAAGAAATTCATTAGAAAGAAAAAAGAAGAAGGCAAACCGTGGATTGACGATGAGGACAACATGGGTGCACATACATATCCAACAAAGAGGGATGGACAAACACATCAATAACTTCAAACAACACAACAAGGGAAGAACCAAAAGGAACAACCCTCCTAACCTCCGAAGCAGCTCTTCCGGAGCAGCTACTGAAAGAAGAAATCTGCCCTCGTCCTTTAACCTGGACTCCTTTCTTCCTCTAGAAGTACCATGGGATCCAGACTAGGAGCAATCCCTGTCAAATTTTATATCGAAAGATCAGGTTAGGGATCATCATCTGGTCTATCGCTCCTTTTGAGAGTGACATAAGCCTTTCCCCAACAGTTAAGTTTATTCCCGACCCTTATTCCACTATCTCATCCTTGCCAATCTTTCGAATGTTCACGCGTACCCGGGCTGATAGAAAAGGAAAATCTTCCAGATATTGATTAAGAAACTCCTCAATCGCTGCTGGGAAGCGTGACTATTCTGGAGTAAGAGGTATCTCTTCAAACATAGAAGAATGAATGAGACAAAGCCTGTTAAAGATAAGAAGAAGAAGGGGTGATTACTGGGTTGACCTATTCGTTCGGCTTTACCTTGGTTATATGCTAATGATTAACACCTCGAATCATTATAGGCTCACCAAACATTTCGTCCAACTCAAACGGATACACAGAACCACCATCACCCTACAAAAGAAACAAATAAACAACACAACACAAAAACAACAAAGCCAAATGAACATGAAACAATGGATGACAAAAACAAGAAATAACCACATCAAGCAACAAAGAACAAGCACTTGGTGCTAGCTTCCTAACAGCACAATCATTAACAGCAAAGGAAGTCTCCCTCTTCAAATCACCAGCAACAAATCTAAGCCTAAATCTACCAACATAACAAACGTTAGAAACCAAGAGGAACTACACGCAAAACCAAAAATAAAGCACAAAAATATAGCTAACCAGCACCTAGGAGAATGCACGGGCAAACGTGCATCAACCCACATATCAACACCCTCATCAACACCAAGAAAACAAGCCAAAACCACAGCAATATTACCAGCAGAACCCTCAAGCAACTCATACATATCAACTACAACACTACCCTGAAGAAAAGAAGATAAACCACCAAACATATCCAGGGAAGAAAAACGTGGCCAATACTTATCCATGAGTAATCAAAAAGCAACCAAGTAAACAAAGGGAAACGAAGCATATATATATAGAAAAAAGAAGAAATAAAAAACCGTACGAAACACAAAAGAAAAGGAAACAAAATAACAAACAACAAAAAGGATACCCTGTCAGGCACAAAAAATAGAGCAAAAAGCAACACCAAGATACCCAAAAACAGTGAAATTATTTGGTCATAAATTTATAAAAACAAACGAACCTGCAAAGACAGCAAATAATAAATACAAAAAACAAAAAGCAAATGAAAATCAACATCATCGTAAAAAACAAAAAGAAAATAACAACATGTTTCTGAAATTTGTTTGCCACATTCAGATTGCCTCTCCCTATAAAATTTTGAGAATATGCTACATGAACACCACCTTTTTAATATTAAAAATGAGTCAATTAAGTCAAACTTGCCAAAGCATAAGAGGATAAATATTTATTCAATTTAACACTCAACTCTGAACTAACACAACTATATTTTTAGCTCAAATTGACCTAATTTAAAGTTCATAAAATTAACTAAATCACATTAAATAATTTAAAATGCAAATCCATTTTGGTTTTTGGTTCTAGCAGAAGTAGGATCATTCCAGTACTTACTAATAAATTCACTTGGGTGCTAAAAAAAAAAGGGGATCACTTCAGTAGAAATTAGTTAAATAATAAAGAAACTAATAATAGTAAATTAGTTCCACTTTATGTAGCTTCTTTTTCGCCTTCTAAACACTCCTTGTGTTTAGGTGGGTGACTTAATCAATTTTGTTGTAGATAAAAAAAAAAGTAATAATAATTAATCAATTAATATAGCTAAACCGAAAAGGAAGTGTCATAAACCAAATAGCCATTTTGAAAAGAATGAAATAATACAACGTCTTTCGTAATATATTAAGGAGCATAGATTAGAAGATATAATTTTATTATTTTAAATTTAACAATGTTATTCAAGTTTTGTGAACCTCAATAAATATTTAGTCCCAACTTATTAATCAAGTAAGCTGCTTCACAAATTTAGCACATTACTATAGCAACAACAATTTCATCACAACAATATAAATTTAAAAAAAGGGTCATGAAGTAGTAAGTTGTATACATAAAGTAAGCATTTAATAAATTAAGAAAATTAGTTCATCAAAATTAATAGAAAATATAAACTCTTACACTTTTAGATTTCTTTAGTTTTGCCTTTAAAATATTAAAGAAATACTTTTAAGAAATTTTTTTTTACGAATATAACTAACTATAGTAGTAGCACCTAAGAATAACAAAAGTTCTAATAAAATTTGGTAAAATTTTTTTAACATCTACAACCAAACTAATAATTTTTCAATTAACTTATCTTTTGACTAATTATATTCTATGACTAATTTCAATTTCTTGGAGGGTTTACTCTAGTCATTTAACTTGTTAATCTCAAATAAGTTAAATTTGATTTAACCTAATGGAACACTTTTTATGTTTCTTGAATACCTAAATTTCACTGACAACAAAATAGTCCAAAATATAAGGTACACCAACGAGTTGAGAATGAACACGAGTACAAAATAGGAGCAAAGTGGGCCCAACAACAGAACAAATAAGAAACAAAACCTAAAACTATAAAAACAAAGCCACATCAACACCAGCAGCAAAAACAACCAAACTGCAACCAACAATTAAAAAAAAACAAACTAACAGCAGTGCAAAAAATGCAGCAACAGGAAACACTCCCCAAACAGCTAAACCATAGAGTCCAAACCAGGAAAAAAGAGCAGCTGCACCACCAAAAGAGAACAGATACCACCACCTGCGAAAGAAAACTTATAATCAAATCACCATAAATAACAACATAACTAATTAAACCATAAATAACAACGCAACAAATTAACAATGATAAAGCTAACTAAACCTATAAAAAAAACCTAACATTATCACAGAAAGGACTTCAGCTTAATCCACTCTTCACACAGGAGTTGCCTTTTTACATCCAAATCGTCCTGCCGTAGCCTCAGCTCATCAATTTCATCTTTCAACTCCGCCTCCCTCTTCTTCAAATTCTCCAGAATTTGATAGTTATCCTGAACCCTCTCCATAGCATCTGCAATTGAGTTTTGGATCTCCACCTTGCGCTTCTTCAAAGGATGCAACGCATCCATCACCCCATCCATCTCTACACTCAAAACCGCCTCTTCCTCCGAGTAAATATCCAAGCAACTCTCGCTAGCCTCTCTCTTCCTTTTCCTCAGACAATCTAAACTCTTCACAGCAGCAAAAATGTCATCGCTCACAGAGTGTTCCTCTTCAGAGTAAACTTCGCAGGTAGTCTTCCACATTATGATGTTTTGCTGTACCAAAGAGGCTTCTTCCTTCAGAGCAGCCCTTTGTTCTTTCAAAGCAAACAGTTCATTGTGTGCTTCTTCTATAGAAAGAGAAGTGAGTCTACGAAGGGGATGTTAAGAGGCCAACAACTTTGAATACCTCTCTGCTTTTTCTAAAAACACCTTCTCATCTGTGGATAGGTATGTTTCCTCTCCAATACCTTGGACCAATCGATTAAACAATTGAACTTTCTTAGTTGAAAACAAAATATAATCGATATCTTTGTTCAACAAATGTTTCATTGCTTCAATCGGAGAGATGGACGAGGAGGAACAGGAACGCGATGACGAGACTGATTGAGATGCCATGGTAGCTTCTTCACCAGTTGGTTTAGGGGAGTAGGAGAAACTTAGAAATGACCTGACACAAGTCTAAAATTACGTGCTCATCAACCTTCATAGAGGTAAATAAAAGCCAACACACCAAACGATGTGATTAATCACCACGTTCACATCGAATTAATTACACACATATACCTATGCACGCATTCGCGGTTACTGTTCACATCCTATCAACTTCCATCCCATCATCATTAGTTCACATAAGAAAATGGATCGTCTGCAGTGAAAAGACACAATTGGATATGGTCGGTGAGATATCAACCGTTGATTGGCGAAGAGAGAGTAAGAGAAGAGAGAGAAAGAAGAGAAATGGTCATTTCTCTTGATTAGAACACAATAGACATTGAAGAGAGAGACTAAAAAACAGTGGGTCCTACATCTGTTCTTCTTCTCTCCAACGTTGACGTGAAAGTCTAAAGAATGGTTCATTATTTATGTTTTTCCTTGTATGCCCTTGCTTTGATAACTACACCAAAATAAAAATAACTCACAAATAAATTGAAAATAATAACAAAGACTTCTTTCTTCTCTTTTTCTCATCTTTTTATTTGATACCAATTAAAATATCAAATCTATTCCATTTCTTACTTATTTCTCTTGTCTTAAAGTCTCTCTCACCTCTTTCCCTCTTCACAATTTCTTCTCTTTACCAATTACACCCTAAAAGCAGACAAAAGGTGGAGAAAGTAAGAGACTACAATTATTATTTTTTTCCAACCAACCAATTGTACAATTACACTGGTAGCTGGACAACAAATTTGCTCCCTTGGACTGGGGATGCTCAGAACAACACTCTCACCAAAAATAGACGCACCGTCACTCTCTTCAAAACTTACACATGAAGTTTGGCAAGTTTCATGCAAGTCCGCCAAGTGTCACATACAAAATTAAATTTTTTTTTTCTTATTTTTTGCTTAGGGACCACCAACTTGGCATCTTGCTTGTTTGTAAAAAAAATAAAAAATTGTTTGCCTGTTAAATAATACACAGTTAATCTTGCAGTTTCATTTTACCTAAAAAAAAATTATATATTTTTGCTAAAATATTTTTAACTCTTTTAAAATTATTATCAAACATAAAAATATTAATTTCACAAGAAAACATATGAGTATTAACATTAATAAAAAACAGTTAAATTATTATAAAAGCTACCATAAAGAATAAAACATAATAAAAAATATTAATGTGACATAGAGGTGTGGGACCCAACGCAAGCTCTTTTAAGTATATATATATATATATATATATATATATATATATATATATATATATATATATATATATATATATATATATATATACATATACATACATATCATCACACACTAATATTTGTTTTTTTTAAGACAAACTAAATTTTTTAGGCACTCATACAAAAGAAACTGGTACCAAACAAAAGGAGTTTATAAATAGATGATGCAAAACTTGATAAATGTTAATTTAAAAATTATATATATAATAAGGATAATTTAACATCAACAAAAAAATAATATCAACACCTGTATATTAACTAAATCACAAACAAAGAACCAAAAGATTTCAGTTTTTTAAACAAAAAATACCATATCTAATATAATAATATTAAATATTTAGACAAGTCAGCAAAACAAAAAAGTTACGACATAAAACAAACCTGAAGATCTTTCAAAATTTGGCCCTCAATATGGTCTGCTTAAATATAACCAATACCGAAAAAAATCAATTTATTTTACTTTTACTTATCCAAAGAATTTTTTTTTTTTTTTTATAAACCTGCATGGGTGTCAACAAACCAAAACACAAGCAGACGTAAAACTTCCTCTCAGAAATGAACACAAGCAAGCAAACACTTAATAATTTTAAAACTGAGATACAGCGCAAACTCACAACAAACATAACACCCAAAGAACACAAAATTAAAGAAACGTAATGCATCTTCATATATCTTACATAAGTTACATAACACCAACAAAACAAAAATCAAAACCACATACATCAACAAAGCTAAGTCCACAAACATATAGCTTCCAGTGGACACAACGAACATTGAAGCAAATAATTATTCTAAAGGGTTGTCCAACCAAACATAGTGGTCACCAAAGAAACAACACCAACAAGAACAAGACGACCATCAACGAAGTTTATTAAGCTTGCCCTTATTAACCTTGCTCGAAGACTCAACAACAGGATTTTCAAAAGCGTCACCAAGATTTCTTTTGACAGGTCCAGAAGGCTTCCCTACCAATTTGGGCAACAAAACAGAAATTGGGGTAGCATCATCCACATCATCACCACCAGACTTTACCACAGATCCACCAGACGACCTCACAGGAGTCTGCAAACACGAGCAAAATAAAATAAAACCAGATAAGCTAACTAAAACCAATAAAACAACCCAGCTATAAAACCGAGCCAAACCTCAGCAAGAGAACAAACATCACTCAGATCACCATCTCCAACAGACGAATGAGAAGGAGACACAAGCAATCCAGAAACAAAATCATCAACACCAGCCTCACTAAGGGCAGGAAAGCCATCAGAGATTTGTTCACCATCAACAACACCAGCAGCAGCAACAGGCTATGAAAACAACAACAAAACAGCAAAACAATAAATGACAAAACCAAGAACAAAAAACCTAAAACCAGACATCAAATAAAAAACAAAAAAACAAACCTTAAATGCAACAGGCTTAACACCAACAGACTCAAAACGCCTGGCAATATAAGCATCAGAACAGACACGCTTCACACGAAAAGAACCATCAGCTAGCAGACCAGGAGAAGTAACCCTAGCAACTTTAAACAACACTTTTGACCCCTCCAAACGAAGTATCTCAGCAGGATAAGTTCCCAAAGAATCAGACTAATCAAATCAAAAGCACAAAATAATCAACCATAAATAAAACAACAGAAACTCATACCGTAAACAGAACAAGCTAAAAAAAAAAAAACAATCACAACCAAACCTCGGCAGTAGCAACAAGGGCAGCACAAGGCACCCCAAGCAAATACTGCATATCACCATCAAAAACAACTAAGACAGCATCAGCAGTGCCATCAGTTACACGCAACTTGACTCTAAACCTGCAACAAGCAAAAAACAAATTAACCAAAAGGCAGGTACAAATAAAATATATATAAAAAAAAAACACAAGAAGAAGAGTAACCAAGTCAACAAAAACCTGAAACAAACCAAATAGAAAAAACAAAACTAAAACAAACCTAGGTATCATCTGGAAAACATGCTTAACACATCTACTGCGGTAATAAGCACCGGAATCAGGGGTCACACTCTTGTTACACTTGCAAGCTGGGTACCACCAATCCTCCCCCTCAACCACACCAATGATAGTCGCACTTACAACAAAGGTACCATCCTCAACCAAAGAATTCAAAGTATTAAGAGAAATAGCAGGACAAGAACTGAGAAAATCATCCACCACAGAGGGCCTAACACGAGGGCCAAGCACAGCAATCCCACCACCAGAATCAACCCCATGCAAAGCAAGCCTGAAAAGATTAACAAAGACAACAAACACATCATCAAACACATACAAAATCAAAAAAATAAAAACAAAAATAAAACAACAAAATATGAAAAAGAAATCACACCCATTCCTAAAAGCAACAACTTCAGGGATTTCAGGATCAACCAACACACGAGTAGCAATGACAACATTCTGAATAGACACCTTGTCTGCAAAACAACAAACAACAAATGTAAAAATACCCAAAAAATAAAACAACATATACACAGCGAGAAATCAAACAACCAACCTCTGAAAATCTTAACCTTAGCAAACTGAACAACAACAATAGGCATAGTCTCAGAGCACTTATCAACCAAACCCTGAAACTGAGCAGCGTAATCACCAAACAAGGCACATTCAAACTTGCCACTAAAAAAACCAAAAAATAAAAGAATAAAAGAATTAAAAACAAAAGAAAAAAACAAACACAATATCAAAAAATAAAATACAAAACCCAAGCATAAAACAAATAAATCCCCCAAAACGAACCTGTGATCGGTAAGCTCAATAACAATCATCTTGGTGACCTTGCTATCCCTCAAATACTCGCGCTCAGCAGACAAACCAGTAAGAACACCAATAACATCTACAAAATAAAACACAACAATAAAAACAAAGTAACCAAAACAACCGAAAGTAAAAACAAATCAAAAACAAGGAAAAGGGAACCGACCAACCAAATAATCGTAATCAGGAGGATGAGCACAAATCTCTTTAACAGTGCTAGGCGAAAGACCATACAGAGATATATCGGGACACTCAGAAACTTCCACCCTAGTCTTCATCTGAAAAACAAGCTTATAAGCATGGAGGGTGCTCCGGTAAGCACCAGTACTGGGAGCAACAGTAAAAAACGACATATTGTACACGATACCCTCCTCCAAACGAGCCTGGAACAAATACAAGAGTTGTTTCCGCACAGTAGCATGAATCTTCCCTCCCTTCAGAAAACACAAACAAGATATCAAAAATAGAGCGAAAAAGAAAACAAAAACACAAAAACCAAACAAAACACAATCAGAAATGGAAACACAAAAACAAAAAATAACGATCACACAGAACAAAAAACAAAAAAAAAACCTTAGAATCGACCAAAACCATCTCAACAGAGCTAACCGACTCACGCTTTCCATAACCAGCAACCTCCCAAATCCTAGCAACCCTAACCTTAAAACGCCAAGCAGTTTTCCCAAGCACAACATCACTCAAAAAATGAAAGTTAGTACCCATATTAGGAAAATCCAAAGCAGCAAAATAAGATAAATAAACAACACCAAAGAAAGGAAGAGAAAAGATACAAGAAACAACAAACTACGAAAGGGTATTTATAGCCTAGAAACCGGAAATAAAACAAAAAAGAGAGGACATCTAACCAAGACAAAACAAGAAAAAGATAAAAAATGCACAGAAGCAAAGCCAAAAGCCTGGACTTGACACGAATAGCGAGGAAAAATCGAAAAATCTACAGCTGACAAATCCATAAAGCCTGCAGAAAATAAATGGAAACCAGCAAAAATTAAATGTAAGAAAAACAAAAGCAATAAATGCAAAAGTAAAATCTAAAAATACCTCGAAAAGGCAACCGGATCAAAACTACAAAACGTGAAAACCTCCAATTTTGGCAATGAACAGTAACCTCGGGACATCCTCTCTTGTAAGTAGTATTGATTTTCTAGCAATCAACTTAAACTTTTGTATGCGATATAATTTTGGTATTTAATTTAAATATTATAGTTTATTTTAGTGGCCTCCTTACATTTTTATTCTTGGTTCCGCAAAAAAAATTTCGCTCACAAAAGCTTTTGGAATTTAATTTGGAAATTTTTTTCGCTCGCAAAAGCTTTTGGAATTTAATTATGATTTTTGTTTTGTGAATGAATTAAGATGTTGTATTAGTCTTAAGAAGACACATGAATTCATTAAACTGGTTTAGTATAATATACATAACCGAGAGACATATTATATTTTACTTTGGTGAAAAGACTTAACTATTCAGTGTATGTGTAGTAAAAAATCAGACTCAATCATATGGTGGTAGGTAATTCAGTTGGCATTGGCAATGATAATAATGAACCATGTCAAAGTTAATTATGTCGTTTTTATGATATATAGAGACCAAAACAATCTGATCCCTTAAAATTTAGATTTTACCATTACATTAATAATATATGGAACTTTCATAATCCAAAAAATGATTACAATTTACTTCTTTAATCATATGTAATTCAGTAATTGACTACAATGATATTAATTTTTTTTTGAAACAGCAAAAAAGCATTTCATTAAAAGTGGTCCAGGCATGTGCTAGATCACTAGAAAATAAGTCAAATACAATTACATTGATTTTTCTTTTTGTTATCGGTGAGTGAACATAGTATTTTTTTTATGCGAATATATAAAAATAACATCTCGAACCTTATAAAACTTAAATGGGTGTGCTAATGTGCTATCCTTAAAAATTGGGTTTTGTTTAAGAAGCTAAAAATAGTAAATTTTACATTGAAAAAATCATAGTTTACATTTTAAAAAATTGATTACATAAGTTTCACCTCATCATCACAACAAACAAACAAACAAATAGACTCGCGCTATTTTATTTATTATATATATCTCTTTGCCATTCAAAAAGAAAAAAACAAACAAAACAACTTCAGCTGAATTAAAATCAAACATTATAGATAGTTGTTTATGTCTCTTGTTTTTTGGTGTCTGCGTTAAGACATAAACCTTATCTGAGATAGGTTTATCCCATCTTAATTATTAAACTATTACAATCAAAACAACATTGTCCTTTGATCCTTTCCTTCTCAATGTGGTTGCTTCACAATAGTAAATGAATCCTCTCTTCTGGATAACTTAAACGCAAAGAAACTTCTCTTTTTTTGGCAGTTTACAACACGCGAGGCTTCTTCTTCGTTAGTGGTGGATCAAAACAAGATTTATCATTGAGGATTCCTATTGTAGCTTATGACATTTAAATTATGGATTTAATTCATAAAAGTTTTCAATGCAACTTTTGTTTTTACATTCTTAATCAATGATAATCGTCAAATCATTAAAAATGTGTGATTTTAGTCATAACTACGTCTAAAGTCATGCAACATATGATCCGATAGTGTATCAAAATTAAACTCTTAAATTAATGCAACTTATGTTTAATGCTATAGATTGGAATCATGTAGTATTCACTTCTTATCTTTTTTATTGGAGTAAATTTATTTGGATAAGTTGAGTTGGTCTTGGATGCTATTACAATTGATCTACTACTACTAATTAATGGGATTTCATCTCGTCTTGTTTCTCTTTCTCGCTTCGGTTCGTTTGACATTAACTCAAGATGCTGAACATGGTTCAATTATATAAAGTAGATGGAGTTCAAGCAATTGCTGAAAATGATGATAACTTCATTTGTGCTACTATTGATTGGTGGCCTCATGATAAGTGTGTGTGACTACAATTATTGTCTCTGGGCCAATTCATCTGTCATGAATTTGGTTAGTATTACTATTTAGGTACTCGTATACTCTTAAGCACCAACACTTCTTCTGATCAAACACATGTAATTTATTTTTTAAATTATTATTGGTGTTGGCGTGACAAAGTTATATGTGGTGTTGTGTTTGTGTCTTCATATAGCTCATATATATCCTTTGCACATTTTCTTATTTTGAACTAAAGATTTGAACAAGTATTAGTGATTTATTCAATGTGTATTGGCTTTTCAGGACTTATCTAATCATATCCTTGCAAAGGCAATCTGTTAAAATGTGATGTACATTTCTAGAAATTTCTAGAATATATCACTAGTAGAAAAAGTTGAAATACCGACGGAATTTAGAGACAGAATATATTTCGTCTCTAATAGAGATGGAATTAGAGACAGAAAAAACAGTTAGAGACAGATATTTTTATTTTAGAGACAGATATTTTCATTTTAGAGATAGATTTTGTCCGTCTCTAACAGTTTAGAGACGAGGAAATTACCGACGGGATCAAATCCGTCTCTAACCTACTTAGTGACGAAATATTTGCATTTTAGAGACAAATTTTGTCCGTCGGTATTTAAGATTTTTCTAGTAGTGTATTAGTAATTTGTAGAATATATAACAATTAGGTTATTAAGTGATGATACAAACTTGTAGAACTTTCTAGATTACTTGAGTAGTTAGTAGAACAAGTGAGCACTAGATTTGTACTAGGACATATCATGAAATATCTAGAATATCTCATCTACATCTATAAATATGTAGCCATGGCTCATTTGCATATGTATCAAAGTGAAGAGCAATACAATCTATATTTGCTCTAAGTGATCTTTGCACTATCCACTACTATATTTCAACTATCAACTAAAGTGTTTTACACTATCCAACTATTTTCTAAACTATCACTACTACCCTCAACTATTCAAATACTAACACAATCCAAGGTCTGTCTGTATATTTGCATTATGTATATCCATATATATGATTAAAAATAAAATAACAATGTATTTTTATTTGTAGTATTAATTTTTGGAATATTTGCTTGATAGCTCTTAAGCCTTTGAGGATAAGAGTTGGAGGTTCTTTGCAAGATCAAGTGGTGTATGAGGTAGGAAATTTGAAGTCCCCTTATCAACCATTTAGAAAGATGAAAGGTGGATTGTTTGGATTTTCAAAGGGATGTTTACAAATGAAAAGGTGAGATGAGCTGAATCATTTTTTCAACAACACAGGGTGAGTGAGAATTTTCCTATTTATGAAAAGTCATTTGCTACCACTTTTTGTAGCATGGTAGGAACAATGACTAAATCAACATTTTAGTAGTTGAAAATTTGAAATTGTAAAGATTGGTCAATTTAGCTCTTTAAATTTGCGTAATAGCAATTTAGTCTCTTAAGTTGAACGACAGTAAGTCAATTAAGCTATTTTTCCAAATTTAGCACCACGGTTTTAAAAATTCTATGTTTGTCTCGATGCAGCAGTAGACTATTAAAGTCAATATGTAAATTTTTCACCGACTTTGATGGATGTTTACTAAAGTCTAAAAACATATTTCGGTGTAAGGACTAAATTAATTGATATTTCGTAAATTTGAAAGAGTAAATTGCTTATTTACAATATATGCAAGTAGACATACCTATATAAAGAAAAATCATTTTTATGCTGGAACTTTAGTTTGAGTTAATCACTTGCAGGGCCATGATCACTTTTGGTTTGAATGCACTCCTTGAGAGGCACCTGATTAGCCACAATGTTTGGGGAGGAGACTGGGACAATACAAATACAGATGATTTAATAAACTACACTATTTCAAACAGAAGTATATGCATTTGATTCGTGGGAATTTGGTAATACAAACAGAAGAAAAACTATTTGTTATGACTTATGATCAAGTATATTTCATTCGAACTTAATTTTATGCATGGTGTCATATAGGTAATGAGTTGAGTGGTAAAGGCATTGGTGCGAGTGTTAGTGTTGTACAGTATGGGAAAGACTTGATAAAGCTTATGCAAAATTTACAGACACTTGATATGTTGGGTACCAGAGTAACAAAATAATTATCACACAGCTAAAATAAGAGACGAGAAAACATGAACCGAACATACAATATTTATGTGGAAATCCCTCAACAAATAAGGGGAGAAAACCACGGGGCAAAGTAGAGAACTTTCACTAAGTGGAAGAAATTACAAGACTTCTCTCTAAATACAAGGAGAGTACAAATATTACACTCTCTCTTGAATATAGGAGAATACTAACACTAGGAGAAAATGTATTTTCTCTCTATATTTTTTTCTCTCACTCTCAACAAGAGCAAACACTTGTTGTTGTGTTACTTTGTTTTTGGGATGAATGAAATGTTACAAATGCATTGCTATTTATAGAAGTTAAATAGCACTATTTCAACAACTTGAATTTATGGCACCGTAACAATTTGTCAAAAGCTACTGCCATATGCAATGTGAATTCAACAAAAGTGTGCTTTACACTTTTCACATGTTCACAATGTTCACAATCTCCCACTTAAAGCCACTTTTGTAAGCTTTCAAAATCTCTCTACCTTGCCAACTCCCTGTTGCTACGTTTTCGATAGGCTACACGAGGATCTACACCATATAAACTTGTCAGCATTGATCGGCTTTGTCATCGCATCTGCTAGGTTATCATTGGTGTGAATCTTCTGCATATCCACACTTCCTTCCTTCACTACTCCTCGAACAAAATGGTATTGAACGCCTATGTGCTTTGTCCTGGAGTGAAAGGCTGGATTTCTTGCAATGTGCAAGGCACTCTGAGTGTCACAATACACAACAATTTTCTGCTGTCTGTGCCCGAGTTCCTCCATTAACCTTTGTATCCAAATAGCTTCCTTGCATGCTTGAGTAGCTGCCATGTACTCAGCTTCTGTCGTTGACAGAGCTACAACAGTTTGTAACTTGGATAACCAACTTACTACTCCTCCTGCAAGTGTGAACACATAACCAGTAGTAGATTTTCTCTTATCATGATCGCCTGCAAAATCTGAATCTACATAACCCCTGACAGATAATTCCAATCCTCCGAAACATATTGCAACACCTGAGGTTCCTTTAATGTATCTCAGGATTCTTTTAACAGCATTCCAATGCTCTTTACCCGGATCTGCCATAAACCGACTAACCACTCCCACTGCTTGTGCAATGTCTGGTCTTGTACATATCATGGCATACATAAGACTTCCCACCGCCGATGCATACGGTACTCGAGACATTTCCATCCTCTCCGCTTCATTGCTAGGACTCATACTTGAGGATAATTTAAAATTCACAGGAAGAGGGGTATGGATTGGCTTACAATCTTGCATATTGAAGCGGCGCAAGACTTTCCTTAGATAATTCTTTTGAGAAAGCCAAATCTTCCTGTCTTTTCTGTCTCGGTGAATTTGCATCCCTAAAATCTTGTTTTCTGGTCCCAAGTCTTTCATATTGAACTCCCTAGCCAATTGTGCCTTCAATTCCTGGACCCGATCTTTGTTGGGGCCTACCACCAACATGTCATCCACATACAACAACAAAATGATGAAATCATTATCATCAAACCTTTTGTAGTAAGTACAATGGTCTGAACTTAGTCTGTTGTAATCGAGGCTAATTATGAAAGAATCAAATCTCTTGTACCAACATCTAGGCGCCTACTTTAGACCGTACAAAGATTTGGTCAACCTGCAAACCAAGTTTTCTTTTCCTTTTTCTTTAAATCCTTCTGGTTGGAGCATATAAATTTCTTCTTCAAGTTCTCCATGAAGAAAAGCAGTTTTTACATCTAGTTGTTCAAGATGTAAATCAAATACAGCACACATCGCCAACACTACTCTGATAGTAGTAAGTCTGACAACTGGCGAAAAAATCTCATTGAAGTCAATACCTTCTTTCTGAGCATATCCTTTGACCACCAATCTTGCACGATACCTTTCCACTTGATCATTGCCATCACGTTTTATCTTGTATACCCATTTGTTACCGATGGCTTTTCGACCCTTTGGAAGTTCAACAAGATCCCATGTCTTGTTTCTATGTAAGGCTTCAATTTCTTCATGCATTGTTGTCATCCATTGAGAAGCATCTGAACTGTTCAAAGCCTCTGGAAAGGTTGACAGTTCCCCTTCTTCATTTAGAAGATAATATGCATCATGACTTGCCATAACATAATCTGAGTGCCAAGTTGGTTTCATCGTCTGACGTGTTGATCGACGAACATTTCCATCATCGACCTCATATGGTTCTTCATGCACTGGTTCTGCTTCAAAAGAATCACTTTCTTTGGATTTTTCTTCCATCTGCACTATAGCAGTCTCTTTGGAAGTGCTATCATTTTTCTGCTCACTTTGTAGTTCATTTTATACAAAGACTACATCCCTGCTGATAACAACCTTGCGGGCAGTGGGATCCCACAGGCGATACCCCTTAACATTATTAGCATAACCCAAGAAGATACATTTTCTGGACTTTGAGTCCAACTTTGTTCTTTCTTGGGAGTTGTACATGACATATACAGGACAACCAAACACATGCAGAGAAGAATAATCAACTGGCTTTCCTTTCCACACCTCCATCGGTGTCTTCAAATCAATCGCCGTTGATGGTGATCGATTTATTACATAGCAGGCAGTTTTAACGGCTTCTGCCCAGAAAGATTTGGCCATTCCAGCTGTTTTCAGCATAGCTCTTGTTCTATCCATGAGAGTTCTATTCATCCGCTCTGCTACACCATTCTTCTGAGGTGTATGTGCAATTGTGAATTGCCTTACAATACCCTATTGTTTGCAAAATTCCAGAAAATTGCCATCTACATATTCTCCTCCATTGTCTGTCCTCAAGCACTTAATCTTCTTCCCAGTTTCAAGCTCTACTTGTGCATTGAATTCCTTGAATACTGGAAACACATCCGACTTCTTCTTGATTGGGTACACCCATAATCTTCTGGAATAGTCATCAATGAATGAGACAAAATATTTTGCTCCTCCCAGAGATATTTCCGGTGACTCCCACACATCAGAATGGATCAAGTCTAGTATGTGTTTGCTTCTAGTAGTTACTCTCGCAAACTTCAATCTATGATGCTTGCTTATCACACAGTGCTCACGGAATGGTAATTTTACTGTCTTGAGCCCGTGAAGGAGATTTCGTTCCGCAAGGACTTTCAAGCCACGTTTCGTCATATGGCCTAATCGGCGATGCCACATCTTCGTTGTTTCTTCTTGGCTTACCGTTGCAACTGATGCATCTGCCTCTTGCAATGTATCTCCCAGAAGCATGTATAGATTACTTGTGACCTTTTCTGCTTTCACATCACCACATGATTGCCTTTCACTACTTTCAAGATGCCACTTTCAGTGTGGATCTTGCACCCGAGGTCATCCAATTGCCCAATGGACAATAAATTCTTCTTCAACCCAGTTACATGACGCACCCCTTGTATTTTTCGTACAGTACCATCATGCATCTTTAATCTGATAGTACCGATTCCAGCAATTTCTAAGGCATGATCATTTCCCATGTACACAGACCCTTCCGAGATAGGATCATAAGAGTAAAACCAATCTCGGTGTGGAGTCATGTGCCATGTTGCTCCTGAATCCATTATCCAGACATCGTTGAGTCTTTTACCGCCTTTAGAACTAATTGCTACTTCGCTATACAAGATGTCACCATCATCTGAATTACTTGCAACACATCCTTAAGATGTTGAAGCTTCAGAACTCTTCTCTCCAATCTTCTTATTATTCTGACACTCTTTCTTTAGGTGCCTTTTCATGCCACAATTGTAGCATTTAAGGTTCTTCCATCTTCGAGATTTTGACCTACCATGATTTTGACTCCCATTGGGGCCACGTTCCGTTGATCTACCTCTCGTCATCGTCAAAGCCTCTGCTTGCTTTGAACTCTCTGACCTTTCTTCCTTGTTCTTACGCTTGGATTCTTCTTCAAGAATTGCACCGGCGACATCATCAAAGTGAAGAGTATCAGCTATATTATTATTTGTAATGTTGATGATGAGTTGATCATACGAATCTGGTAAACTTTGAAGTAGAAGTTCCGCACGCTCATTTTCCGCTATTCTGAAATCTGAAGCTGTTAGCTGAGAAAATAGCGTATTCAGGGTGTTGATGTGATCCGTCATTGATGTGGATTCACTCATCCGAAGACTGTAGAGCCTTCTCTTTAAGAATATTCTGTTGTGAAGAGATTTGACCTCGTACAATTTTATTAGAGCATCCCAAATCTCCTTTGCTGTCTTCTTTTCAGCAATACTTGACAATACCGAGTCTGTCATTGCTAGGTGCAAATTGGCCACAACACTGTCATCCATTTCTTTCCATTTTTCATCAGTGATATCTGCAGGTCTGCCATCTATTGCGTCTAGGCAATTATCTTTTCTCAAGATTGCCCTTATCTTCAATTTCCACAGGGAAAAATTTCTCCCATTAAATTTCTCTATCTCAAATTTCGCTGTCATGGTTTTTTTTTTTCACCAAATAATTTTTTTTTCACATGTACGTACTGTGTGTACAAGAATAATTCTCTTTTGATGTGGAAGATCAGCCTATGCCGCAACCACAGAGCATGCAAGAATTTTCTTAACACCGATACCTAACAAGTTTGCCGCAGCGGAACAACGACCTTAACCAGTGGCTCTGATACCATTGTTGGGTACCAGAGTAACAAAATAATTATCACACAGCTAAAATAAGAGACGAGAAAACAGGAACTGAACACACAATATTTACGTGGAAATCCCTCAACAAATAAGGGGAGAAAACCACGAGGCAAAGTAGAGAACTTTCACTAAGTGGAAGAAATTACAAGACCTCTCTCTAAATACAAGGAGAGTACAAATATTACACTCTCTCTTGAATATAGGAGGATAGTAACGCTAGGAGAAACCTCACAGGAGAAACTGTATTTTCTCTCTATATTTTTTCTCTCACTCTCAACAAGAACAATCACTTGTTGTGTTACTTTATTTTTGGGATGAATGAAATGTTACAAATGCATTGCTATTTATAGGAGTTAAATAGCACTATTTCAACAACTTGAATTTATGGCACCGTAACAATTTGTCAAAAGTTACTGCCATATGCAATGTGAATTCGACAAAAGTGTGCTTTACACTTTTCACATGTTCACATGATAAACTTCTTGAGGTTTCAGGTTCAGCCGTTCAGGCGTTGTCGACGTGATGACTCATCATGTATATAATTTGGGAGCAGGTTTACATATAGTTCTTTCTACTATAGTCATTACTTGAGGATATTTAACATTTGTTAGAATTTATTTAGGTAGTGATGGGAATCTTATAAACCATTCATGAACACGGTCCTTGGCAATCTTTGAGCAAGGTAGAGACAATATTTGGCAATCTTTTAGAAACCATTCATGAACACGGTCCTTGGTCGGTTGCTTGGGTTGGAGAAGCCAGCGGAGCATTCAACACATTTGTGAATAGCTTTTGATGTTTGGCCATTGCTTTCCATCATTTCATGTAACAAAAGAGAAATTATTGATATGAAATGCAAAATTCTAAAGTTTAAATTAACTCTAGGTACTTAGATCAACTTGGAATTTCATCCAAATACAACACTAAGGTCTATTGCAGGCAGACCTTAATTGGAGGAAACTATCGCCTTCTTAATACCACCACTTTCACTCCCAATCCTGACTACTACAGGCAAGTTTGAATTGAAAAATGCCAAAATGTTGAAGTTATAACAATTATCATATATATTGCTAATTTTTTTTAATATAGCTAATCCTTGGGACCTGGGTTTCCTGCAATAGCAGGAGCACACAGTTTGCCGCAGTAATAGATCTCGTCCGTTGATTATAGATCGAACGGCTTTGATTAAAAATTACGTTTTTCTGATTAAATCAATCTCGATCGTTAAAATTAAATCGGACGGTTCAGATCAAAAATAGCGTGTTACTGTGTGCAATTATTACATCAGCAAATCCCCACGCTATGTTTTGGATTTTTTTTTTTTTGAACAGCAAACTTTTATTGAGACACTATTTAGTACAAGAAGTACACAATAGGCCAAGAAAGAGTACAACAATAAGACCACAATACAATAACAACAAAACAGCGCCCAGCAAAAACAAACAGAAAGGAAAGGAAAAGCTACAGCACCCAAAACCAGGAAAAGGAAAGCAAACAGAAGGGAACCAGAAACCAAACATCACCCAGACCAGCCAAAACTGAGCAACACCTTGTCTCACCTTGTCATGCAATCGGCCGGATTCCACTCCCATTCATACAAAAGGCACGGTCCCTTAGCCGTATTATGAATAAACCATTGCCACGATAACCTCCGTATTAAATCCACCACCGTCGTCAAATCAGCCACTATGTTATTAAACACACAATCGTTTCTTGTCCTCCATATAGCCCAAATAAACGCCAACCACACAATGGAGATCCCTTTCCTACACTTCTTATTTGATCCGCACCCAACTAGCACCGCATATGACATTGAAACCGAGGGCGGGAGCACCGAAACCACACCTAACCACCTGTTAATTAAGTACCAAACAACAGCTGTGAATTTGCAGTGTAAAAATAAATGGCACGCCGTCTCTACCTTCTCATTACAAATCGGACAGAGTGAGCCTTCAACACTAACAATACCTCTTCGACGGAGATTATCCCTTGTCGGGATTCTATCTAGCAACAATTGCCAAGCTAAAGCACAAACCTTCGAGGGCACACCACTTTTCCAAATAAACTTGAAGGCAAAAGCAAGTAACGAAGACATTGGAGCACGCGTATTTAAAATACGATCAAGATAAACATAAGTTGATTTGACCGTAAACCCGTCTTGCAACCCCGGATTCCAAATCCAACAATCCTCCAAAGTTGACAAAGAAGCGTGAGATAGCTCCTCCAACAACTCTTGGCAAAGAGCTTCTTCCCAAACGAAAAAATTTCGGCGCCACTCCAACCCCCATCTCCACACTCCATTAATCCAACCCCCCATATCACTTACCACCGCCTCTTTTTGAGAGGAAATCCCAAATAGTCGAGGAAATCTAAAGGCGAGGCTAAGATTACCTATCCACACATCCTTCCAAAAAGAAGTATGATTACCATTACCCACCTTTTTGCTTGCCGCTTGTGAAAACCAACCAAGGCCATTGTCCACCCTACAAATGTCACGCCACCACCCCGATGCACTTGTCCGGTAGTCACCCTCTTCCAATCTTACATTCCCAAAAATATTATCTCCATATTTCGCCCCAACCACCTCCTTCCACAATTCATCATCCTTTGTAAGTAACTTCCACCGCCATTTAGTTAAAAGGCTAGTATTCATCAACCGTAAATCTTTTATACCCAAACCCCCATCCAACTTGGGTTTGCAAATCTCCGTCCACTTGACCCAACACATGCGTCTCTTATTGGAAAGCCCACTCCAAAGAAACTTCCGTTGAATTTTAACAACCTCCCGCCACACTTTCATCGGCATCTTGATATATGAGAGGAAAAAAATGGGAAGGGAATTCAACACCGCGTTTATCAACAAAATTCGGCCCCCAAGACTTATATACTTATTGCCCCAAGAACTAAGTCTCCGATTAATCGCTTCCAACATAGGTACCCAAGTTGAATATAGCCGCGGGTTCGCACCAATCGGAAGGCCCAAGTATTTAAAGGGCAAGTGATCAATCCTACAATTCAAGAAGTTGGCGACCATATCAAGAAAATCATTTGTTACATTCAGCCCTATAAGACAACTTTTCCAAAAGTTAACCTTCAACCCGGACACCATTTAAAAACCTCTAAATATTGCTTTTATAGCCCACAAATTATCCACCGTTGCTTCACCTACACACAACGTATCATCCACGTATTGAAGCATGGATACCGGTAATCCTCCTTGGCCAACTTTAAAGGGTTAAAACCGGCCACACTCCACCGCCGTTCTCATGAGTGCTCTTAAACCTTCCGCCACAATAAGAAAGAGGAAATGAGCAAGTGGGTCTCCTTGTTTCAATCCTCTTCTAATATTGATTTCTTACGTCGTACTTCCATTAACAAACACCGACATGTTGCCGGAGCAAATACAAGCCTTCATCCAAGATCTCCATTGTTGGGTTTTTAGATGTGGTAACATCTGTCTAACAACACTGCCAGCTGTGGCCAGCTGGGTTTGAAACCCTAGAACGCGCCCTATAGCGCGCCGCTTTACTTTGAACCCTAATTTCTTTGTTTCAGGTTTAACTTGCGCGCCAAGACAAGGGAAACCTCCCCTATTTACTGAAGCAATATTTTTGAAAGATTTATTTTGAAAATATGTAACAATATATTTTAAAATCAAATCTTTTGGTTCAAGGTTATTTTTGAAGGAGATCAAAGGCGCGCGTTTTCAAGATTTTGAAGACAAATAAATCCTTGTAGTCCAAGCAGCTCAGGACTATAAATATATGAAGACCAAGACCTAGTTCTCTTAAGAGAGTCAAGCCGTATTTGGTTTTTAGGGTTTTAGAGTGTCAAAATCGAGTCTCTTTGTGAGCCTTTCGTGCATTCCGTATATGCATGCTTAGGACTGTGTTTATTGAGTTGTAATGTTACTATCTCTGAAGCTTTGAAGCAAAGAGTTAGTGAGTCTAGCACTTGAAGCCTTTAGGCAAGAGTGTTTAGTTGTCTAGGAGGGTGTCTCCAAACCAACCGTTCATTGAATTGTATTTTATACCCCGGTAGGTGTCTAATGGTGTAGTGTAGCATCATTGTTAAGGAATTGACCTGGGCTGGTCATATCTAGGTTAGACCTAGGTAGAATTTGCACAGATAGTCATTGAGTGAGGAGGGTTAACAGGTAGTTAGACTCCGAATCAATACTGTTATAGTGGATTCGTCCTGGATTGGTATCCCCCAGATTAGGAGCAGTTGCGTCCGAACTGGGTTAACAAACCACACGTGCAATTTACTTTCTGTCTTTATTTATTGCATTGTTATCTGTTCAGTTTACTCTCGTGGAGACAAACGTGGTAACATCTGTCTCCCAGTCCAACGTTGTTGTGACAGGTGTTAGCACATCGGCTATCACATCTGTCCGTCAGTAGTGCCGGAATTTCAATTGGCATCAGAGCAGGCACACTGCCTGTACTTGGGTGAGATCCAAGGGATACTTTATGGCAAACATGGACAAGGAAGGAGGTCTCGTTAATAGGCCACCTTTGTTAGATGGTACTAACTACGACTATTGAAAAGTAAGAATGTGTGCTTTCTTGAAATCTCTTGATGGGAAGACTTGGAAGGCTGTTGTGACAGGTTGGAAACAGCCTATGGTGGTTGACAAAGATGGGAAAGTGACAACTGAGCCAAAACTAGAAGGAGAGTGGTCAAAGGAAGAGGATGATCTGTCCGTAGGAAACAACAAAGCCTTTAACGCCTTATTCAATGGGGTTGACAAGAACATGTTCAGACTTATCAAGCAGTGCACTGAAGCTAAGGAAGCATGGGAAATTCTGAAGACCACACATGAAGGTACTTCAAAAGTCAAGATGTCCAGGCTGCAACTATTAACCACAAAATTTGAGAATCTGCAGATGATGGAAGATGAAAACGTTCATGACTTTCACATGAACATACTTGACTTTGCCAACTCCTTTGAAGCTCTAGGCGAAAAGATTAGTGAAGAGAAGCTCGTAAGAAAAATGCTTAGGTCTTTGCCTAAGAAATTCGATATGAAAATGACTGCTATTGAGGAGATGCAGAACATATCCACTCTGAGACTTGATGAGCTAGTAGGATCACTACAAACATTTGAGCTTGGAGCAAATGAGAAGACTGAAGAAGAACAAAAATTTGGCGTTTGTCTCTAAGGATTCTGATAATCTCAATGAACAAGACATGGATGAAAGTGTGTCTGAGGCTCTGGCCCTAGTAGGAAAGCAATTCAAAAGGATGATGAGAAGAAGGGATGGAAGACCCAGGACAGATGTGCAACACATCTCAGACGACACTGGGAAGCAGACCAATCCTCAGAGGCGCAAAGATGAAGAAAATTCAAATCAGACCAGAAGTGTACAATGCTATGAGTGCAGTGGGTTTGGTCACTACAAAACTGAATGCCCAAACTTCCTGAAGAAACATAAGGTTGGAAGAATTGGACTGATTGCTCAAACTTCATTGAGAGCATCATCCAAAGAAGAATGGTACTTTGATAGTGGATGCTCGAGGCACATGACAGGTATCAAAGATTATCTAGTTGATCTGAAATCTCATCCCACAGGTCATGTAGTATTTGGAGATGGAGCCAAAGGACAAATCATGGGTGTATGAAAGATGGTAAATGACAGGCTACCTGAACTTGGAGATGTACTGTTTGTAAAGGGACTGACTGCTAATCTTATCAGCATAAGTCAGTTGTGTGACCAAGGTCTAAAGGTCAACTTCTCACAACCAGAGTGTGTAGTCACTGATGCTAAAGGTGTCATTCTGATGAAGGGAATACGATCTAAAGACAATTGCTATCTCTGGGTACCCAACCAGAAGACACATGTTGCAACATGTATGGTTGCCAAGGAAGATGAAGCAAAACTATGGCACCAAAGGTTAGGTCACTTGAACCTCCGAAGTATGAAGAAAGCTGTCTCTGTTGATGCTATAAGAGGGTTACCAAAGCTTGACATTGTGGAAGGAACAGTATGTGGAGAATGTCAGATAGGAAAACAAACGAAAGTCTCACGCAAGATGTCGCCACATCTGACTACCAACAGGGTTCTGCAATTACTTCACGTGGACTTGATAGGTCCAATGCAGGTTGAAAGCCTTGGAGGAAAGAAGTATGCTTTTGTTGTAGTTGATGACTATTCAAGGTACACTTGGATAAACTTTATCAGAGAAAAGACACACACTTACTCTGTTTTTGAAGAACTACGCATTCAACTACAAAGGGAGAAGGATCTCCTCATAAAAAGAATCTGAAGTGATCATGGTAAGGAGTTTGAGAATTCTAAGTTCTTGGATTTCTGTGCTAACCAAGGTATCAAACATGAGTTTTCTTCACCTATCACCCCTCAGCTAAATGGGGTAGTAGAGAGAAAGAATCGTACTATCCAAGAATGTGCTAGAGTGATGTTGCATGCAAAGAAGCTTGCTTACCGGTTCTGGGCTGAGGCCATGGACACAGCTTGCTACATACACAACCGTGTTACTTTAAGAGCAGGTACTACAACCACTCTATATGAACTATGGAAGGGAAGGAAGCCAACAGTGAAGCACTTCCACATCTTTGGAAGTAAGTGCTACATCTTGACAGATAGAGAGCAAAGAAGAAAGCTGGACCCAAAGAGTGATGAAGGAATATTCCTAGGGTACTCAACAAACAGTCAGGCTTACAGAGTTTACAATAACAGAACCCAGACTGTAATGGAATCCTCAAATGTGGTTGTTGATGACTCAGGATTAGCCAGTGATCCAACTGTGGTACCAGATGTTGACACATATGTCCCTTATGTAGAGACAGAGGTTGAAGAATATACTCATGAAGTCAGCACGCAGAATGAATTGACTGAACCTGCAGCTCCAACCAGTCCAGTTCATAATGCTCTAGTACCACCTAGTACTCCTGCAACCAAAGGCCCTTCCATCAGAGTACAAAAGAATCATCATATTGATCAAATAATTGGTGATCCTAATTCAGGTATCACTACAAGAAGGTCTCTGGATATGATAGCTAATGCTTTCTTTGTATCAAAGATTGAACCAAAAAATATGAAGGAAGCCCTAACTAATGAGTACTTGATTGAAGCCATGCAAGATGAGTTGAATCAATTCAAAAGGAATGAAGTATGGGACTTGGTACCTAGACCAAGGGGAGTAAATGTAATTGGTACTAAATGGGTGTACAAGAACAAAACTGATGAGCAAGGCACTGTCACCAAGAACAAGGCAAGGGTCGTAGCTCAAGGATACACTCAGATTGAAGGAGTGGATTTTGATGAGACTTTTGCTCCAGTGGATAGATTGGAGTCGGTTAGACTACTTCTTGGAGTGGCTTGTATTCTAAAATTTAAGCTGTTCCGGATGGATGTGAAAAGTGCCTTCCTAAATGGGTACTTGAATGAGGAGGTCTATGTAGAGCAACCAAAGGGATTCGTGGATCCTAGTTATCCTGATCATGTGTACAAGTTGAAGAAAGCCCTATATGGGCTCAAACAAGCTCCCAGAGCTTGGTATGAAAGGCTCACTATCTTTCTGGTGGATCAAGGTTACAGAAAGGGTGGAAATGACAAGACCCTGTTTGTAAGGGAAGAGAAAGGAAGGTTGCTGATTGCCCAGATCTATGTAGATGACATAGTATTTGGAGGGATGTCTGACCAGATGGTGCAACATTTCGTTCACCAGATGCAGTAAGAATTTGAAATGAGCTTAGTTGGTGAACTCACATTCTTTCTTGGCTTACAGGTGAAACAAATGAGTGATACAATTTTTATTTCACAGAGCAAATATGCAAAGAATATTGTCAAGAAGTTTGGAATGGACAGTTCTCCTCACAAAAGAACACCAGCTGCTACTCATCTCAAGCTGACTAAAGATGAGAAAGGTGTTGATGTGGACCAAAGCCTCTACAGAAGTATGATTGGAAGCTTGTTGTATCTCACAGCCAGTAGGCCAAATATAACATTTGCTGTAGGAGTATGTGCCAGATACCAGGCTGCACCAAAAGTGAGTCATCTCACACAAGTCAAGAGAATTCTCAAGTATGTGAATGGTACCAGTGATTATGGCTTGTTGTACTCTCATGGTGAAAGCTGTAGACTACTTGGCTACTGTGATGCTGACTGGGCAGGTAGTGCTGATGATAGGAAGAGCACCTCAGGTGCATGTTTCTTCTTGGGCAACAATTTAATCTCATGGTTCAGCAAGAAGCAGAATAGTGTGGCCTTATCCACAGCTGAAGCAGAGTATATTGCTGCTGGAAGTAGTTGTTCTCAACTATTATGGATGAAGCAAATGTTGAAGGAGTACAATGTTGAGCAAGATGTGCTAACATTATACTGTGACAACTTAAGTGCAATCAATATCTCTAAAAATCCTATTCAACACAGCAGGACCAAGCATATTGATATCAGACACCACTTTATCAGAGACCTTGTAGAAGACAAGGTAATTACTCTTGAGCATGTAAGCACTGAAAAGCAGATTGCAGATATATTCACCAAAGCTCTTGATGCGAACCGCTTTGAGGAAATGAGGAGCAAGTTAGGCATCTGCCTATTTGAAGAGCTGTAGGTGTACAGCGTGTGTAATGTGCAACAACTCATGATCATACAAGTTGCACAGTATTGTTGTTCTACTCCAGTTTTAATTGTCAAATTTATTGGCTAAAAAGGGGGAGTAGTATTGGTTCTGGCAGGTACAGGTGTGTCACATGTGGATACACAAGACAGGTTGTGGTACTAGTGTAGATTTCATTTTTTTACACAGGTACTATATTGAGGGGGAGTAATAACAAGTGATGCAGGTATTAAGGGGGAGTAATCACTATACTCTTCTATACAGGTTCTCTGCATTGCACCCCATTTCTGGGAAACTTTGGTTCTCAGTATGCATAACTCCAGGGGGAGTATTAACGCTAGGTATTTCTATCTGGCGTCTTGTTGTATGCTCATATTAAGTGAGCTTGTATTTCTCTTGAAGGCTGAAAGAGCTTTTAAGTCTGAAGACCAGATGCGGTGACAGATGTTGTCTCATCTGATGGTCTGATGGTGCCTTGTGCTCTCTGCACATTGGCAATGCTTGTGCTTGTGCTCTCTGCACTTGCATGTTTTACTAGGAATTTAGGTTCTCAGAATATCAGGGATTTATTTTTCCTGAGCCACGTTTTTGTGGTATATCACTATGTAAGGAACTCAATGTTCCATATTTGAGTCCACTATAGGAGTCTATCTTTTCTAAGTGTTGACCTTGAGGCTAGCAGCATCTAACCGCTGCCTCTGATCACTTGTAAGTTACCTAGTGTAACATATTGCAAAATGTGTAGTTTCTTCTTCATCAAATCACTTAGTCAAAAGTTGAAGAAATTTGTTGAAGACTTCTCTTCAGAACGTGCTAAGGTTGTTTTAGCCAAAATTTGCCAAAGGGGGAGATTGTTGGGTTTTTAGATGTTGGCTTCATTTTGCAAAAACAAGATGCTAGTCTAAAGGTTGAGACAGATGTGGTAACATCTGTCTAGCAACACTGCCAGCTGTGGCCAGCTGGGTCTGAAACCCTAGAACGCGCCCTATAGCGCGCCACTTTACTTTGAACCCTAATTTCTTTGTTTCAGGTTTAACTTGCGCGCCAAGACAAGGGAAACCTCGCCTATTTACTGAAGCAATATTTTTGAAAGATTTATTTTGAAAATATGTAACAATATATTTTAAAATCAAATCTTTTGGTTCAAGGTTATTTTTGAAGGAGATCAAAGGCGCGCGTTTTCAAGATTTTGAAGACAAATAAATCCTTGTAGTCCAAGCAGCTCAGGACTATAAATATATGAAGACCAAGACCTAGTTCGCTTAAGAGAGTCAAGCCGTTTTTGGTTTTTAGGGTTTTAGAGTGTCAAAATCGAGTCTCTTTGTGAGCCTTTCGTGCATTCCGTATATGCATGCTTAGGACTGTGTTTATTGAGTTGTAATGTTACTATCTCTGAAGCTTTGAAGCAAAGAGTTAGTGAGTCTAGCACTTGAAGCCTTTAGGCAAGAGTGTTTAGTTGTCTAGGAGGGTGTCTCCAAACCAATCGTTCATTGAATTGTATTTTATACCCCGGTAGGTGTCTAATTGTGTGGTGTAGCATCATTGTTAAGGAATTGACCTAGGCTGGTCATATCTAGGTTAGGCCTAGGTAGAATTTGCACAGATAGTCATTGAGTGAGGAGGGTTAACAGGTAGTTAGACTCCGAATCAATACTGTTATAGTGGATTCATCCTGGATTGGTATCCCCAAGATTAGGAGCAGTTGCGTCCGAACTGGGTTAACAAACCACACGTGCAATTTACTTTCTATCTTTATTTATTGCATTGTTATCTGTTCAGTTTACTCTCGTGGAGACAAACGTGGTAACATCTGTCTCCCAGTCCAACGTTGTTGTGACAGGTGTTAGCACATCGGCTATCACATCTGTCCGTCAGTAGTGCCAGAATTTCATCCATTTTTCCCCAAAGCCAAGCCGTCTCAACATATTGTCTAGGAACCCCCAATCAACCGAGTCGTATGCCTTCTCAAAATCGACTTTAAGAATCAAACACTTTTTCCGGGATTTTTTGGCATAATCAACTATTTCATTCATCACCACCACCCCATCCACAAGTTGTCTTCCTTTAATAAATGCCGATTGTGTGTTAGGGATTACATCCCCAATCACTTTAGCTAACCTAGCCGTCAATACCTTTGCCACAACCTTATAAAGGCAACCAAGGAGGGAAATAGGTCGGAAATCACCAAGAGATTGAGGAGATGCCACTTTCGGAATAAGGGTGAGAAAATAAAAACAAATACTTTTAGGAAGGCTAGCATTTCCATGAAATTGATCAAACATAATACGCACATCTCCTTTTAACAAGTCCCAAAACTCCTTAATAAATGCAAAGTTAAACTCGTCCGGTCCCGGGCTTTTTGAACCATCACATCCTCTAACAACCTCCGTAATTTCTTCCATTGTAAAACTAGCCTTCAATCTCTCACCTTATCACCCGACAATTGTGGAAAATCAATGCCATCAAGGTTAGGTCGTTGCCAATTAGTATCATTAAAATGATCATTGAAAAAAGCAACAACCTCGCCTCTAACTAGAGCCGGGCCTTCCACCCACCCCCTTGGAGTCTTCAACGCCTTCAAAGAATTCCTCCGTTTACGATTTTTGATACAATTATGGAAAACAATTGAGTTTGAGTCACCTTCCTTAATCCATTTGGAACGGGCCCGTTGGAAAGTAAGGACTTCTAAATTCTTAAGGAGACACCACAATTCTTCGAAAAGCTTCTTTCTAGCCTCCACCTCATTATCCACCAACTCCACGGCTTCACTTTTAAGGTCTAATTCAAGGATCCCTTTGATAAGCCTCTTCTTCTTCTCTTCCCCTTCCCCAAAAGTCGCGACATTCCACACTTTAATAGCACCCTTAATATTTTTGAGTCTTTCTTTGAGTATGTGACCCATCCACCCATCACAATTACATTCATGCCACGCCTTAAGCACCACATTCTTAAACTCATTATGATGGAGCCAAGAGTTATTGAAGCGAAATGGTTTTGGACCCCAATCATCGGTATCCAACCTACTCATCGCCACTCCATTCAGATGGAACCACGTAAACCTCCGACCAACTAGAGGAAGATCAACCACATCTAATTCTCCCAAAAATTCATCAAATTCCCGCATCTCCGAATTATTAACCACAAGGGGAGGCATTGTGATACCCCTCCTTTCATCGATATTTCTAACCGCATTAAAGTCCCCCAACACACACCACAACCCTTCTCCAAATCCCCTCTTGGACATTAAAATGTTCTCCCAAAGAACTCTTTTATCTCGGATATTACACTTTGCATAGACATTAACAATATAGCATCTCTTATTCACATCCAAAATGTCAAGGCACACACCTCTTCCTCCAGGTTGATCAATTTCACAATCATTACTTCGATCTACCTCCTCTTCCTCCACTTCTGTCGAAACAATAGGGTCTGACTCCAATAAGCCAGAGAGTTGGTTGTTCCGCGTCACACGACCATCAGATTTCTTCTTTGGTTTCGAAGCATTGTTTCTCAGAGCATGAAAAAGAAATTGTTTGCTCCCAGGAAAATATGGGTGGTAAGGTGAGGGCTTCTTCATTGTTTTTTAAATTCTCCCTCCTTTACTTCTATCTGTAATGGGCAAAATAGATGTTTGAGAAGGATTGCTTCCCATTTCAGATTGGGCTGGAATGGGGTACTGAACTGCTGTTGGGCTTTGAAGACAAAAAGCCTTTTTTCCCAAGACCTTTAAATTTGATGTATTACTCCTCACACCCCCCACTACCGTTTCTAAAGGAAAATCACCCAACTTGGTCTTCAGGAATTTAGGTGACTGGGACCCATTAGAAATATCCTCCACCTCATGAGAAGACCCTACTCCAACATCCTCCCTTCCTCCCTTGGCACGTGGGATGCAATTTGAATTATCCTCAACACACACATGCCCCCCCAACACTGACACACTTTTCTCCCTACCTCCTCTGTGACAGGCACTAAGGCTCTACTATTATCCACAATATTATACTCCTTTTCAGCAACGTTGACCTCAGAAGACACAGTGGCCAAAGGATTTCCCAAAAAAGTGGGAACGTGATCTGACCCATGCACAACCTGCTCTGCCTCCAATCGTAAAAACAACCCCCTCTCCTTGTCGAGTCTGCACGCCGCCTGTGTCTAAGGCCCCTTGCCTACTTTCTGACCAGTCGCTATCATCACCAACTTCCGACCTCCCCTCCCCCTCTTTCTGATCCACCAACTCCGCCGCCGGAGTCTTTAACTGATCTTTCATCTTCTCCCATAACACACCCTCTGCAGCTCCTCACCTCCTCCTGAACCTCACCGCCAATATCTTCCATAACATGAATTTTAAACTTAACACCAAGAACCATTATCGAAATGGAAGCATCAATAACTTTGGGCGCCTCTGTAGTAATGTGGATTTTAGCCACATCTCCTCTTTTCATTGATGAAGTATTTGAATCAGTTTGGATAAAGACTCCAAACTTAAAAGCTATTGTTCGGAAGAGGGCATCGCCCCACGCATGGAGTGGAACGCCGTAGCAACAAAGCCAAGTCACCCTCTGTTTTGACACAAAGTTGGGGGTCCATTCTTCAAACTTCTCAAACCACGTACACCACCACCCTACCGTACCAACAATCTCCTGCACCTCCCCCGCAACGGCACTGGAAATAAGCACTTTCAAGTGACCCAAGGGCGTAATGACAATGTTATGATACATATCCATCATGAAGTTTCTCTGGATAGTTACATAATCCTTAGGTTCCGAAAGAAACCCCACAAAGGATCCTTTTAGTTTAGCTAGAGCCCTTTCATCAGGTTCTACCTCCCAAACCACCTCACTACTACTACCTTCCTCCATCCCTCCACCACCCTTAACCTTCTTACCACCCCCTACCACCAGAGCTTCCTTGAAGAAAACTCCTGCGGCCACCACTGCTTCACACCCTTTGTTCGGGTTAGTGATAGTCTTCCCCTTCCCTGAGCTGTCTCCCTTACTCTCCTTCTCTTGTGAGCCTTTAGCGAATCGTGCAAGATTTACACGAAGCTTATAGGTTCCGATCCAAATATCAGACAATAACTGGAGCTGCTCCTTTGCATCTCTAACATCCCGGAACTTAACGAACCCGAACCTCCTCCCTTGTCTATCCCGTTTGTCCGGAATATAAACTTCGCCGACTCGTCCGTAATGAGCAAACTTAGGCCATAAATCTGCAGCTTGGACTTCGTCTGGGAAATTGGTAATGAAAAACGATGTCGCCACTTGGTCAAGTCTATGGACATAGTCTCTCCGATCGTCACCCTGTTTTCTTCTTTTCTCCACCCACACTCTCCCCTCTTTCTCTCTCATCTCGCTATGTTTTGGATTTGATTTTGAGCAATGCACTTTTGTGGAATCAATTCATGGGGAAAAGTGTTCTTGCAGTTTCTAGAGTCAGCACAGGTAGTTGTTATGAGATAAGTCGTAAACTGTGTGTTTGCTGGGGGCTTTGAACTAGCACTATTATAGTGGATTCCTTCTTGGTTTTGTAGCCCCCAGAGTAGGTGAGTTGCACCAAACTGGGTTAACAAATAACCTGCGTTATTTACGTTTATGTTATTTATATTTTACTTGTCCATTATGTTCTGCGTTAGCACGATGTTGGAACATTAGACTCAACATCTTATCGTGTTCTGGTGTTGAAATATTGTATGTAACATCTGTATAGCGTGTGCCAGAATTTCAATAGCTAATCCTATGATTTGGATTTGATTTTGAGCAGTGCACTTTTATGGCATCAGCTCATGGGGAAAAGTGTTCTTGAAGTTTCTAGTGATGTTTTTTCGTCATTTTTACGCACTTATGCGCATTGTTCAAAAGGCAGAGTAAGTTTGCAAATTTGACATATAAATATTCAACAGTTCAGCTGACTGATACAAGATCATATAGAAAACTGCATGCTGACAGTAAATTTTATCATAAGCAGTGTAACATCCCACTCTTTCAAGTACCTAATTAATTTTATTAGAGCCTTGTCTAATAAAATAGAATTAATTGGTGGTGATTAATTAAATTAAATCTTGGGAATTAAATATATTATGTGTAAAATTAGGAATTCTAATTGGACCTAAACTACACATTAGTATAATTATTTTCCCCTTGTAATTTAACTATTCATAAGGATCAATTTTCCCTCCCTCTCATGACTCATCCCATGACTCACTTAGACTTTCTCTCCAAATGCAACACCTCACCCATTAACTATGACTCACATTTCCACTCTTGTAACTTTTCATTACAACACCAAAACTCTAAATTTCTCTCCTCATATCACATGCAATAGTCTCTCAATCTCTCATTCATTTCTGAAGCAAAATCACTGAACCTCCCATCTCATTATTCTCTCCTCAAACCCAAACCACAATCTTGCCCTCCAAAGAAATTTCTCTTCTTATGATCAAGAGTTTTACCTTCTAAACTCTTAACCCATTCTAACCCTTACAGAGAATCAGTAAGTTCTTGCATGCTAATCAGAAATTGGGAATTCCTTGAAACATTTATCCTTCTATGTACAAGTTAGAAAGTGCTGCACACATTTCTCTGTTCATGCTGATTTCTGGGTTCGTGGGTTCTGCTGTGGGTTTGCGGTAGA
Source organism: Trifolium fragiferum (assembly GCA_954870985.1). Taxonomy (NCBI): domain Eukaryota; kingdom Viridiplantae; phylum Streptophyta; class Magnoliopsida; order Fabales; family Fabaceae; genus Trifolium; species Trifolium fragiferum. Next base: position 11,262,845 of record OX940791.1, on the reverse strand, counting down.
TGTGTAGAGCCCAAGGAGCGAGTTAAAGCTTCATAAGAGGTAGGTTTTTAGGCTAGTTTAGTTAATTTTCCCCAAATTAAATATTTGCATGTTAACTTAGGAAAATTAGGAATTAATTGTGTGAGGAGAATTAGATCCCAAATTCTCTTCTATTGTGTTCTATATTAATTATTTTACGTATTTGCACTATCTCAGAAGTTGATTGTAGGTGTAGCTTTTCAAAATTGATGATTTTCGTAAAACAGAGCACTTTCTGCATGAACTCGCCATAGCGAGTTTCTAGCGAGTATTCATGGCGAGCATCAAGTTCTGGGCTGATGAAACTCGCCATGGCGAGCAACTGATCGCCTAGCGAGTTGATTTAGGCCAGGACCTGTAGTTCGCCATGGCGAACTGGGTAACTCGCCGTAGCGAGCTAAGTGCAGAAATGCCTATATTTTCATTTCTAAAATTATTTTAAAGGCACTCGTTTTATATCATCACTGAGGTAGATAACTTGCAGATATACAATTTAATTAATGTTCAACAGGAGGTCAACACAATTCAAAAATTTAGGGAAATAACTTAGGATTTTAGAACCATGTATGCTCCCCGGGTTTGGGTTAATGATGGTAGTATGCAACTAAATTTAGTATCAGTCAATCATGCGCAGTTTAGTATGCTGCTTTATGGGCTTCCAATGGAACAACCCATTAGGAAAATGATTGTGAGCTTAATGTCGTGGTCGAATCGATCAGCGGACATGGCGGGCCTTCGAGACATGCTCACCTCGAAGTGTCTTAGCGGAATAAAATCAATAAGACATTCTCTGTGATACACCTTTAGATTATGTTTATTATTATGATATGTTAGAATAGTATATGGACTGATTAGGTGCCCCGGCTTTATAGCCTTTATGAGGGTAGTAGAACTCACTGGGACGAAGTGACTGTCTCACCCCACTCCCTTTTCGATATAGGTAAGACGGGTTATTTCGGAGCAGGGACCAGGTTGGATCTGATGATTGGAGCCGCGCTTGGATTGTCAGCTTAGAAGACTTAGTCTTCTTCCTTGTTTTTAATTAACTTGTTATTCTGTTGTCTATTCTTCCGTTGTTTGTACTCGAATATTCAGTTATCTTAATGATAAAACATTATTCAGTTATTTTTGCTTGAAATTTCAATATACTCAGATTCCAGTTATTAATGTTCCGACTAAATATTCTAGATAATTTAGTTGGGGCGTTACAATTGGTATCAGAGCAGGTCGATTCAGTATCGGACCGTGCCATGAGTCATTACAATCCCTTCCGTAGTAGTACGGACCCTTTGGAGTCTGGACTGTTTACGCTGGAACCATCGCGTGCTGAGTCTGATCAGCTCAGTATTGTGCATGGTAGGCAGGGTATTACGGTTAAGAACCGAAGTGGACCTCGGTGGTTAAGTAAGAAGATCGTAGTGGAAGTACATTTCAGAAGCAATCGTTGGCGAGAATTCTCTCTAACCGGATGTTAGAACTGAAATAGTTAAGACCGAAGAAGTAAGGGGTGCAACGCCGGCGAGTATACCAAGAGTTAAGATGGATTATACGGATTAAGTAGGAAATTTTGGAGATGGTAAGGGAACAATTGTTAAGATTATGGAGAGTAAGAACGGTTTAAGGGAAGTACTAATCGCTCGAGGTAGAATTGTTCATGTAAGAACGTAAGTGTGTACGTTATAACAGTAGCCAACTGACACTGTGTGTCAGGCGAACCTTTCCGAACCTGAGAATAACCCTACCTCCCGGTGAACATGTTTACAAGAAACATGTGAGCCAATTAAAAATTCAACCCTCAGTAAATCAAGACTCTTCCTGAATACCTAGTCTTACCTTTCAGCCGCAAGATTCACCAGTGCTTTTAGATCTGTTTAGTACCATACTAGAGGAACTAAGTTGGAATTTTTATCTAATAACTTCCAAATAGATTATCCTATAGGAAACCAACTCTTAATGCCTCCCTAAGGATAAATCTAGCTTTTCAACATCGTAACTCGTATTCCTACCATACCACTAGAAGCCAGGATCCGTTTAGCATAACAACTAGAATTTCTCTTAGATATACCAGACTAGGTCAGTTAATTCAGCAAACCTTTAGGGATTAATCTTGATTAGTGCAATGATTGGGAATCATTTTACAACATCATTCAGATATCTAAGTTAGTTCGAGAGACACCAACCTTGAGTAATAGAAACCAGGTTTGAACCAAATTAACGTATCTAGGTAGCAACCAATATTTATACCTTACCGCTAGAGCCTAGAAGTAAACATTAACAGATAAGCTAATTAGGAATTGCATCTTATAGACTTGGTTACCGACATAGAATTGTTAGGTATATATACTCACTTATCATGAACCAGTAACTTAGTGTTTCAAGCTACCCAACCGTGAAGATAGGAATTAATCGAATTAGACTGCCTTCGATTCAATACTCTCTTACCTTCCGGCATGTCCTGCTACCACTCAGAGAACTACTATAGGACTAGCAAGATAATCTCAGTCTAACATGTTACATTAGAGATCACAACAAATCATTTGGAACATAACCTTACCTGGAATGACAAGTAGAAACGTTCTCGACCATACTTAGTTACCGATAGTTTAGCTAACATTATCATACATTTACTACATTAGCAGCTTAATATCGTGACAAAGGTAGATACCTTGTGAGAGGAATACAGTCGAACCACCCGTAGTATTAAATTCTTTAGGCGCCAGCCATTATCTTATCATCTAGTGCCTTGTCAATAGGAGTTCGTTACAGTAGAGCAAACTGTCTTTTTGAATCAACCCTTAGTGCCGAACCTCTAGCATTGAAGCCTCGATCGGATTAGTAAATCAGGAGTTATCATTAGCGCCTTCAGCCATCTAGATCAATCGTTGAGTAACTATGTTTGTTGCCCGAAACGAAATCACTAAGTTGAATTTATTCCTTATCAGCCACTTGGGATTTTCACTCAATCAGACCTTCGAGTTAGGAATCTGTAGAGTCAGTCAGATTTCCTTTAAGAGTGCCCTCAATACTTCGTTTTGAGCCGGAACCAATAGAAGTCAAAATTCCAAATTCATGACCATTCTTTCAGACCTTCGATAAGCTAAGTTCTTCGAACCAAACTATGTTGGATTGGGTATCCATTAGACATGAGAACATGGAACGGGTTCATTCCCTAACTTGTCTGATTATGCCTCGGGCAGATAATTCATTCTCATACCCTATCATCTGTCAGTCGTACTTATCACCGGAGTAAGTCGAGAAGTTAACTTTCCAAATTCCTCAACATCGGTCAGTTAAACTGACATGGGGAGACTCTGCTTACAAGTAATCCTGTTCAATCTTTTCAGCCCTATCAGTTACGCTGTTAGTAACTAAATATAATTCGTAGAATCCAGTTTAGCTGGAGAGGACACGTGTAGATTCAGTTCAAGCTCTCACTCATCGTATTGATCTTTTAATCAGTATCGTTAGTCAATTATCTGCCGAACTATTCTGTTCAGTGACAGTATCAGTTAATCATATAGGATCTCGTGTATCTGAACGACTCATCATTACTTCAATTGTGTTGTTGATCTTTCGGAGTCTTATTAGCTAAATTCTAGCTAAGTTTCAGATCATTCCGGTTATGTAGAAATAGGAGCTAGTAGAAGTATTAGTATCTACATACCTCATCAAAACCATTCTCTAAATTCGAGTTTGAACCATTTCATTCTCTGCCGACTGTTTCAGTTTCTCGGTACATTATCAATGATAGATTCAGATCATCATAAATCAAATTTCTCGTGTATAGAAAAAGGACTTCCTTGTTACGAATTCCACTCTTACAATTACACATTGACTATTTTTGGACAAGGGATTTAAGCCACTCTCTGTGTTGAGTGTGCAACTCTTCCGTATCTAGTCAGCCATCGTTAGAATCCAATTACTTTAGCCAGACTCTTTCATGTCAACCTATCAGTGAAATTATCCGGCCAACCTAACCATATCATTGAAGGAAGAATTCGAACCTCAGTTATTGATATGTTAAATGTACTACTCGACCACAGTGTTGTGCTAGAATGGACTGAAATAGTAGGTGGAAAATTCTGAAGTACTATGGACTCGGTTGCAGATGAGTCTAACTCATTGGAGAAAGGATCTATAGTGCCTAAGCGTTCTTCGCTCGTTTTATATTTTAATCTATCCTGGAGTATTTTAACGACATGAATGGGACAGTGGTACGTGTGACGTGTCGCGAGCTGCAGCGTTCGGAATTGAGAAAAATCTCTAAGAGAAAGATTTTGGATTGTCATTATCAATACCCAAACTTATTCCATTCAGCTATTCAAATAGTGGCAACCAGGCCAGATACCGACATATGGAAATGTAGTGTGAAATAATAATAAGTACGATATGTCAAGTGTTACCTTGTGGAGTTATCCAATAAAAGAGGTATTATTGGTGGAAGTAAATTAGAAAAGAAGAGACGGTGCGTCACTGTGTTAAATGGATTTGGAGTAAGGACATGATGACGCAGTTGATAAGGGAATGACTATAAGTAGTCGGATCAGAGTGCGCAGCACGAGATCAGACGCAAGTATAGTAGATGATCAAATTTGAACGAATAACCTTTAAGAGAGGAAAATTTTATTCCAAGGAATAAAGGTAATCAAGAGTTCTTGAGAACAACATCGAAATTAGAACTATGAGGTGTTTTCTAACAAAGAATTCGATCTGAAGTATATAAGACCTTATCAGATCCTCCAACGCGTCGATTTTGTAACCTATCAGTTAATTCTAATTATATCCATGTCAGGGTTGCACGACGTGTTTCATGTGTCTCAACTTCAGAAATTCATTCCCGATCTCTATCACTCTATAGAGATTGATCTTCAGCCAGCCTTAACTTATCAACCGAATCTCGTTCGTATTATTGAATGAGAAGTTAAGATCCTTTGGAACAAGAGAATTCCAATAATCAAAGTCGGATGGGCTCAGTCTCATGACGACTAACTCACTCAGGAACGGAAACCTGTCATGGGAAGAAGTTGATCCCATCTTTCCTAAAGGTAAATTTCTGAATTACGAAATTTCCTTAAGGGGGGTAGATTGTAACATCCCACTCTTTCAAGTACCTAATTAATTTTATTAGAGTCTTGTCTAATAAAATAGAATTAATTGGTGGTGATTAATTAAATTAAATCTTGGGAATTAAATATATTATGTGTAAAATTAGGAATTCTAATTGGACCTAAACTACACATTAGTATAATTATTTTCCACTTGTAATTTAACTATTCATAAGGATCAATTTTCCCTCCCTCTCATGACTCATCCCATGACTCACTTAGACTTTCTCTCCAAATGCAACACCTCACCCATTAACTATGACTCACATTTCCACTCTTGTAACTTTTCATTACAACACCAAAACTCTAAATTTCTCTCCTCATATCACATGCAATAGTCTCTCATTCTCTCATTCATTTCTGAAGCAAAATCACTGAACCTCCCATCTCATTATTCTCTCCTCAAACCCAAACCACAATCTTGCCCTCCAAATAAATTTCCCTTCTTATGATCAAGAGTTTTACCTTCTAAACTCTTAACCCATTCTAACCCTTGCAGAGAATCAGTAAGTTCTTGCATGCTAACAGAAATTGGGAATTCCTTGAAACATTTATCCTTCTATGTACAAGTTAGAACCACAACAACAAACACATAAACACTTCTCTTTCAATTCAATCTCTCAATCTCAACCCTATACCTGTAAATTCTTGCTGCATGTAAATCTACCTTCGAAAATACGAATTTTACAACTCTGGGTATGTCATGGCTACTAAGGAAAAGTGGAAAATCGGGAAAAATGGCAAAAACTCGTATTTCATTCTGTCAAGCTCACCATGGCGAGCTGAAGCACTCGTCTAGCGAGTTCAGCAGCAAGTGCTGCACACATCTCTCTGTTCGTGCTGATTTCTGGGTTCGTGGGTTCTGCTGTGGGTTTGCGGTAGCTTTGTAGAGCCCAATGAGCGAGTTAAAGCTTCATAAGAGGTGGGTTCTTAGGCTAGTTTAGTTAATTTTCCCCAAATTAAATATTTGCATGTTAACTTAGGAAAATTAGGAATTAATTGTGTGAGGAGAATTAGATCCCAAATTCTCTTCTATTGTGTTCTATATTAATTATTTTACGTATCTGGACTATCTGAGAAGTTGATTGTAGGTGTAGCTTTTCAAAATTGATGATTTTCGTAAAACAGAGCACTTTCTGCATGAACTCGCCATAGCGAGTATTCATGGCGAGCATCAAGTTCTGGGCTGATGAAACTCGCCATGGTGAGCAACTGCTCGCCTAGCGAGTTGATTAAGGTCAGGACTTGTAGTTCGCCATGGCGAACTGGGTAACTCGCCGTAGCGAGCTAAGTGCAGAAATGCATATATTTTCATTTCTAAAATTATTTTAAAGGCACTCGTTTTATATCATCACTGAGGTAGATAACTTGTAGATATACAATTTAATTAATGTTCAACAGGAGGTCAACACAATTCAAAAATTTAGGGAAATAACTTAGGATTTTAGAACCATGTATGCTCCTCGGGCTTGGGTTAATGATGGTAGTATGCAACTAAATTTAGTATCAGTCAATCATGCGCGGTTTAGTATGCTGCTTTATGAGCTTCCAATGGAACAACCCATTAGGAAAATGATTGTGAGCTTAATGTCGTGGTCGAATCGATCAGCGGACATGGCGGGCCTTCGAGACATGCTCACCTCAAAGTGTCTTAGCGGAATAAAATCAATAAGACGTTCTCTGTGATACACCTTTAGATTATGTTTATTATTATGATATGTTAGAATAGTATATGGACTGATTAGGTGACCCGACTTTATAGCCTTTAGAAGGGTAGTAGAACTCACTGGGACGAAGTGACTGTCTCACCCCACTCCCTTTTCGATATAGGTAAGACAGGTTATTTCGGAGCAGGGACCAGGTTGGATCTGACGATTGGAGCCGCGCTTGGATTGTCAGCTTAGAAGACTTAGTCTTCTTCCTTGTTTTTAATTAACTTGTTATTCTGTTGTCTATTCTTCCGTTGTTTGTACTCGAATATTCAGTTATCTTAATGATAAAACATTATTCAGTTATTTTTGCTTGAAATTTCAATATACTCAGATTCCAGTTATTAATGTTCCGACTAAATATTCTAGATAATTTAGTTGGGGCGTTACAAGCGGTCATTACATGCAAATGAACAAAAGTTTTTGGCAGTTGGTAGCTTGAATTTTAGCTCAATACATTGAAGAACCAAGATGATTGAATACTTAAATCGATACAAAATGTAAAAATATATCTTATAGTAGATTAGAGTTAGATTTCTGAATGTTTATAGTTTTATGATTGTCTGCAAATTTTGTAGGTATGAATATCGGTCATTCATTCTTCGTTTTCTAGCAATTCATTTTCATTGAAGTTAAATTTACAATGAGTTATGCTTTATTTTTCATGACTTGTATGACTTATAACAATAATTTGTCTCATTATGCAAGATGGAGTAACATTTTTGTTAATCAACTTGAGCAATCAGACTAATTTCATTCTCGATGTTCATGGCCGCACGAATGTAACAAATGAAGATGCTAAAAGTAGCATCCATGCATGTAGATAATTCATTCATTAATCATCTCAAGAGGGCATTTTCTTAGGTTGGAACAAAAGGATCATGTGTCATATTCAGGGAGGAGTACCATTTAACTCCAAAAAATATGGGATCATAAGATCTCATTGAAATTTTATGTAGTAACTGTATATTTTTCTTCACAATATATATACTTGATTGAAAAAAACTAACATGTGACTTAGTGTCTTATAGATAGTAATTTTATATTGAAAATTGTACATTTCATTTTTTTAAAGATTAAAATAATTTTGTTTAGAACATAATTATTATTCGAAATATCGTTAAGGGCACATGTAAACACGACCCTTATAAATAAAATGTTGGTGCATACTACTATTTATGATATTTTTTTATTTATAATAATAGTGAGGAAGAGTATTTTGTATGCATATATGATAGTAAAAAAAGTTTACCTTTTCCTATAAAACATATCAATGTTGTTTTTCAAACATACTACTATGTTAAGGGGCATAATTCCGAGTCATGCATATAGAAGCTTATATTATTGGTTCAAATTTGACAGTATAGTACTCCCTCCAGTACCAAATATAAGAGGAAAAAAACAAAAAACACCAATATCAAGAAATAATTTTATTGTTGTAACTTTTACACCTAATTGCCAAATATACCCTTATAATCAAATGATTTTTCTCACATAGAAAAAGAAACAAAACTGACCATTAAGTGACCCATTTTCTGCCTATACACGTGTATATATCAAGTGATCCATTTTCTTGTGCTAAAGATAAAAGTTTGCAGTATTTGCAATTGGAACAAACAAGTTGTCAGCTTTGTCTTTTTAACTTCTTTTTTTTTTTGGTTTTTTGAAGAATAAAGAGGGGTAAAAGGGACATTTACAGATAAAATAAACATTAAAAGTTGTGTTTTTTCTTATATTAGAGACTAAAAATTTCTTCAAAGTTTCTTATATTTGGTACTGGAGGGAGTAAATGATATTGTCAGTTCTTTTAAAAGTGCAATTGAAATCATGAAAGCTAGTTGGAGACCCATTGAAATCATGGCTCAATGACGCAATATTATAAGGATTTGAGGACTAATGGTTTGTTTGGTTTAAGAGAAACAAGAAGGAAAGAAAGAGGAAGGAGGGAAAGTTAGAAGAATATTATGTTTTCCACAATTTGGTTTTCCAGAATAAATGGAAGGAAAGAAAGCATTTGTGTGGGACCCACAAAATTTGGCTTAGGCTAATTAGCCACATATATGATATGATTATTATGTACTACCTCCGTCCCAAAATACAAGAATCAATTTGACTACTGCACATATGTCAATACACACTTTCGAAATATTTTTAATTATGTATTAGTAAAAATTTGATATTTTAAAAATACTTATCAAAACAAATCAAACAAGATTTCATATGCTTATATTTATATCTATATATTCTTATATAATGGGACGGATGTAGTATAATAATTGTAAACTGGTAATATATCATGTATGGATATGGATATTTATGCAAGTAATTGCTAGACCACATGATCAATAAATTTAATTCATCTAAATGTGTGTTTTTTTTTAATTAAAAAGAATAAAAAAGCTGCTATACATTCTCCATGGTCTAAACTAGCTACTACACATTCTCATATCATAGAATGTGTTGATCATTACTCGTTAGTACTCCTACTTTGCAACAAAACTTTATCTAGAGAAAGCAAACACATAACAAGAACAACATGGAATGAATGTGTTATGTGTGTTTGTTTCCACAGACACACACAAAAAATGAATATCCTTATATCCCAGTGAAATATGATTGATGTAGAATAAGGTCACAATTAGTTAACTAAAATTTTTAACAATTCATCCGCCTCATCATAATCGTGTTTGAGATATCATAAAGGTGAGCTCGAAGCTCCTCACCATGGCATGCTACATGCAAGAAGGGTCTACTAGTAGCTAAAGCATCGAACACACTCCCAAACAAACCATTTCAGCCTAGAAAATACATATGCTAAAACAAAATGCACTCAAGTCTAATCAAATGATTTCTAATCATTGTTTTCAGTTCTACCAACAATTGGTAAGTTATTACTGAGACCAACTAAAAGGCGCATACAGTTCATTTTCCAGAATAATATGAATCAAATTTGGCAAGAGAATTAGAATAGGATTGTTCATACAGTCCCCTCATTCATGAATCATTACCAATTTATAATTCCACACACATCAGGAGGGTTCTAACCAACAAAGGAAAAGGGCTAAAATTATATATATAATCTCACAACATGAAAAATTAAAATTAACACAAACAACAACTTGTTCCTGAAAAGGCTAAGAACAACCACAAAAGTCTTAATTAGTCAGCGTAGACAGTTTTAGCATACTGAGGCCACTTTTCAATGTTGGATCTAAAAACATAAGCATTATACAGGTGCCGCTTACCCCAGTCATAGGTTCTGAAAATTTTTGCGGTCTCTTCTTCGGATTGATCAGCATATTCGTGACAATTGCAAGCATACTGTTCCTCATTTGCGGGCGCATCACGAATATTTTTCCGAAAGTTATCATACGCTTTATCTTCATCCTCTTTGGAGGAGTATGTTATTCCTCCCAACATGGCACGCCACATATCGAAAATATCTTGATCTGTGAGGCTTGCAACTGGAACAAACAAGAATTAAGCACAGAAGAAACAAAAACAAGAAATTAACTAAAATATGATTTAGGGTTTGTTTGTTTGTACCTCCTCCAGGAGATTTCAATTTCGCAAAAGGGTCACTCTGATCCTCATGAGTGCTGGGCTTATCCAAAATAGCTTCCTTAAACATACTGAACTTTTCATCTTCTTCCTCTTTGGAGGAGTATGTTTTTCCTCCCCGCATCTCACGCCATATATCGAAAAGTTCTCGATCTGTGAGGCTTGCAACTAGAACAAACAAGAATTAAGCACAGATGATTTCAATTAACTAAAATATGATTTAGGGTTTGTTTGTTTGTACCTCCTCCAGGAGATTTCAATTTCGCAAAAGGGTCACTCTGATCCTCATGAGTGCTGGGCTTATCCAAAATAGCTTCCTTAAACATACTGAACTTTTTATCTTCTTCCTCTTTGGAGGAGTATGTTTTTCCTCCCCGCATCTCACGCCATATATCGAAAAGTTCTCGATCTGTGAGGCTTGCAACTAGAACAAACAAGAATTAAGCACAGATGATTTCAATTAACTAAAATATGATTTAGGGTTTGTTTGTTTGTACCTCCTCCAGATGATTTCAATTTCTCAAAAGGGTCACTCTGATCCTCAACTAATAATCAAAAGAAAACAACAAACAAGAAATCTATTTCAATCAATTTTTCATTGTAAAAAATTAGATGCTGTGCTGCGTATGTTGCTCTGGTTTACGGTGGTTCGTACCTGAATCGTGTTCTCTACGGCGCTTGAGGGGGCTGGAATTGCAGGGGGGAGGCATCGCCATCAGTTGGCTGTTGCGCCGGATCGGTTCAGATAGATCTGGGATGGTTTGGTTGAGAGAGATTTTTCATATCCTTCCAAATTTTTTGGAAGCATGATTTTTCATAAAATTAAATTATATCATGTCTAACAATCTGGGCTTTTCTCTTATATAGTAGGCAGCCCGAAATTGTTAATCATGATCTTCCATACTCCCGTTTCTGTAGAGTTTTTAACTTACGTGACAATCAAACCGTGTTCCTTAGGATTTAAGTACTTGTTCAATCCATTTACCATGTACTCACATTGATAAATTAACATCCTTAAAAAGACTTGAACGAAGTTTATGAAAAATGTAAAATTGAAATTATAAGAAAAAAAAATCCATAGATTATATCAATATATTTTTGGTTTTCAATGGATTTCATCGGTTTGAACTTTTATATATTTATAATGAAAGTGCGTTGAACACAAAATAAGGATAACTCCCGCAGTCGGAATACAAATATTATTTAGCCAAAGTTAATTTTTAATAGTGCGGTTAATTTTTCCTTTATGATTTGTGACGGAGGGAGTAGTATAGTAATTTTAATTATATATTTTTAACAAAAAAAGAAAAAAAAAACAAATAATGGAATTATTTACAGAATGAATCTATACCTATCTATTAAGAATAAAATAAAATAAAATTACTCCTATTTTTTTCTCGTGTATCTTTTTATTGTGATATTTGTGTATAAGGGCACATTTTTCTTTTCTAAAAGAAAAGTGCTTATAATTAGGGATGGAGGGAGTATTACTTTGTACCACATGTCATGGTCGGGTTCAGATATACATGGTTTTGATTTTTTTAGAATCGGATTCAACCGTACTAACCCATTTTAGACCGACTTTTGTTATTTTAGCACCCGTGACCTGTGATAACTTGACTCGTTCACCATTCCTTATTTGGATTTATTGGGTTTCGGGCGGGTGAGTATCTTATGCTCAGCCAGAAATTATTTCATTATAATTTTTTTTTTATATCATTTTATATTTACAAACACGTTTTTTAAAAAAAAAAAAAAAAAAAAAAGACAAATGCTTTAATTTCAATTGACCGGCAGCTATAAATTATAAATTATAAATTATCAATTATAAACTACAACAGTTATAAGAGCATCTCCAATAAGGATATCATAGAGAGTATAATAGACTAATGATTCGTACCTTCTTTTTTTGTAATTGGAGTTCCATGGCGTGACATAGAGAGTATCAAAATTGATGATACGGTACCTTATTTAAAGTATCGTATCATCAATTTATTATTACATTTTTTGTATATCAAATTAAATATAATTAATACCTTGTTAATAATGTATGATACATACAGTGATATAATCATTGAAGCAAAATATGTATGAGTTGCATAAATATTACATGACATTGTAAAGATCATTTTTTAGTGATGTATGATATCTAAAACGGTATAACTATTGGAGATGCTCTAAGCAACTTTTCACCTAAATATATAGATCCAAATAAATAAATAATTTTTTTATAAAACTTATTAATTAAATCTTATAAAGAGATTTGATTTATTTATATATTGAATAAAAGAGATTTGGTTTGTTTGTGCATAAATAGATTTGGTTTATTTTTGTAAAAGAGGGAAGTTATTTCCGTAAATATGATATCTCCTTGAATTGTGTATAAACTAAAGGGACTAACTACTACTAATTGTTAGAAATTTGATTTTGTCTTTGTCATACACTATATAACCCACAACAACTAGAATTGTATAGTTTGAATGTATAATTGTTAGTGTTACAATACAACATTAAAATCCGTTGTTTGCTTGTTAAGTACCTTGTTGGATTGCTTGTTAAGTACTTTGTTAGTGATATCAACATTGAACTGTGGAGTATTTTTCTTGTTGTAATTTTGATGGCCTTTGCAACCAAAAGCAATCAAAATCACGCTGGTTGGAGACGAATTGAGCCAATTGTCGGTGGTTGGAACCCAATCGAAGACATCAATAACTCAACGTGACTGATATTGCCAATTTTGCCGTTAGCAAATTCAACAACCAAAGAGATTTGATTTATTTATATTTTGAATAAAAGAGATTTGGTTTGTTTGTGCATAAATAGATTTGGTTTATTTTTGTAAAAGAGGTAAGTTATTTCCGTAAATATGATATCTCCGTGAATTGTGTATAAACTAAAGGGACTAACTACTACTATTTGTTAGAGATTTGATTTTGTATTTGTCATACACTATATAACCCACAACAACTAGAACTGTGTAGTTTGATTGTATAATTGTTAGTGTTACAATACAACATTAAAATTCGTCGTTTGCTTGTTAAGTACCTTGTTGGATTGCTTGTTAAGTACTTTGTTAGTGATATCAACATTGAACTGTGGAGTATTTTTCTTGTTGTAATTCTGATGGCCTTTGCAACCAAAAGCAATTAGAATCACGCTGGTTGGAGACGAACTGAGCCAGTTGTCGGTGGTTGGAACCCAATCGAAGACATCAATAACTCACACGTGCTGATATTGCCAATTTTGCCGTTAGCAAATTCAACAACCAAACTAAAGCGTCGCTGAAATTTGAGAAAGTCATCAAAAGGGAATCCCAAATTATCGCAGGCAGAAACTACCGCCTCATTATTTCCACTAGCAATTCCGTAAACAACGTTTATAACGTTGTTTTCTATGATAGGCCCCTCATTATTTCCACTAGCAATTCCATACACAACGTGTATAACGTTGTTGTCTATGATAGGCCATGAGATCACTTTAGGAACCTCACGTCCCTTAAACCGGTTATCCATCATTAGGTTTACATAATTTCTATTATTTAATTCTAACAATCAATTGGCGCATATGTTCACTAAATCAATCTGAACTACAATACTAGCTTGATGCAAATATGTCAATTTAACACATAACTATTTAGTGATAAGTTTTAAGAAAAATTGAAACCATTTGTTCTATTGGAAATGCTTTAGCTTATTTATTCTTCTTGTAAATTGAAGATTGCAATTTTCTTATTGTGCATGTAATAATCTTTGAGTACTCTCTTAACTTTTCTCGTCCAACAATGTAACACTTTTTTATATTAATGCACTGCAATTATAGTTTTAAGCATCTCACATGATTATCTGGAAAAACTTCATCGCACACTTTTCATTTTAGACTTCACACTTTTCATAACAATACAACACCTCTCCAATAACGAAACACACCTGCATCAATCAATATATTTAGAATAAAATACAAGTAATCAATCAATAAGATTAAAAGTATAATTTTTGGGTTCCGCTAACATGTGCCCTAAAGACACATGATAAGGCGTATTTAATGATGTAATATTTCACTTAATTAACATTAAAAGTAGCACTATTCAATTTTATTAATTATATGATATGGTCCCAAATAATTAAAAGATATGGTTGTCATTAATTAAAAGATACAGCTACATTAATCAAAAGATGTGCACCAAACATGTTTTTAGTCAACTTTTTAATTTTATTTTAAACTAAACAAAAATTAAATTATAATTATAAATTATATAAAATTCCAAAACATATTAGCAATTCAAAAATCAAAATAACACTAACAATTTTTTTATGTATAAAAAGGAGATGATTATGTTTTAAGAAAAAAAAATTCTTAAATTGGGCACATATGTAACGAAAAAAAAAAAATTCTTATATTTTATCAAAAAAAAAAAATCTGATGATTATGTTTTAAGAAAAAAAAATTGATGTATATAAAAAGAGATGATTATATTTTAATTGGTTAATTAATATAGAAGATTATGTTTTAATATTAATTAAGGTAGAGTGAGAAGTAAGTGGGATATTAATTAATTAAAAGGGGCAAGGATCAACCACTAGTATGACAAAACAACAAGAGAGACATCCATCGAGATCTAATACGACACCCCAAAACAAACCATATAGGCTCCAACATAAAGTATGGTGGATGTCCCACTCGTAAAAGGAATGAGGAGAGCCAAAATTTTTACCTAAAAACCACGATAAAAGTTTCACCCTATCGACCAGACATTCAACGGAAAATGTCCTTTTCAAAAAGAAGACGTCATTTAGAGATTTCCAAATAATCCGCACAATAGTATGTCAATTTAACAACCACTTTTATCTATCTTTTCTACCCAGTCCCAAGAAAGCCTTAAAAAATCATAAAACACCATGAGGAGACTTCGATTTCACACCCAACCACCGAAGAATATCATACCAAACTTGTGAGATTTGGTTACAAAGAGCCAAATAAGTGATCAGTTGGTATAGGCTCTAGTCAATATAACACACACGTAGAAACACTAGCATTCTTAATGGCGCCCCGCTGCAAGAGATTTTGACGAGTCGATAACCTCTCTTGTAGAAATTGCCAAAAAAAGACTGTGCCTTTTGAAGGAGTCTAAAATTTTCAAACTTATAGAAAGAGTCTTTCTTCCTTTATAGATAAAATCACCTAATTAGAACCATTTATTATTATTTAATTATTACTCCAGTGTTATGTACTAAACTAATTTTCATTTTGCAAGTAGTTTAATAATTAAATTCATTTTATTTTACGGAATAGTAATTAAATTCATACAAGGTAAAGAATTTGACAAATTCTAAATTGGAGATCAAATTCCTACAAATTAATGTCTCTTGTATAAATAGGTAATTTTTTAATATTGGCAAAATAAAACTATTATAGACTTTTATTTGTTGCCAAAACTTCTATATGAGCTTAATTAATTCTTTATCACAAAGTGTGACTCAAGTTACTACAATGTGAGTACTATTTGTAAGCAAAGTGCGTATAGCACTATAGCAGCCCTAAAGTGTGAGAACTTAGAAGTTTTACCAAGTCATTCAATCATTTAATTAAATATGAATTTACATAAAGTTATCTTAGGTACAATAAGGCATTATTTTCAAATAAAAAATTAGTGAATGCTACTTTTTTAGCTATGATCCCATACTTAGATATCATCATGTTGTAACTATCACTACACATGTTGAACTTTTATTATAAAAAACAGCTAGCTAGTTAACTTTATTTGAATTTATCTTTTAATAATTTACCCATGCTAATTGACAATTGTTTATTTTAGGTGATTAATTGATCGCATGTTGCCCTCTTCATTTCTTTGAATTTTTGAATTTACCAAGTCTTCATAGATTCCCATGCTAAGGTCTCTAAATATCAAAGACCAATGTGTTATTTAAAATAAAATTAAAATAAAAATGGTGCTCTTCTTTTGTACAAAAGCAAGAGTAAACACACAAATTTAATTTGTGACAAAAAGATGGAGAATTATTTGATCTTTTAGAAATGAAGTGAAAAGTAACAAATTCATCCTAAAAAATAAATAATCAAACCTTGAGGTAATATTGTGGCTAGTAAAAAAATATCTTTATATAACAAGTTGATTCACTAAATCATATTCATTTATTCTTTTTAGCAAGTGTGTGAGTAATAATTTTCTTTTGTACCAAAAATGAAAGATAAATTTCTTAAATTGTTATACTATCAAATTACCAAATTCTCAATTCTTACTATGTTTGATCCATGATCCTTAATTTAATTCTTAAAACTCCTTTCATTCTACAATTAATGATATTTTACTATTTGTATCCTTACAAAATTAATTAAAGCATTTATTAAATGAATTTTCTCTTTATTAATAAAGTAATGATGAAAAAACATTAATCTTTATTAGTAATATTTTTAAATTATATGCAAAACTCTAAAATAACCAAAATTTTGATATAGAAATGTTTCTTAAAGCCAATGTCATTGGTTCAATGTATTACTCCGTATTTGTGAAAATCATTGACAATGTTAACTTTACGTTGACTTTCTGTTAATGTATTTAACTAGTATACTATACAATTTTGAAACAACAAGCCGTCTTAGCTCAGTGGTAGAGCGCGTGGCTTTTAACCACGTGGTCGTGGGTTCGATCCCCACAGACGGCGTTGAAAATAATAATTTTCATTTTTTACAACAATTTAACGTTCAACGTTGTTTTTAACTTGTTTTGACTTTTTTCTTCATAATAACACCGCAATTTTATTCATTACATTCACGTCACCGCTTCTAACATTTAATTCAACTTACATACTACATGAACATTCTACTAAGTATAAAAAGTTTCATATTCATATGATATGATTTATTCACTTATCCAAAACAAAAAAAAAAAAGTTCATATGATGTTCATGCAAAAGTCTAACACAAAACTTATTCCCCACCAAAACCAATCCACCGCACATTCTCATGATAAACATTTGCCATTCCAACTCTTTGTTTTTTTGCCTCAAATCCATTAAATATATAGGATATGTATTCTTCTAATTTTATACCTAACCAACTATATATGATTTAATTTAATGGCACCTACTAACAACTACTATCAATGTTTATATATAAGAACCTTTTGACCGTGACCAACTTCCTTAAATAAAAAATAAATAAATTTGAAGTCAAAGGGTTCTTTGTTTTGAAATTCAATTAGGCAATGAAATTCGAAGACTATCTAATGGAGAAAAGCCAAGAGACACAAAATAGACAAGAACTTGAGAATGAGGTGAGTATGTTCTTATATTGCATTAAATTGGATGTGTTTTTAACCAATCAAATTAAGAAAACCTCAAAGTGCTATTTCAAGTTTAATAAATAATGTGTCTCATTTGTTTCATATTTCATAGGTTGTTCAATTACAAGCACAGTTGAAGGGTAAAGAGTCACTCAATAGGGTATTACTTTGTGCATCACTACATGGACCTGTTTGCTCTCTTCAACACATTCCTTCAGGGTTTCCAACTCAGGTTTAGTACTCTCTCTGTCTCATTAAATATTGTTTAAGGTTATGCACACTTCATAAGAAAATCATTAAGTACATATGTGTACCTTATTTTTTATAGAATACATTGGATTAATTTGACATATATAATGTAGGTTTATGAGCTTCTTGAAGAATTGGCATTTGTAGAGGAAGAGATTATTTTACTTGAAAGAAAAGTTAAGGAACTAAAACATAGATTGTACCATGAGAAAAATGAGACCATAGATTGGAAAATACACCATAGAAAATATCCTAAACTATGTAACCAGTTCCAAGGATCATTTTCACAAAACTATGAAGTATTCACTAAAGGAAGAAGGTCAAAAGATAGAAGGGCCTCTTTAGGTTCAACATTGGATATCCATAGCCTATTTTCCACACCAAGAAGAACAACAGGTGAGCCTTGTGTTTTCTTTAGAGTAAAGAGTCATTTTGTTCATGTGTAACAATAAACAAGAAATCCTTGAATGTGTCTTTTTTAGTGAGTTTGACACTCAAAATGTGTCTTTTGTTAGATTTTTTATCCGCAAATGTGTCGTCCAGTAGCCGTAGTCAGTTTAGTTTATGAAATTGCTAACAAAAAAACACATAAATAGGGATAATTTTATGATTTCAATAGATTTATGGACTATAGTGACAACATCTCACATTCAGAGACCAAAATGACGATTTATTTGTTTTCGTAGTTGTTCCATATTCTCACCGTGACTTTGGATATTATTTTAGCAGAATATGAAGTGCCAAGAAGGAAAACAGGAAAGATCCAAAGACAAAATTTTATTGAGAAACCTAATGAATTGTCAGAGGAACTTCTTAAATGTCTAATAGGCATTTTCCTAGAATTGAACCAAGCTTCATTGGACATCAAAGGATCAGAAACTACTGTCCCAAGACTCACTCTTCCCTACAAGAAGTCCAAAGGCTTCATCTCAAAAACTTCATCCAACTGCAAGACACATTCATTCCTTTCTAATGGAAATGCATCTTGTCTTGACCCATATGGAATATCATCAGATTTAGATTGCACAGCAAGAGATGTAGGACCATATAATAAATTCATCCAAATTACTAGGAGTTCATTAGACACTGAATTCTTTTCACACTGCTTGCCAGCATTCAGAAAATTGAGGTTCATTTTGAGCTTTTAGTAGCTCACCAATTATTGTTTAAACACTATCTATGTTATACAGTCATCATATATGCATTTATATATATCTTATTATTATCTATCCTCTTTTTTCAGGGTGTTGATACATAAGCTATGTGATGTTGATTTAAGTTTCTTGAGCTACAAGCAAAGGTTGGCATTCTGGATCAACATATACAATGCCTGCATAATGAATGTACTGTAAGGCATTTCAAGTCTTCACTAACAAGAACCTACCTAGCATCTCATATCTGTGTCATGATACATGCTGAATCTTAGAAACCTTTCTATATTTTTTTTATGTAATTACAGGCATTTTTGGATCATGGCATTCCATCTACACAAGAAAAATTGTTGACTCTTATGAATAAGGTATATGTGAGAGAGAGGGTGATAATTGAATATGTAGCTTTGGTAATAAAAATACTTGTTTTTGTTAGTGATTTTGCTGATATTAACTATGTAGCTATGCATTGACTCAGGCTGCAATGAATGTGGGGGGGATAGTACTGAATGCTCTGGCTATTGAACACTTTATTCTTCGTCATCCATGTGAATCAAAACATGTATGTAACACAGTTAAAAATGCTGAACTGCATTCATCTAACCATTTTCAGTCACTAACTACAGTTAAAAATATTGAAATTAGTATATACATAACTAAACTAACTATAAAGTTCACAAATATGATTAGGGTCCAGTGGATGAGAAGGAAGTCTTGTCGAGGCATGTTTATGGTGTGGGGTATCCAGAACCCAATGTCACATTTGCTCTCTGCCGAGGCACTTGGTCCTCACCAGCTGTAAGTTTATTGTTTAAGTTTATCCAAAGTAGTAAATTAACTTCAATGGAAAAAAATTGAGGAACCAATGTATAAATGTGATGAAAAAAGAAACTAACATCAGGTGTTTATTGTGGCAGTTAAGGGTGTACACTTCAGAAGAAGTTGTGGACCAATTAGGGAGAGCCAAAGTTGAGTACTTGGAAGCTTCAGTTGGTATAACAAACAAGAGAAAGATAATTGTGCCTAAACTTTTGCAATGGCATATGCATGATTTTGCAGGTGAGATGGAATCGTTAGTGGAATGGATATATAGCCAATTGCCACGCTCAGGATCATTGAAAAGAGCCATGATGGAATGCCTAATAAGGGAAACAAAATATCCCATGTCTAAAATGGTGGAAATACAGCCATATGAATCTGAATTCCGTTACATCCTACCCATTTAATATATGTAGTATTTAAAATGGTGTTTTTTTAGTATTATCTGAAACACTAAAAGTGAACAAAAAATGGTTATACTATGTGTCCGATTTATAGAGCACTACAATGTTTCGTTAAACAACAGTGTAATAACGGTGATGAATTTGAGGAATCAAAAACAAGAATCGTATTTTTACCAACATTATTTCATGGTTTATTGAGTTTGAAGTTCAAATTCGTATTTGCAGCACAGTACAAGAATATATCACTCCATAAATGTTCCATATACTATCATTAATCATACAAAACAATATCACTTGTTGATTCTGCTTACACTTGATCATAAATTAGAAACTTTACAAGCAAAATGTAAAACGGTGCAACTTAATATAAGCGCAGCACGCCAGTTGAGTTCTCTTACTACACTTGATCAAAAAGGAGAGATCCAGCAAATAAAAATTAAATTTAAAAGACATGAAAAATAATGGTTAACCCAAAAAAACAAAATCCAATACACAAAATGAAAAATCAGCAATCCAATATTTCCGCCAAACATAAATTAAGAACAATTTCTCTTCACGATTTTCATGCATGTTTGTCCACAAAATTATTTTTTGCACATTTCTATCCGGACTTATGAGTGGGTAACAGGTGGCTCAGCTAAGAAATTGACAATCCTATTTAAGAAATTTAAGCCAAATACAGTCTCTTCACAATTGACCTTTACAGAAACAATCAATGGGTCGGAGCATTTACCTTCAACAGTCACTGTAATTAAGCATGGCATGGAATTGCTCAAGATCTCACTGCTGAAACGCAAACACAAACCGGATGCATCATCAAGGTTGGAAGCAACAGGCAAATCCACAGATACAAGAGAAAGATTGGCATTGCTCAGCATCTTTAGTGCTAAGGTTTCACATATCACAAGAAATGTGTCCTCTGTTAAAGAGTTGCTTTCCTTGTTCAGCTTTACAATGTGATCGTTAAATGTGCAACTGGATGCCATTAATGCAAGAAAATTATAGTTAGAATTCCCAAGGATTAAAGAGGAAAAAATAAAAGGGAGAAAAAGAGAAGGTTCATGATGCTAGCAAGCAATTGATAAGATCCTTTTGTTTGACTAGTGTTGATCCTACAGCTCTAAGAAAAATGATGAAACAAACAACGAAATTGTCGTACCTCCTCACATATTCAAACATCCCTGGAAGGTGAGATTCCTTATCTTTGAAAGCTTCAATATTAATCGGAAGTGGTTTTACAAAGTATCCAATGTCAGGCCTTAACTTGACAGGGAATCTCTCGTCATTGCAAAATAAAGCCAGTTTCAGAGGCAAAAGGTGGTGATGGAAGCGAACTAATAGAGTCCGCTTTGCTTTCTGACCAGGCTCCAGAGAAGGGATCTCCTCCATGGAAACCAGCGCTGGTTTATCAATATGAGATTTCACGGTACTGCAACAAAAACATAAAACAAGTAGTAAGCATAAGCCCTTACAAGATAGCGGGTAAAAACATGAGATATATAAGCTCGAAATGCTGCAGGTTTGGTGACCACAGCCAATTTACAGGCAATCAAAATTCAAATTATAGATACAGATTTATACCTCTACCTGGTAAAAGAAACATGGAAATTACCAGAGAAGGAGGGTTAATACTTACTTTTCTGCTGCTTGTGATATTTGATCGGCAGAATCTACACTTTTGCTAGAATCCTCGTCTATTATGACTATATCAAACATGGACTCCAAAGAACAATTTTCAAATAATACTTCTAAACATACAAGATGGGAAGATATGCTTGAAGTTTCAGATGAAAAGGAATAATTCACCATTAAACCATTTCCATTTGCAGGATCCAAGAGAGTGTAGCATTTGGGTTTAATCCGGCTTCCAATATTTCCAAGGGTTATTCTTGCCGAAGATCTTCGAACTCCGCTTTGTTCAATTTCACTTCCTTTAGATGACTTGGATGGTTCATCTAACCAAGACTCGAGAGACTTCGTTGACATCAAGTCACTGAAACCAGAAGTGCCAGCGTGATCCCCACCATTCTGGTTTTCATTAACATTGTTAGTGTCCGAAATCTGAATCAATGGATCATCATTGTTTTCACCTTCATTGCCAGATACAGTCTCATTGCTGCCACTGACTTCACTGGAACCAGAAATTGACCGCTCAGAACTATAATCAGAAGCATTTTCTTCATCTGAAGACCCAGATGCACCAGAATCATCCACTTCATCTGAATCACTCTTATCAGATCCATCATACTGATCAATGTTTGGAAGGCTACAAGGTTTTGGGAGAGGCTCATACCCTGGAGCTGCATGGAATACTAACTGTGAAAGAGACCCTGGGAGATAAAACCTGTCATTGATAGGTTCAGATGTAACTGTCGCGGTTTTTGTCTGTACACCAAATATGCATTCTGCAAGTACACAAGACTGGTCCTTCTTTTGTAATTCTCCATTTTCCTCTTCCACATTTTGAGATTCCAAATTGCTTGAGAGAAGTTTCTTCAAGAAACGCGAACGATCACGAATATCATAATTCAGATCACGCTCAGCCAATTCAATTACATAAGTCCAAATTTTTCTCAAGGTCCAACTATCTTCTCCCTTAATGCACAGCAAGACCTGAGGACAAAAACCATTCAAATTGTAAACTCATTTCTTTCAATGTACATGAATATAAATTCAGGAGCCAAGAACTAAGGTTCCAAATGCTGGAATGGCTCATCAACTCATTATATGGTCATACATACATTTAACAGTACACAAAATTCAATCAGACAATATAGAATGCATAGTGATATGACATACATCAACCAGACACCATACATCATGGAAAGAGATAACTGCAAGCGAAGGTAAGCTGAAGAGTACTCAAGTGTTATAGATGATTAGATTCAAAATGTGTAGATGTTCACCTTAACAGTCTATTCTACTTACTTATAGAAACATCAACTTTACAACTCACCCGCTTTCAATCATGGCCACAAAAAGATATCACAATTTTTTTATATAAAAATTCTATAGTTGTCCAAATAGAAAATTCAAGTAGAAGGTGCAGGAGTGCAGTGGAAAGTAAAAATGCCACAGGTAGACCTATACAAGTGATAAGATGAGAGTATGAGACTGTAAAAGGGTAAGCACTAAGCTGGAGGTTGTGAAGAACATCTTAGAATTAATGGAAGAAAGATTAAAGATATCTTTGAAGACATAACATGCAGAGAATTGACGACATTCAAGATCAAAGATCTATGAAACTTGTTCAAGTTTATCATTATCACCAAAAGAACAGTTTAAAATGAGTTGAATTGTTAACAATCCAGCATATATATTTGGATAGTAATGTATTATTATAGGGCATGCTGAGACAAGCATATACACAGATTACATATTTGGACTGGAGACATCCTATAAATGTCAGATGCTCCAAAACTAGGATCTCATGCAAAATGCACACACTGTTAAAAGTTTTGAGTGCTTCATCATCCTTATTTCTTTACTTTCTTAACATACAAGCAAAATTCAAAAGAAAGATACTATAATATCCACACCAGAACAAACTAATTAAGCAAAGCAACCTTTACTTTCTGAAGATAAAGCAGTCTTATAACATAAGTTATTCACTTGATAAAACAGATTTTCAGTTTACAAGCATTTCTCTAAACAACCAAACTATCCAATCGGGAACCTTGACAGCTACTCTCAAGGCAGGATTTAGCTATATTTTGTTACATTTGATCTTTAAACAAACCAATGATGCCACATGCAGATATTCACATCAAGCCTTGAAGAAGTTCCACCGAAGAACAAGGAAAAGACCAGTAGAATACATTTTGTCCAGTTATTGTATTAATCAATCCATGAGCAACAATGTATACAAGAGCTGGCTTTTCTGAACAAAAATGCAAAAGTAAGTAATATAATGATATATACCTTTGTGATTGTATTAAGAATCTGAAGCTTAGTTTCTAATTCTTCTGAAGTAAAACACCAAGCAAGATACTTAAGTACTGTACTTAACATCCTTGGAATTATCTCACCCAAAGAACAATACTCCCCCAACAACCAGACAATCATTGCACGGGCAGCAGGGACCTTGATTGTATCCAAACTACGAACCAACTGAATTATAACCTGATATAACAATTGAAACAGTTTGAGATAAGTCATAACTACATAAGCACTGTATCACAAGATTGCAAGTACAACTAACTTAATAATTACTAGATCAAACACAAGATATTAGTAAATACTAACCCCATGCCTACTTTGTTACATATTTCCATATTATCATTTCAAACTTTTAAATCAACACAAAAAAAATAGTACCATTGGAAATAATGTTATGAGAAAGAATCAGAAGAATACCTTCTCATAAATGGCCGGTTCTAATTTTATAATTGATATGATGGACATAATTGCCTGAATTAGTACGCCCTCTTCTCCATCCAAGGATCTGATTTCACCACACAAAAACTCTGCAAATATATAGATATTAAACAAGAAACATGAAATATTTCTTCAAAAGATAGAATTAATACAGACCACACACCTTGCCTAATCAGAGTCAACAGTCCTTCCAGGCATGTAATTGCCATTTTTGGAAGTCTCTGGGCACATAGACCAATGGTAGCAACTGTGTCGGCAGCAAATCTCCTGTCTGGATCTCTAATATAATCCTAGCAACACACTAAGAAAAGTATCAATCAATGCACCAAACTCTGATTCTAGATGTCATAGCAAAGAGATGACAATAATAATAAATGAAACCTATGACCAGGTAACAGTGGATTCCTCATTCACGCATAAGCAAATCTAGGTCCTTGATTTTTATTTTTGTATTTTTCAAGTGAGGTAAAAGACTCATCATAGTCACGTAATTTGCTGCAGTCCCTAGGGAAGCAATGCGCGAGAACCAATTCACAGTACTTTTACAAATTGGTTCGTGCAAATTCGTGTATAATTTGTAGCAAAACGGGTACATAACTACATATACCAAAAAGCCCATATTGGAGTATGGGAAGACTGAAACCCTTACCTTGGACAATGATTCAGACCATTAAAAAAAGGGTATTTATTGGGAAAAAATAGAAAGGGGGCAGGGGATAGTACTTGAGTGTATAAGTTATAGAGAAGAAGACAGGTCGGTATAAAAAGTATAGGTTGGGAAACACTATGGCTCAACAAATTCCTAGATTGTGTTCTTGTTTTTTGTATCTCACATTGTACAATGGCAGTTCATTGTGTTCAGTAGAAGAGAATTTTCTTTGTTTTTTCTCTAGATAACAACAGTTGATTGTATGAACTAGAAAGGAGGGCATGTATGCTTCAACAGTTGGCAGTATGGAAAATGACGTGTATGGGTGGCAACATGGCATAGAAAGGAATCTTCTTTCTTCAAAGTGTATTGGAACACAGGAGGATGAGAGTGGTTGTAGTATAATAAGTATCTAAGCATTAGGGGAACCCTCCCTTAAATGCTAGCTATCAAGAGAGAAGAACCAAACTACTTAAATACTCCACCATGCATTCCATACTGCGTGATGTGGGACAATGGCACCCCATAATACCAAGTCCCTTGAGCACCTCACCTGCGAGCTGACGTTCTGGCAGCTGCACTCTACGACACTTTACTCGGCCTTTATGGTCAGCCCCCCCTAAGGCAACCCTTTCTGAGCACCGGCAACCAGCTCTGATCAAGCTCTTACAATAGGAAATCTAGTTTACAGAATTATAAGAGAGAAAACAAAAGGAAATTAAGATAGACACGGTAGGTTCCCCCAAGGATTTGAGAGCTTGGTCTCTCCCAATCAATATACATAATACAGCCCCAATTAATTCCCTATACTATGCATACTGACGTTTTCTTCAACTTCCTTGTTTATTCAATAATTGCCTCACAACATAACTGATGCCTAAGAACATAATGACTGCCTAATTGGTTCGAACCATTCACTTTGAACCTCTAGACTGCCGCTCATAACGTTTACTAATAAGAGGTCTAACACATCTACAGCCAGATGGAAATAATATGTTAAAGTGGGCTTCTTCTTTGGGATGGGGGGAGTACATTGGTGACAAAGGGGAAAACTATTTTCAATCATAAAGCATTCAGGGCAAGAAAACCCTTTAACGAATTGTATTTGTATATAATTTACCACTGGTGCTGACTGAACCAGATAACAAGAATATATTTGCAAGACAAAGCAGAATCAGGAACAATCCCATGTCAGATAACAATTTTTGACATTATAACACGACCTTATATTAACAATATTGAAACAACATCAAACAAGGACCATTACACTAAACATAGCAAGAAACGGGACATAACATAACATTAACAAAAGTATCAAATCTTCTTCATATACACAGAAAACAAGGGAAAATGGTAAGAAAATTCACAGCTGCAAAAAGTTCAGATGGTACAAAGTTGACGGATCAAATAAATTCATATTCCAACATTGTCCAGAAAAATATATACTTGATGAGAAATACCTGAAATTCTTTAAGAATGAATGAAATGGATGAATCTGAAGCAATAATAGAAAGTATTTCCAGCTTAAGCTCTTTTATTTGATACGAATCTGCAGAGTATATAAAGAAGTCTTCATAATGTGGAGCAAATAGAGAGGGCATAGCCTTGGCAAACACTTGGATATTGCACAATACCTGCATAAATGATAAATCAATGAACAAATAATTATTAATAACAAAATCAAATATCAAAGAAATTGATATTTGATAATACATGTTGATTAACTAGAATTCATCATTTTCTTGCCTTGTCTAAGGATATTTTCTATGTGCTTCATTTTCCTTCATAATACAATTTTGTATACCATCAAAATAAAATTTAACTATCCAACCAAAAAAGTCTGAGTTTAATATCTGAATTAGAAGTAACGCATATCAATAGCAACAGTAAATGAGAAATCTATCAGGAACAAACTTACAACACTAACCCTTAAAAGATTAAGAGTAATATATATATATATATATATATATATATATATATATATATATATATATATATATATATATATATATATATATATATATATATATATATATATATATATTAACACCCTGCAGATACAAGGTTAAATCTGATAGAATTAAGTCAAGAAATCACTAATTTCATCTATGTTAATCTTTAAAAAATGAATCAGCAATGTGATGTTATGAACTTATGACCATGCTAGAAACAGAGCCTTCTAATTTAGATGGCTGAGCAAAATTTGTTCAATAAGCACATTCTGATATTTGTTACCACGACCGACAGAAAAGAAAACTGCCTTGAGTAAATGTTAACCTTTTAATTGCGGAAAAATGGCAATGTTAAGAACGTCATTCAAACATCAGCCAACAAAAAAGTAAAATAAAATAATGTATTTGAAGGAAAGCCATCAACATTGACCTCTAAAATTGTATAGTTCCTCCCTACTCCATAGGTTACACAAAAAATATCTAACTACAAACTCAACCATCCATGTAAATACTGTGGCGTCACATATTATAAGGGTAAATCATCAAGGAAAGGTGACTCCTAAGGAAGAGGTTGGTACTAAGTTCTAGGGGATGGATGTACTCTTGTTCCTGGAATATGAGCTTAACACTTATCACGCTAGGATTAAATTATTCGGTAATTATGACGTGTCCATTCAAATCATATCTGGGTCATAGACAAAAAATAAATAAATAATTTAGTTATATCTTAGGTACTAAGGTACATCATAACTACCAAGTCTAGACTAGTATTGATATTCTAAGAGTGACCGAAGATAATTCTCTTCTCTTGGTGGGCATGGTATGTTTATGTTTCAACCAGTATCAAGATAAACAGAAATGTAATGAAGGCTCTGGAAATGAGTAAGTACAAGTTTACACCATATTGCACACAATTTACTAGTGAATATAGGATGCAGACTACAACTCTAGGGCAATTGTCCCTGGACTCTCCCTCTAACCAAAATAAGATCCTCTCCCTCCCACCTTTCCACTCTCTTTCCTATTTATGTCAACACACTACCATAGTACTAACATACACTCATAACTGCTATTGATTACTCATAAGTGTTAGACTGTAACTAACTTTCAATATCAAGGTTTGATCCACTGTTTTCCGAAAATAAAATCTATCAAATTATCAATATATTGGACATAAGACGATAAAACACTACCTATTGAACACATATATACAAGCTTCTTAAAAGAAGAGCTGGTGACTAAAAATACAAGTATTAAAATTTTAAAAACAAAAGAATATAATAGCAAATGTACATAGACATGCGGAAATAAAACAAGATAAACAAAGGTTTCAAGGAATCATAATTACCACATATCTTGAGGCAGGAGATGATCGCAGGAGAAACACAAGTGGTTTAACAATTCTTTTCACATCCTCCTTAGGCGCCATTATCCAGTGTACACCTGCAGCTGCAAGTACAACTGCACTGTTATGAGACCATAACAATGGTGACGTACACTGCAATAGGATCTTCACAACGTCGTTGCTGCAAGATGTATACTGTGATTCATCCAATTTAGGAGCAACCTTAATAGTAGAACTTGATCGTGATAAGTACTCATCCGGACCTTCAATGTAACACTGGAAGATCGTACGTGCTAATTCTGACACAGTCTTCTCAGTGGCATAATAAGCATCTTCTTTTGAGGTAACATAGTGCTCATCTTCATCTAAATTGCTATGATCTTTATTATACAAAGAAAACATGATGGATTCTTTGACAAGCCCATGCCTTGCTATCACATACCGTAGAAGAATCCCGATTAGCATTATTTGACCCCACTCTTCCACGTCAGGAAGAACCTCACACAACTTTCTGTAATTTCTTCCAATAAGTGAAAAATTGTTTGGGCAAACAGTGGTAAATGCAGAAGCAGCAGCTCCAACAACTCCTGGGGAATGATCGTTTAACAATAATCCAATAATCTGCACCACATGAAGTGTCAAAATTTATTTATACTGTAGACAATTTTTATGGCCTTCCAACCATGCATTGATGAAATTATATAACTGGCATAAAACTTTCTTCCGTTAATTAGTTCAAAAGTATGAAGCACAAGAAAAGCCAAGAAAAATACGAGTTTTTTCTATTAATTATTATAATGTAAGCTAGGTCCTATAGATGGTAAATTTCACACACGCGTCTACCAGACCTCTTCAATTGCAGATGCATGTTCCTCCATCCGTAAATCATGAAGCTTAGGAAGAGCATTAGCAGCACATTTTCTAACATAGACAGAAGGATCCCTAGCACATTTTCCCACAGCAACAAGAACAAGAGGTGCGATTGCATGAAGGCGGATTCCAGCCATGGCCCGGAGTGCCCATGCCCTAACCAATGGGTTTGTGTCCCCCAGGTCCTTCTGGAAATAATTTATCGACAGCAATGCTTCATTTGGACGCCTGAACAAAAAAACGAAAATCGAAACTATAAGAACGACAACAAACAGCAATGATTGCTGGCAAAATTCAAGACAAAAGAATGCTAAGGTTAAAGAATCATGGCCACAATTTTATATGCCATACATAAGTATCCCAATTCCCAAGAATCAACGTACAACATTTTCTTGAATTTTTGGTTTACAAAGGAGCTGAGGATCAAACCCATGACCTCTAGCATACTACCCAAACCCCTCACCACTAGACCAAACCTAGTGGCTTCAACATTTTCTTGAATCAATAAAATATTTATAAATAAATCCATTAACAATAAATTAAACGTAGAAAAAACTGATAAAACAAATCAAAGTCTTAACACCTGTTTGGATAAACAACTTATTTAGATAAACAACTTATTTGCAGCTCATAGCACAAGCACTTAGTAAAAGATAAAATAAAGATAAATTGTTTTTATATATGCTATGAACTGTTTTCATAAGCTATATTTGAAGAACGTATGAAAATAAGATGAAACAAACTTATGAAAATTGTCACAAGTTGTTTTCATAAAGTCTCTCAAAAAGTCTCACAAAACTTATGTCACTAGATAAGCTTAAATAAGGCAATCCAAACAGGCCTCAAATGTATAGTAAAAATATACTATTCTACTAGTCCACAAACCAACCAGAGAACAAAAGCACTGCCAAGATCATATTTTCTACTAGTCCACTATACACATTTAATCAATACAAAGAATTTAAAATTAAAAAAACAAAACCACATCTAAATAGAATGAAATGATAGAATTCAACATACTTTTCAGCATAATGCAGAAGGTACAAGTAAACCAGCTTCTTCACTTCCAATGACTGAGAAGCAACGTTTTTAACAACCTGTAATTTTCATTCACATCGAAAACGAAGTAAAAAATGAGAAAGATCAAAACTACAAATAAACAAAAATCAATTCAACTAAATCACGAACAAAATCAACAAACTACACAATCTAAATGCAAAATCTTCAATGCGATCGAATGTGCCGTTATTGAATAAACCGTTATGGATCGGAAAGAGTGAGGGAATAACCTGAGGGAAGAAATTGGCAACGTCAAAGCCTTGAGCGATGAGAGCGAGTAAGCGTTTGAGAGCTTCGCATTTCTCGGAATCGAATTTGCTGTCGAGGAGAGGAGCGATGTTAACGTCTTCAGGATCGTCGTAGAGGTGAGCGTCGGTGCCGATTCGGAATACCGCCGTTGATGCTTTGCTCAGAGATTCCGCCGTCGCTCCGAATTGGGGGAACATTTTTTTCTTCTCACTCTCTAACTCTAACTGCTTTTTGAGTGAGCAGTAACTGTTTGAGATCTGTTCTGTTTTGTTTTGATTTAGGACGAAGGTGAATTCGGGAGAGAGGCTGGGTGTATTGTAGCGAATAGAATATAGAGCATCAGCACTTATGAGTTGTGATCATGTTAAAACAATATGAATTTTTTTTAACTGAAGAATTTTTTTTATACAAGAGAATAATATGAATTGTTTTTATTTTAGACTACATAAAAAAAAATTATATGGTTGTCAATCCTAGATTGATAGAGTATAATAAAATGGAACGATCATGAAATATAATAATGTTTGATGGTTTAGATTTAAAAAATAATAATGGAATGAAATAGAATTGAATGAACTTCATCTCATATCATCATAAATCATCAATTTTGTTCTCTCATTTTTAAAATATTTCAACAATGGAATGAAATTTCATTCCGCTCCATCTCATTCCCCTCTATTTTACTCCGCTCTATTTCATTATATTTCATCAATTCAAACGGAAAAAAAATTAAAAACACTTTGTAGGATCTTTGTTTTCGTAATTGTTGAGACAAAATTCACTTTTGATGCTCTGAAGATTACAAACATGGGCAATGATATGTTATTGAGATTCATAAAAATTAACGGTTTATGAAATACTGTTAATTTTAAAGGTCTCAATAACATTTCAAATGATTTTCAATTTTTCTAATTTTTTTTTATGGCTGATCTATATGATATAAACTTTCAATCCAACGGTGAATTTTGCAAAATTCGTATTCGTTATAACGTTATAGTCCACTATAGACCACTTAAGCAACTTGTCCATATTAGAATTTCTCTTACAAACATTTGAGTGTTTTTGCTAAATTTAGGCTAATGCACCTCAAAAAAATAACATTCTAAGATCATTCTTTAGACTGAAAAAGCATGTTTTTGCAATAAGTGTTTTTATTTTAAGTCAACCAAGTATAAGACAAATAAACATTTTATAAAGGAATAAGTGCATCAAATCTCTACATAAATTAATCCATTTATGGATGAAAATTTGATGGAATCAAGACTCATGCCATCTTTGACATACTTATGATAAGGGAAAGGCTTGTCACAAGAGCATGACATTGAGGGTTCGTTTGGATTAGCTTGTTTTTTAACTTATGCAAGCACTAGGGAAAATTGTATTTTTATAAGCTATTTTATCATAAAGTACATTTACAAACTTGTAATAATACCTAAAAATTACATAAGTTCAAAAAAAGCTAATTCAAACAGGTCATATATCTCATTAAATTCTTCATTGAAGAAGCTAAACATACTCCTTAACTTAATAGAAATGAAGCAACAAAGCACTGAACTCTTAGTTGCATTGTACTCTTGAAGTACTGTGTTGGAACATTCTTCAATAGTGTTGTCATAAAGTACAAACATACTTTATTCTTTCAAGGACAACAGAAAGTTGTCAAGCTAAAGTTCAACATATGTTTTCTCATGCTCATATACGGTTAGATAACAAGAATGTATGAAAATGACTTAGTCATATACTCTTGGAAATTTTCCATAATGTTTCAAAAACGAATTGAGAACGCTCCTGCACTTGGAAGCACACAGTTTTTCAAAACCACCTCCAACTGTCACGAGTACTCTTTTGAAGCCACAAATGGTTATATTCAGTACTCTAACGTGAAGAGCAAGTTTGTTACAACTTATCACAACTCATAATTAGTTGTCTCCTCTCATCTCATGCTGATCTCGAATCAAGAACAAACCAATAATAGTCAAAGAAACTGAAGCATATGCAGAAAATGCTCAAGCTATCTTAATTATTAGTAGCGGCTATTTTATTACTCTCTAACTGACATATTTGAAGGTTAAGACTCACACAAGCTACATCCTATAAATAGCACGGAGATACAAGAGAAAGAGCAAGAGTTTTCAAGCTATCAATTTATCTTTAATCAATTTCCATCACTCTCAGCTCAAAGTTCTTCTATTTAGCCACTCTCGTTCTTAGCTATTCACTAAAGATCTTAGATGTTGTCAAGTAGAATAAAGTGTTGTGATTTTAAGCTTCTCATTTTGTATTGACACTACAAGAAAAGACATTTTTCGCAGCAACAAAAGTCGTTGGGAAACGTCAAAAGTTGTTACCAAAGAGCTTTACCTCAACAACCAAAAAGTTGCTGCTGGTTGTTGCGATAAGTTCCGTTGCAAAAAGTTTTGCAGCGAAATTTAATATTGTTGCCGTTTGTAGTTTTTTCCAACAATAATATTTGTTGCCATTTTTAAAATTTTTTTTGAGATAAGCCAATTTTTCCAACTAAAATTGTTGTTATATCTAACTTATCTTAGCGACCAAAGTTGCTGCTATAACTTTTTTTTTTTCCAACAATTTATAAGTTATTGTTATTATATTTTTTCACCTTTCTTAATAATAAAATTTGTAGCCATGGAGTTTTTTTATAAGCTGCGCCATATATATTTTGATATTTAAATATAAATTATTTTTTTATGATATATTATGAAATTTACTTCATAATAAATTTCATATTAATATATATTTTCAATATAATCATATCATTATATTCATAAACGGAGAAAAAATTAAAGAATAAAACAATATAAACACAATTTTCTTAGCATAAATAAAATATCATAAATTACATAAGAGTTACATTTGTTTCCATTCAAAGAAACACAAGAATCTCTACCAAACTTAAAAAGAAACACAAGAAAATAATGAACAATAGAAAATAAGATTACAATATATATTAATTAGTTCTCCTAACTTTATCTTGAACCTCTCTTCATGAAGCAGTTGAAGCATCCATAGTTTCCCTGCAATTTTTAGCCAATCAAACTTTGCAAGTTTAGTATGTCATAAATAAAAAAAGATCGGCTACTAAAAAAATTAAATAACTTAGTTTTACAACTCAACTTATACACTTTTTTTTTGACAGAACTTATACACTTATAAATATAAATTAAGAGTAAAATAAAAAGTAAGACATCTCTATTATGCTCTGAAACATCAATAACAAAAGTATCTTACATGTTTAGAAATATCTTTTCGCTTCTCAACATTGAGAGAGGCTTGCTTCTTAGTAGGAATGGAGATTTCAGTAACGAAATTAAAACTCATGATCCAACGGCTACCATTTCATCGGTTGGAATAAAAATATGTAATTTTTTTGTAACACTCTTCCTCTTTTTCTTAGCAACACTTAAACCTGCAGTTTTAACTCTTTCATTATTTTTTTGTACATTCTTTTATATTTTTTTCAGTAACAAAAAAAAGGTTAAGAAAAACATAAAGAAGAAATGTTGAAAACAAAAAGAAAATTTAACATAAAAAATCAAATTATTTTACCTTCTTGTAAATCTATATTAGCACTTGAAGAGTTTGGATGAATTGAATTTGATTCATCACTTGGATGCTCCATTATGAGATTTTTATGATGTAAGTAAGTGGAGTTTGCAAAACATATTTAGATTCATGACAGGGTGTTTGTAATTGTAACTGAGTAGTGAATGAATAAATAAATGTTTGAAATGATTTTTGTATGGAAAAAGCTTGTTTGTACGAAATATAGAGTGAAGAAAACAAAGAATAACAGTAACCTCTACCATGATTTCCATTAAAAGCCAAAATTATATTATTTAATTATTTTAAAAAATAGTTGTAACTTCCAATTTGTGTGTATCGTGTGTTTCGTTGATTAAGATGTCCCGTAATAAATAGCAACCCTCTTTTTGTATTGGCAGTTTTCAAAGAAAAAAGTGCAACACATATAATTAGCGGCAATATTTAATTTTCTATCTTAAAATGAAAACAAATTGAGCGGTAGCAATGTGTAAATATTTAGCGCCTAGACAAATTATGTCTTGTGATAAATTTAAGTAGTTCCAATATTTTCGCACCTAAGGCTAAACGGCAATCGTGATTATCTCCACTAACTCGTGATTATCTCCACTAACTCAATCACTACTCACAACTTTTTTTATCTCCAATTAATTTTTGTTTTTCTAATCCACACATATGTTTACCTGTAAACGTAATGAGGCCCCACTATATGAAAAATAGTATACACCCTCCATGGCACAAAACAAGTACTGGTTTATTTATTTTTCTATTAGGAAGTTCATTTCTTTTATTATTGTTTTAAGTAGTATTATTATTTTTTAGGTTAAATATATTTTTCGTAGGTTATATTGGACCAAAAAGATAAAATTCTAGCCATTAGATTATTTGATTAAAAAAAATTTGTATATTATACATTTATACTCCCTCAAATAAAAAATCTCTTTGCCATGTCATTATTAATAATTTTTTTAAAAATAAATTGCTAAAAAATAGGTTTGTGAACAAACCAAACTATTTCACGTCAAATCCTCATTGCAAGAAAAAAAAAAAAACATGAACTATGAAGTAACCTTCTCAATTCTCATTATAAAAATAAAAATAAAAATGAAGTAACCCTCTCTCATAAATGTCCACATAGGAAGTTTGTTTAACTATTTAATTATTTTAATTTTATATTAAAATTACCACCCACCACCGAAAATAGAGGATGTGGTGGTTGTTTTTAGCAACAATCTCATAACAATATTGCTACTAAAGTATTATACTTCCCAACAACACTTCAATTGTTGCAAAAAATTCGTTGCAAAAGTTTTCAATTCTTGTAGTGTGAGTTTTAATTTAAACTTATGACCAAATCTATTATATTTGTAAACTTAAGTCAATATGTAATTGGAAGACTTGCTTCTAGAGTTTTGGTCGTTCTCTCTCTAATAACGCTTTCTCCGCCTTCTCTCTAGAGCGTATCCAGATTTCCGCCACCCTCCTTCCTCTTCATCCAAACAGATTATTTCAAGATGTAAACACTAATTCATGGTGGTGCGATCGAGTTCCACCGTTGTCCAATTCGGCGACAAGTTTTTGTGGTGGGTGTGTTTCTTCGCATCAAATCTCGCCGCATGCGTTTGTTTCCTCTGTGTGCGGTTTTGGTTCAACCGACACCATAATCTTCTCGCGGTGGTGGTAGTTGGTTTGTGTTTCGATTGCTGCTGTTGGTTCTGTCACTGGCGTTTGTGGTACTGGTGGATACAGTTTATGCTGATACTGGCTTTGTTAAATTGTTGGTTTTGTGTTATCTGTTGTCGTGGCTTTTTTATTTTCCTTTTTTTTTTTCTAGCACTATTTGTTTGCTATTTTGGATTTTGGTTTCCTAATTTGTTTTCAGATCCATTGAGAGTTGCAAGGATCAAAACTTTCAATTCTGCATCCGCGGCGCTAGAGAAGTTGGGAAGGCCGACGACTCTGGTTATGGTTATAAATGGCCTTGTACTCGTTACTGCTGTAGCGAGTTGTCGATTGTTGTCTATGTTTTCGTGTTGATGGGTGTGTTATCTGCTGTCTTTGATTCACTCACGGTGCCCTAAGAGATAGGTTCTTGTCCCTCCAACTTTCGTTGTGCCTTCTTTATTATTTAATGTATTGTTGTTTGCATAAAAAAAGTCAATATGTAACTATTTATTGAGTAGTTAGTCAAGTGTGACTAAGGTAAAACAAGCTGCAAATGCTTGAAAGATTGATCTTAGGTATAGGTCAAGGAAGTATTGTAATCTTGGATTTGTAGATCATAGTCGATAGACTCACAAGAGGTGGGGATTAGACGTAATCCAAAAAATAAGCGGGTGAACCGATATAATTCTTGGTGTTTAATTCTCTTCTTCCCTAATCTTTTATTTACCACTATAATTACTCACACACTTCACTATCTAAAAAATCATTATCAAAACAATCTTAAATTCTTAATATCTGTGCTATTTATTTTTTATTAACTAATGTTTGTTTCTCTATAAGATTAATTTTAAAATGTACACAATTCAAACACCTCTTTCTCGTGTAAAACTTTGATTCTTTAGTAAATAAGTGAATTTCAAAATATTTATGGGTTCGACAAAGAAAAACAGGGGTCCCAATCCCACACTGAATCGACTTGGGGAAACTATTTCGGCCCAGGCCAAGGACCCAATCACACACTAATGTTTGTTTCTCTATAAGATTAATTTTAAAAGCCTACAAAAGCCAAAATTCCTATTGGACTGACCAAGTTCCTTTGGCTCGTTGGACTCGCCACACTCATAGGACGAGAAGCCCAATAAGACAAGGACCACCCGCCCTAGTACGGACAGAGATGAACCGAGACATATATAGCAACTGAGCCTGCCCATATAGGTCACATGGGCCAATAATCAAGGAAACATGAGCTCGACCACTCCTCATATTCAGAAGGCATGTTCGTCGCGTCCCTCGAACGAGGGACACCTGTATATACTTCCACATGATCATTAGGTAGGACACATTCAATGCTCTAATTTTTTTTTGAATAGCCATTCAATACTTTAATTAGCAGACTTAACCTATCTTAGCATTCTTATTGACTAGAAAAATCACATAAATAACTTTAGCAAGAACACCTCTCACTTTATAATGCTTACTAACTTGATTGTGGAAATGTGTTTAAGCTATCCCTCCTTCAAACAGGTACATCCACCAACAACAATCAATTAAAATTGTTACATAATGATTCTCGCCATCTTATTATTTAGATCAAAACAACTATTCCTCAAAATAATGGAACATACGTATTTTCTAATTTATACGAGTTTTTTTTAAACAAAACTAGTATAATGAATTAACCAGAGAACAAAGTTCCTATATCTTTTTGTATATGACAATCAAATTTGTCATTCTACCATTTTTTTCGCATGTCTTATGAATTTATTAAAATACTTCTGTCCGCTATTTAAGTCACAGACATCCCGTAAAAACATCCTATTAGGTTTTATTTTTTATAACGTTCACTACTTAAGTAATGAAAGAGTAAAATGGAAAAAGCATATGACGCACGAGTAACCATTAGACGGCAAAAAAGTAGTTTTCTTTTGGATATAGAGTTGGTCCAATCCATGTTGGGTTCCTTCTCAGCCCAATTTGCTATCTCATGGGTGACCCGATTCCCCTTCCAATGACCCACGAAATGTATGAATAAGGGTTTTGCTTTGCCTGAAGAACCAAACACAGAACAATAGCGAATGTTGCTTTTCCTTCTCACTGCTTTCACGATAACCTGAAACTCCCATTCTAGTCACCATTAATCGCCATTGCCACCGCGTCCGATTCTATTATAACTTTTCTGTCTTCTTCATTCCGTTGAACGAGTGAGTGTTACAGAGAGAAAGATGGGAAAGAAAAACAAAGCAATGAGAGACGGCACTATCGAACAATGCCCCTTAACTCTTTTCGTTGCTAACTTACCCTACACTTTTACAAATTCTCAGGTACTTTTTTTTTTTTTTCTTAACGCATTCATTCAATTCATTTTTTTTTGTTTATGCTAATTTGTTGTTGAATCAATTTAGCTTGAAGAAACTTTCAGTGAAGTTGGACCTGTTAGGCGTTGTTTCATGGTTACACAAAAGGGTAAGTAACTAACGATTACTTAATTAATTAATTAAGGATTAAGCTAATTTTAATAAGAAAAAAGTAATATTTTTTCTGACATTTATTGTTCATTATTATCAGGGTCTGCCCAACACCGTGGATTCGGTTATGTTACATTGTAAGTTCAGTTTAATTCATTTGTGCTTGTTTTATGTTACTTGGTTGTGTTTGGATAAACAACTTAATTAAGCGGTTATTTCTATAACTACAAAAGATAAAATAAGATGAAGCGAAATCGTTTTCATATAAGCTATAAGTTGTTCTCGTTATACTGAAAGAGCTTATGTAAGTATTTTTGAGAACAAACAACTTATGGACATGTCATAAGCTGTTTTCATAAGCTCGACATAACAATCTTACGAGTGCTTATTCTAGTAATAAATAAGCTCGAATGAACCAATCCAAATAGGCTCCTAGTTCATTGCACTCTTTCAATTTGCAGCTTTACTTTATCTTGTCTTGTATATGTTTTGCCTATGGTTATGTATGAATTGAAGTGAATCTTAGTGTGTATGTGAATCAATGCAGTCGGTGTTGTTAAATAGCGACTATGAGTATAGTGTTGCAGAATTTGAAAACAAATGCTATTGTTCTGTGACACTATATAGAACAAAGTGTTTACAAATAGTAGATTTAATGGCACTTTAGCATTGTTGTGTAGTAGAATTGAAAAAAAAACACTATTTTTTGCGATCTGCAATTGACCACACTTGAATGTGTAATCTGATTGGTAAATGTAAAAAAAAGATTGTATTGTATGGATGTTGTATAATTGCAGTAATATATCCATATATCCCTCAACATGCTATTGTCGGTTTACTAAACTTAAGAGAAGATAATATTGATGTCATGAGGAGGGAGACAGTTTTTTAACTTTATTATAGATTTATCAGTTTATAGTGCTTGCTTCAACAATATCAGCCTAGTCTTATTTTGATGTTCACTTTGCACGTTGTTTTGGTAGTTTGTGGTAAAACTAATCTGAAATCATAGTGTGTCAATTGCCTCCTTTTTGCACTTTCTTTTGTACATATTAGAATTATATTTTGTACTTTCTTTTTTACATATTAGAATTATAATTTGTAACATGACTTTTTCTGGTTTGTTATTAATTGCTGTCATCTTCAGTGCTGTTGAGAAAGACGCTGACACCGCCGTTGAGTTGAAGAATGGTTCATTGGTTGGTGGCCGAAAAATTTCAGTGAAGCACGCAATACCTCGTCCACCCCGTGAAAAAAAATCAAAACCAGACCAAGGTTGATTGATGCTAGCTTCTAATTCTCTTTTAGATAGAGCATGCTGTGATGCTATGTTATACATACATTTCAATGTTTTCTTTTCTCATTATTTCTTTTACGATGCAATAGAGGACAAGAAAGATGATCTCACAGAGTCAAAAAATGATGATAAAGACAACGGATTATCTGGAGTAGAGAAGCCTGTTTCAGTTCCAAAGAAAGAAACAGCTCCAAAGAAAGAATCAGTTCCAAAGAAAGAATCAGTTCCAAAGAAAGAAGGTTGTGATTGTGTTCATGTGCATTTGATTAGCTTTACAAGTGGCTCATTTATATATTTATTGCTTTTTCTTAATATTATATTTTTGTTTCTTTTAGAAGAGAAAGTTTTGAATAAACCAAAAAACTCAAGGAAGCCTGTCGAAATAAAAAAAGCAGCTCTTTGTAATGACACAGCTGATGAGGGTGGTGGCTCAGAAAAGCAGAAGTATTTTACTCTTCTCCCTTTTCTTAATATTATATGAAAGACGATTTTTGTTTCAGTTGAGATTAAGAGATAATGAGATGATCTGATACTAACATTAGATGTTTCTTTTCTTAATCATGGATGTATATCTCGTTTCTAAAATGTTGTTCCTTGTTCTATTTTTTCTTCTTTTGGCAGGGTTGCTAGGACTGTTATATTTGGTGGTCTCATAAATTCTGCTATGGCTGAAGATGTTCACTGCCAAGCCAGAGATATTGGCACTGTGTGTTCTATCAAGTATCCCCTTTCAAGGAATGATCTTCAGCAACACGGTAACTGCTGATTTTATCTTTTCAGGTTACGGACAAGATATGTTTTGTGTTTATTTATTGGTCTGATTTGTTAATGTTAGATGTAAAAAATAGATTCTTTTTACTTGTTTAATAACTTTAACAAGCTCTCATGGTTAATGCAAGAAGCAAACTCTAATGTAGATTTTCTAAGTGCTTTGGTAATTGTCAATCTTACTTGTTTTAAACTTTTAATGCTTAGCCCTTCCCCTTTATAATTAAACATCTAGTAGTATTGTATCCCATATGTCTGATCATTTTGAGTATGCTGATGAGGACATCCGAGTTCATTCTTTCACTAAAATTTTTAGCGATATGGTTTTCCAGTTAGGATGTAGATCAACAAGATTGAATCATGTATTATGTTTATAAAGATTATTTTACTGCTTAGGATAGTTAAGGTCATTATGATTTTTTTTTTCTCAGGTCTGCTGCAAGATGGCTGTACTACGGATGCTTCATCTGTACTATATACAAGTGTAAAATCAGCTCGTGCTTCCGTTGCAAAATTGCATAAAAAAGAGATAGGTGGGGGAACTGTTTGGGCCCGACAACTTGGTGGTGAGGTAAAGTGCTTGTCATAAAACACATCAGAGGATAGTATCATCATGCACTAGATAGAATATTTTATATAAAGGGATAATAACTGCTAGGCGATTAGAGAGGCTTTACCGATCTATATTAATTAAATGAATATTTTTGCTTTGCATCAGATAAAAAAAAATTAGCTGTCATAAAATTTGAATTCATGATATTATATCAAATGTGTTACTTTTCTTGTAGAAAATATATATGAAATTTTATTTTGTAAACATTTTTGTTATTTTATGTGGCTAGGGCGCCAAGACTCAGAAATGGAAGCTTATTGTTAGAAACCTTCCTTTCAAGGTTTGATCTGCAGAGTTATAGAACATTAAATAATGTTTCGT
The DNA here is from genome assembly GCA_954870985.1 of Trifolium fragiferum. Taxonomy (NCBI): domain Eukaryota; kingdom Viridiplantae; phylum Streptophyta; class Magnoliopsida; order Fabales; family Fabaceae; genus Trifolium; species Trifolium fragiferum. The sequence continues at coordinate 11,221,338 of OX940791.1, read as the reverse complement.
TTGGTGACCTTGTTTCCTAATTACTTGACTAAATATGGGTACAGGCCAAAGAAAATGAAATAAGAGATGCATTTTCATCTGCGGGTCCTGTATGGGAGGTATTCATTCCACAAAAGTCCGACACAGGGTATGTATTCCTGCTCTTTTCCTGGCATAAAGTGTTCTGATAAAGTATTATACATTATGTTTTCTTAATCTACTTTCCCCTCATTTCCTTTGTGCAGTCTTTCAAAGGGTTTTGCATTTGTAAAATTCACCTGCAAGCAAGATGCTGAAAATGTATGAACTGTTTCAAAGGTTTTACTTTACATACTGTTTGTATTCTAAAGTAACTTGTATATAAGTTTGCTGCTGCTGTTTCAGGCCATTAAAAAACTCAATGGATCAAAGCTTGGGAGTCGTCTCATAGCTGTTGACTGGGCTGTTCCAAAAAAGATATTTAGTAGTGATACCAATGATGCTCCTGCTTCAGAGGAAGGTAATTTGTTTCTTTAGTGGAAGTGATATTACATATTCAATTGAAGGGAATGAAGTGCTTTAAACTGCTCTTGGCTTTTGAAATCAGAAAGAAACAAATTCATTTTTAATGCCATCCTTTGTGACTAATTATTTCTTTGTACTAGTTTTATGATTATTTGGAAATTGAGTATTTGCTAGAAATGTTAATTTGTCAATTTTTTTTTTTTTTTAAAAACTAGTAGAATCTTCTAAAACATAGTTCTTGAGAGTTGTGACATTTCCATACTTTAGATGTAGACATATTGTTATTTTTTTTGGAATGAATGTGCAACCTATCTTCACTTACAAGTCTCAAAAGCATTGTATTTTTTTGATATATGAAGAAACATAGATAAAGTGTCAAAAATCCTATTTATGAAAGTCTGGGTATTAGGTTTACAGAAGATAAGACACTGAAAGAAATTAGGATTATTATATTGGCACAAAAAAGCCAAAGTTTGGGGAATCTCATCCTCACTGTTCATATGTTTGGGTAGACATGAGTCTAATTTTATCTTCACTGTTATATTGTGCAGTAAGTAAGTTTGTGAAATAGACAAGTTAGTTCCTGTTTACATAGCTCACTTATGTCAAGTAACTGAACATATTACAAAGTAGCAAAATCAATTGGAGCCAAGCTTTGGAGTTTTGACTGTAGTTATAAATTTTTGTAGAACATAGTATGAAAGCCGAAAAATTTAACTCCAATGGGTTTTGCGACTATTCTTTAATTGCTTTTTTTGTAGCAGTTTAAGCTTTTTTCTTCATGGGCAAGTGATATATTTAACATAACATTTGAAGCATTGGGTCATTCTTTTAGTTATGCTATACATGTTATTAGTTGGTAGGCTTTTCACAATTGTTCAAGACTACAGTTCCTCCTTAACTTTGTTTCAAACTATTTAAATAAGCCATCCTTTATGATTTCTTTAGGACAACAAAAGGTGACAGATGAAGATGATAGTACTACTACTGAGGATGATGTTGAGCATAGTGACAAACAATCTGATCATGAAGATGATAGTGATGTTGATAGTGTCATGGAGGAAGATGTTACTTCTGAAGATGATTTTGACAAGGAAGCAGACATTGCAAGAAAGCTTCTCAACAACTTGATTACGTCCTCCTCTGCCAAAGATGTGTCTGCAAATAATGATTCTAAGTGTTCTGAAGAAAATAAGGAGCCAAAATCCAACGAAACTGTTAAGGGTGTAGATAGTAAAGCATCTAAAGAGTCTGACAAGGTTTCTGCTATTTCTAAGCCCGAGACTTCCAGCAAGTTATCTAATCCTAAGGAAACAGAAGATGATTTGCAAAGAACAGTTTTTATAAGCAATATTCCCTTTGAATGCGATACTGAAGAAGTGAAGCAACGGTTTTCTGCATTTGGAGTAGTAGAATATTTTGCTCCTGTTCTCCACCAATTGACCAAGTATGTCCTTTAGAAGGCTAGAACTATTTTTCTGTGTGTCTGTTTCACAGATTACTTCATCTGTAATTATTCATACTTCGCTTTTACTCAATGCAGGCGTCCACGAGGGACTGGTTTTCTTAAGTTTAAAACCGTGGAAGCAGCTGATAATGCAATTTCAGCTGCCAATGCTGCTTCTGGGATGGGTATTTTAGTGAAGGGTAGACCATTAAAAGTTTTAAAGGCTCTGGACAAGAAATCAGCTCATGAAAAGGAACTGGAGAAAGAAAAAAGTGAGGTTCATGACCATCGCAATCTATACTTGGCAAAGGTGTGTCTTCTTCTCTGTACATCTTGTGTTGCAGGCTATGGTAGCTGATATGCAATAGGAGTAACATTTGTATTCTTTTAAATTGTAATAGGAGGGACTTATTGTTGCCGGGACTCCAGCAGCTGAAGGGGTTTCAGCCAGTGATATGGCAAAACGCAAAGAGTGAGTATTTTATGGTTTTGAGTGCAAATGTCATTTATAATTTTAACTCGCAAAGTGCCGCATTGGTTTTAATTATAAATGGCTAGCTATGGCTTGTCTTTGCTGCATGCGAGGGACAGTTCAACGGGTTCATCTTTCTTATTAGAAATTCACTTAATATTGGGATTATCCACTTTTGGTCCTTGCATGCTGGAGGAAAAGGACTAGTTTTTCTCTCCTTTTGATTTTCTTTTTAGCTCGAGTAGTTGTTGAGAAAAATAACATGGGGCAATAAAACTCAGTCGCTTGAACAGCTAACAAAGTATAATTTCTAACACAGAAGTGATTCTTGCATAGACCATTATGTGCTCAGATCCACAAACAAAAAATATGAGCGCCATTGATACGAGTGAAAAAGCTGGGCAAATGAAAATTTAATTTAATTCTCTTTGAATAATATATTTTTTTTATATACGGTTATAATGAAATGGTTGAGAGATATTTGAATTTTTCCTTTCATCCCTTTTTATAATCCCATTTCCAACTTTTCTCATATATTAAGAAAAGTCGGCAAGTGTAATTAATGTAGTATGCATTTTGTGTATAGCTATTACTATTACTAAATTTCTCTATGTATAGATGTATCCAATATTGACATTGCATCTTCCAAGACAAATGAGTACTATTAGGGTTATGTTTGGGAAAAAATATGTTAAATGCATCTAGTAATTTGAAATATGGCTTATATTTAAGGACACAATTTTTCTCCAAAGGATGCTTATAATTAGGGATTGAGGGAGCATATTTTTCGTTTATGTATCATTTATACTTCCACTCTACTATTCTGATTTCTATGTTGTATTTGATCTTTCATATTTTGGGTGGTAAAGATATTATTTTACTGCCAAGTGTAATTTGTGTAACTGATTTTAGTGATCTTATTTTGTGAAAAAATCATAGTTTGGAAAGAAAAAAAAAGACGAAGCTTCAATCTCCAAATTTCCATGTTTCAAAAACTAGACTTGTTATCTACAACTTACCGAAGTCCATGACTGAAAAACAACTAAAGAAGCTTTGCATTGATGCAGTCATCTCTAGAGCTACCAAGCAAAAACCTGTAATTCGACAGGTTGGTTAAATAGGCCATGACTTGAAGTTGTCAATTATTGTTTCTGTATAGCTTTATGATCTATGTTACGTTTCTAATGTTACAAATGTAATTTGCAGATAAAGATTTTGAAAGATGGAAGGAAAGGAAAGGCTACTCAAGAACAACAGTATTCCCGTGGAGTCGCCTTTCTTGAATTTTCAGAACATCAACATGCCCTTGTTTGTTTGAGAGTTCTTAACAATAATCCTGGTAACAATAACATCCATTTCTTCAATAGTGATAATACTAGCTTCATTATTAGTTTGCAAGTTATCACTTTTTTAAAAAATGAATATTTGTCAAAATATAAATATAAAATGAATCAATTACAAAATATGTCCTGAAAAGTGTGTTAGAAAAGGTGTATCGCTAGCATTTTATGTTTTTCGTGTAATCTAATGTCTTTCGTTGACCACAGAAACTTTTGGTTCTGAACATCGGCCGATTGTGGAGTTTGCTCTTGATAATGTTCAAACATTGAAACTACGTAATGCAAAGCTACAATATCAGCAGCAGGCTCCTCGTGATGACAACAGAAACGAAAATGATAAACCCGACAGTGCAGGAGTTTACACACATGGAGCCGACAGAAAACGAAAATCTCAAGAGCACGACAAACCAGCAAAAGACTCGGGATTGAATTCAAATAATGAACAAGGCAGTAAAGTGGCAAATGGAAAATCTCCTCATGGAGACAAATCCAAAAGACAGAAAGGCAACCAAACAAATTCCGAAGTGTTATCATCAAAAGAAAGTCCGAAAGCTTCAGCGAGGAAGTTAAAGAATAACCAAGATGGCCAGAATCACAGTGCTAAATTACATGAAGGTAAAAATACTGCCATTGACAGTAATAATAGGAAAATATCAGGAAAGAAAGATGACGCGGTATATGGAAAGAGGAAGATGCAAAACCAAGAACAATCAGGGGAAAGGGTTTCTAGGAAAAGGCCAAAGAAGAATAAAGATTCAGTAGGAAAGGACACAGTAGATAAGCTTGACATGCTTATAGAACAATATAAATCCAAGTTCTCACAAAAGGGTTCCCAAGGAAATGATGGTGAGAAAAAACAACCTCAACAGCTTAGAAAATGGTACCAATCATAATTTTGTTCTGAAATGAATTTTGACACTTGGTCCTTACTCCTTACACAAATTTTGAGCCTTGAGTTATTTCAAGTTTTTTGGTCTAATTTATAAATGTAACAAATATTTAGCCTTTTTGTAATATCAAGTTATATCTTGGAGATTTGAGTTGATACCAATGTAATGTGTGGCAAATATTCGAAAAACTTGTGTTGGATATTTTGATAAATCTAATTAATGAAATTATAATTGAATCAACTATGCCATGGTTAAACCAACAAATCACTTAAATTCATAAAGTTGAGATTAAAGACATTAACTTAAATAGATCATTTATACACAAATCAAACATTTCATATGATCATTTCAAATCTTAGAATAATTTATAATGTATTTTAAAATCTTAAAAGTTTTTATTGGAAATCCATTCACAATATCAACTTTTTTAACAAATCAAAATACAAACTTAACATCTAATTGTAGAAAATCTTTTAAAATCTTATATATCTTTTTGTATCAAAATTATCACTTAAAAGAGCTACGATAATTTAGGCACAACTCAAAAAACAACTCAATCTAATACATCTCAATTTAATTCTCACAATGTCATCCTTAATCCAACTTTTATACCATGTTAAATAAGTTTGTATATATCACTCTAAAAATATAGCTTATAAATTAAGAGTGTCTAACTACATACATCAGTCTTGTCAAAAAGAAAATCTACATACGTCGGAATAAAAATGACTTTGTTAGTCTCATAATAATTGTCACATTTACATCCAAATTTTGTAGTAAAAAATTTATCACTTTAAACTTTTGATGCAACATTAAACACTCATTTTTATAATTGATCTCTTAACCGGAATTTATTATTTTACATTTATAATAATTTGGTAAAATCGTCATTTTTTTTATTTATTATCTTTTTTTTTTAATTTGTGTGAATTGATCAAATACGAGAATTATTATAGAAGGAAAGAAGTAATATCACATGTTAGCGGATATAAAACGTGTGGCCAACTATGGGTCACAAATTAATGTGGTCCATATTATCTTCCATTCCTTTTATAAGGAACAATTAATTTTTGAATTTCATTGAATAGATAATGTATTTAATTTATAATATAGACTAAATACATCATTTATTTAATAAATTTTAAAAATAAATTATTTCTTATAAAAAAACAGGACAAAAGATTAAGAACCATCTTTTAATACAAAGTTACTAAGGTCGTCCAATCTTATAATACAATTTTAACTTTTTAATTATATTCATTCAATCATCAATATATTTAGTTCATATTTCTGCGCAAATTTATATTTGTGTCTACTATTTTATCTTATGAATAAGACAGATGTTTGACATTGATACATAAAAAATAACAAAAATATATTAATCCATTATAATTATTATAAACAAAAAATACAAGATAAATATTTGTCATTGATACATAAAATAAATCACAAAACCAACTATTTGTTATTTGATGACTATGAAGAAAAAAGCATGACAAACATTTGGGCTGCCATGTCTGTGTTGACTTAGTAAAATTGGTCTTTTGCAAAAGGGGTAAAAATAAGGGCAAGAAGTGCTATTTTAAAAATTAGGAGGCCAAAATCATAAGTTTGTGAAACTTAGGGAGAAAAAAAATGCAATTTAACCTAAAATATGTTCTAAATATAATCATTTTCTTTTATCATGAAAAATCATTTTATAAAAAATCTATATTAGATTATATTTATATTAACAAGCGACTACATAAACATGATAGAATATCTATGTCACCTAATACCTAAGCTAGCCATATCATATAAATCATAATATACATTACCTTCACCTCTTAGTCTTTCGACTCATGTTCTGAGATTTTATAAAATAAATTCAATATGACATGAATATGATTTATTAGATTGAATTTTGGAATAGATTACAAGAGTGAGAAATAAATTTTCCTTTAAAATAGGGTCTTGTTCATAGCCTAGAGAGCCTTAAAGAATAAATTGAAGAGATGAAATTGACGAAATTATAGTTTTTTGCCTGGTATGGTGTAGCACAACACTATGGAGCGTAGCAAGGATTCTGCATGCAATTGGGGATATTATGACTTGCCTTCTATGACCATAGTATGGACTAAACTTAAAAGGTGACCACTTTTTAAGGACTAAAAACATATTTAACCCATTTATTTAAAATCATTGCACGACTTTATTATTTATTTGATAAAATCCTTTTTAAATATTTGTACTATGTTTTTTTAATGAATAATCAAGGTGGTGGCATGCATTGAATTGCCTTGGGTCACAAAGTACATGTAAATTGTTTCTTCCCAACTTGGATGTTAGAGCACATCCAAGATCTATTTAAACAATAGAATATCCTCATAAGGAAATCGTACATAGTGGAATAATAAGGTAATAATGTTTGATTTGTATATGCATCATATTGAGGCAACATTAATTTTAATTTCCATATTTAGTGTAATATCTAAATATTCAAATGAAAATAATTGTTGTCTCAATATGACGAATCCACAAATTTAATATTATTATCTTGTCATTCTAATATGTACAATTCCCATATAAAAATATCCTATTATTTAAAAAGATCTTGGATATGTCCTGACCTAAAAGTTGGAAAAAACCAATTCCCAGGTACCTTGTGACACCCAAGGTAGATCCATGGATGCCACCATCTTGCATATTATTAATAAAAAAAAAAAGAGTACAAATATTTGAATATTATTTTATAAAATAAAATAAATGACAAGGTCACAAAATGATACTAGTATACTATTAAATAATATTTACCTTTCTCAAATATATCACTACGTCGTCTAATTTTAAAATCACAATCATTTACATCAAAACATAAAAATGAAGGCAAACAAATAAAAGTTTTCATCACCAAATTTCGTTTTACAAAACCTATAACAATGATAAGTGAATCAAGTTATCTTTTATGTTCATATGAATTTGAACAGGACAAAATATCCGACAAAATTAAAATAACATGCGAAAAGAAAATATGATTTTTGTAATTGTAAAAGAAAAATTGAAAACACATATATGAATGAGTAATAGATATCAAATAGTGAAGGAACAATTTGCTAATTTCCACAAATACAAACCAGGAATGATTGAAAAGAGGATTTGATGAATTGGAATTGATGACTGCAAGTGATAATGTTATGAGTGAAACATTATATTTATAGGGAGCTCACTAGTGAAAGGGTTGGTGTGGGTTAACAATGCTTTGTACTCCATTCGGTATTATTTATAAGTAAAAATTGATTTTTAGATTCATTCAATCATTAATGTATTTAGCTTAAATATAGATTAGATACGTCAATTGTTTAATGAATTTACAAACGTACTTTTGACAAGAATTTTACAACAAAAATCCCCCCCCCCCCCCCCCCCTTTTTTTTTACCAAATATGATTTTTCTTTTTTAAAAAAGGGGACATATGGTAAAAAGAAGCAAATATGAATAGATACCAAATATGGTCAAAAAACAAAAAAGAAATAATAGATATTCCCTCTAGTCCTAAAAAAAGTTGACTTTTTAAATTCATTCTAGAATCAATGTATATAGACAATAATGTAGTCAAAATACATCGAGTTTATAATAAATCTAAAAAGGAAAATGTTTCTTATATATATGATTGGAGGGAGTACCGAATATGCAAGTTGAAATTTATTGCTTCTTTTAACCATTAAAAAATGCTTTTTTATTTTTTGTGACCTTAAAAAAAATAATAGATACATTAAAAAGCAATTTTATATTTTGTGACCTTAAAAAAGAAGCATATCTATTCTTTCTTTTAACCATTAAAAGAAAATATATGCAAGAAAATATATGCAAGAATAAACATGCTTCTTTCTTTTTTGACCAATAAAAGAAGCAATAAATTTCATTCAAGGCTTCACAAAAAAAAAAAAAATTCATTCAAGGCATTTTTTTTTCTTTTGGTACAAAACCAAGGCATATATTGATTTTGGTAAAATATATTTTAATCCTTACTTTTATAGCGAGTTTCAGTTTTCGTCTCTATAAAATAAAATCACTTATTTTTATCCTTAAAAAAATCTCTTTGTAAAGGTAAAAATAGGTGATTTTTATAGGAAATTTTCATCATGTTTAGTAATGACTAAACTTTGTGAGACATTATAATACATGAGGTTAAAGGTGAGTTCTTGATTGCCCGCAAGTGCATAGTATTATCATATAAAAAGTAGTGAATATGTTGAAGATTTGATTTTAGTTTTGTAGCAATATGATAAAACAAAACACACCCTAAAATTATACTACTAGATTTTATCACAAAAATAATTGTCATATTTACATCAAAATTTTGTACCAAAAAAACTTATTAAATTTCCAATGCAACATTAAACACTCATTTTTCAATTGTACTCTCAATCCCAATTTATTATTTTCCATTTATAACAATTGAAATACATAAATAGTTACCATAAAATATTTTGGTAAAATCATCATTTTATTTATTTATTATTTTTTAATTTATGGAAATGATCAAATACAATAATATTATACCTAATTTATATTTTTACCTCTTTTTAATTTATTACTCCATCCAGTCTTAAATATAATAGAAAATTTACTTTTTAGATTTATTAGAAATCTAATGTATCTAGACCATATTATGAACCAAATACATTAGATTCTCAATAAATCTAGAAAGTAATCTCTCTCTTATATTACCTCTTCTTGTCCCGATCGAAAGCCGTGCAAGCAAAGACGTTAGAGGATACTGCATTTTGTAACGGTAGAAAGAGGAAAGGTTAAGCGAAAAATGTTAAGATTGCTTAATGAGTTATGGCCACCAGTAATTTGGATTCATCCTGATTCATGTGTTGCTTGGACTCCGGTGGCAAGGAGTTCCTTCTAAGAACGTACTCAGAAAATACCGAATCCGATTATCATAGGAACAATGCTTGGCCAATGGGAGTGTCTTTACGCACGAGCCGAATTAGTTGTCCATCTTTGATGTTTTGAAAACCGATACAAAAGCTAAAAAAGAAAACTCTTATATTTAAAATCGAATGAAATAATTATTAATTAATGTATTTATTCTATAACATTAACCAAATACTACATAAATAATGAAAAATAAACTAAAAAATGAAAATTTACTTATGAGAGAGGAGAAAGTACAGCGCAGTAATTTCGAGTTTTTGTCGGTCAAAGTTAACTCGAAGTGTTGAAACAAAACGGAAATATATATAACATAACACAACTCCAACAACGTTTTTTTTGTTTGTGTTTCAAACATGAAACTTCAATGGTAGCAACGTTCTTTGTTCTTACCAAATTCCACAAAAAATTCATTCTTCCAATTTGAATTTCTCACATGCACACTGCTTCCAATCTGTTTAAGGTTAATAACATTCATTTCTCTTCATCATTTTTCTCACATTCATAATTAACAAATCCCCATTTCATTAATTTTTAGTTTAATTCTCATAATTATTATGTTTTTCTTGTTATTAAGTTCATTTATGTTTATTAGTCAATCTTGTTATCAATTTTGTCTCTCTTAGTTTATTTATTTAGCTTCAATTTCTTTGTTGATTGATCATGTGATGATGATTGATGAATTATGAACTTGAAATGGTTAAAGTTTTTATTTTTATTTTATGAAAATCAATAGAAATAAATGGGATTGGTTATTTGAATTTCTTTGTTTGATCATAATTGATGTTGAATTTATAATTTATAATCTTCTTTTTGATGGACTTGGATTCTGGTCATGTTTAGGTAAATAGCTTAATTGAAGTGCTTATCATATAATTGGTTATGTATAAGCTATTTCTGTGGTAAATTAAAAAATGAAGTCAAACTGTTTTCATATAAGTTATCCTGCAGAGCTTATGATAATAATTATTTGAGCACAGCTTATGGGCATGTTATAAGCCGTATTCATAAGCTCTGTCAAACGGTATCAAAGTGTTTATGTCGGTGGGTGGATAAGCTAATTTAAGTCAATCCAAACAGAAGTCACTCTTTCAGTCAATTCAGTGAATCTAGTAGTCGATTCGGTGAATTTAGGTCATTGGATGAGGATTAGATGAATCACATTGTGAATTCTGTAAGTAAGGAAATTAAAATCTCATCAGTTCGTTTTTAATAAACTTCTGAGATTGTGATTTCTGCAAATAGGGAAATTATAATCTCATAAATTTGTTTTTGATAAACTTTTGAGATTGGTGATTGCAATAGCGTTAAATCTGGAATCCTGTAGCTAAGAAATGACACATTTTACGCAGTCTCATGATGTGGGTGGTCTACATTTCAACTTTTGTAATTTGCGCCAAAATTCAAGTAGGAACACGAGTCATCAAATATTTGATCTGACAGTACAGGCCGATGATTATGTAATTGTGTGAATGTCAGGAATCCAGATCTGCAACATTACATGTTATTACGAACAATTTCATTACACTTTTGTCATTTTGATCGGAAGTTATTTACCGGTTTCTTGTCATTTTTGTTTTAGGCTGTATTTGTTCATGCATTATCTCTAATGAAATTCAATACTCCATTCAATACTAACATTCATTTTTTTTGTTTTTCAGGGGCCATAATATTGACTTGAGCTTAGGAGAAACTCCAATGGCTCATTGCTATACAAAGGATACCGGTATAGAGGTATCCCACTTGAGTTGGTGGTATGTCGTTTCATCTTACGAAGAACTCAAATCGGGGAAACACAAGGTGAAAACCTCGGCCGATACTTTTAGTTGTCCGTACTGCCCTGAGAAGAAACATGATTATAAGTATAATGAACTCCTTAATCATGCCACCGGAATCGGTAGGAGTAGTTCGGATAAGAGAAGTGATAAAGAGAAGGGTAGTCATCTGGCCTTGGTAAATTATTTGGAACAAGATCTTAGGAGCAAGGACGGTGCATCGAAACCTGTAGATCAAGGTCATCTGCTTGTTACTCTTTCCGTTCCTTTTTAATTTTTGTTTTAAGGTTAATGCTAAGTGCTAACGATAATTTTTATCTTTCAGGTACAAACACAATAACTCCAGGACAAACTGTAATGTCTCACTGTGCTTTCAAGGATACCGATATAAGTTGGTGGTATGTAGATACAGCTTATGAAGAGCTCACAAATGGAACTCGCAATGTGAGAACCCCAAACGATGCTTTCATCTGTCCGTACTGCCCAAACAGAAAACAAGATTATGCATACAGGGAACTCCTAGAACATGCTTTTATGGTCGGTCGGAGTAGTTCAGATAAGAGAAGTGCTAGAGAGAGGGCTAATCATCTCGCTTTGTTGAAATATTTGGAAAAGGATGTTAAGAGTATGCCTGGACCATCAAAACCTGTCGATAAAGGTGATCCTGCTGTTTACGATAAACTATGGCAAAAATTTCATTCATGTTAATTTATTTTTCTGAGTTATTGAATATGCAGAAAATTTCCAATTTACAATGATATTATTTTTTATACTGTATGTATAAATAGAAGGGTTATCGTGTTTTTCCGGACAGCTATGTTAGGGCCTGTTTGCACACTAGTAATAGAATAATGAAGAATTCTGTAAAGCAGTGTAGCAACAATCAGCGCTAAATCTTGTTTTTGTCTTTCAGGTACAAAATTGATAAGCCAAGGGCCGCCTGTCGTGGCTCAATTCTCTAACAACAATACTGATTCAAGTGAATCACGAATAAGTTGGTTGTATATAGATAGATTTTATAAAGAACTCAAGAATGGAAGTCTCAGAGTGAGAATCTCAGATGATACTTTCATTTGTCCATACTGCCCGAAAATGAAAAAACCGGACTATGTGTACAGGGAAATCCTTGAACATGCTTCTGGTGTTGGTCAGAGTACTTCGCAAAAGAGAAGTCATAAAGAGAAAGCAACTCATCTTGCTTTAATGAAATATCTTAAAGAGGATATTATCATAAATGTGGCGGCTCCATCAAAACCTGTGGATGAAGGTGATTATACTGAAATTTACCAATTCAATTCACAATGATATTTAGTGGGAGTAACATGTAAAGAGATATACTTATCAGAAATGGAAAATCGATAAATTAGCATGAATTGGTTCTGATACACATTTTTGTCTTTCAGGTAGCGTAGTACAAAGCCGAGAAGAAAATGTGGCCACTGGCAGCGCTGACAAAGATTCTGATAAAAGTTCATCTCAAATAGATATGTTGCAAGTAAAAAAAGCGTATGGAGAACTCAAAAGAGGGAGTCAAACTGTGCAAACCTCGGCTGACACTTTCATTTGTCCATACTGCCCTAATAGAAAGAGGAAGCGGGATTACGTGTACAGAGAAATCATTGAACATGCTTCTGGGGTGGGTTGGAGTATCTCACAAGCTAGAAGTGGCATTGAAAAGGCGAATCATCTGGCTTTGGTCAAATATTTGCAAAGGGATCTTATAAATGTCGGCGGTCCTTCAGACTCTATGAATGGAGGTGATCTGGATCTCGCTCTTAATGAAACATTTATGTCAAAATTTCTGTTTATCGTTTTTTAGTAATCTATAAAGCAACTTCACAAGAATCATTACTTACTCCTTATTTTGTCTTTCAGGCACCATAGTGTTGAACCGAGGAAAAACTGTAACAGGTCACCGCTCCGAGAAGGATACTAATAAAAGGGCATCTCAAATAGATGTGTTGTTTGTAAAGAAATCCTATGAAGAACTCAAAAGGGGAACTCGGAAGGTCAAAACATCACCAGAAACTTTCACATGTCCGTATTGCCCTAAGAGAAAATACAATTATAGGTACAGTGAACTCCTTAATCATGCTTTAGGGGTCGGTCAGAGTGACTCGGAAAAAAGAAGTGTATTGGAAAAGGCCAATCATTTAGCTTTAGTGAGATATTTGGAAAAGGATCTTATGATTATGAATGTGGAACATCCAAAATCTGCAAATAGATGTTTGGAAAATAATCATATGAATGTGGAACAACATCCACCGAAACCGTTAAATGAAGGCATTCTTGTTAATTCCGAAAAGCATTTCGTGTGGCCGTGGACTGGGATTGTGATTAACATTCCTACAATACAGACAGAAGATGGACGATGTTTTGGTGAAAGTGGTTCCAAGCTAAGGGATGAATACCGAATCAGGGGTTTTAATCCACGTAGAGTCCGTACACTTTGGAATGACTGGGGTCATACTGGAGCCGCAGTTGTGGAATTCGATAAAAGTTGGGTAGGGTTATATAATGCTGTAGCATTTGAAAGGGCGTATGAATTAGATCATCATGGGAAAAAGGACTGGCTTTCTTTTACCGAACAAAAGTCTGGTCTTTACGCGTGGATTGCTCGAGTTGATGACTACTACATGAACAACATAATCGGGGAAAAGCTACAGAAAATGGGTGATGTCAAAACAATATCTGAAATCATCGAATCAGAAGCGAGAAGGTTCAATATGCTTGTTCAGAATTTGCATAACAATCTTCAGGTAAAGAATAACAAGATAAAAGAAATGGAAGTAGTATGCAATGAAATTACACTTCGCATGGACATTGTGATGCGCGAAATGGACAGTCTCACTCTATCACATAGTCAAGGTATTTGCAGTAATTCGTTGTTTTTTAAATGAAATTGTGTCGAATTATTCAAATGACATTGTTTTATTTCATCATCGCTTGTATTTCAGCGTTGAAGAAAATACAGTCAAGTGCAACTCAACACTTTCAGAGTATTTTGAATGGCCATGAAAGGCTCAAGCTGCAACTGGAATCTCAGAAAAAACAGCTTGAGCTGCGAAGAATTGAACTGGAAAAACGTGAGGCGCACAATGAAAATGAAAGAAAAAAATTGGAAGAAGATATGAACAAGGTGATACGCTTTTCAAATTTTTTGTTTAATCTCTTCTGTCATATTGTAATTGAAATTCCTGTGAAATGAAGTTTGAAGTAAACCTCTTTGTTCATCAGAAAGATAGCATCTAGAAAGAAGGATTGACAACCAATAATGATTTTTCTGCTTTCGCTTATTTTGTTTGATGATCATTAATGATTGGTTAAAAAGTATTTTCAGTTGAATTTATTGAATATAATCTATTAGAGTATTATGCAATTAAATGCTATACATTATGTTTGTGTTAATGAACATTTCTTTAATTACAAATATCAAGTCTATACTGCTCGTATGCTATACAGTTAATGAGATGAAATTTAGGTATAAGAGGGTGAAACCGATAAATCCGTGTAGAGTTGTAACCTGTATCCCAAAGAATTTGACAACAGGTTTACTTATTTTTACTTTTCTCCGTTTTCCTCCAAACAAGGATCTTGCTGAGGAATCTATACACCAAAAGTTTGGCATTATTTGTTTTTTATGCATCTACGAAATCATTCAATTGTTTTGTATAGCTCCATGCTTATGTTTGTTGCTTTTTTAGACTGCAACAAAAGACCACTTTCTTCAAATGGCTGCTCTGGAGCAACAGAAAGCCGGTGAAAATGTTTTGAAACTGGCTGCAGATCAAAAGGTTTGTGTAACCTCTTTTTATGCTTTGTTAATGTCCAAAAGTGTCAATATCAGTGTTAGATCTGTTCATGGTTCGGTTCAGGAAAAAAACGAACCATTAAACAGTTCGGTAAAACTGAACCAAACCATCAATGGTTCGTCCCGAATCAAACTGGTATGAAGAAGGTTTGGTTGTATCGGTTCAGTGATTCCAAACCAAAACTACCTTTTTGGTTCAGTTTTTGTTTTTTTCTTCCAACAATCCTAGTCAGCGTCAGAGTAGCAGGCAGTTAATCGTTCATGATTATCTATTTATCCAGAGGCAAAAGGAACAATTCCATGCTAAAATCATCCAGCTTGAGAAACAATTAAATGTGAAACAAAAGCTGGAATTGGAGATTCAGCAATTAAAAGGAAAATTAAATGTCATGAAGCACATGGAAGACGAAGGAGATTTCGATGTTCTGGATATGATGGATGCTTTGCATTTGGATTTAAGAGAGAAAGAACAGTCCCTTCGAGACATGGACGCGTTGAACCAAACGCTGATCATTAAAGAGCGTAAGAGCAATGATGAACTGCAAGAAGCTCGAAAGGAATTGACTGCGGTAATTTTTTTATTTTTCTAATGATTTTATGTTTTGAAATTTAGGCACATATTTTAAACTCTTTTGGATTTATTTTGTATTGCAGTGCATTAAGGAGTTCCCTGGTCGTGCCGAAATTGGTGTGAAGAGAATGGGGGAGCTAGATATTAGACCATTCCTAGAAGCTATGAAGAAAAAATATAATGCGGATGATGCAGAAGAACGAGCTTCAGAATTGTGTTCGTTGTGGGATGAGTATCTGAAGGACCCTGACTGGCATCCATTTAAAATTGTTACGATTCAAGGGAAACATCAGGTGTGCCTTTCTTGAGCTTATAGGTCTTCTGGAATCTGCTTACATTATGATATATCACTTTTAAGTTTTAAGTCTTTAATCACTTTTAAAGTAGTCAAAATCTAGATCTTTCCTAGGTTTGGATTGAAAGATTCCATCATATAGATATAGATTATCTCTATGGAATTTTTCGTAAATCTAAAATGATTAGATATATCACTAATGAATGTCAAGATCAACATTGTATAATAAAAGCACATAATACATAAATCTTGACGTTCCTCAAGTTGATAATCTCGCGCTACTTGTTCGGGAAAATATCTTTTGATATAGCAAACAGATCTACAGTCTACCGTCTACACAATCGTTTTCATATTTATTTTAACCTACATTTACATTGCATTATTTTTCTCTATTTTCTGTGTGAAACTTACCTGCGTCATGCTTTCTTTTAATTTCAGGAAGATATAGATGATGAAGATGAAAAGCTGAAAGGACTGAAAAACGAGATGGGCGAAGAAGTCTACAAAGCTGTGGTGACAGCATTGAAAGAGATAAATGAATATAATCCAAGTGGGAGGTACATAACCTCGGAACTATGGAATTATGCAGAGGGAAAGAGAGCGACTTTGCAAGAAGGAGTTCGAGTTTTATTAAAGCAATGGAAGTTACATAGAGAAAAGCGGGGAATGTTATGAAACCGGGTATGTTTCTAATGGAATATGATACTGCATTTTGCTTTTGAACTCCATAGCTTAGAAAAAGATTTTACTTAGATGCTTATAGTTATTGATTACGATTAGCCGCATCCCTTCTCAAAATTCAGATTTTGTAGTATTCATAACATTTGGGCTTGTTTGGATAAAGAATTTCATTAAGTGCTTATATCATAAGCTCAATCTTATCATATAAGTGCTTATGTACAAGCTATTTATATAACAATAGATAAAATAAAGTCAAACTTTTTTCATATAGCTATAAGTTGTTTCCATAAGCTATCCTGAAAAGTTAATGAAAATAAGCTGAAAACATCATATGGACATATGTCATAAGCCATTTCCATATACTCTCCCATGATAGTCTCATATTCATATATGCTTATGCCAGTAGATAAGTTCAAATAAATCGATCCAAAAAGATCCTTAGTTTTATTTTATCTACGGATTACGTTGCTGAAAGGTTGTGTTGGATGCAGGAACTAGCGCGTTATTTTCTTGAAGGAAATTTTGCGGTTGAACATATTTAGGAATCGGATGATATATCGGCTTCGCTTGAAATTTCATGCTTTCTGTGGAAAAGGTCTTTCTATTGTCATTGCTTTCATAACCACGCGCTTTGTGCTTGTGCTTATTTATTTTTTGTAAAATTTCAATTTAGACATGAAGTTTTATGCCTCTAAGTCAAGACATTCAATGTAAAATAATGATAATAATGTATCATTATTTAATAAATATCATTTCTGTCAACTTTTGTTTTTATTGTATTTAACAAGGCAGTGTATATAAATCACTGTTTTTGGTAGTGAAGTTGTTTCTTGTAGCAGAAGTAAGCATACATTAATTGCTATTTCTGCAATGAAAACTAGTTTCTTCTACCTTATTTTGAGCTTACATAATGTGTAGATGAAGTGTTTCTTTCATAAGCTTAAAGTTGTGATAATTTAACAGTAGTTTTTATAGTTATTAGTTAAACATAACAAAAGTGGTTGTTGAAACAAGCACCAAGTCATAATATAGCTTGTTAAAATGTTCAAAACATTGAATTGGTGATCAATGTTCCTTTTTAACTGCACTATTTAATGATTATGTAGAAATAGTGAGACTTCTATGTTTGGTTTTTGTTGCAAGAGTAAATGCAATTTAATACTCTCACTAATCCCAATTATTAGAGAAAATTTGTCGATAAAAGCTGATGTAGTAGTATTTTGTTCAAATTTTAGATCAAATACATTTTTTTTTTTTGAAGAGACAAAAATGAAACTATATATATAAAACAAACAAGGGATCCGGTAATCCTCTCAGCACAAGATGTACCAGGAAGGACCATGAAAGTATACAATAGAGAGCACAAATACACAAGAAACAACAACTAGTCGATGCCCAAACAAAGCATAAGACTCGACCACCAGCAATGAGCGTTCATAGCTAAAGTAGCATTTGTCGCTTGCAGCCATCTAAAGGAGAATAACTTGACTTTGTCCAAAAGCTTAAGAACTGAATTAGTCGAATTTCGAAAGAGACGGAGATTTCTTTCATTTCACACCACCCAGACACAGGCTAACCAGATGAGTTGCAAGAAGGACCGTCGGACACGGCGACTACCAGCCGAATAGGTGAACTGAACAAAATGATCTGCAAGGGTATGTGTATCCGCTGAAGAGAACCCAATCCATGACCGAACCAGCACCCAAAGCGACCCAAAGGTCCACATGAGAGAAAGAGATGTTGCGCCGACTCTATGCCACCACAACCCGAAACACAAAAATGAAGATCCGGAGGGATAATGCCGCGAGACACTAGATTCGTCTTTGTCGGTAACCTGTCACGTAAGAGGCGCCAAACGAAAATAGACACCTTCAAAGGAACATGTTTGTGCCAAATAAGGTCTTCCGCTGCCCCAATAATAACTGAGTCCTGGGATGTGAGAATTTGATAAGCATCACGAACAGAATAACCAGTACTCGGGTCAGGTCGCCACTGCCACCTGTCAAAAGAATCAAACTGCACAGCCACGGGAAAAAGTAAAGTCTGACATTCCTCCAACATCTCATCCTCCCACCCCCTCAACTGTCTTCGCCACTCCCACCCTGCCCCTTCGGCCCCCCACCCTGATGAATACATCTCCGCCACCGTGCACGACTTGGTCAACGACAAATCGAACAGGCGCCCAAATCTCTCCCTCAACGGAATCCCACCTAACTAGGGATCGGTCCAGAAAAGAGTGTCTGTCCCGTCCCCCACCTTCCTTGTCACACAATCCTCGAACCAACCATCCCTAAGCCCGCCTACTCCATCCCTGATTCTCATAATCTCCCTCCACCAGGCCGACCCCAATCTCCCTACATCCCTCACCCGTCCCCACTCCAACCCATAGCGGGCCTCCAACACCCTAAACCAAAGACTCGCACGGTCCACCAACAACCTCCAACACCATTTGCCCAACAGGGCTATGTTAAATTCCCTAAGCTGCCTAACCCCCAACCCTCCATACTCCTTCCGCAAACAGACAGTGTTCCAACGAATCCAAGAAACTCTCCTAGAGACCTCACTCCCCCCCAAAAAAACTTAATCAAAAGAGATTCAATAGAGGAAATAGTATATGCGGGAGCTTTGAAAAAGGAAAGAGCATAGACAGTCATAGAAATCAAAACTCTGCAAAACACTAGTAGAACACAACAAAACATAGCGAGTACAAATGTACACTAGTGAACATAAACCTAAATAAAAAATATATTTAGATATATACACAAATAAATTTAATCATGTCATTAAATTCTTTTTTTTTATTTAATTTTATTCATTTATGTGTGTGCCTAAATATTTTTAACCTGAGATAATATTCAACTAAATATTTCTCACGAAGCAATTTGATAAGTATTTACTAATCAAAAGGTCTGCATAATACTCAATACTCAAAAGAGATATAATATAAAGTATTTAAAAGAGTCTTAATAAGTTAATTATAACAAGACATCTTCAAACCAATGAATGAAGAAGGTATATGTTAAAGCTAAGAGCTAGATATATACCAAACTATATATTAAATATATGCATTCAAATAAAAAAGTATGAGACAATGTGTGCTAGAATTTCTTTGAAAATATTACTTTAATTAATTTATTTAAACATGAAGGGAATTTACAAAAGATATCAAGCAAGGTATACTTTGATACTAATCTACTAAGAGACAAATACAGTTAGTTTGATTAACTCCCATTAGCATAATCTTTTTTGTTTTTCAACTTTAGCTTTTCGGCGCTATTAAACGTGCTTTTAAAATGCATGCATCAAACACATTTTTGTCAAATTTCAACTACTAGTACAGCTTATTGTCATAATTCATAGTAAAACATAACGAATCATAGATGATAAAATGAGGAAATCACGGTTCAATTAATCAGCTCCTAATAAAGAACTTAACTAAACCAAATTGATATAAAACTCTACCTTGACAAAAATGAACATATAAAACAAAAAGAGAATAAAGACTACACACTTGATCTTATTTTTTAGGATAAATTAAGACCAACACACTTTATCCCTAAAAAACAGAACAAAGCAAAACGAGTTTAGATCATACAAAAAATAATTTTGAATAAATTAATCGTATAAATTGATTATGACGAAAGTTGATTTGATTATAAATTGATTTATATTTATAATAAAAAAAATTTCTAACAATATGTTCAACTAAACTTCAATTATATTTGGAGATAGTGTTAATTATAGCTACAACATTATTACCGCCGTTTAATTGTGATCAATTTTCATTTGAGAACGTGTGAAACACATAACTAAATTTTTTCTTCTCAACTGATTTTTCCCTATACACAGGTCAAAACTTTGAGCACCTACTTAAAAGACACAGGTTTTTTACCACTTAAACTAATTCATTATTACATCACAGTTAATTCTATTCAAGAACATTCAAAGATGTCAAAACTCAAAAGTACTTTATATATAATAAATTTTACCTCCACCAAGAATGGAAGCAAAATACTTTTACACACTTGAACTTGATATAATATATGAAATATATAGAAGCATAGCTGCGGGCTAGTGAACTTGAACTTTAAAGCCACTTCAGCTCCTTAAAAATTTCACATAATCTTTCCCTCCATTTTCTCTCTAGAAAAAGCTAAAAAGCAAAATTCTATAAAACTTAAATAAAACTCATTATACCAAACACACCTTAACAAACAAGACAAATATATAAAAAGCCAAAAAAGTTTCACTAGTCACTATCATCATAACATTACTTTTTCTTCCATTCCATTTTTTCCCTCTAACTTGTTTTTGTTTCCCTCGTATCCACACTCCAAAATTACTCTCAAAAGTGCTTATTTTCAAACGCGAAAATTCTTGCCAATGAAAGTTTGACCAAATTGCCAATTAGAAGGAACAATATTCCAAGAAGTGGAAGTGCGTTTGTCACTGGCTGTGACCCTAAAAGAAAGTGACTGACCAACCAAAACAACATTTGATTGCCAATTTTGCCCCCAGTTACGACTCATACTCATCCAACCACTTTTTGAACCTTTAACACTAGTCTTCACGATATCCCCTGCACCCGCGACGTTGGTGATTAGTACCAAGTTGAAGTAACGGAAACCGTTGATTGTAAATCTTATTCCTCCTTGCTTTCTACATGATACTCTGCATGCACCACCAAAGTACACGATTATTATCACTGATGGCATAAATCGTAATAAAACATAGCAACAAGGGCAATTAGAATAAAAGTGACATGAAAAGTTAGATTCTAGATTTGTTTCGTGAGTCGTGTAATTACGCGGCAAAAGGTGCTGGTTTGTCGGAAAAATTTGAACCGGGTTTACATTAACGGTTCAAGACTTCAAGTACATGGATATGATTACCACTTGCCTTAAAATCAACGGTTGTGGTTGGTTTTTGCTTTTTCATAATCACCCATTATTATTGTTTAGTTTCCATAGTAAGAAAAAAATATCAAATTGTCTTGAAAAAATGATTACCGGTCTCAAATATAAATAAATATTGTATTATTTTTTTAAGTTTATTGAATTACTAATATATATGATCAATATTATAGGTCAGATATAGTAATATATATTAATAAATTTGAAATATAAATCTTTATTTATATTTTAAATTGGAAGGAGTATACATTTTTCAAAGAATATTAAAAATTTGATCCAATAAAAAATTTAGACTGATTTATAAATACCTAAAAAAATGAAAAGAAAAGAATAAAGTGCTGAAGACTCATTTTATCTTTCACAAGTTTTTTCCATAATAATCTAGTTTCCGATAAAAATAAAATTCAAATTAATTTTTGATATTTTTATAATAAAGATAATTGATTTCTCTTATGAAATGTCAGAGACTAATTTAAATTTAATTTTATAAAAAATTTAATTGTTCGTAAAAAAATTGCGAAGAAGTAAAATGGATCTTCACTAAAAAAATAAAAAATAATTTTGGAGTGGAACAAGAGAAGCTAGAACTTACCGGCGATAAGAAACGGGAACAATGCCAGCACGATATTGAGCAATTTTAAGAAACATAGGCATAGCAAGATCAAAGTGTGGTCTTGGAGGATTACACCATCCTCCATTATCACTTGCTTGAGCATAATTTGGTGGACAAAAATTTGTTGCAGTTACCAATATTGAAGGACTACCAGGGTGACACCAACTTGGATCATTAGCACATTTTAGCTCAAAACAAGCACCACAACTTAAACCGTTGTTAAAAAGTGCAGTGCTCAACGCCGCCGTGTTTACGCCGTATCCTTGACTATATAAATTTCCGTATCCACATGCGCCACCTGTAAAAATAAAATATTGTTGTTACGTAAGTATAACTCAAATGATAAAAATGTTGCATTGAAGTGATATTTGATATGTAGTAGACACGTTTACGATTATGTGTGAATTTTGCTATTAAACTTTTATAGGATTGAAATATTGTTGAAATTGATGAACGAGTTGGTGATGTGGATGGTGGTTTTTTTTAGTACTTACCCATTGTTCCGGAGGCGTCGCTGCCGCCGTAGAAGGTGGCGTGAGCGGTTTGCCATGCTCCGCCGGTGTAGATGCCGGGGACTCTGGCTTCGGTTGAAGTGAGGAGAACGGTTAAGAGGATGAGAAGGGTGGTGATGTTGATCTTAGTCATTTGCTCTGTTTTTGAGTGTGGGAAAGGGAGAGTTTGTGTTTTTGAGGAGGGAAAATGGTAGAGTGTTGGTATTTATAGAGAAAAAAAATGTGGACATATGAGAATAAAGAGAAAATGTGATTTGTAAAGTGATTTGAGACCGAAGAAATACAAGTTAGAGAAAAATCAACTTGCTTAAGATAATTTGAAATCAAAGTTATTTTTACCTATTGATAAATTTTAAGAGTTTAAATATTTGACCCCTATAATTTAAACAAGTCAATTGATGATTTACACATATATTTGTACATACATCCGATTAAACTTTTTTGTTTTTGAAAGGCCGATTAAAGTATTTTGTCATGAGTATATATTTGTGTAAAACTAATATCCTTTACTTAATTTATATTTTAATATGCCATTAATGTAAAAAAAATTATGCTATTAATAAATTGTATGTGTGATTTTAAAAATAATTGAATAATTTTAATAATTTAAACATATATTAATAGAATATTGAATCTTTAGCTCACAATATGTATATTTTCTCGACTTACGGTTTTAATTCTTATATAAAATTTCGTAAAATTAATTGTTACAACTAAAGTTTTTTCTAATCTATCACTTGATAATTTAGAGGTATTTATCTAACAATTAAGGAGAACATGTTAAAAAAAAGTTGATTACAAGTTTTTTATATATAAAAGAATTACACACCTGAATAAAAGGTAAATGGATAACAAATTGCGTCGCTAATTTTTTTTATATAACAAAACATAATATGTGAAAAATTATATTTATAGTGCTTAGGAGTAATTAATTGGCATTCAACAAACTTCACTTAGGAGGGCACGGTGAAAAGTTCAAATAGTGCCAAGGAATTGCAGGAGTGGGCTAGTGTAGGGGACAAAAGAGGTTGGGACCCTTGGGCCTTGAGGGACAAACGAGGTTTGAGGGCCAAAAGCTGAAATTAAATCTCTTTGCTTCATATGCAATGCAAGTTCCTCCTATGTAAATGATAGGTTTTGTCTATGGATGGCATTGGCAACAGATATTCACGGATGTGAATTTCACACTATTCATACTCGCACATGAAATTAACACTCGAACTCAAATTCAAAAATTATTTGAGTGACAAAATAAAATCCACATTCACATCCATTGGGTTCGGGTTTTTCTACCCAAATCCGAGCAAACAATAATAAAATTACAATTAAAATTAAATTATAATAATTTTTTTTAAAAGACAAAATATATTAACGAGTGAATTAACCACAATGATACACTAATAGAGCCTCCAATTAAATTAGAGAACAAACATAGATAAATAAAATTAGAGAACAGACAAAATTAGGTAATTAACTATATAAGCAGGTGGATGTACGAGTTTCGAGTGTGGATTTGAGTGATCCCAAACCCGTATCCGAAATATCGGATGACACTCGAATCAGAACTCAAACCCAGTCAACTCGGATTTCACCCGTTGACTCGAGTGCGTGTGCAGGCGGGCCCCACGGGTTTGGATTTGTTTGTCATCCCTAGTTTTGTCATAATATAAACTGATTTTAAGGAAAGTAATTTTTAAAACTAATTCTGATAAAAATTTAGTAGCAGATAAAATAATTTATATTTAAATATATTTATATAAAAGTTAAACAATAAATTAAAATATAAAAATTAATTTTAGAATTAGAATATGTAATTATGTACCCAAAACAAATGTAGTAATTTATAGCCGAGTATAATCAATTATCAAGACAAAATTAATTACACACTCTAAAGAGAACAAACATATGAACAATCTTATTTTTTTATATAATAAATTTTTATTCCTTCAAAAATGGAACCTAATACACTACAAAAATGAAAACATTTGTACAATTTATTTATTTTTTTTTGGGTAAAACACTTGAACAATTTATGTTTGGGTCCCATACTATACAAATATGTGTTTATTATGCTATGCTATGTACAGTAATTAAATACAAATAATATCTCAAATAGGAGTGGACATAAAAATCGCGGCCCGACTCAACTTGAAATAACCGAAAAAAATATATGAGGAAATTGGGCGGTTTGGATTGGGCTACGGATTAACGGGTTTGGAAATTCGGTTTGAATAAAGTTGAAATGGACCGGTCGATGTGGAGAGATTCGGATCGATGAGACCCGAAACCCGCCCGCATTAGTAAATCAAAATTTCGCGTTTAACAATTTTTTTTTATGGTATACGTACACTCTGAGCTCTTCTCCTGTCTCTTCTTCACACTTTCTCACTTCACCTCAAATCTATAGAGACTGAAACAATCATGGAACATTTTGAAACATAAAATTTATCTTTCTTCATTTTTTTTATCTAACTTCGCTGAAATCAATTGTTATATTTTTAATTTTATTTGAGATTTTTGTTTTTTTTCCCTTACTTTTTATGTTTATTTAGGGTTTGTAACACTTTTATTTTGTGTTTGTTTCATGATTCCTTCATCTCTTGTTGCATATTCTTAGAATCTAAACTGCAAATGTTGAGTTTGTTATTGGTTTTATTATTATTTTTAACCAAATTAAACCGTTCAATAATCTGATTAAACTGCAACCCATAAAACCATCTTTATTTTATGGATGAATTGAACCTTATTTTTTAACTCTACGATTTAACCTGAATGACAACTTTAGACACAAATCCGTCCAAATCCACCCGGTGTATATCCCTAATCCCAAACAGATCACATATTTGAAAACCTTCAAAAAAGAACACATACTGTATTAGATTATGGAAAAAAAACATCATTGTTGAATACTGAATTTTTTTTAAGACAGAGCAAGTACATCATTGTTTTTCTTGCTCAGTCTCTCTCTCTCTGTCTCTCAAGTTTCAAATTTCAAAGTGTAGATTTGCTTGGACTATGGTCAAAACTTACTTGGTCTCTGAATCCAGAGTGAATCTGTCATTTACCATCTTCGGATATGTTTTCTTTCCCAAATGAATACTAGTAGTAACTTGTACTTTCATACTTGATGTTTTTTGGAGTAAAGTTTGACTTTGAAGGAAATATTTTAAGAAATCGAATCTCATAATTGTTTTTTTAAGAACACATATCTGTAAAATTGTTATTCCATTTAAGAATAATTTTACCTACCTCCATTTTTTTAATAGTACTCTCTACGTCCCAATTTGATCGAGTCAATTTGACTACATGTACTATTCACATATCTTACTTTGACTCTATTTTTCTACCATTATATAAAAATAAATATTAGCATATGAGAGGTTGTTGGATTCATTTCGACAAATATTTTTAAAATATCAAATTTTTATAATTTTTATTATTGTATAATTAAAAATATTAATCGTCAAAGTTATGCATTGACATACGTAATGCAGCAACTCAATCATTTTGGGACAAGGAAATAATAATTAATCTATACTAAAAAAACCTACTAAAATAAATACTCCCTCCATTCCTTATTATAAGATAAAGTTTGCTTTCTAGATTCATTGAATGTTTAATGTATCTAGTTCATAATATAGTCTAGATATATAAAACATTCTATGAATATAAAAAACAAATTTTTTCTTATAATAAGGACTAGAGGGAGTATAAGCCGTCTAGAGGAAGGTATAATGTAAAAATAGAAAGTCCCATACCTATGAATGAATATTTTTCAACATTTTCAGGTAGATAGTCAAAAGTTTATCCACACAAAAAGTTGGGGAGACTAATGAAAAATATATAAACAATATGAATAATTAATAGTAAAAATCAAGTGAAATTACGATGACTAAAGAAAAAAATACGGATTTAAAATGTTTTCATATATGACTTATAATAAAGTAAGGAAAAAAGCATAATGCAGAGAAAATTGCCGAATGCCAATGTTGAAATATTGTTAGACTTCACATTGTATCCATGTTAGAGTTGTCTAGTTCACATTAACTTATAAAGGAAACATAACATAAACTCTCATTTTTTAATTAAAAAATAATAATTTATAAAGTGTTTCAAATTTCAATTCAACGTTTAAGTGCAACTTAATTGGTAGCTGCTACTGCTATAGAGATATTGATTTGTAGATATTTAAATTTGAATATGAAAATTTTCATTTTTCTACCACTTAAAATAGCTTACTTTTTTTAAGATTTACTAATTAATTCAACAAAAATTAATTTTATTGTTCACTGAGATCTATTTAAAGTCACAGGCTCACAGCAAACTAACTTAATATAAAAATAACACCAATTTATTTTTTATAGAGTATAACACCCAAAATTTTGAATTTACGATCTTTAGATGAACATATTTATGGTATGACGGAAAAAAAAAAAAAAAAATTAATAATTAAATTTAAATTGATTTTCGTAATTTTTGTTTTTCATAAAATCCCGCGGACTTTTAAAGTGTGCGATTACTAAAAAAACATTTGAAAAGAAAAACAAAAGTGTATAATGTGTATATATTAGGCCGATTCTAATATGGACCACTTATTCAAGTGGTCCATGGTGGACCAACGCTATAACGAATACGAATTTTACAAAATCGACCGTTGGATTGAAAGTTTATATCATATAGATCATCCACATAAAAAATTAGAAAAATTGAAAATCATTTGATATGTTTTTGGGACTCATTAAGATTTACAGTATTTAATAAACCGTTAATCTTTATGGATCTCAATAACATATCAAATGATTTTCAATTTTTCTAATTTTTTTTATGAATGATCTATATGATATAAACTTTCAATCCAACAGTTGATTTTGTAAAATTCGTATTCATTATAGTAGTATTGACCACTTGTCCACGGTGGACCACTTGATGAGGTGGTCCACCATAGCATTGGCCGTATATATTAATATAAAGAAAAACAATAAAGTGTTTGTATATTGTACCACTAAATCAATAGACTATGTCCGTTTAACCTAGCTTATTTTTGAGTTTATGCAAACAGTTTAAGTAATTTTTATGTATTATTATAAGTTTTTTAAGATAATTTATGATAAAATAACTTCTAAAAATTCAATTTTCACTAGTTTAAATTTATAAAATAGCATAAAACCTAATTTATATTGTATAAATCGTTTACATAAATTTTATAATAAGTTAGGTCAAACTAGCCTTAATCAATTGCGAAGTCTTTCACACTTCAAAGCGCTGAATTTGCACCAAACTAACTCAATATATGCCACCGGGTAGATGACTAGATGTAGTTAAGTGGGTCCTACTTAACTTAACTGCATTCATCACTCCACGTATTACGCCGTATCATTGTTGTACGTCCTTTTTTTAGACGGCGTTGTGTCTTTCCGTACTATTGAGTCTTGCTCTTGTAGTTGCACACACAGTGTAATTCTTTTATAGTTTCTACTATCTGAAGATCAATTTCACACCATTCACCAAAATTGATTAAGGGTATTTTTGATAAGTTCAATAAGTTAGATTGAAATAGTTTATAAGTTTGTTTGAAAAAAAAAATAGATGTGTTTATAGCTTTTTTTTATAGATGTTATTTTAAGTAGTGTTTGAGTTTATTAGTTCTTTACAACTTTTTTCATTTTTAACATTTAATTTATTTTTATTTCTTTTTAGAAAATGTTAAACGGTGCACCAAGAGCACTAGTTAAACATATAAATATGAAAATTCTGTCTTGGAACTTGTAGATTCAATGCATCGAAAATGTAAAAAATTATTTTATTAATATTAATTTCATCTTTTATTTTTATTTTTGGTATGCTTAACAAGGGCCTCGGAGACACTGTTTAGTAGTATGACCTTTTTTTTTTGAAAAATAAAAAACTACCCACTAAAAAAAACACTACTCACTAACATATAATGTCATTTTTAACCATTTTATATTTATCAATCACTTTAAAAGTTAATTTTACCAAACATTTTTATTTCAATCAGTTAGCTTTTCAGCTACCAGCTGCTATAAGCTAGCTTTTTAGCTATCAATTAGCCTATCAACTATAAACTAACTTATAGTTTAATTGTACCAAGCATAACCTAATTCGTCTAGTGACTTGTTAATTGTTGATAATATGCACTTAGCATATCGTTAATATATGTGTTGTAAAAACACATGTTAAAAAAATATAATTTATTTTTTGAAATTTATGTATTTTCACATTATTAAATACAAATTTTTTATAAGATCTATGTTTAAACTCGAGATCTGACAATTAGATCGAAATTGTTAGATCAGATATTGAGATCTGAGTTCGAACTCGAGATCTCATAATTATGTGAGTTTAATTTAAGTACATTACTATTTCATCTAGAAAAAATACAAATTTTTTATTTTAAAGCCACGTATTAAAATGACTCCTATCAATTAATATTATAAATTGAATATTTTTATTTGAGTTTGAGTTTAGAACTTCACTATAATGTGTGTGAGTTATATGATGATGTCCTCTAACTAAAAACACAAATCTCAATATTATTAAATACTTTTATTTAAGTTTAATTTTAGAATTTTAGAATTTAAGTTTTTACTTGAAAATAAATTTGTGTATAGTTTTTTTATTTTTTTTGACAAATTTGTGTAGTTTTTAACTCATGAATTTGAACGAATAAATTTTTCTTCTATAAAACAAAATCATACACAACAAATTAAATTTTATTTTCTAAATTTAATATGCTAATTAGAATTAAATACTAATAAAATAATAAAATCTTGTGACTCTTACTCCCGTGTCACTCTTCCTTTAAAAAGTTTTA
The DNA here is from genome assembly GCA_954870985.1 of Trifolium fragiferum. Classification (NCBI taxonomy): domain Eukaryota; kingdom Viridiplantae; phylum Streptophyta; class Magnoliopsida; order Fabales; family Fabaceae; genus Trifolium; species Trifolium fragiferum. Next base: position 11,191,780 of record OX940791.1, on the reverse strand, counting down.
AACGTGAATTGCTTAAATTTTTAGATCATATATATTATCTACCAAACCAACTTAAAAAATAAGTCACGTAGTAATATAACATGAAGTAGTGTAGTTGAACAACTTTAGATAATAATGGAGACTATCACATATTAAATCCAAATGCATAATGTGATCCATAACGGTATATATCAAACATTATTTGACTTCATGCTCCTATATTCTCAATTATTTTTGAGACTATTAATTAGGAGGTAGCAAGCATTAAACTATACTATATGCTTCCTACTAGTACTACCTACAAAAGCAACAATCATCTGATCAGTCACACATTCATTTCCATCCCATGCTAGGGATGTTTAAATTGTTGTGTGCATGTGAAGATGTTAATTGTATGTTTCACTTTCACCTAATAGAGTTATAGTATGTAACTTAGAGGTTTTTTTTTTTTTAAAAAATACTCAAAACTATATAGATTTAAATGATTTTTAGACTTAATATTTTAACTTAAACAATTTTTTTTCTAAATTTGGGATTTAAGTTTTTCTATTTAGGCTTAATTGCAATTTTGGTCCTCCTATCATAATTTTTAACTATAAATTGACAATATGATATGATTTAAATGACGTAATATATGATTCGATGATGAAAAAATACCTACATCGATGAAATTGTAAGAAAAATCTTTCATAAAGTTCATTTAAAACATGTTGTATCATCATATTTTAGACAAAATATGTGTTAAGGGGACCAAAACTGTCGAGTTTTAAAATAGGGGACTAAAACTGTAAAAAGTTGAAAATAAAATTACCAAAATTGCAATTAAACCTTCTATTTAATAAGTTTCAAGATTGTTTATCACAATCTATAAGTTGGAGCTTATTTTTCATGATGTTACATTACATATATTCATTAATGATTATGGTACGAAGTTGTTTGATTTGAACCATAAACATTAGATTTAAGTGAATATGTTTACATTTTATGGTTAATTGAAACTAGAAACATAAGCGGTAACATACTTCCTTAATTTATATCCTAATTTATGGTTAAGTGAATATGTTTACATTTTATGAATAGTAATATCAAATTAAAAAAGTGTATTTTTACATCTTATCTTTCTATTATATTCTAATTTAATCCATCAATAAATTCATATTTTTTTTGCACACACTTTTTCTTTCTAATAAATTTAATATATTATGTAAAAAAAAAATTTAATATGTTATGTACTACCCAAAAAAGAATTTTAGTAAAAACTTTAGTTTTTCCAAATATAATAGCATTAATTAGTTTTATTGAAAAATATAAGAGTAATTAACAAAGGTACAATTGACAAATCCTACCCTTAAAATACCAAACAGACAGTTAAATAAGAACGCTAAATCCGACAAAAACAGACAGTTAAAAGGAAACAGATAGAATAGTTTCAAATTTAAATTAACAAATATTACATCATCAAATATAATTTTATATCTCGCATTCGATCCTCTTGTAAATAAAAAATATAATTTAATATACCATTCATTAATAAAAATTAAAATGATACGTTATAGAAATGACGACTCTCAAATAAAAGTTGTTTGTGAAGAAAAATCTTTAAACTTGTGAAAGTGGAAACTAAAATCTTGAATTTATTTAGATTAGATATGGGGATAAATTTTAACCTAAGTTATCCTTAATATCTCATAACACTTGTTAATATATTTTTTTGGATTTACTTTTGCCATTCTATTCGTCTTATGTGTCTTACGAATTTACTAAAATACTTTAATTTTATTCGTTACTTAGGAAGTAGATAGACTTAAAAAATATCCTAATATAATTGTTTTTTTTTATAACATTTGCTACTTAAATAGTGGATAATATTTTTTAAAAAAATTCTCAATTTTTTAACATTAACTATTTAAATAAAAAAAAGTAAAACGGCTAAGACATAGAACACATGACATGAGAAACAGATAACATTATGGAAAAACATCTCTTTTTCTTTAAGGTAAATATATACATACTTTAGCTAAATATACTGGTGGGCTCAAAGTCTATCCTATAAAAGAGATAACTTCCCCTTATTCTCATTCTCCATCTAAAATGTTCAAAAGTTCACTTTTAGACGACATATTATCCCACAAATTGAATCAATAACTTCTAGAAGTGACTTTTTTTTTAATGAAAGAAGTGAATTTTCAATGAAGTGTTTGTAAACAAACTAGACTTTTAACCCGTGTTGTCGCACGGTTCATTCTAATTTTTTTGGTTAAAAAACTAAAAAGAAAAGATTTTAAATTTAAAATAATTAAAACTATAAAATTGATTTTGATCAGAAATAAATAAGAGTAAAAGAGTTCCCGTGAGCTTAGCTCGGTTGATAGGAATATCAACATTTTATATACATGAGTTAGGGTTCGAACCCCGAATACAAAAATTTACAAATGAGATCTAATACGTAATAAAATTGATGGTACAAAAAAGGGTTAAATAAGTTTTTTGTCCCTATAAATTGTAAATGTTATAAAAATTTCTGTTAACATACTTAATTACGCTCTGGCATGGGTTGCCTGTGTCATGCGTTAATGTATATAAATTTTTTAACCCGTGCAACGCACAGATGATTAATTTTTTTGGTTATGAAGTTTTTGAATTCAAATTTCATTTATCTCGCGACCGAACCCTAAATTATTGAAATCATTCCCATAAGAACCAGAGGATTAATGTGTAAAAAAAAACGTTAATAAAAAAAATTATACTAAATGACAATATTATACTAAAATGCCAAAAAATGTTTAGCATTTTCCTTAATTATTTTACACGGTTATCCTATTTCTCATAAAAAAAATGGGATTAAATATGTTTTTAGTCTCTACATTTTGATTGATTTTTTAAAAAATTCCTACGTTTTTTATTTTGTTTTTAGTCCCTTACATTTTTTTATGTTTTCAATATTTGTTCATACTGTGAAATTTTGGTTAATTGGATAGACGAAAAATGCCACGTAGATGCCACACAGACTCATTTAATGCTTACTCTTTGTGAGTCCACATCAAGAAATAAGTCTACGTGACATCTATGTGCATTTTCCATCTGTCCAATCAACCAAAATTTCACAGTAGGGATCAATGTTAGAAATGACAAAAAAGTGGAGGACTAAAAATATAATATAAAAAATGTAGGGACTATTTTTATAAGTCCTCCGAAATGTAAGAACTAACAACATATTTAACAAAAAAATATATATGGCCCACATCCAATAACCCAAAAAATAAAAACCAGAAAAAAGTCCCCTTTATGGGGTGACGTGGCTCATTGTATACAATATACAGTGGTCATTTCTCATTTTCTTTTTGTAAAGATATTAGATTAGATTAGATTAGATTAGATTAGATAATAATTCAATAAAATGGTTTCATAAACCTTAAAGAGTGGCTTCATTACTTCATATATAAACTTGAAAAAAAAAAAGCTTCATAAAAAAGGTTCAATAAAGAAGTGTGAGCGCCTTATTAGACATTTAGACCTATGAATAGACAATTTTTTTTATGAAGACCTATGAATAGACTTTGGTATAAACATTTTTTTTCCTTTAAATTTCGTTTTTTTTTTTCTGTATTTTTTAAATGTCTTTGGTATAATTTTTTTTTCACCACCCGTTTAATCTGATTCGGGGGTTAGTTCTGGCATCAAGTGTAGTTTCAGCCTCCTTCCGATTCCAACCGTGGTTATCCCTATCAAATTCAGCGCCAATCACCATTAAAACAACTATAACGATTGATTTTGATATAAACACCATGCTCTAATATTTATTAATATTTTGAAACCGTTAATAATTAATATTGTTACATGAAAAAAGTAATTAATTTTTTTTTTCATTTATTTTTTTAGTTTAAACCAGATATACTCTGCAATTACAAACTAATTCCTCAAATTTTATGATCTTCGGATGAATGACAAGCTCTCTCTAAATATTTTAAACACTCTTAAACTTGTACTCTATAATAGGGGTGTGCATCGGTCGGGTTCGGTCGGATTCGGGTCAAAAATCGTAAAACCGATAAAAACCGTGACCTCTTAATTTGAACCCAATTCCGACCGTCTACATCTTCGATTTGTTCGGGTTCGGGTCATACGAGTGACGGGTATAGCGGGTCGGTTTTAATGGGTTACATTGAAATTTTGTTATTATATCTAAAACTTCATTGATCAAAAAAAATATTATTCTTCAAATAGTTCAATATTTCGTACAGACTGCAACAAATGATACAATAAAGATGATGAGATGCAATTATTTTGTTTCAAATTTGTTAATCCAACGACAATAATAGATAGTAGATGAGAAGTAAAAATTAATATAAATCTAGAATATTATCTTTCACATCTCCTTTATCAACCTATTACAAGCATAAACTTGTAAAATACAACATTTTTCTTCTCTATCAAAGATAGACAAAATTAACAAAGCGAAGAGCATAAGAGATTAAGAGGTGTTCAAAACTGAAAAAAATAAATTTAATTTATATTTTAGTAATTGTTCGGTCGGTTTCGGTTATGAAGAGATAAATTTTAGAGACCCGCACCTGCCCGTATACAACCGTTCATGACCGATTTTTTACAATTGTTGACCCGAAACCCGACCCGCACTCAACCGAGTGCTTCCATATGTTGGCGGTTATGTCGGTTCGAGTCGGTTTGCGGGTTCGTGCTCACCCATACTCTATAACTCATCATCATTCTCAGCAACTAAACAATCCTTATATCTTCTTGTTCTAATACTTTTTTTGAATGAATATTTTATCGTACGTAATGAACAATTATATTCTTAAATTTGTGAGGAATTCCATATCCAAATAATAGAAGTATAGTATACTCTAAGATTGTTTGACATTAAATATTTTCTAGTGTTATATATCACAACAAATGAGGAACTTCTATCAAAAGCTTTTGGAATTTAATTATGATTTTTGTTTTGTGAATGAATTAATTAATATGCATAACCGAGAGACATACTTATTATATTTTCCTTTGGTGAAACGACTTAACCGTCCATTCAGTGTAGTAAAAAAACAGACTCAATCATATGGTGGTAGGTAATTCAGTTGGCATTGGCAATGATAATGAACCATGTCAAAGTTAATTATATGTATGATTTATGTCGTTTTTATGATATATAGAGACCAAATCAATCCGATCCCTTAAAATTTAGATTTACCATTACATTAATCCGATCCCTTAAAACTTTACGACACTAAGTATAAAAAAGATGAGGTATTGAGAGTCCAAACCAAACTCACTACTACATTAAATAAAATATTTTTATAATCTTTTATCATATGAGATGCATTTATAATATTGTTTTGAAAATATTGATTATCACTTTTATAGCATTTCTATCATATTTTTAACTAAATTAACAATTTCTTTATCAAAATGATTATTTTATACAATATTTGTTTTAAATATCATAGAAACAAAATTCACACATATTGAATATAGAGAATATAAATATTGCTTGTTTGAATCCACCCCCAATATTAAATATAGAGAATAAATAGTTTTTTTTTTTTGGCTTAATTATCCCATAAAAAAATTATTTTGACATCCAAATTTTAGACTTATTTTTATGAACTTAGAACGACCGCCTGCTCTATCTCATATACGGCACTAGTCATTCTTTCACTCATTCACACTTGTCTCTCTTCTATTGATATTTAATTACTTCATCCGTTCCAAAATATAAGTCGTTTTGGAGAAAAAATTTGTTCCAAAATATAAGTCGTTTTACAATTCTAATGAAGTATTTAATGTTATTTTTCCTATTATACCCTTAACTTTTATTTCTCTATCTTCTTTCAATTCTTTCATTTATTTTTCCCATACAATTAATGAAGGACAATTTTGTAAACTTACTCATACTTTTTCACTTCTATACAACAATGCTTACATTTCTTAATTTATGTAATATGATCAAAACGACTTATATTTTGAAACGGATGGAGTATATCCATAAAGGAAATTGTAATAAATTTCATCTTATGTTGTTGTGTTGTTCATTATGCACTAACATCAATAAAAAGTTATAAATTACCTTAAAGCTAAAGTTATATCGAACTTATGTCTAGTATTTATTCTCTTGCAAATCAGATGACCCTAAGGATCAGCTGACTATAACTATTTTTTAAAAATATTTTTTTGAATAAATAACTAAATTTATTTATTTTCTCGTCACACATTTTAAAAAAATAATAATATAAAACTGCTTAAAGTAAAATGTTATTTTGAGTGACTTCGAATTATAACAATTATTTAAAAAAAAAAAAAAGATACTAAGCCATAAAATAGTTTTTAATTTTCTAAATCACTAAAATTAATATATAAATTTTTAAATATCAAAACATTTTTCTTACAAAAAAAATCATATTATGATTAATGCATCACATTTGTCCATATATGACGTTAATGTTAGGACCATTTAACATTATGTATCCTTCCTAGCACTTAACTCAATTCTGCATGCTCTATTGATCTTTACGCAATGCCCCAACAAAATCCCAAATTTTTCCCATTAAGCAAGCAGTAGTAGATTGCGAATCATATCATTTCACTTCTCTGATCTCTATCATGCACTATCAAACTTTTCTTTATGTTCTTTTTCAATTCAAATTTCGATTTTAAAATTTTAATCATTCATTGGGTCCAACTTTGCCCTACCACCAATGTTCTATGTAAGTAGCTAGACCAACTACCAAGTTTAACTAATCAACTACAAGTTTGAAATTTGAGGAGTCTTAGAGTATATTGAGGGATTTAAAAAGAATTCGCCAATTCTAACTTAATGGAGCAAATAATTTTTGTTAAGATCCATACCTTGTACACCAACTATGCATATACAAACTAAACTCCCGTATTATCTATCACATATCAGTAACAAGTCACAATCAACCATTTTATTTTGGGGCTCGGTACTTCTTGTACTCTCATTTGTGAATTATTTTGGATGTACTAGTTCTTTATTATTTATATATATTTATATATTTGCCATTAAAAAAAAGTTACAATCAACCACCGATCATGATCATAATTTAGTTTATAGGAACTTTACATAAAATATGTAGAGACCATGGTTTGAACTCTGATACATTTATGACATATCATATAACAAGTCACAATCAACCACCGATCATGATCATAGTTTAGTTATTTTAATCCTCAAATGCATCATTCATTTGTTAAGGGTCCTCAAATATTATGTTAGTCAATTTGTAAAAAAAAAAATACTAATAATAAACATCTTGAGAATATTTTTGTAATTTCAATACAATGTATTGACAACATTTCATATATTTAAGGAACAAATCACCGTTTACTCTTTCTATATATATATATATACTATAATTTTATGCGTGTATTTTTATCGTATTAATTTATTTATGTATACTAATAAATTAGAGTGGATGAATGGATAATTGAGAATACATTATATACATACATATTTGAGGGGAGCGCGGGGACTTGGTTAAAAGAGTGTTACCTTTTGTACCCCCTAAAAATCCTCACGCATCCGTTGAGATTATCAAACTAGCCCCTCGCTTTCTAGAATGCGAATTCAGTTTGCATTCTAAGTAGCGAGTGACAATATTTTTACTCAAACTCAACATTTGCGCCCCAGAATGAAAAACTTTATAAAAGAAAAAGTTCGCATCCGTTTGCATTCTAGAAAGTATTTTTTTTTTTATTTATAATTCTTTTCATTTTGGGGGTCGTAGAAACACAATTTGGTATATAAAGTGCGAACTCAGTTTGCAATTTAACTAGTGAACCTTATTAAAATTTGGTCAGAGTCCAATATCATATTTTAATTGGCCGGTAGAGTGGCTATATCTCTTCTTTTTTTTTTCTTTTAAATTTTTTAATCATGCGCTCATCGAGTGTTCAATTCAAAATATTTTCTTAGGGGTGAATAAATGGTTCATATTTAAACTGGCGAACTGGGTTTCGATCAACATTATTTCATGGGAAATGAGAGATGGGTGAAGACAAGACGACAAAAAAAAAAAAAAAAGATTTTTATAAAGTTTACATTCTAAAAAGCAAACTCAGTTTGCAGTTTGCATCATATAATGTGAACTCTTTTTTTCCCAATGTTTGCTATTTACACACTTGTGTCCTAAATAGCGAGAGTTAAATTGAATATGTCAGGAGTGCAGGTGATACTCGGAGGTTGCGAAAAGAAGGTCTCTAAATAAAATTTGCATGAAACACAAATTGAGTTTTGCCTGACAATTGTTTACGGGCCTTTAACTTAGGTGATTATTGATTAATTTCCAAAAGAAAAATCTTCCCTATACACCCCCATCCATCCCTCTTACGCCACAAATCTTATAAAATACTAGAACTACCATTTGTCATCTTCAAATATTTTGATTTCTTTTGAAAAACTCAAATTTTGAATTTGCCATATTGTATTTTTTAAAAAAGGTTTAACCAAGGCCATATACACACGGCCCTCACTTCTTTCCCCTTGTTCTTCAAATTGTCTAAACTTCTAAAAAACCCTAAAATCCTCAAAATACCTTCAATTTTAATCAAATCTTTGTTGAATTTTCTAACCACCAAACAAGAGGTTAGTACACATTTTGCTCAATTCTTTAATGTTTATTAGGTTCATTAATATGAAACTATGAAATATCAATGATGTTAGAATCATGTTTTCTATTTTCTCTTACTATAGTACCAAGGGATCAATTGAGATAGACATGACTCTAGTAGGTATGCTAAAGTATCTGTTCAAACTTGATTTGCACGAGGACCTTTGATAAAATCGTGGTGTGAATGGTTGAATTCGATGAAGATGGAGTAACTAACTTAGCTCTTTCATAGTCATGTTTGTGTTCAATTGATGTTTTTAATTTATGTTGTTGTTGTTAATGGAAAGTTCATGTGCTCTTGTATTTGAAACCCTTTCTGGTATTCATACAATTCAAATTCTAGGACTAGAGTGTTTTTCCAAAAGATAGTTTGATTTTTTTTCAACATTTGAGTCCTATAACTCGATAACTCGAGCAGGGTACTTTTAAAAATTCAAGGGGCGCGTAAGAAGTTTAGGAGGCAGCAGAAGAAAAACCCAGAAAGCAAGGGGTTATTGGGTCTAATTACTTTACTCTATGTAACATGGACTTAGATTCCTTTACTCTTTAGGTTAGAAAAATAGAGTGATTTAGGAAAAAAAAAAAAAGATAAAATGGGAGAAACGATGATGATATTTAAAATGGAGGAAAAAAGATGTGAGATAAAAAAAAAAAAAAAAGAAGATAAAATGAAAAGTAGATAAATAAAAATTAGAGCATGTATGTCCACATTGACGTCGTACAGATTACAGAATACACTTGCCAACCAATGTGTTTTCGATCAGAGGTGAGAAAGAAACAATAAAAAAAATAAATCAAAGCTTATAAAAACGTAGTTTATACAATGTCGGGCGTTGGAATCCCTTTGTGAAAAATATTTTTGTTTTTATTCTTACTTTATCTTAAGGGTGCTCAAATCGAAACTAATTCAAATAAAAACCGCATATCGATCGAGAAAAACTGAAAATCACAAAAAAAAAAAATTGAATATTTTTTAATGTATTTGGATGTTATTTTATGAAAACTGCCGAATCAAATTAAATTTCAGACTAATTTTTCAAAACTTCCAAAACACTAAACTGAAAGTGCATTGTGTATGGTATACACATACGATATTGTTGTTTTTCGTTACAACCATTAAAATTTGTTTTTCTTCAACAACTTTGAATTGTTTTTCTTCTCTTAAAGAATTATGGATAGTTTGATTAATAACCGATAAAAATTACTCACATAAATAAATTTACCAATGAAATAAAAATTAGTTTGCGGATACTATTTGCAAATCTACTCATTAATGTAACAAAGAAAACTACTCACTTCATGAAATTTTCATTTTCATCGGTTGTTAGATTACTTAAATTCTTAACGTATGCTTCACCATGAATTTTTTTTTTAAAATTTGATAAATTCTTATGTTCTCAACTTACATTGTTGGGTACCAAAATACATTTAAAATATAATTTTTAAAATATCACTTAATTTGAAAATATGACATGAAATCAAAATTTTCCTAGAGGGTACCAGTAGTACAGCCTCACAAGTGCACGGAATTATTGTAGTAGTAATGAGTATTGATCCATATTCCACAGAGACTGAGGAAGAAACAAAACAAATTATATTTACATTTATGAAGATTAGAAAAGTAGTCAAAGAAAAGAGAATATTTAATTATCATTGGTTTGATTTTTAGAAATATTAGCACGTAAAAGGAAGTAAAAGGAAACAAATATATATTTTTTATAGAGAATCATCTTACAATCTTAGATTTCATCACTAAGCACATAATTCTAAACCATATATTATTTCTCTTATAATGGGAAAACAATTGATAAACAAATTTTAAGGTGATATGAAAAACATAACAAATGTTATCTCTCAATGTAATTAACAGAAAAATCTGCATAAGCACATTACATATCTATGTCACTTCAAACACATGGTACATGGATTTAATATATAGTTCTGGACATATCTTAACTTCACATGTGAGTCTTTCCTCTGCCTTCTTATCCTAAGATTTAGCAAGATAAAAACAATATGCTATGAATAACATTTGTTAGAAATCTCAATTCCAATCAACATAAGCAGAAAAGATCCTAAAAAGAATGCAATGGGACTACTCTCCATAACTCAAAGATGGAAGAGAACACTCACATTTATCCATACTGAGCGATTGCATAAACCAGAAGAAAACCACTCACATTTGTGATCTAAATCGAACCAAACTGCGAATAATTTTATATTTAAATCCAATAAATTTTTATATCAAAATTGGTCTAAATCAAATCATAAGTTCCTATTTTTTTAGATAGACGAAATGACAAATCGTTGAAAACTCACAAACTCAAAGTGGAAGGATCGAAGTTCAAATCCCAATTATGACATCCGACACTTACAATTTCGACATTTTTATCCGTTGATCTATAATTTATGAACATCAATGACATGTTTGACCACAACCACGTTTGCCAATATACAATTTCATTCGCTAATATCTTTAATTTATATATTATTAAAAATTATAAAAATTGTATATTTTAAAAGTACTCATCGAAACAAATTAAATAGCATCTCAGATGCTAATATTTACATGTACACATTAGTCAAAAAATATGATCAAAATAGTGTTGTAAATATTGGACCTATTCACAATTATAAACAACAAGTAAATTTAAATAACTCAATAAATATTATAGAGAATAAATTGAAATAGACTTCACAGGAACTTATCTTTCGGTGAGTGTAGCAATTTGACGTCGGTGCTACCACATAGTACACGACCATCTAGTCACGTATAGAGGACTTGAAAATAGTAAATCACAAACAATACCTGAGGCGTGCTGATCGCACTGTCCTTAAGGATTTATCCGCCTCATAAGCGCAAATCCCCAGGATTCAACAGGTCCTTCTCATTGATGCATTCAATATGTCTTTCTCAATGAGGTAATAGAACTAGCAAGAAAATAATAGACACCGGTGATATAACCCAGAAAGTAGTAACTCAATTTTTTATGTAATGAGGAATAACAAGATCAATTATATTTTACTCATGGGGATGTATTTTTCTTTTCACACCGTTTTTATCCCAAAACCCCAAAATCTCTTTATATCCTCATGCTCTCTGATAATAATAATCAGTTACAAGCATAACCACAAAATCCTAGTAATTAGGATTGAAAACCATGTAATAGGGATTAAATGATAAACGTTTCTTTGACCAAGTAAAAGGCACATTTTAACAAATCATTAATAATAATAATAATAATAATAATAATAATAATAATAATAATAAATACTATTAATTCTTTTAAATTTATATATAAAATAATATTCAATAACTTTAAAATAAATTATATGATCAAAATATCCAACAATCCCCCACAATTTATTTTAAAGTTTTAAAGAACATTTCAAAACATTTCATGGATTAACATCATTGATGTAATGCATCAAACTGGTGTAGCAAGCTATATGAACCAGTGCTAGACTGATAGTACTTAACACACAGTAACATTGGTGTAGCAAGCTATATGAACCAATGAAACTTAGCGTATGTTAGTGGTCTACCAATTGCATTACACCCCCACAGTTCTTGCCGTTGCCGCTGTGTTGCGCGAATAGGTCGTGCGCGTGCCTGGATTTATTCATGAGTGCTCTAGAGATTTCGCCAAAATCTCATACAAGCGGCCCCACTTGACACTCATATAGGTGATTTCATCAAGTGTATGCTGCAAATCATACACCACCCATAAGGGATATGAAATTCATTAAAAACATTATAGTTTATCCTCTCAGTAATGCAGTATCTAACACTTTCTCATTTACACCATAGGAAAAGGACAATAACAAAAATTAATTAATTAATTTTTGGTGCTAGCAGATCTAACAAGTAACTTGTTCTTACCCATATGAACCTTATTCATAGGATCTCCAATCACAAAGATTGGGTTCCTATCACTTGTTGATTTCAATTGGCTTAAGTCCAGTTCCCCTCGATGCATCACAAAATCATTTCTTCCCAGGGGCTTTATTTAGTACGTACTTTACACACGAATGATGAAGACAATTTTCTTTCACCAAAATAATATTGACTAAGACATCTCTAAGTCAATTAATCTTATATAATCATCCAAGTCTATAACAATGAACTTGGTCTCTACAATCTTATTTATATATGTGTGCTTATATGAATATTAAGCGACAACATTCACACGATGAGTAAAATAACTCATAGTTTGATCTCATTGAAATTAAATCCCAATTAACATCATTATATTATTTTAATATAATGGCTCATCGATATCTCATATATTGTCAAACTGACTTTCATAATATATTTCATCAGGTCTGCTTAGATAAATTCTAAGCGACAACATTTCCACAAAGGGAAAAATTAAATCTATGATTAGATTTATTAACAGGTCTAATTGAAAGGTCTTCAAGCGACAACACCCTCACATTTTATAATATATGTGAATTTTTATTCAGGTCTACTTAAATGATTTCAAGCGACAATACCATAATATTTAAATCCACATTTCAGATCTGCTTGAATGATTTCAAGCGACAATATCTCCACATCGAAGAAAATTTATAAGTCTTCATATAAATATATTTTCTCATAAACAAAATTCATTAAACATCATTGTATTATTTTAATACAATGGCTAATCCACAATATATCATATAATATATAATATATGGCATTTCTCAAATATTTCACATTGTGAACAGTATCACTTCAATTTTTCTTTTCTTTTCAATCAAGTAATATTAGACTCATAAGGGATACTCAACATAATATACTTGTGATAGGATTATACTATCACACATCCTTATGCATCTTACACCACAAATTAGATTTGATTCTCTTATCCTGTGATTCACATCAGTTTATATTTCTCTAATTTCTTATATATAAGTGTCAGCCTCATACAAGCTCAATAATTTAGCTTCAAATAATCTTAAAACAAACTCTTAAAATTAACCATTAATTACTGTCTGACAATAGTAAGTAGTAACATAGAACCAAAATATTTGAAAGCAACAATTCAGTGCACTTCTTGGACTTTAAACGAGAGTTAGATTCAATTACATGACCACACATATCAAACAAATTAATCCATATGGTATCATATGCATGGAGCATGACCACGATAGAATTACTACACAGTAATACATTCCACCAAAAACCAGCATTATCAAGCATGAGTTCAACACTGGCAAATAAAATTAAGTCTACTATTTCTCTTCAAGCAAGCATCAATGGCAGTAGATAAATGGTTGAACATGTAATGCTATAAAGTTAATTCAATATAAAATCCTAACACGTAAACTTTCTTTAAAAATAACATGTAACACAATCACAAATATTGGTAAATGTCATGCTTAATTCTTTTGCTTATAAACATGTTAAACATGCTGACAACTCAAGCAACCTACTCAATCAACAAGATGAACGCAAGTAAATAACAATTTTCTCAAGTATTATAAAACCTTGTATTTAGTACCAATGTGAACAAAATACATGTCTCAATTTTATTTTATTTTCATCTAAATATTTATTCTATCACAACAAAACGAGAATCACAATTTCATTGTATAAATTTGAAACTCAGAAATAAAATTAGAGGTAAGAATAACATTGCTCTACCATTTTAAGAAAAGACATTTAAATTCATGGAAGCAAAATTTAAAAACAATAGAACCTGGTGGAGATGACCATTCTCAAAACCTTTTAAGCACCATGTAGGCAGGCATATACTGGAACTCGTAACTCCCACAATATTCTTATTACAGGTAGCTATCAAAACCAAAATTTATTATCGTATCAACAATCGAATTCAAAAGAAAAACAGAACATAGTAATAATTCCCCTCTGCTGATTGCTCCATTTTCAAGGCTAAGAAATTTCATTGTCAATTCATCATCTATTTTATAAATTAACGATAAATCCTTAAGATTGTTGTAAATATTGAACCTATTCACAATTATAAACAACAAGTAAATTTAAATAACTCAATAAATATTATAGAGAATATGTTGGAATTGCTTTAATATTAATAATAGACATGCTCTCAATAAAGATTAATTCTTTAGTCTTATAACTTTAATGCGGAAGCCAAAAACACATATGAGCATGTACATATAAACAAGATCTACGACACGTTGATTTTCTGAGATTAAAGGATTATAGAAATACCTCAATAGATGAATATGAACAAACCGTAATGTCTCCGATAGCAATCCTGAAACGTAAAGAAAGACGGACGACGAGCATCCGTTGACTTGTGGTTCTTCCTCAACCGAGACTCTTTATGCTCTAAACACTCTTCAGATGAGGGAGAAGAGGCGAAATGCTTGTGTCCGGTATATTGGGGACCATAGCCTTTATATAGTGTGATGATTCATTAGGGTTCCCATTATTCCCAAATGGGTCATCCTGACATCCACTCATATTGAGCCCATATCACGTAATTAAATAATTACCGAAATAGAAATCTAATTAGCCTTTTTACTTAATTTGATCACTAATCAAATAAGGCCCCTAATTGATAAATAGCTAATATAATTAATAAAGATATTTGCCCACCTAATATTATTGGAATATAATGAAATATTCCAACAATCTCCCACTTGGGCAACATATCGTAATAATTATATTCTTTAGGTGCACATCTGAACGCTATTTATCTTTAGATTTCAACTTTACAATCTGGTCCATCTCATACATCAATAATGAGGCCGCGCGGCTGTCGTCACTAACATATAACGTGACGGAACCTTCGACAACCACCACATTAATGTACTTAACGACATAGATCGATATGGATGAGTGACATGGAAATTTCATGCAATGTGATCCTTTTATCATGCCTATTTCCAACTGGTCCAACTGAAGTCCTTAGTGAGATCAACCTGAAGTTTGCAAATTCAATATTTGCACACATGATACAGAATCAGTTATCATAATAACCTCAAACTTTATTTCTGCAGAAAACCTTAACAAAATATGTATCTGTATCAATACCAAAGTTAGAACATAACCGAAGAGAGACTCCCACTAATCCAAGACATCCTTACTGACAACAAACAAATGAAAGACCTCAAGTGTCAAGTCTCCGATTAGTGAGTCAGCTAGCATAAAATTTATCTCTATATGTTCTATCCTTCAACAACTTATAAATCAATAAACTTTATAAAACAATTGTTGAAGCACTACCTGACTAATCTATGTCACAATATAATTTGAGTTGCCTTTCAAAAATCTTTTACTTTACGCAACCAAGTGACATAGATACTTACAATCATTTCTTGAGTTATGATGTCCATTATATATAGACATCCATAATGATCGGAGTCTAACATACTGATGATCTCCAAATTATTAGATCTCCGATATTCAAACACAAATTATTTTGTTCTCTATAACAATCCGTATGGTTGCTTCATTTCAACAATTCAAGTTTTGAATTATTCAAGTATCTACCAAATGATCTTATTATAAACGCTAGTTCCGGATGCGTATAACTAAGATCGTACATAAGTTTCTCAAAGGCAAAACATATAGAAAAACACTTTATTTTCTAAATTTTCAGATTTTCTTTTGGGCAATTATTGAGACTTTTAAACAGTCTCCTTTATGATTAAAAAATCCCTTAGTTTATTGACTTTCATGTCGAATTTACTTTCAACTTTATTGATATAACTCTTTAGTGATAACCGAATGATACATAGAGAATAATCTCTAGTATCAAATTTCCTAATACAAAAGAGATGCGCAATAACTTTCGTCACTAAACTTTTGTTAATGATTTCTTGTTTTTGCACAACCATCATATATCACTGTTGACTTAATAAAGTAAAATCAACACACTAAACTAAAAATATAAACATACTCCCACTGAACCTGTATAACCCACAACTCTCCATAATATACATCTCAAAACCAAATGAGACAATTTACCTGACGAGACTTTTGTGGTATCATTAATGAGACAACTTCTTTAACTCATAAATGGATTTCATCTATTTGCAAACCATCCACTTTGTGTCTTTTGACATAAGGTTTTCTCTTATTGCACCTTATTGTGTTTCTTAATGTCACCATTAAGAAATACTATCTTGATATCCATCTTATGAAACTCCAAAATTATAATAAATGACAAGTGTCTTGACTGTCCTAATAGAGTTTTTAAACTCAAATCAGATATGATTTCTCTTTTCAGTCAATACTTTATGACACTTGACGCCCCAGTTCTTGAAGGTATTGAGTTTGATATTTATGAATCAATTTATTAACTTGATAAGGGAGGAAGAACACTAATATCCTTATGAGGCACCAAATTTACTATATAAATATCAACTTTATGAATTGGTTTAGAACCAATTCTTCCTCACTCAATTTTGTCCTTTTACCATATCTCTCCCCCAAACTCAATATCTTCAAGAGACTTTGCAGTTCATGTCTCAAAATGTTCATTAAATTGGGACCAAAGTTTATATATCTCAAAATTTTCAACAATTCAAGATTGTCACAAGTCATAACTGAATTGACTATACTGATATTTAAATTTAAAAGACAAATTGAATCCCTCATTAAAAAAAAAATAATAAAGAATTTATAACATTAAAACAAAAACTTAATTCAGATAATGATTCACCAAATTGCCTTTTAAATACAAATATTATTAGTAACAACAATCTAAAAAAAATTGAAAAACTATCAATCTTCACCGACTTATTTCCTCTCTAGATTGATGTATCTTTCAACATCATTGGATATTTGTCAGTTTAGATCCATTTCCTTATTATTCTTTATTCGCCCTTGTTCTTTGAGGTATTTACCTAATGAGCACTAGTTTATTTTCTCTTGCTTCAACATTTTCTTCATTACACACTTTATGAAATGATTCTATTAGAGAATCATTTCTAACTTTATTGGTAAGAACTAATTGTGCAAAAAGAATACTAAATGCTAAATTTTCGACAAAGTCACCTGATTGTCGAAACCACAACTTTTTAGCAAGATTAAATAGTTACATAATGTGCTCCTGATATTTTCTTTGTTCAATTTTCTTAATGAAATGTCATCTCTCCAATGAGAGCTTGTCTTTCGCCTTATTGCTTTAGAAGCACTTTAATTTGAGCAAAGAAAAACATGACAAGAGTTATGTCATCACAAATAACACCTCTAATGCCCCTGAAAATTAAAACTTTATGATCACACGACCTTCGTGATTAGAAGTATACTCACTTTCTAAACTTGATTCTCACTTTAAATTTACTGAATTGTGAGAGAATTTGAGTTCCTCCATCCTAATCAAAGGTCTAGATCCAAGAACATAATGTTCTTCTTATATTCCTGAGATTTAGAATTTTAAGAATTAAAATTCTAACACTATTTTGCAGATACATAAACTATATTAGTTTATAGAGAACAAAAAATATTCATCAAAATACCTAATGCACCATGGATGTCTAACCCTTAGAAAATCGCATCAATTGCTAGTGGTATTTTGTTATAATGATCAAACACTGACAATTAATATTGATAAACAATAGTCCTCATATTGTCACATATTTATCATTATATGTGCAAATGTAATCCACTAATTACTTACATGGATTCACAATAACACGACTTTATTATGCACGTCAACAAGTTATTATAGAGACATGTAAAACCTTATTTGTAAATTTAAAGACAAACAAGATACCAAGCGCACCATCAATCCTCAATCTTTGGATTGTAAGAATTAACTGCAAGCGGTACTCTCAATGCAATGATCAAACATTGGTGATAAGCCCTGTCAAATAATAGTCACGTTTGCGCATCCTATTATTCATATGGTAAATAACTTTATAATCACCACACGTTTACCATCACAAGTATGCAATTATCCGGTCAAGTTGTGCCTTCCTTGGGGCCGACGACAACTCACATGGATAATTTTACACTACATCCTTTGTAAGTTAAATTGAATAAAATTTATGCAACAGAGGTTACTTGGGCAACATGTTGTTTCAATCAACTCAATCGTCATTACCAGACAATTTAATAAATTGAATGTATATGTATATAATTATTCAGTCAAACTGTGTCTACCTTTTGACAGACCCAAATAGCTTGCATGAACAATTTTATACACCCTTCTTGTGATTTCAATTGAATTAAATCTAGACAACAGAGGTTACTTTGGCAACTTGTTGTTTCAACCAACTCCATTAAAATCACCTGACAATTTATTAAATCAAATGGGAAAAGTCTTAAATTTACAAGGCACTACTCACAAAATGTAGGCCATATTACTTTATGATGTCCCTTCATAATCATAAGATTAAATGACATCCCTTAATGTGAGAAGAAATTCTCACCACCAAACTAAAATTGGCATGAAATATAACCGATGAGTATGACAAAAGAAATTATTATAACAATAAATTCAAATACCAAAATCATACTATAAACAAAATATTTAATTTCAAATAAAATTAAATCTTTATATATACACCAAAGAATATTCATGCCACAATTGATTCACATATACCTAATGATTCTTTAACTTAATAATAGAATTTTATAACTGTATTTTCCAAAATAGAAAGAAACCAAAAACTTTATATATTATATAAACAAATAATTATAGAATCTATATTTTCCCAAAATTTAAAGAATCAAAACTTTAATTTTGTACATACCAAAATGGATCAAAATATTTTGAGAATCATTATTAATTGCTATTTAACAACAATTGACTTTCTACAAAAATATATATAATAACTATAACTATATATATACCAAATCTTTATATACCTTATTTCTCAAAATAAACCTTAAATACAAAATTAATGTGAATCAATTTTAATTTCAAATCCAATCAAATAACTCAAATCAAGTATTTAATTTTAGAATATTTTCAATGGCAAAACAAATCAAATCAAAATTCTTAATTGCTAATAGCATTGACCGGATATGTACTAGAACATACCAAACTTTTTAAATAACGTGAATCAAAAATTTGATTTGAAAACCGAAAGAACCACAAAATCAAATCCACAATCTTAATATTTGACAACAAACTATATTTGCTATAACAATAACCAAATATATATAGCAATCACGTTCCAAAAACCGAATGAACGTTATCATGCCCTTAATTTTCTTAACCGGCATAATGATATACTGATGAACCCTAAATATTTGTTCAAGTTCCGTATCACGGCACCGACCGAATAAAATTCTAGAAACATTACCACATATTCTCTCAAAAAAATTTATCACATGTGCATATCGCACATACATGTTTCCAGCAATAAAACATAATTCTTTTAAATTATCACCATTGATTATGAAATGTCACTGCAATCCATATTAAATGTTATAGCCCAATGAACTATAAGTCCGGGTATGAATAAAAATAATATAATCATCCAACTACAAATCCACCGAAAGTGGATATTACCAAATACAAATTAGGGATCACTCAAAAATTTTGGGACATGACATAAAACCTAATTAGACGAACAACATAAGCAATCTCAATAAAATCAAACATGAAGACCCGCTCTGATACCACTTGTTGGAATTGCTTTAATATTAATAATAGACATGCTCTCAATAAAGATTAATTCTTTAGTCTTATAACTTTAATGCGGAAGCCAAAAACACATATGAGCATGTACATATAAACAAGATCTACGACACGTTGATTTTCTGAGATTAAAGGATTATAGAAATACCTCAATAGATGAATATGAACAAACCGTAATGTCTCCGATAGCAATCCTGAAACGTAAAGAAAGACGGACGACGAGCCTCCGTTGACTTGTGGTTCTTCCTCAACCGAGACTCTTTATGCCCTAAACACTCTTCAGATGGGGGAGAAGAGGCGAAATGCTTGTGTCCGGTATATTGGGGACCATAGCCTTTATATAGTGTGATGACTCATTAGGGTTCCCATTATTCCCAAATGGGTCATCCTGACATCCACTCATATTGAGCCCATATCACGTAATTAAATAATTACCGAAATAGAAATCTAATTAGCCTTTTTACTTAATTTGATCACTAATCAAATAAGGCCCCTAATTGATAAATAGCTAATATAATTAATAAAGATATTTGCCCACCTAATATTATTGGAATATAATGAAATATTCCAACAGAATAAATTGAAATAGAGTTCACAGGAACTTATCTTTCGGTGAGTGTAGCAATTTGACGTCGGCGCTACCACATAGTACACGACCATCTAGTCACGTATAGAGGACTTGAAAATAGTAAATCATAAACAATACCTGAGGCGTGCTGATCGCACTGTCCTTAAGGATTTATCCGCCTCATAAGCGCAAATCCCCAGGATTCAACAGATCCTTCTCATTGATGTATTCAATATGTCTTTCTCAATGAGGTAACAGAACTAGCAAGAAAATAATAGACACCGATGATGTAACACAGGAAGTAGTAACTCAATTTTTTATATAATGAGGAATAACAAGATCAATTATATTTTACTCATGGGGATGTATTTTTCTTCTCACACCGTTTTTATCCCAAAACCCCAAAATCTCTTTATATCCTCATGCTCTCTGATAATAATAATCAGTTACAAGCATAACCACAAAATCCTAGTAATTAGGATTGAAAACCATGTAATAGGGATTAAATGATAAACGTTTCTTTGACCAAGTAAAAGGCACATTTTAACAAATCATTAATAATAATAATAATAATAAATACTATTAATTCTTTTAAATTTATATATAAAATAATATTCAACAACTTTAAAATAAATTATATGATCAAAATATCCAACAAATAGTTCATATGAACAGTACCCAAAGTCAAAATTAGATTATTTATTTTGGGACGCGGGGAGTAGGGTCCGGTTACTGTGCTTAAGGAATCCTTATGCACGCTGCATAAGCGAAGCCCAGCCCAACTAAATTACTGCGCCCACCTCACCCATTTGCTGATACACCTGTTTCCCTCACCAACTCAACTAACGGTTATCATCCAACTAACGGTTACTTCCAATTTCTTCATACACGTCGTTTTCGTGACCAAAACCAACACCACCTCTCGTCATCGCCTTCGCCGGAATCAAAACCAACACCACCTCTCGTCATCGCCTTCGCCGTCACCTGAAAACCACGTAATCAGTGTCGCGCAACCATCATCGTCATCATCATCATCACTTTTCATCATCATTGTTCATCATCACCATGGAACGGAAGCAACGTAATCAGGGACCATCTATACGCAAAGAAAGCAACATTATCAACGATACACTTGCACATACTAGGAAGAAGAAATCAAAACAGGTTTGAACTTCATCAATGGTTTTTGAAAGTTTAATTAGTAGTTTGAAATCGTTTTGTTTAATTTGTAAAGTAATTGCATGTGTGTAAACCTAAGTTTTGATTTGGGGGAAATCATATACTGAAATGATATAGTTTACAAATTGTATATATTATTTGGATGCTGGTAATTTTTTTTTTTGATCTAGGCTATCATTGAAACCAAAATAGCCCTCTTATGGTTTCAATGATAGCTAAACAAAAGATAGTTTCAGAGCTATTTTCAGATTGAGTAGGAATGGAGCAAAAATAACACTTGTTTGGTATCAGATTGTGTTATTTCTCAATGATTTTTGTTTAGTGATATAGGTTACAACAATGACTTTGCTATTTTTGAATGGTTTCTTTTGACTGATACAATGTTAATTTTTCAATGAATTCTTTTGACTGACTTTGCTATTTTTGTTTGGAAATGAAATAATTTATGTATAATTAAAAAATGATTAGGCTGAAATATTTGTTTCTTTGTTGAGATGAGTTACTTTGCTTCATTTGGTTTACATGTTAATTTGGTTTGAGCATTCCTGTTTGTTGTCATGAAAACCATAAGTGTGGCTAAATGGTTTCAATGTATTTGTTTCTGAAACCAAATTAGCCCTCTTATGGTTTCAATGTATTAAGAAATATACACTTCCCTTATGCCTTATGCCTTAAGCACATTACATTAGAAGATCAAATTTATTTAATTTTTATTTTCAGTACTAGACTATAATAGATGTTGATCTTGACAATTTTGGTTGGCCTTAGTAATATTTCAATACGTTTTGTTGCGTTAGCAGTTGCTATTTGACCTTTGCTTGAATATGTGAAACAATCAGCAGTATATAGAATGTAGTTGTATGTGTTTGTGTGGTAGGTCTTGGTGAGTCAAGCTTATGTACATAGTTGTTTATTTTTTAAGTTGGTTTGTATTAATGTTACTTTTTTTAAGTGCATATGTAATTTAGATAAAACTATTTGACTGTAATTTGGTCTTGAAACCATAAGTGTGCCTTGATGGTTTCACTTGATACGTATCTGAAACCAAAGTAGCCCCCTTATGGTTTCAATGAATTTAAATTATACTTAGAATATTTAACTTATGTTCTACCATGATATGAAAAACTTATAGTATTTGACTTATTTTCTGCCATATGAAACCATACTTAATAGTTTCATTTGATACAGGGGAAAGAATCAAAGGAACTACAGCAAATGCCATCATTTAGTATTGGATTGACACCGTCAGATGACGATAAAAGGAATAAGAATGATTCGTTATCTGGTAGTGATCAAAAAAATGAGAGGGGACGTGGCAAAAACAAGAATCAAAAAAAGAATGAACAGACAAAACGTGGTGAGAGCATTGCTTCTACATCTCGTGGTCGTAAAAAGAGAGCAACAATGGCAACACAAGATTCTGATGAAGCAAGCTCGGGTGAAGAAAATGTGAAACAAGTTATTGTGACAAAAGATCCTGATGCGGATGCAAGACTGAGGCATAAGATGAGTGTACCTAAGGTCTACGAACTTATGCATTCAGTAAATGCCAAAAAAAGGAAACAGGAAATAATTGACCAACTACACGAGTGTGGCTTTGGAGGGATAATGCATATATGCAACTGGAAAAGGATCCACACCTTTTTTGTGGATTGGGTTGTTAAGAGATTTGAACATGAGCATATGTGGATAAGGCTGAGTGATACAGAGGTTCTGATGTTGAAAGAGGATGATGTGCATAGAGTCTATGAACTACCAACGGCTGGAAAGAAAATAGACACTGACCTTTGCTCTGATGGAGCAATTAAAAGGCTGAGGAAGGAATTAGGATTGATTGGAGATTATTCTCTAATTGTGAAAGTTGCGGAATTGGAAAGCTCACTGAAGACAATAGAGCAACCTAGAACATGGGTGAAGGGTGCAATTTGTTACATCATTCACAACATTTTGTGCCCAACTAATAGAGGCAATGTGTCTCTCCAGTATGCAGATATTTTGGAAGATCCAGCTGGAGTATCTTCATATAACTGGTGCTCACATGTTCTGGACTATATGAAAAAAGGCTTGCAATCTCCAGATGTTTTGAATCCACTAGCAGACTTCCACTTTTTAATGGTAATGATCTAACCTATGTTTAATTCCTAATTGTATTTGCATCTTTTATATCTTTTATATCTTACATCTTTTAACTGAAACCATTAGTGTGTCTTAATGGTTTCATTGTATTTGCATCTGAAACCAAAATAGGCCTATAATGGTTTCCATTAAATATTCATATTTTAGAACTACTTGCAATAACCTATGTTTAATTGCTAATTGCTGTTATTATCCTTTATATCTTATATCTTATAACTGAAACCATGAGTGTGTCTTAATGGTTTCATTGTATTTGCATCTGAAACCAAAATAGGCCTATAATGGTTTCCAATAAATATTCAAATTCTATTCAACATACAAATATTCTAATTTATGATCTATGCTTGGGAGTTGTGATGTGACACAATATTAACTAATTGTTGCAGATTAATTACATGGAGAAAATGGGGAAAAGAAGTCCATTTTTGACAGGAAAATACAATCGGCCATCACTCCGTGATTGGGATGTCAAGCTGGCAAACCAAGAACTTCAAAAGATCCATGATATTATGGGACTTGAGAATGGACTGACAGCCGGGGTAACAAGACTTGATAATGGACTCCCAGCTGGGTTACCAAGTCTGAACAGAACCGCAGGAAGTCCGATTGTATTGTGCTTTGATGCAGACACTTGTCCACTGTCTAAGGTGATTGTTATTGATTCTCATGTACTGTATTTTCTTTTCAAATGCTAATTGAAGATAAAATATTGGAAATCGTACCATAGATGTTTCTTAATGGTTTAACTTGTGATTGTCCTTGGCAGGCAGAGATGTATCTTACTCACTGTAGGTCTTGTATAAATGTCTATACAAAAACCGCAGAAACATTGGAAAGAAGAATAACTGAAGCAAATGCCGGAACTTCAGGAAAAGATAATCCAATTGAAGTAGAAGGTGAAAATGAGAGGAATAAAAGTTCCAATATTGGTATTGTACTTGAAACTGGAAGGTACTGCATTTAATTTAACTTTTTATGAAAATTAAATTTTGCTGCATTAGTTTATGAAAATTCACACTAATGATTTCCAGGTTGAATGATGATGATGATGTTGGAAAAAGAACTCAACCGGAAGAGAGGTATTGCATTTAATTTGGTTTCAGGACCTTTCCTTAATATATTTATTCATATTGTATACAACATAAATAATATAACTGAAACCATAAGTGTGACTTATTGGTTTCACTATAGTTGTTTCTGAAACCAAAATAGCCATCTTATGGTTTCCAATACATATTCTTATTTAATTCAACATTAAAATGTTGTTTCTGAATGCTTTATGATTGGGAGTTGTGTTGTGACTTTCTGAAAATTCAATAATGTAGGTTAAGTAATGATAATGATGAAGAGGATGACAAAAGCATTGGTCAAAATAGCAACAAAGATGACAATGACAAAGTTGAACATGACAAGGATGAGGACGACGATGAAGAAGATCAGATCAGTCCCAATCTCATTGATGATGCAGTGCCGACAGCATGCAACATCATTGATGATTCAATGAAAGTAACACCTAATGATGATGCAGGCAGCATGCAACATGACAACTATGAAGAGAAAGATGAAGAAGATGAGATCGCTCCAAAAATCATTGATGATGCAGTGATGGCAGCATGCAACATCACTGATCATTCGGTGAAGTTGACACCGAATGCAGGCCTCACATTAACTCAGGAAACTATCTTGAAGTTTCCAGAGTTTTTTGATCGAGCTGAAGCTTCTAACAAAAATGTTTCGGTGTCACAGGGGGCTGAATCAGCGACATTGGAAACTATGTTGAAGTTTCCTGAGTTTTTTGATGCAGAGTAAGACAGCTTAACTTTAAAATCGTTTGTCAAATGATTTTCATATAAGATGTTTGAAAACTAAAGTATTGTTTTGATTGTTTCAGGTTGATTAAAGATGCTCCAGTACCACAAATTTCAGTGTCACAAGACACAGAATCAGCCACAAATGAAACAATCCTGAAGTTCCCGCAATATTTTGAAGTACCCAATCAATGCCGTGCGCTAGTGTTGGTACCAAATGTGTCGCAAGGGGAGAAGTCTGAAGAATGTGACTCAGACACTGTCATAAAGTAAGAATCAAACAGTGTGATAAGTCTAATATTATTTAAATTCTGCAAAAAATAACACTATTATGTAATATTATTTCACAGTGCAACTCCAATAAAGACAATGCTTCCAGATGAAATAATTGACATCGACAATGTCACACCAAAGAAAAGAAAGAGGCATAATGTGCTTTACTCTGATAGGACGTACCCTGAGCGTCGACGGGTGGTGAAGAAATCAAAATACCTTGCAAGTCCGTATGATGACGCTGTCCATGAGTCTAGTACAACTGAGTTGCAGAAACAATTGTCAACATATGCTTGGAGCCCAGATCTTGATCAGTAAGTAAAAAACTGTTTCTTATTTAGCTTAGTGCAGATGTGGTTGTTTTATTTGGTTTTGATGTTGTTTGTGAATTCTTAATCAATGAGAAACCATAAGTTTAGCTTAATGGTTTCACTGAATGTGTATCTGAAACCAAAATAGCCCTCTTATGGTTTCACTAGGTTGTGTAATATAAATGAAACCATGAGTGTGGCTGAATGGTTTCACTGTATTGATTTCTGAAACCAAAGTAGCCCCCTTACGGTTTCAGTTATAATGTGGCATTTGTTCGATGGTTTCAGCATTCAACATAATCAAATATAAATGAAACAATAATTGTGATTGACCCTTGTATTTGTTTTGTTTGGTTTTTAATCAGTTGTTTGAATAATGTTTTAAAATTAGCTGTTTGTGAATTCAAAACCAATGTGAAACCATAAGTGTGGCTTAATGGTTTCACTGGATATGTATCTGAAACCAAAAAAGTCTCCTTATGGTTTCACTAGGTTTTAATTATTTGGCCTTACTTATTGTATAGGTTCTAATGAAAAACCATAAGTGTAGCTTACTTTAGTGTTCTCAGATTAAATATTATTACCAATACTAAATGCTTAATTATTATATAGGTATGAAATTATGTACTGCTCCAACAACAATGCTCATTTTTATTCTCTACAAAGAGATGCTTTATGGACCCTTCAAAAGGATGAATGGGTGTCATGCCTGGTCATAAACAGCTGGGTTAATTGTCTGAATTGGGATCAACAGGGTAGCATGACAAAACTGGTGACACCATTACTTACTTATGTATGTATCACAATCCATTAATATTAAAAATTTACATAATATTGCTAATTTTACATAATATTGTTTATTTTACTCATTTTATATAAACAGTTTGACCAGGAAAGAATGCCTCCTGTAAGTAGAAATATTGCATGCTGGAGATTCCTCGAGAGACTCAACCAATTCAAATACATGGAATGGAAGGCCATTGACCCTGAAAAGCTAGAATACGTAAGTCTCTTTTCAAAACCTTTCAGATACATGGTTTATGATAATGATTTTAGTATTAAAATTTTAGTTAAATAATGTGATTCTAATACTATGTTTGTCATGGTGGAACAGATCATGACACCAGCAATAGTTGGTAACCCAGGAAGCCATTATGTCTGCTTCGTTGTCAATCTCAAACACCACAAATTCCAATTCCTGAACAGTTTGACGGGTGTAGGAGAAAAATTGGAAACCAAGGATGGTGAACCAACCTCATACAAGAAGCTATTTGATGTCTGGGTAAATGAGGTAGAAGCATTTGTGGCTGAATTGTATAACCAAAGGAAAATGAAAATGCCTTTCTCCTTCATCACATTCACTTGGGATACACCAAAGGTTCCTACACAGATTGATTCGGACAATTGTGGTGTATTCTGCATGAAGTTTCTAGCTGAATGGGGAGGTGAAATACAATCTTTCAAAGGTTGGTCTAGACTCAAAAAGCATGCAAAGGTTGCAAAAATTATGGATCTTCGGATCGATATATGTTCAGAAATCTTAAGCCATCCAAGCAATTCAATGAAAGATGAAGTGAAAAAGCTTGCAATTTCATACTATGAAGAGCTGCTTCAAAAGATGCCAAGTTGTTCTGTTAGAAACCATTAGTACTGTTAAATGGTTTCAAGGTGCTTTATCTTGAAACCATTGGTATTGCAAAATGGTTTCAGCATCTTTTGATAGGGTTGTATTCATAGTTTGTTCTCTTCTGGTCATTAGGACACTTTAATTGACAAAACACTCTGTTGCTGATTTTATGGATTGTTTTAATGTTTTTTTCTTTTTGGGACAAGTTATGTTCAATTTAATGATTAGTTTTAATGAATTGCTCTTTGTAGATTATGAAATTTAATTCTTAATCAATCTTTACTTTAGTCGTACCATATAATATACACACATGAAAATGTAGTTTTCACTGTTTAAAAAACAAGCTTCAACAACTATCAAATTGTAAAATTTAAAATATATAGATTTTTTTATATATGATATATTAAAATACGTATGTAAATGTTCATTGAAACCATAAGAGGGATACTTTGGTTTCAAAAATAGATGCAGTGAAACCATTCAGCCGCACTTATGGTTTCATTTAATTATTCAATAGTCTTGATTATCTATACTTCTATACTAATAGATAAAGGCAAAACACCATTTTGGTGTAGCCTTTTCTGGAATTCCAATAATACCCTTTAACTTTCAAAAACCAACATTTTACTAAAAAACCTTCCAAAACCAACTTTGTTTTTTTTTAAATCATTTATATATGTAACTATGATAAGTTACCTATGGTTTGGACCATTAATGCATGTAAAGTACATTTTTTATTTTGAGAGAAACTAAAAATACATATATTAATTATTATAAAAACCAAATTTATAATAAATCACTATGTATAATTTATATATGTTAGCAAACTAATAAACAAAGGTCACACAAACGGGCGCTAGTTTGTATAATAACAATAATCTATGATTTTATTTAATTACATTTAATTATTCGACATGTTTGATAATATGAGTTTATTATGTCTTCACAACCCATTCAACAATAATAATGGTTTTGATAAAAAATTCTTTTTCAATAAAATTTAAATATATAGATTTTTTTAAAGAAATTATTACTGTATATTTGATTTTTTTTAAAGAAATTACTTATATGGTATATCAAAATACATATATAAATGTTCATTGTTTCATTGAAACTATAAGAGGGGTACTTTGGTTTCAGAAATATATGCAGTGAAACCATTCAGCCACAATTATGGTTTCATTTACATTATACCAAACAAGGATGGGTTCGGGTATAAAGAGACATAAATGATGATATCAAAATAATTTATATAATATGAATAGTCTTGATTATTTGTATAATAACAATAATCTATGATTTTATTTGATTACATTTAATTATTCGACATGTTAGATAATGAGTTTATTATGGCTTCCCAACCCATTCAACAATAATAATGCTTTTGGTAAAGAAATTTTTTTCAATAATATTTGAATATACATATTTTTTTAAAGAAATTATGACTGTATATTTGATTTTTTTAAAGAAATTACTTATATGATATATTAAAATACGTATGTAAATGTTCATTGTTTCATTGAAACCAAAAGAGGGCTACTTTGGTTTCAAAAATAAATACAGTGAAACCATTCAGCCACACTTATGGTTTCATTTATATTATACCAAACAAGTATGCATTCAAGTATAACAGATATAAATGATGATAATCATTCTATCTAATACAAATAAAATATATGTCTAATGATCGATATCTTATAATCATCAATACATACCAACAAAGAACATGAAAATGACGAAGTACGATTCCTACAAGTTTAATGGTTTTGTAACAAAGTCTAGTACAAACTGTTAACATGAAACAAAATAAAAAAACAAAAACAAATGTAAAAATATCAATCATTAGCCTCTTTTTCCTTTAAAGCCTCATCCTCTCTTTGTTGTCTCTTCCGCTCTAATTTCATTTTCTGGCGTTCCCTAACAATTTCATAATCACTTTTCATTCGCCTCTTTGATCTAATTGGATTTGGTCTTACTTTGAACTTTGGAGCAGTAGACTTTACCCCATCAGATGGTTCACCAACAGTAGTTGTATTGGAAGACTTAGATGGCGTCACAACAGGTGGTTCTGTATGAATACCTATACAATTATCAAAAAAATTCATCAATCATTGTGCAGATAAATTGAATACTCAAACCCTCAAAACAAATGACACAACAAAAGCACTTGTAACCATAAGAAGGCTACTTTGGTTTCACTAACAAAGACAATGAAACCATTCAGCCATACTTAGGGTTTCAGTTATAACACACAGACAGCCAAGGTAAAAAACATAGTTCAAAAGAAAATATTGAAAACCTTTGGACATAAGCAACTCCTCTGCCTTTTTCCCAGCTTCAAGTACACCATTAAGGAAAACTTGAGAAGCCTCAGGGTCTGTACAAACACGTGTACAAAGCTGGATTGTAACAGCACAAATTTGTTGATATCTTTGTGCTTGAGTCGTGCCTTCAGTGCCAGCATTGATGGTAGGTTTGAGCTTATCAATCGAATGACGAACATCTCTAGTCCACCGCTTCAACACATATTCTGCAGGTATCGTCTTCAAACTATGATATTGCACAGAACCACCTAAAAATTTCAATATTTTAAAAACGTGCCGACATAAAAAACCCCTGTTCTCAAACATACGACATGTGCAGCTAATATGTTTCGTCCTAATATCGATTGTCACAACCCTTTCATCAAGTCGATCATGCTGTTCAAAATTTGGGGAAAGGTTTTCAGAAATTTCTTCATCCAAAAAATTGCGGTCTGAATGCCCATCATTAGCATCATCATCATAATTAGCACCACCTACTTCCTCAGGTTCATCAAGCTGTTCAATTGTAAAAAATTTGAAAACCTTGTTAAAGGCAGAACATTGAGTTGTGACCTCTTGATAGAAGTATTTGAAGGAAAGATCATACTGTCTATGAATGAATGCAAAACATGCTGGGGTGTACTTGTTTACAACAGACCGCATCAGTTGACTATTGGGATAATTGTTTTTTGATCTAGTGTTTGCAGCCTTAAAATCCAACTCAGCATGCTTATCCCTCAATCTCTGAACCATGATATTAAAATGGCTAAAAAATTGAACTAGAGAATGATCAGGTTGCAGAAAACCACGAAGAAACGCATTAAAGGACTCACTTAATTGGGTCGTTTTCAAACCAGCTGTGAAATGCGACTTGACCCAAACTGACGACCAGTGCATACGATTCTTGTGTGTTTGAACAAGCCAACTAAAATTAGAAGTTGGCCTTCCACCAAAGCAGTTTTTCATCATCTGATCCCAGTTGTAATCAAAATCTGATTCAGTCTCAACATTTGAAATCAAATAATTGAACTCATTGAAAAATGCAGCATTTGCACGAGACCCCAGATTTTTTTTTTGCATTCTCTGACATATGCCATGAGCAAAGGCCATGAAAAACACCCTCAAAAACATTAGGAATTGACTTCAACAATGCAGGCGTCTGGTCTGTGTATATGGATTGTGGTTTCTTATTAGACATACACCTCAAAAAAGTCGTAAACAACCAATCAAAAGTTGCTGAAGTCTCATCATACAAAAGGGCAGCACCAAATAAAACACTTGTCCAATGATTGTCAAAGCCCATGAATGCAGCTGAAATGTAAATAAACCAAATCAGGGGGAAAATGCATATATAAAAGGACCATTAATATTGAGATAAAAAATATAATCCCCAGCTAATAACAACCTAGTGAAACCATAAGGAGACTATTTTGGTTTCAGATACATATCCAGTGAAACCATTAAGTCACACTTATGGTTTCTCATTGGTTTTGAATTCACAAACAGCTAAGATTAAAACAACTGCTTAAAAACCAAACAAAACAAATTCAAGGATCAATCATAATTATTATTTCACTTAGAATTGATTATCTTGAGTGCTGAAACCATCAAACAAATGCCACACTATAACTGAAACCATAAGGTGGCTACTTTGGTTTCAGAAATAAATACAGTGAAACCATTCAGTCACATTTATGGTTTCAGTTATATTATAAAACCTAGTGAACCCATAACAGGGCTATTTTGGTTTCAGATACACATTCAGTGAAACCATTAAGCTACACTTATGGTTTCTCATTGGTTTTGAATTCACAAACAACATAAAAACCAAATAAAACAACCATTTTGCCACACTATCAGCAGGAACATGTACTGCAAGGATCAATCATAATTACATAAGGATAAATTGAATCCCTAATTACTAGTAACTGCTACTTATAATTGATTATGTTGGGTACTGAAACTATCAAACAAATGCCACACTATCATTGAAATATAAAATGGAGCAACTAAAAGGAAACACAGCAGATATCAAAATTATGGTTTCAGTTATATTATAAAAAACATTTAAACCATAAAAGGGCTATTTTGGTTTCAAGATGTTAACAAGTGAAACCATTACTAATGATAAATGGTTTCAGTATGATATACAAAGAAACCATTATTATTGGTAAATGGTTTCAACATATTCAACTTACCTATACTATTCATGGCAACACAATATATAACATAATGGAATAAAAACAATAATTTTTAACCTGGTAGAAGTTCAAAAAAACTAACCTAAAGGGCGATACTGGTTGTTGGTTCGGTAAGTTGTATCAAAACTTATAACATCACCAAATAAAGCATAATCAAGCTGCATAATCCCATCTGCCCAAAAAATACTAGCTATATCTTCTGCTGCATCAACTTGAATATCATAATAAAAGGATGGTTTCGACAAAGCTTCATTCCTAAAAAATTCTTGAATCACAGTTGCCTCACCAACCACCATCTCTTTCGAACGGATTGTCATCAAATAATTTTTTAAATCCGAAAATCGAAAAGGCAAGTTATCTGTGCCTCCAACACCCTGACCCATGACCTCATATGAAGTTCTCATTGACATCCCAGCTTTCGAATTGATTACAGCGAGCTGTCCTTGCACTTCATTAACTTCCCTAAATGATCTCAAGTAACGTCCATGCTCTGGTTTATGTAACTGATGACAATGGGCCACATCCCATTTATATATCTTGTAAACATTCAGAGTTTCATCCAACTTTAAAGAAATCGCAGCTGTACAACCAATCCTTTCCTCTGCTTTTACTTTAAAGAAATCGCAGCTGTACAACCAATCCTTTCCTCTGCTTTTTCTTTTACTTTCTCAAATTCAACAACAACAGGACTCTCTGATTTTGGCTTGTTCTTTGGATCCAACAAACTTCCTTTCTTGTAACCTTGTTTGTTACAACCATAACGTAGATAGTGATATCTATCAGATGGCTTATTTTGTGAATTCTTTTTTGATCTCAACAAAGTCCGAACTGAAAACCCACTTTTAAATGCATAGTCACCATAAAATTTTTCAACTTCTTCAACAGATTTAAAAGCAAGAGACTCCCAAGTTTCTTTTTTAGTAGGAGAGTAACATTGAAATGTATCAAGAAGTGTTCTTGAACTATCAGCCTGTGTTTTTGAACTATCAACAACGGACAATGGGAGTATTTCAGATGAAGTTGACATCGAATCCATTAAAAACAGCAACAATCCCTATAAACAAAGATCATGTAAAATTTAGTTAACCACTAGAACAACAACCAAAGTAACATGCATAAAGTAGTGTACTTAAAAATCATTTACATAGAAAATTGTTGTTCTTGAAACCATTCCTCTATATTCATGGTTTCAAGGTATAACAGCTGGAAACCATTTAACAATCATTATGGTTGCATATAAATTTAAACATATGACAATATGCTGCTAATGAAACATTACAATTAATCCACTACTATGAAGACCTACAGCCCAAAATTAATCAACATTACAATTCATTGAAGGTTACACAATGAATCCACTTAAATTTCATCGACATTAAACATTAAGCATGTAGAATTTGGTTTTGCATTGATACTTGAAATAGTTAAATTGAAGGTTTCACTTTCACAGGATCTCCCGTGTCTCTACACATGTTTTTTGAGATCAAAAGCAAAATTTGAAGAAGAAGAAGAAGATACAATAAAATGTAAGGGCTTGGAGCAAAGCAACTCCTCACCAATTACAATTGAAATTGTAAGCTCCATCTTTGCTATGATATAATCACTCTCCTAACAAGTATCTTAATCCAACTACAGCAGCATGACTTCTACATATCCATATAAATCAACCCCAAAAATCAGTATAAAGCATTTAAGTATCTTCTTAATGGGGCTTATTGATACAAAATTATGATTTCTCCCTTCATTCAAATTTGTTGGAATCAAAATACTAAAAAAAATTTACAGGAGAGACTTGCACCTCAATCCCATTTTCACATCTTGGGAATTATTGAAGTTTTGTGGTCTGAGAAGCTGCTAACCTTTTACTACTCAATCCCATTTTCACTCTTTGGATTTAGGTTTCACAAATAAACAACTTAATACAAATTCATTGTGTCTATTAACATCAGTTACATCACAATCAGTACTAACTACAAATTGTTGTGTATTAGTGTTAGTTTTACCATCTTCAACAACAATTCCTATACCTCCTCAAATCAGCAAAAAAACAACAACCTAATGATTCATATACCTCCTCATGAAAATCAACAAATAACCACAAGCATCCATAAATTAAATCAAAAAGAAAAACAAACATAATAAATCAAAATCAAATTTGAAATCAATTTTCTGTGCAACACCAACCTTAACGTGATTCCAGAAAATTGGCGGCGATGGCGATGAACGATGCAATTAGTGACGGAGATGATGATTCCGGAGACGGTGATGATGATTTCGCCGTCGGATCTCGTCGGAGGAGAGCTCGGATAGCTGCGTGTGAACTTCCGTCAATTGTGTGGAGAAACCGTTACCCGCGCGTGTGAAAATTCCGTTAATTGCTGGGATGGCTATGATCATAACACGTGGCAGAGGGATCTGGTGGCTAATATTTACTTATGTACCCTGCATAAGTATAATGTTTAAGCATAATAACTTTGGCCGGGGAGTTAGATTTCAATTTCCTTTCATCTCTTTTTATTTATATATTTTCGCATTTAACATGTGTAATTCCTACGTGGCAATTTCATATACGTCATTCAACAGTAAGAATCTTCCACGTGTACACACCACTTGTCGCCTTTTAATTGGCTGTTCATGTTGTTCGGTCAAAAGTAACTTAGAAAGAAAGAAAAAAGAAAGAGAAAAAAACAAAACAACAATAAAAATGGGTTTTAGCTTTGAGGAGTAACTGTTGCGTAGTTTTTGTTCTTTATTCATCTTGGTAGGGTTTTCTAATTTTCTTTTCTTTTTTAAATCCCTATCAATCAATCTTACTCACAAAAAAACAAAAATATTTTTTAATATATTTTAAAATTTATAAAATTGAAACAAAGAAAGAGAAGAGAATTTTTGTGACTAGGGATTTGTATTAGATTTCATTTCTTTTGCATTTTTCGTCACTTCCAATGTTTTGATTTTTTTTCCCTTTTTCCAACCCAAATGTTTTTTGCTGCAAATTCTGTTACTTGACGCAATTCAATCAAACAAACATACAGAGGTTAGTTTGTTGCATGTTATTAAGGATTCTCAATTCTTATTTTTTGTTCTGTTTATTCTCTAATACTATGTCTTTTTTTTTAATTATGTTTTTATTTAAAAAAAAATTAAATTTTTATGTATTTGGGTTTCAATGATTGAAGAAGGTTTTGAAATTTGAGATCCGATCGTGGAAGTTAAGCCATGTTTGTTGTGGAATTGATTTTTATATATTCTAAAGTTTTAATTTTTATTTTAAAGGTAGTTTTTTTTTTTTTTTTTTTTTTTTGTGGGGTTTGGGATTTTAAGGTGTTTTCTTCATATTGTTAATTTGGCATTAAATTCAATGGTTAAATGAGAATTTTTTCTAACTTCAATGATCATAATTGGGATGTTTAGTTTTTAGTACTTTTTATATTGCAAATTAATGTGCAGCTACTTTATGCAGCTTTATAATTGTTTCTGGTTTTGATTGTGTTGACTTTTTTATTTCTTTCAATTTTCTATTTTATGGTTCATCTACTTGTTGAATTGTGTGTAATTATCTTTAATTAATGAGTTTAGTTTAAAATAGGTTTATTATGTATTGATTATGGATGGAATATGATTTGTTTCCTTAAGATGTTGCTTGCATTCAAGTCTTTGTTGTGTTCCATGGATTTTTTATTTTCTTTCTCAATATTGTAAATCTAGTAAATTTTGAAAATCATGGATCTTCGATTTTATTACAGAGATAAGATCTGATATACGCGTGCTTTTGATGAATTGATGAGTTATAAATGTTCGTGCTATGGTGTTGAAGAAGATTACAAACAATGGACTCACGGACTTTCAGGTCCCTAGATGTCCAAGATCTGCAAGAGTAAGTAACTGCTGCAATTTATCGCAGTTGATTTTTATGTGTATTGATTTGAACGGTATTTTACTCAAAAGTTTGAAATTGTTCAGACGAGGGTTCCATTCAAGAAACCAGCCGAGGATGACCGTGGTTGTGCTTTTGAACTACTTGCATCTTTAGCCGGCGAGCTGCTGAAGGAGAGTGAAAGTTCCGCTTCTAGCAATGCATCTGAAGTTAAACCGTTAACGGAAGAGCAATTTCATAATGGAAGCTGTGAAGAAAAAAGCAGCGAGAAAGATCTTGAGATTGCTGAGGCTGATTGTATACTAGAACGGATTTCAGCTAACAATGACGTGAAGTCCGAAATTTTCAAACTGGAAAATAAGTTTGGAAATCATTCTGATACTAATAGATTCATAGAAGTGCCGAACAATCCAGAGGCTGGCCGTTCAGACTTTGAACGGTTATCTCTGGATGATAAGTGTAGTTTGAAGGATCCGTTGAAATTAGGTGTTAACTCTCCTTCATTAGTCGAGCTGAACAGTCATGTTAAATCTCCATTTTGTGGGGAATTGCTTCCCAATGCTTCCTTTTCGAGGCATGGGAAGGATATTAAGTTAGGTTTTATTGATGATGACGAAAAATTTATCAGGTGCAACAAAGTTTGCACCAAATCTAAGGCTTTTAGACCTTCGCGGTGCATTGCACGCAAAATAATCAGGAAGCGGTTGACTTCCAAACACTGGAAGATTGCTCCGAAGTTGAAGGATTATGAACATTCTAGATATGGTAAGGTCTTTAACAAATATTTTGCAATCACTTTCTTCATTATCTTTCATATATTATGTGTATGAGTTAGGCTGGTTTTCTCTTTAGACTACACTTAGTTGAAGTACCGTAAGTGCTGTTCTTATCGTTCCTTTCACAAGAGGCAGTTTTTTTGTTACACCCTTTAGTTGGCGACAACTTTACTGGAGTACTTTTTATGTTGAGAACGGTAGAAACAATGTCTAGACCACTTATCTCATTTTTACTGAAGGAATGTGTAATTTGTAGATAAGGGAATAAAATCCTCAAGTCGTAAGAGGAAGACTTATTACAATTTCGAAAGATCTCAGTGTCACCCTCTTTTGAAGAGGAAGAAATTATCAGACAAGGGTTTAATGGTAACTCGTGGTGGAGGATTCACCAGCAAGAGTGTATCTGATTCACCTAAGAAAGTAATTCGTGGAAATAACCGTAGCTCATCTGCAAAAGTTCGTGTTTCTAAGGATTCCCATGGTAATTTATTGTGTGCCATTCATTAGTTTTGGTGAGCATATGTTCTTTGCATCCTAGAGTTGATGATTTGTCCTTGTGTACAGTAAAGTTTAGCATTGAGTCATTCAGGATTCCAGAACTTTATGTCGAGGTTCCCGAAACTGCAACTGTTGCTTCATTAAAGGTATGGATGGATATGGTTTTAATATAACCTTATTATATTATGTTAAGTATTAAATCTATTACTGCTTTCGTCGAGCCTTGTTAACATATTGAAGAGGCTGCGGAGCATATTTTGTCAATATATTTTTATTATTTGCAAATTTTTATAGAGGACAGTCATGGAGGCAGTGATGAATATAATAGGAGGTGGAGTGCATGTCGGTGTTCTTGTTCAGGGGAAGAAAGTTAGAGATGACAATAGAACTCTTCGGCAGACTGGTATATCTTGTAAAGAAAATATAGATAAACTCGGTTTTGTGTTGGAGCCAAGTTCTTCTCTAGCTTCTCCAGTTGTTTGCGCTGGTAATCCTTCTCTCCGTGAAGCTTCCGAGCCTACCAGGTAAGCCAAAGTTGAACAGTTTCTTTTCTTCACCATATCTTAGTCCCTGTTTGGATAAACAACTTAATTAAATGCTTAGAACATAAGTGCTTATTTGATAAGTTCTTATGTATAAGACATTTCTATAACAAAAGATAAAATAAAGTCAAACTGGTTTTAATATAAGCTATAAAATATTTTTATAAGCTATCCGGAGAGCTTATGGAAGTAAGCTGAAAACAGCTTATAGACATGTCATAAGCTGCTTGCATAAGTTCTTCCAAATAGTCTCACAAGTACTTATGCTAGTAGATAAGCTCAAGTAAGTCAATCGAAACATATCCGACGTGATAATTGTGATATATTGACATGCTTCATTTAATGGTATTTTCAATTAGGGATCAGCTCCATTCAATTGAATGTTTCTTTTGTCTATATAACTAATTTCGTAATTGGATTTTTGTAGGTCTCCAGGAACTCCCTCCATAGATTCAGGGATTTCTGTTGCCAAACAGGATTCCTCCTTGCTGACAAATACAGGCGGCGACCTTGTTGAAATTAACCATGAATCAGCTTCTTCCCTTGCCGACAGTATATCTGATGATAAACTAACAAAAGATTCTGGTGCGCTAGTTAATGTTCCGGATAATAGCATAGAGGCATTGGCTGCTGTTCCCGTGAATCATAGCACAGGACAGTCCGAGCTTGTACAGCGTCGAGCCAGGAGACCATTTACCGTGTCTGAAGTAGAAGCACTTGTTCATGCAGTTGAGGAAGTTGGAACTGGAAGGTTTGATGATTATGAGCTTCACCGTTATTTTTAGCAGCAAACATAGGTTGCTGACATTGTTTTCATTATGCAGGTGGCGTGATGTAAAGTTGCGATGTTTTGAGAATGCTGACCACAGAACTTATGTAGACTTGAAGGTACTCCCTTCTATTATATCAGAATTATTTGACTGAAACAGTTACTTTACATTGTAAGTTTAAAAAAGAGAAAGATGAGGTAGAGCAGTGGAAAAGTAGTAGAGTCTCGACTTCAGAAGTTTAGGCACGTGTGAGTAAGATCTATAGAAACATTAGTAAAAAGAGTAGATACGATGCATTGGAAACAATTGATTTTGATCATTATTGTTCTCAAGCATAAATCCTTCTGCCTTCAAATCTTACTTGAAACTGACATTTAAGAGTTTCTATGAAAAGAAAACAATTCTATCCTCAAATTTATTGTTTGTTTACATCAATGTATCTAAATATAAACTACTTTATGTGTAAATCAGTTTAAACCAAAATCAACGTTCGCTTGATTTCGTTTGATCCTTGCAGCTGACTTAGTGTGAAAAACTCTAGTTGTCATAGATTGCACAAATCATGTCCACAACATGATTTCTTTATTTTGATCTTAGTTACATTATTACAAAATTTGTTGCATTTTGCATTGAACATCTTTTAGAATAAATATAGTTATGCAGACTCGGTACCTCAAGATTTACTACACTTACAAACACTGCACACCAACTATTACTTACCTCGTAATGGTAGCATTGTTTAATTGCTAATAACTTGATTTGTCGGTGTCGGTGCGTGCAGGATAAATGGAAAACTTTAGTGCACACTGCAAAAATCTCTCCTCAACAAAGGAGAGGACAGCCAGTCCCTCAGGAGCTATTGGATAGGGTTTTGGCTGCACATGCTTACTGGTCTATCCATCAAGCAAAACATCATGTTAAGCAGCAAACCAATAGTGTTCAACCACTTGTGATTATGTAGAAAGACATTAACGTAATTGACTTGTGTAACTGTGGAAAACAAACTTGTACATTTTGTTCAAATTCATGTAATATTCTTCCTTACCAAATTCTTTGCTAGGCCTTAAATTTAATCAGGGTGGCAATTTGTACATTAAATAAGGAATAAGTTTGTTGTAACAGGAACTTGTGTTCTTTTGTTTTTATTTTATTCATAATTTTCATTCAATTTCATGTAAGTAGAATTTTTAAAGATAATGACAGCATAACGAAGAAAACGGATAAATATTCTCCTTGTTTTTTATCGATTTTTGCTATTTTGGCTCTTCATATCGCTCTTAGGCCCCCTTGTACAGTACAACGGGGCCTTTTGGATCCAAGGATCCGAATTAGCTTAATTTCAGAACGCAGGATCTGAAGTGAATCTGGTGTGTGAAAAAATATTTGATGAGGATGTCGGGAAGGAATTGGAATATGTTTTGGTGGTGGAAAATACCCTTAAAACCTTCCTTTTGTGCTTCAAAATCGTGTTGAACATTAAGAAAATGCAATTGAATGCGGTATTCATTGTTTTGATTTAGAACTATATTGTACCATTTCGGAACGTAGGTTCTGATGAAGTTATGCGAATTCGGATCATAGGCTCCAAATTAATCCTGTTTTGACATGAGTGGTTTTTAAGAATTACAAGAGTGAAAAAAGTTCACTTTTTATTAACAAATGGGCCACCCATATGATATAGATTTGTTAATTCTATAAGGGATGAGGTTCCATCCAAGTGATTTTATGAATCAAAGTAGCAAATGAAAATGGGAAAAAAGAAACAAATAAAGGGAATGTAGGTTGAGAAGATGAAGAAGGAAGGTGCCAAAGTCTTCTCCACAATGATAAGGATGACATTATTAGAATCAAGATGAAATTGTGGAAGATATAGCTCACTTGTCATATTTTTATGCATACAAAATTTCATTCCATTTTCATTTGAAACTTGTTTCAAATAATATATCAAAACCGAATTGAGATCCTCTTTATTTCTCAAAAGAAATGAAGAACATCTCAACCTCCTCATAATGTTTTTCTTAATATAAATTGACTATATAAATTTCTGTTATGGTCTTGAAGCCCTCGTCGCCATTTTAGATGATCATTGAAATAACTTTACCCACGCTGTATTTTAAAACATTACCTATGTATTTCAAAGTGCACTTGACTATACATTTTGTTTGGATCTCCTTTATAGAACTTTTTTGATATTCTGGTCTATATCACTCTTTCAGAGGTGTTTTTCTAAAAATAAAATAAAAACCTAATATTATTTAAGATAATACTCCATCTATATCATAATAATTGACATATTTGACAATTTCACACATATTTGACTATTACCCTTATTAAATACTCCATTTGTCTCATAAAAAGTGTATTGGGATATTCTCAATTCTTAAGTAAATAATTAGTTTTGTTAATTCTAATGATTAAATAGATTTTATTTACCAAAACGCTTTTATTAATTGTAGTTAGTGTAATAGTTAGATTAGTTGAAATAAAATAAATAATAGCACCTTAATGGAAAAAATAATACTCCATTGATATTCTAAAATGACAATAATTTTGAGACAGAAAAATATTTATATAGAACACTTTTTATGAAATAGATATGAAGTATTGAGATATTTTGACATAAAAAAAATATCAATGTCCTATTTTTCTTTGTTATAGATACAAAGTAAAATTTATTAAATTCAGAGTAATGTAAATAGCAATATTTATTAGAAGATACAATAAGAAAAAAGTAATCCATATTATATTCAAAAATTGAAGAATCTTCCTAAAAGATAGATAAAATAACTTTTTTTTAATCAATAAATTAAAATATGTTAGCTTTTAGTTTTTTTTTTTTTTATAACAAAAATATGTTAGCTTATTTTTAAATTTATGCAAAATAGCTTATACAAATTGTTCCGAACAGAACTCAGATTTATCCGCGGGGATAAATATATACCGATCCGACCTCAAGTCCATATCTCCGAGAAATTGTTCGTTTTTGGGTTAACCCGTCACGGTTTTGTCCTTTGTAGAAAAGGTGCTTCGATTGATTAGAGGAGTGTGAAATATTGTATATAAACTACCATTAGCCTCGAGTTCGAAGGGATGTGTGACTTATAGGTGAGCCAGAACACAAATAAATAATCTTTTATATATTTTATTATAAGCTTGCCAAAATAATCATATAAAAATATAGTTGTTATTAGTAAAAACTTTTAAATTAACATAATACATACTTTCCTCCGTTCAAAAATATAAGCCGTTTTAACCATATTACATTTATTAAGAAATATAATCATTGTTGTATAGAAAAGAGAAACCATAGGTAAATTTACAAAATTGTTCTTCATTAATTGTATGGGAAAGATAAATGAAAAAATTGAAAGAAGAGAGAAATAATTTTTTTTTGAACAGACAAGAGAAATAAAAAGTTAAAGGTAAAATAGGAAAATAACATTAAATGCTTCATTGGAATTGTATATTTTGAAATGGAGGGAGTATTTTTTTTTTTTTTTGAAAAGCATAATCTATTTTTTTCATAATAAAGGCATTAAACCCCAGCAGACACGGCCCACGGCGGAGGAGCGGTGGAAAGAAAGAAGTGAATGGAGAGATGGCCGGTAAAGGAGCGCCGGATTTCTTCTACAAAGAAGCTCAACGACTCGGCTACGTGGCTCGTTCGGCGTTCAAATTGGTTCAGATACAAAAACAATACAAATTAATCAAACCCGGTTCTTCCATTCTCGACTTGGGCTGTGCACCCGGTTCATGGCTTCAAGTTGCTTGTCAGAGTTTGGGTCCGTTCCATAACGGTGGCTCTGTTATTGGAATTGATCATAAGAAAGTTAAGGTTCCTTCTATGCACTGTGATTCCAGGGTTCAAACTGTTTCTGCTGATGTTATGACTCTTCCTAAAGATCAACTCAGAGACCTTTCTCCAAAGGTTATTTTTTTATTCATTACTATTACTCAGACAGTTAATTAGTTAGTTAGTTATCCGGTTCTGTTGGCTATTAGTTAGTTGGTTAGTTTAGTTAGTTTTTAAGTTTTTGAAAACTCGGTATCCACCCTAAGGACCGACTATCTGAGGTGTCCAATCTCACCGTTTGTAGAACAAAGCTTTGTATGGACTAGTGTACAGAAATTGACACCAGGGAGGATCGAACCTGAGACGTTGAAAGGAGCACACTCCAAGGTCCAAATAAACACCGCTAGGCCAACCCAAGTGAGTTTAGTTAGTTAGTTATATGGTTCTTTGAGCCATTAGTTAGTTATTCGGTTTCGTGAGCTATTAGTTAGTTAGTTATTTATAAATACAAATTATGAAGCACTCACACTTGGATACCAGACATGACATTGACGCTAGTAATAATTTGTGAAAATGGAAGTAATTAAAATGTAGTAACATGTGTTGGTATATATTATGTCGGCATGTTGAACATTGAACACACGTTCAATCTTAAGTGTTGGTGTTACGTAGATTACATTATTACATTAGATAGCCAATCAACCTTTTTTGTAGTGAGGGACTCGTTTTATTATAGTGTAAAGTGAGTAAGATCAACTACTAATAAACTAATGACGGTCTTATATTTCGATGCATAACTAAGCATGAATAACTTTCTTGACATTAATGCAAAAGCATTCTCTCTTTACATTTACTGTTCACAAGTTTTTATCTCTTCCTTTCATGACGAATGCTCAAATCCCAATGCTTATTAGATAATTACATTTTGTCTTTGATTTTCCTTTGTGCAGCAAAAAGGATTTTCTGTAATACTTTCAGACATGTGTCCCTTGGTTTCTGGAATCACAACTAAAGATGCTGCTTTGTCTTTTGAGCTAGGGATGCGAGCGTTAGATT
This sequence comes from Trifolium fragiferum, assembly GCA_954870985.1. NCBI lineage: Eukaryota > Viridiplantae > Streptophyta > Magnoliopsida > Fabales > Fabaceae > Trifolium > Trifolium fragiferum. Next base: position 11,147,871 of record OX940791.1, on the reverse strand, counting down.
TGGCTGTTGGCAGGGTTGCTTCTGTTTGTAATTCTGATGGTGATAATCTGGACGAGGAGCGATGTGATGATCCGTCAGGTTCAGATGACGGGGGAGTGTTGCGAGTTGGAGGCCATCTTGTTATCAAGCTTTTAGAGAGTGAAGATGCCAAAGGTGGATTCATTATGTTTCTCCAACCAAACTTATGTCAGTTAATTTGTTTGTGTACATTTTATTTAATGAATTTTATTTGAATATTGTTGCCACAGAAATCAGCCAGATTTGTAAGCCATTGTTTACAAAGTCGTCATGGTTGAGACCTAAAGCTACAAGGCCTTCGTCGAGAGAGATCTATTTGATATGTCAAGGTTTAAAGCCAGAAATAAAGATATAGGTTTTTCGTGAGGCTTGCCCTGGTGAATGTTTGGCGTGAGCAGAATACAAATCCTGTAAGTTATAACCAAATTTTGATGGTTTTTATTCTGTAATGCATTGCTGTCAAATAGTGGATATAGCAGCGTTATAGTGCTATAGTGCAGCGGCTATAGCACCTGTAGCATAGACAAATTTGAATAAACCACAATTTTCCGCAATCCAGGATTAACAACACAGCTGTAGTGTGAAATGTGTAATTGGAAAATTCACGAGTTTACATCCAAATTTTGTTGCTAACACTATTCTCGAACTTTAACTCTGCAATGCCTTCTGATTTGTTTAGGGTTGTAAGAGATTTTGTATTTTATTTAAGTTGGAAAATAACATTTTATTGTTTATTGCTCTTGCTCATTCAAAACCATCTTACATCAATCAATCATCTTTGTTGCTCTCATTTACAATGATGCATGTTTCTTGTGAATTTGTGGTTCTCTTCTAGTTTTTCTACAAGCTAGAGTTCATAATCCCACTTCCAAAGCTTATCAAATCCGAATTTTCCTTTGTCTCTGCAATTCAAGTGTTCTTCCTTATATTTTTGCTGCATTTGTGCCTGAAACTGAATGGTCAACAACTTACAAATTAATTTTTGCTATGACTTGAAACTATTGTTTCTTTTTTCCTTTATAAATTTTAGGAACATTGTTTTTACCATTTCTGATCTCATTTGAGCTTCGAGTCAAGCTTGTTTTTGGATTTTCACCTCATATTCATTGCTTCTTCCTTCTTCTTATGGTGCTGCTCTTAAATTTGTTCATTAAATTTTTTTAGGAGATAGTACATAATTTATGGTTACCTATTAAAGCATAAGTTGAATGTGTTAAAGCCAAAATAACAAGCCTAGGTCACTTTTCACTGAATTACATTGAGAAGTATATTCCAAGTTATACTTTTTCTGTGGTTATTTCAGTGTGCTTGGTGACCAAAGGGATCATGGCAACAACCCACATTGAGTGTGAAGCTATGAATACCAGCTTTAAATGACTAGTTATGTCATCATCTTTTTGCAATTGACAAAATGCTGTCAATGGTGGGGCGTCGGCGAGATGGTTGGTGGTAAGTCGATGAAATTTACCATCATCCATCATGAACTATCACACCTTTTTTCATTGAAAAACAACAATCATTGTCACAATTAGTTGAGGTTAAGTCGGGCTTGAGTTTTAAATTCGAGGTTCTTCACTTATTCACGGTAAGAATAACTTGTGATATTGTTCATCGGGTTTATTGATTGATTTATTTATTTATTTGAAAAGTAAGTTATAATATGTTTCTTTATCATAATGAAAATCCCTTTTATTTTTTGAAGTTGAAAATCACTTTTCTTAAAAGTCCGGTATAAATAATAATTATTCTATAAATTCTAGTCAAATTTTAAAATACCATTCTATATTTAATTATAAACAAAAATCAAATTGTATTTAGCTCAAATTTAAACTAAATTCATCTTTTTTCCTTCTCAAATTTTATTATTAAAAAGAGGTATGAACACTTTTAAAAATAGTTATTGTCTTAATTATATTCTAACATAAGAAAGTAACAAATATGCTTTAATATTTTAATTTTTTTGCCTTGACTCTGTTTCTCATCAGAAAGATTTTGATAATAAAAAATTTATTGAAGAGATAATTTAAGCCCGACCAAAGATTATTTAAGTCAGAATTCGAACTTAAAATTTCGTTAACAATGTCATCAATCCACATATCACAAGGACAAGATGCGGTGGATCATGTTATTTCGGCGTGATACTGATCCACTACAAAATATGAGGAGAACAAAATAATAATAATCTAATAAGATGGTTGCTCTTTGCTCCTAAATTTATCAGAATTCTCTGTATCATTTCATTTATTGAATATTTTTTTCGCAAGTATAAATCTTATCAAAATATATGTTGATAATGTGTTTTCTAGTGCGAACAGTTCATACGAGCGAAGACCATTGTTTTACAATACTTTTTTTTCTTCTTTTGGTCGAAATATCCTTCCGCTACAAAACTTTCAACATGTGTCCATTTTACATGAATTGCCCCCCCCCCAAATTCTGATTTTGCCTTTAAATAAAAATTTTGAAATGCATTTTTTGAAGTTTTCATATTTCAAATTCGTCAAAATTTTGGGAAATAGATTCCGAAGTTTATATTAAAGGCAAAGTAAATTCGAGAAAGACATTCCAAAATTTTTATTCAAGGGTAAAATTGGAATTTGAGGGAAGGGGGAAGAGAAACTTTCATTTTACACAACTATAGGCCCAAGCCCATTAATATAAATTCCTCCCGCCAAAACCAAACACGTGCCCTATCCTAAATTTGAAACACAACACAAAGACTTTCCTAGTACGCTTTCAATTTGGAAAAAACTAGAACTAGAATCTGATAGAATCCAATGTCTCTTACCTTTTGGGTCCCACACTCCATACAGTTCCAAATAACACTATCTTTTTGCCACGTGGATTATCCTTAGATTAGATTCCAACACAAGCTTACGCGTTTTGTTTTTCTCCAAAAAAAAACTTCCTCAGCAAGTACTATCAAAAAGTTCCCACCAACCGTGTAAATGTAACTATAAATACCCAATTAACAACACATTTTTTTATTACACTGAAGAACAAATACACTTTCAAAACAAAAATGGTTATGAAATTGGTCATTGAAGAAGGTTGCCGGACACCAAAACATAGCTGTTGTCGGATACCGGTGATGACATGTCCACCGGCTCCCAAAAAGAAGCCGGTGGTTGATTCAACTAAGAAGAGGGCCGCACCTAAGAATGGTTACTTCAAGCACCCTGATTTGGAGCTGATTTTTAGAGTTGTCTACAAGGGAAAGCGTTAATTAGTTCTTCTAATTAGGTTCAAACGCATACTTGTGATTTTTTTTTTTTTTAGAACTTTACAAAATTTAACTCAGTTAGTTGCTCTCATGTAATCTATATGTATCAATGTATGAAATTGGTGTATTCATAGTTCATACTTATGTTATTTTTTCTTTTCAATTTATTGTATTATATATATATTTTTTTTTTGACACAATTTATTGTATTATATTTGAGATGTTGTGCGTGTAATATCCGCTTAGCTACTTCTCCACCATAAACACACGGACATTAGAGCATCAACGTAAATATATTTGGGAAGTGGGAACGATACATTTTTTCTAAGTTTTTCCTGAAATTCACAAAGCTTCCATTAGAAAGCTAACCAAGTGTGTGTTTGGTTCCGCAGTTTATAATTCTCGACAAAATTGATTTTAAGTTAAAATGAATTATGTTTGGATATATTTATGCAAAATTGAGTTTAACGAAAAATTTGAATGTAAAAATCAATTATAGAATCAAAATCTACGATTTCTAGCTTCAAATAAAATCAATTCTGGAGGCAGAATCAATTCTACTTTTGAGAAACTAAACAATTCAGAATCAATTCTACACGTCCATAATCAATTCTACTCCAAAATTGAAACCAAACATACACTAATAACTGTCCGTAGGATTTGACTACACAATTGTGTTTAGGGGTGCTCGTGGTTCGGTTTGAATCGGTTTTGAGACAAAAATCCATCTAATCCAAAGTTAATATTACTCGCGGTTTGATTCGGTTTTGGATGGTTGATTAAAAAAAATCTGATACAATCTGATCCAATTTTTTGCGGTTTAATTTGGATCGGGTTTTGGATATCCAAATTACAAATTAATTTTTTTTAATTAAATATTAATATTTATAAACACCCGGTAAAATAATATATTTGATGTAAAATATAATATATAATAAGTTAAAAATTAATATCTTGCAATAAAAATTATCAATTATATTTGAAACCTATTATAAATGTTACAAAAATATATAAATATTATAAAGTTATAAAACAACAATACTAATAATTTTTTTAAGTAAAAAAAAAAATACTAATAATTTTTATTAGTAGTCTAGTGATTAGTATAATTTAGTAGTCTAGTGATTAGTATAATTTTTATAAATATCCTACATCAAATAACAATCTTATAATAACGAGTAATTTTATAACGGGACTAACTTCGTACTATACAACTCGTCTTACAATAAAAAAATCACGTTAGTGTTATGACCCGTGCATGTTTACGCACAACTATTATACTATGGTAAATTAATTAAACCTTACAAATGATCGACAATTTTGAGATTAATCACATGTTAGAATCTAGGAAAAATGGATATTAACATTGATCAAAAAGAGCATAAACACGAGCTTATCATAGCTTTTTATGCATAAGAGCGATGCAATCTATATTTATGTTGCTCTAACTTCAAGATGTGAACATTAAAAATTATAACCAACCTAGGTTTTAAAATCAAATTACAATTATATATTAAAAAAAGCAACATATGTGTTAATTGTTCCTTTCAAATAAGTTCTTGTGTACGATCTCTTCTCGTAAAACCGAAATTATTGAATGGTGCTTCTATAGAAAAACAATATGATGGTGTGTACAGAAGCCAAAAATATAAAGGGAAAACTTTAGCATTACAATAATGTTACCCGTACATACCGTCAAAAAAAAAAATAATGTTACCCGTACATTTTTTTTGCATACAAATAATGTTATCCGTACACAAATTTACACACCTGTGTACCCAAAAGAAATCGCACACCTATCAAGCTTTTGCTGTTAAAAAAAAAAGTAAGGATTTTTTAAAATGGCTATTTTTTACAAATAGTATTATACCCACAAGTCGGTTATATTAATCGTAGTAATTGTGTCACGCAATTACTGTTTTTAACCGTTCGATTAAAAATTGGCGTCGACATCATTTATAGCTAATTATATTAATATGCACCAATTGTTGTTGTGCTCTAGCTTTGTGTCGCTGAGCTTTGTTTCTTGTTGTATTGTGATCCTTTGCAGCCTTGAGTACTCCTTCTGCTTAATTGTGCCTTAATAAAATTTGTTTGCAGTTCAAAAAAAAAAAAAATTAATATGTAGTCTGAACTGTCCGATCTAAAATCAACAATTGAGATTTAAAACAGCGTAATGTTAAAACAATAGGCAATCCTAGTCCCAGAAGTCGTGTCAGAAGTTAGGATTTGGTTGGTGATTAGCTGGTTGTTGGACTACGTTTGTTGTGAAGGAGAGGGAATACATATTGCATACATGATGTAGTCTTTTGGCATACTTTATATACTTTGTAGTCGGTGGTTGGCTCCCATGTGATTGTGACAGGTGTTGTATGAGCAGGGTGACAGTGTCAGACAGACTACATGTTTATGCTGAACGGTGGCCATCTATTTTTTTTTTTTTGAACCGCAAATATAATATATATATATATATATATATAATCTGATCTCCGTATAAGATGAACAGAGACCAGAAAAGGAGGCTACAAACAAAGGCGCCGTATATATACGGAACACCAATGATAACACCAAAACAGACAACGCCTAAAACTCCCCGACCAACAGAGGCCCTCTACCCGAACCCAAAAGGAAATCTCTAGACACTAACTTCCAATCTCGAAGCAAAATTAACTGGCCCATCAATATCTAAAAGACAGCTCCTTAAGTCAGAAGTTGAAGGGACATCAGTAGAAGTAAAGCTTAGGCGGATACGTCTTGGCTTGCAGACCACCTCCAAAACAGTCAATACCAGTATGTTAAAGGTTATCCAGATAACTTGAAATCTACAAATATCAATAGATTTGGACACCATCAGAAACTCAAAGAATCCCTGCAAATCTCAGCAGACTTGGAAAACGGTCAGAAAATCAAATAACAAATGGTAACCTTACGCACTACATCAACCACACACCCATGCACCAAAAGCCACTAAACCACACCTCACCAACCCCAAACCGTCCTATAGGTGCGATAAAACAACAACAACCATCAACATGGCGTGTCTACGCGCCTAACTCTTTCGAGCACAACAGGACAGAACCACCAAAACCAACTTAAACCCAAATGGCTTCTCCAACACATCAACACCACTTCTCCACCTCCTCATCTCCAACACACCTTGACTACCACACCACCTAACCATCTCCACCACAACACCAGTTCCAAACGCCAACACCCACCACCACCTCATCAATTCCAAGCACCACCCCCACTACCATTACCAACTGGTTATAGATGGCAAGAATTCCAAAGAAACAGAAAACAACAAACAGCGCACAACAAAACAACAAAATCACAAAAACAAAAACAAAATTGTTGCGCACACAAAACAAACACAAAGCTGTTGCACAAACACAAAATAAAGCAAAAACACAAAACAAAAGCACAGCATGCCCGTAAACAACAAAGCTCTGGCGAAAAACACAAACACACACAGAACCACCGACCACCACCGTAAGGAAGGTGGTGGTGGCAAAAAAGAAAAACGAAAACGACCACCACATAAAATAAAAACGAACCAAAAAGAAGTTGGTTCCGTAACTGAAGCAGAAGCAACACAAACACACACAAAACGACTACACCGGCGACAAACCCAACCGCCGCCGTCGAAGAACAGTGCACGACCGGAGCAAGAAGATGATGCGGAGAATCTCTAAGAGACCCTCATCACACCACCACAACAGCCATGTCTACATCTTGAATGGAAGATTTGGATGGAAAAGGAAAAAAAGAAAAAAAAGGGTGTTAGATTAGATCTACTTTAGTGAGAGGTGAGAGCTTTTGTTTTTTAACGGTGGCCATCTATAAACATGACATGTCTATCGTATGATCTGTATTGTTAGACCATGGGTCGGGTGACTCGGTTCAGCTTGCATATGAGCCTTTAACCAGTTGGGAACATTAATATATAATATGAATTCCAAAATGTTGAATCATTGTGGCCTAGTATATATGTATATATCGTGTTGTAATTTTCTGTCTTTTTTAACACTATAATTTACCGTTTTAAAAAAATGAGTGTATGAGAAAAAAAAAACTAAAAATGTATCAACAGATAAAATTCTTGAGAAAAAGCTGTCCATATGGTCATATAAGAGAGTTAGGTTACTCAGTTTATAACACAAAATAAAACAGTGATATTCATAAACCATTAAGTTAATTAATAGACAATTTCATGTTTTATGAGGATTGGGAGTATCATTAATAATATGTGTCGCGCCGCGAAAAACGTCCGAGCGTCGGAACACTCGGTAATGACACAGAGTCGCCACCGAACTTTATTTATTCCCGAGGGAAAAGGAAAATATCGATAAAACCTTAAAAAGAAAGAAAAAATGGTCATCGCAACCAAATTTCGAGTTCGGGAGTCGATTATGCAAGGGGAAGGTACTAGCACCCCTCACATCCGTTGTACTCAACGGGAACCTTCTTGTTATTTTAGGGTTTAAGAATTGTTCTTTAATTGTTTGCATTAATTTCTATTAATTATTAAATATTTACAAAGAGGAAAAAATTAGTTTTTTATTATTGTGCTTGACGGTTGTTGGATCCCGCTCCTACGTATTCCCAAGTGCAATGGGAAATTCAAAGCTTACGTAGTTCTTTGGTAAAAAATATTTGTTTGTTGGTTGATTTTATTTATGAAAATGGTTTTGGTCGCACTTGGGCAAAAACGTTTGTTTGATAAAAAGACGGACTCGCACTTGGGCGATGGTATCCGTTTGAGAAAAATTAAACGCGCGTGGGCGTGAAAAAAATTAAAGGTTTGGTTGGTTGAGTATATTTAAATTTTATGTTTTGCAAAATAATATATTTTTGGTGTGGAAGACGAATAACCGATAGACAAAGCGCCCGCTAAGTCTTGACTATCCGAGAGACGAACGAATGTACATTCGTCGATCTCTTTTTTAATCCACGATTTTTTTTAAGAAAAGTAGTTGTTTTGCATGAATTAAATAAAAAGATAATTTAATTGATATTTTTTTTGTATTTTTTATACGTGAAACATAAACAAATAAACACTGCATAAATAAATAAATACTAATATAACACACATTTTAAATATTTATATACAAGCATAAAAATAATGCACAAATACAAACACAAATAACGACTAAGGAAAACGAACACATAAAAATACGAAAATAAAAAAGGCGCGCACAGGTGGGTGTAAACAGGATATGGGGGTGTTAATTAGCAAAAAACGCAGGAGCCCAGGTCCTGAAGCCCAACAGGGGCGAGTTAACAGAGGGGATATCAGGAGCGTATGATCTTAATCAGACGTCTCCTGATTTGATCTTAGGATCAACGCATCTGGGGCGTTTGATCTAGATCTGAAGGCTCATAGGCACACAGGTGCATGTTATGGCTGTGGGTATGCGCGCAGGGAATAACAGAGTATATATACAAAGTCCCTTCACAAAAAATTCATTTTTCTCACAAATCCCTCTCTCTTCCTCTCCGTTTCTCTCTAGAAACCAGATTCCGGTGAGTACCAAGAACACCGGCGCGGTGGCCGGCCAGGCCAGACGGCGGCGGCCACCGTGCCGGAAAATAAAAACAGCCCAAAATCAAAACTTTTTCAATTTTTCCCACTCATTTTTTTCTCCTAAACACGAATCCAAACTTATATTTTTCAAAATCCTTACCAAAACGAGTAGATCGGACTTCAAAGGTTTGCTTTTTTTTTGTTCTGTTTCTGCTTCCTCCTCCTTCTCTCTCGCGTCTCTTCTCTTCTTCTTCTATTTTTTTTATTTTCTGGAACGTGTGTGTGTGCGTGTGTGTGTGTTTTTGTTTGAGTTTTGAAATGTTTCTGAGTTGTGTTATTGTGTGAAGGTGTTGTTTTGATTTCGGGTGTGTTATTGTTGTGATTTCTGGAAATTGTTTGTTGTTACTGATATAAAAAAGAAACTGTGATGTTTTGTTTTGGAAAATTGGCTCTTGGTTGTTCTGATATATTCTGTGGAGATTGTGATTTGAGAATTGGGTTCGGATGATTTTTGTTGTATTCTATGGAGATCAAAATCCTCTTTTTCTCTCTGTGATTTCCGTCACTGTTATATGCAAGAAAACTGAATTGGTTTTGTCCTCTAGAAATTAATTCCTCCCAGTGGAGGTTATGGGGAAGGAAAAATTGCTCTGATCTATGTTATTGATCTGTTCTATGGACTGAGTTGCAGAAAAAAAAATGAAAAGAAATCAAACTGCAGGGGGGCGCCTCTGCCTCTCTGAACTTGGCTGACCTTGGACAATATTTTGGAGAAAAGGACAAAAAGGACAAAAAAAAAAAATAATAATAAAATAAAATAAAAATAATAATAACAGTAATAGTTATAATAAAAATACGAAAATAATAATAATAATAAAAATAAAAAAACGAAAATAATAATAATAATAACTAAAACAATAATCATTAAAAAAAACAAACTAAATGAGGTATTTTAAAATACCTCTCTGCCGAAATTTCGATCGAAACCTAAACAAACGAGGTATTTTAAAATACCTCTCTGTCGAAATTTCGTTCGAAAATTCAACTATATAAAAAAGAACTCCTACTTGACTTTTCGCTCGGGAAAACGAATCGAATTAAAAATAACTAAAATAATTTAGTTGAACAAAACGCGACGAGAAAAATGGGCAAAATTTGGGGTATGACAGCTGCCCCTATTTAAATATCTTTAATCAAAACGAACGAGTGATCCAGATACTCGTGTTTTGATAGAAGATAGTTAAATACCAAAAGATCCTAAATTTTGTCCGATTGGACAAAGAAAGTTGCAGACAAAAAGATCGTTATCTTGCATGGTGCTTGGACTGAAAACATAAAAATTGTCGCAGGCATAAGGCCGGACATGTGCTAAAAATAAAATTGTCGCAGGGATAAGACCTGACGACTGTCACAGGGATAAGGCCTGGACACAGACATAAAATTAAATTGTCGTAGGGATAAGGTCTGACGACTGTCACAGGGATAAGGCCTGGACACAGACAGAAAATAAAATTGTCGTAGGGATAAGGCCTGACGACTGCCACAGGGATAAGGCCTGGACAGAAAATAAAATTGTCGTAGGGATAAGGCCTGACGACTGTCACAGGGATAAGGCCTGGACACAGACAGAAAATAAAATTGTCGTAGGGATAAGGCCTGACGACTGTCACAGGGATAAGGCCTGGACACAGACAGAAAATTAAAATTGTCGCAGGGATAAGGCCTGACGACTGTCACAGGGATAAGGCCTGGACACAGACAGAAAATTAAAATTGTCGCAGGGATAAGGCCTGACGACTGTCACAGGGATAAGGCCTGGACACAGACAGAAAATAAAATTGTCGCAGGGATAAGGCCTGGCGACTGTCACAGGGATTAGGCCTGGACACAGACAGAAAATTAAAATTGTCGCAGGGATAAGGCCTGACGACTGTCACAGGGATAAGGCCTGGACACAGACAGAAAATAAAATTGTCGCAGGGATAAGGCCTGGCGACTGTCACAGGGATAAGGCCTGGACACAAACAGAAAATTAAATTGTCGTAGGGATAAGGCCTGACGACTGTCACAGGGATAAGGCCTGGACACTGCTTAGAGATGGTTTTACCCGCTTTGGAGCTATGGGAGGTTGACACCCTTTTGCATGCCATAATGCATGTTATATGCTTATGCTCTCGTTTATGCATGAATTTTTTTTTTTTTTTTAAAATGCATATTGTGATTGGATGTGTATGTTACATGTAATGCATGAGATGACATGTTGATTGAAACTTTTCCTTTTTTTTTTTTTTTTTTTTGAGTTGGCCAAGCAAGAGTTTGCCCATCGTGGATAGAACCCTCGTTATTTTCTTGATATTAGAACCCTTGATGATTTTCTGTCTAAATCTTTGAGGTGCTGGAGATGCCCCAACTATGCTATAGATTCTAGCAGTTTGTTGCTTCTATTGCAGCATGTGACTTTTGTATTGAGCGGACAATGATGCTTGATGATGAGTCCGGACTTTGATCGACGGATGCAAACCCGAAAGCCAAGGATGAACCTTAGTTACTTAAAAGTAAAAAATTTGTTTTCTTGAAGTCCCTTTTGCTTGAAAAATTTGACATTTTAATGCGATATCAAAAATAACTTAGCATTTTATGAACATGCAAAGACATAAGAGTAGAAGAAAATGAGCTCAAATGAATTTTATTGATTGCTGACCCATGAATGGGTGAGAGTACATAAGGATGTAATTCCTATAAGAGGAGATTACTTGTCAAAGATAAAATGGCAACAAGTGAATGGAAACATGACACGTGCTATTTTCCCCACGACTCATGAATTTACAAAACTTTGCCTCCGGAGTTGATGATTAGACTGATCCTCCTTTCTTGAGCCTTCGTCACGGAGCCGACGCTTTACAGTCATTTGTTCCTCCCTTTCGGAGCCAACGCTGTTTTTTTTTTTTTTTTTTTTTTTGAAAATCCCTAACTTTTGTATGGACCGCCCTTTTCGGGTTTTCAGTCCACCGGGTTATACTTCCTTTTTTGATGCCCCTTATTTTTGCCTGGACCGCCCTTTCGGGTTTTCAGTCCACCGGGACGCTCTCTATTGCTTAAGTCGCCTTTTCAGGTTTTCAACTTAGCGAGCTCTTTTTTTTTTTTATGCATAATATTTCTTGACTGCGTCAGCGTTCACTGAAAGTGGGAGGTCTTCTCCGTCCATGGTGGTAAGGATTAATGCTCCGCCCGAGAAAGATTTTTTTACCACATAGGGCCCTTCGTAGTTAGGTGTCCACTTTCCCCGTGGGTCTTTGTGTATAGGCAATATTTTCCTTAATACTAAATCCCCTTCTCGGAACTCTCGAGGATGAACCTTCTTATCGAAAGCCTTTTTGAGCCTCTTTTGATACAACTGGCCATGGCATAATGCTGTTAGGCGCTTTTCTTCAATGAGGTTTAATTAATCAAACCTTGTTTGTACCCATTCAGCTTCTTCTAACTTGGTTTCCATCAAGACTCTCAATGACGGGATTTCCACTTCAACCGGAAGTACTGCCTCCATGCCATATACCAAGGAAAAGGGAGTTGCCCCAGTAGAAGTGCGGACAGTTGTTCTATAGCCGTGCAAGGCGAAAGGAAGCATCTCATGCCAATCCTTATAAGTCTTTACCATCTTTTGAATGATTTTCTTGATGTTTTTGTTGGCTGCTTCTACGGCTCCGTTCATCTTTGGTCGGTACGGTGATGAATTGTGGTGTTCAATCTTGAAGTCTTCACACAATTCTTCCATCGTCTTATTGTTCAAATTTGACCCATTATCCGTGATAATCTTGTTGGGAATACCGTAACGGCAGATTATCTCTTTCTTGATGAAACGGGCCACCACTTGTTTGGTCACATTGGCGTAAGAGGCAGCTTCAACCCACTTGGTGAAATAATCGATAGCCACTAGGATAAACCGATGTCCGTTAGAGGCTTTTGGCTCGATCATTCCAATCATGTCTATTCCCCACATTGAGAATGGCCATGGGGCTGTCAGAACATTCAGAGGGGTTGGTGGCACATGCACTTTGTCAGCATAGATTTGGCATTTGTGGCATTTCTTGACATATTGAAAACAGTCAGCCTCCATTGTCAACCAGTAATAACCTGCCTTTAGAATCTTCTTTGCCATTGCATGCCCATTGGCATGGGTTCCAAAGGATCCTTCATGTATTTCAGTGATGAGACGGTCCGCTTCTCGCTTGTCCACACACCGGAGCAAGACCATATCATGGTTTCTTTTATAGAGCACATCCCCATTCAAGAAGAATTGTGATGCCAATCTTCTTAAAGTTTTCTTGTCAATGGACGAGGCATTTTCAGGATACTCTTGCTTTGCGATATATAACTTGATGTCATGGAACCAAGGCTTGTTGTCGTGTTCCTCTTCAATTACTGCACTCACAGTCGGCTCATCTTTTCGATTCACAATTATCAGTGGTGTTTCATTGTCGAATTTCACTTTGTACATTGATGATAGTGTAGCCAATGCGTCTGCAACTTGATTCTCTTCTCTTGGGAAATGATGAAAAGTAATCTCGTCAAAGTGCTTTATCAACTTCATGACATGGGCTCGATATGGGATCAACTTGGGATGTCGTGTTTCCCATTCTCCTTTCACTTGATAGATGACCAATGCCGAATCTCCGTACACTTCCAAGATTTTGATTCTCATGTCAATTGCTGCTTCAAGACCCATGATGCACGCTTCATATTCTGCCACATTATTCGTACAATCAAAGCACAACCTTGCAGTGAAAGGAGTGTATCCATTTCTTGGAGATATCAAAACAACTCCAATCCCGTGCCCCATGGAATTTGAGGCTCCATCAAAGGCGAGTTTCCATCTTGCACCTGGTTCGGGTCCTTCGTCGTCCCCTATGGGTTCTTTGTAACTCAGGGCCATGATGTCTTCATCTGGGAAGTCAAACTGAATGGGTTGATATTCTTCCAATGGTTGGTAAGCAAGATGTTCAGACAACACACTTCCTTTGATTGCCTTTTGAGTGACATATTGGATGTCGTATTCGGATAACAACATTTGCCATCGTGCAATTTTCCCTGTGAGTGCAGGCTTCTCAAAGATGTACTTGATGGGATCCATCTTTGATATCAGCATAGTGGTATGAGTTAACATGTACTGCCTTAGACGGCGAGCAGCCCATGCTAATGCGCAACAAGTCTTTTCAAGAGCTGTGTATCTTGATTCACATTCGGTGAACTTCTTGCTTAGGAAGTAGATGACATGCTCTTTTCTTCCTGTTTCATCATGCTGCCCCAACACGCAGCCCATTGATCCTTCTAGCACAGTAAGATACATAAGGAGAGGCCTTCCTGGAACTGGAGGTGTCAAGATTGGTGGTTTTTGCAAATACTCCTTGATCTTGTCAAATGCTCTTTGGCAATCTTCATTCCATTCGATGGCTTGATCTTTCCTTAGCAATTTGAAGATAGGCTCACAAGTGGCAGTGAGATGTGAGATGAAGCGAGCAATGTAATTCAACCTTCCCAAGAATCCACGTACCTCCTTCTCAGTCCTGGGTACTGGCATATTTTGTATGGCCTTGACCTTATCAGGATCTACCTCAATTCCTCTTTGGCTGACAATGAACCCTAATAACTTTCCTGATCTGACGCCGAAAGTGCACTTGTTAGGATTCAGGCGCAACTTGAATTTTCTCAGACGGACGAACAACTTTTGTAAATGGACCAAATGATCTTCTTCCCCTTGAGATTTGGCAATCATATCATCCACATAGACTTCTATCTCCTTATGGATCATATCATGAAAGAGAGTAACCATGGCTCTTTGGTATGTTGCCCCGGCATTTTTCAATCCGAAAGGCATTACCTTATAACAAAATGTGCCCCAAGGAGTAATGAAGGTGGTTTTCTCCATGTCTTCCGGAGCCATCTTGATTTGATTATATCCTGAGAAGCCATCCATGAAGGAGAATACTGAGAATTGAGCTGTATTGTCCACCAAGACATCAATGTGAGGTAATGGGAAATCATCTTTTGGGCTTGCCCTATTCAAGTCTCGATAATCCACACACATCCGAACCTTTCCATCTTTCTTTGGGACTGGTACGATGTTGGCCACCCATTCTGGGTACTTGGAAACTTCTAAGAACCCCGCGTCAAATTGCTTCTTGACTTCCTCTCTGATCTTAAGGGCCATGTCGGGTCTTGTTCTTCTCAACTTTTGCTTCACTGGTGGGCACTCGGGTCGAAGTGGTAGCCTATGCACGACTATGTCGGTGTCCAATCCCGGCATATCTTGATAAGACCAAGCAAACACATCCACGTACTCTTGCAACAGGTTGATCAAGCTTCTTTTCACATCATCTTGCAAAGAGGCCCCTATCTTGATCTCCTTTTTATCCTCGTTGGACCCTAAGTTGATCACTTCCACAGGCTCTTGGTGCGCTTGAATTTCTTTCTCTTCTTGTTCTAAGAGACGAGCTAGCCCTTCGGGGAGCTCACAATCATCTTCATCGCCTTCTTCGGCTTGGTTGATTGGAAATTCAAAGTCGATAGGGATTTTAGTTGTGTCAGTTTCAACAAGTTTATTGGTCGATCTGCATGAGGATGATTTTTATTTTAGAATTATTGAAAGAGAAATGGAGGTGATTTAAAAACTGTAAAAATAAATTTTGAAAAGTTGCCATTTTTAGAATAAACAGGAGCAGAAGAAAATAGACTTTGATGAACATAAAATGCATTTTCATTGATTGATAAGATTTAAAACATAGGGGTGCCCTACAAAAGATATCCATTTGCCTTGGGCAGAGCAAAGGATTTTTTTCAAGAAAAACAAAGCAAATTACTTAAAGATAATTTCAGGAATCTCCCAAGCCTTCCAGTTGCACAGGACATCATCCGGATCACATTGATACACCAAGTCAGGTACACCTTCTTCTTCATCTTCTAGATTTGCCACATGCCCCTCGTAGCTAAAGCCCGCACTACGAAATATCCCTTGGATGGTACCCATGCTTCTCGGAGCAAATCTCAGCATATCCCTTGTAGTAGGTTGGTACCCCAATCCAAAGCGGTCTTTCTTCTCTTGAACCTTTGGTACTTCGCCCCAACCTGGTGGAATTCCTTCTTCTAATGCCTCCTTCACAGCTCTCCATGAGGTTAAAGTTAAACCTTTTTTCTTCTTAGGCTCACGCCTAGACTTCATAGTGGTAACACTTGCCACTTCTAGTGCTTGAAAAGGGACTTCAATAGCTTCCTCGCCCGCCTCTATGTATTGGAAAGAGGAGAGATGACTCACCATCATATCTTCTTGTCCTGACACGACAATCATCTTATCACCGGTTATGAACTTAAGCTTTTGATGCAAGGTGGAAGTGACTGCCCCAGCAGCGTGAATCCATGGCCTTCCAAGTAGACAACTGTAAGCAGGGTTAATGTCCATGACTTGGAATGTAATAGTGAACATTTGCGGACCAATTAGAATCGGCAAATCCACTTCTCCCATGACTGCTCTCTTGGATCCATCGAACACCTTCACAATTAGTGCACTTTGTCTCAAAAGCGCTCCTTCAATTGCAAGCTTATCCAGTGTTATCTTTGGCATGACATTCAAAGAGGATCCAGTATCTACCAACACTTTGGACAAGATGTTGTTTGAGCATTTGACTGATATGTGCAGTGCTTTGTTGTGGTCTTTCCCTTCAGAAGGAAGCTCATCTTCATTGAATCCCAAGTATCGGCTTGTAGTGATATTAGCAACCACCCCATCAAACTGATCAACCGTGATGTCTTTGGTCACATGGGCCTCGTTGAGGATTTTGAGCAATGCCTCCCTATGAGCCTCGGAGCTCAATAATAGTGACAGAATGGAGATTTTTGAGGGTGTTTGCCCCAACTGATCAATGATCTTGTAATCACTTTTTCGGATGATTCTCAAAAATTCCCCGGCCTCTTCTTGTGGTAATGTTTTCCTTGGTGGCTCAGTTCCTACTGCCACTCCTTCAACAGCTTTTCCTTTATCGGACCCTACAGGTGCATTTGCAGAGTCTTTGTTTGGTGAATTTGGAGAGTAAATCCTCCCACTCCTTGTCATTCCTCCTATTCCGGCAATGTTATCAATGATAGGTTCTATACCGGTGATAAGTTCCCTTCCAACAGACATAGTAGGTTGGTAATTCCATGGCACTTCTTTGGTACTCTTGAAAGGGAAAGGTGCAGGCACATGAAACACCATAGGGTCTATTTTTTGTGCAGGAATTTGGATTTCAACTCTTTGGTAAGGGATCTCAAAAGGTGCAAGACCTTGTGATTCCACAACAGCAATACTTGTTTCCTTCCTTGAGTACCCAATTTGAATCAAGCCTTGATCCATTAGCTTTTGAAGGGTCTCTTTTAAACCTCGACAATTATCAGGATTTGTCGAACAAGCTTTGCAACTGGAGTGTAATTCTTCAAACTGTTCAAAGCCAATCAATCTCTCCCTCATTACCGACAAAGGGGTTCCTATCTTGGATACTTCCTTCAAAATCTTCACATCTTCCATCCCTTCAATAACATTTACTGAGGAACTTGCATGACCTGGCAAAGGATTGGTCTTCACATTCGGACCCTCTTCCTTGAAGGATATCATCTTGCGATCAATCAAACCTTGTACCTTGAACTTGAAAGCTTTACAATTTTCGATATTGTGCCCGGGCGACCCAGCGTGTTAATCACATCGAGCATTGCTATCGAAACTAGGTGGATATGAGGCACCATTGGTGGGAGAGGTTTTTGCTCTACCATGCCCTTTTGAAGTAGGTATGGCAAAATTTGCCCATATGCCATTGGTATGGGATCGAAACGCACCACTTTCCTTTCAAAGTTTCCTCGAGGCCTAGGTTGATTCCACTGTGGATATGGGTTTGGCTGAGGCTGACCTTGCGGAGGCATCATCAATGGTTGTTGAGGTGGGCGCATTGGATATGATGGCTGTTGATACTGCCCTTGAGCCGCAGCTGCCACATAAGGATAGTGATAATATGGCACTTGCATAGGAGGCCCTTTTGAGGGTCCAACTGAGACAGCGTTGGTCTCACCTTCTTTCTTTTTCGGGGGACCACCAAAGAATTTCTTAACCCCGACTTGAACACTAGTAGCACCTTGAATCTTTCCACTTTTGATACCCTCCTCTATGCGCTCCCCTATGATGACAAGATCAGAAAAATTTGGGGAAACACTCCCAAGCATCTTTTCATAATACGGCCCTTGCAACGTACTCATGAAGGTAGTAGTCAGTTCTTTTTCTTTCAAAGGTGGTTGCACTCTAGCGGCTACCTCTCTCCATTTTTGCGCATATTCCTTGAATGATTCTCCACTCTTTTGTGTCATTGCTTGTAATTGCATACGAGTGGGAGCCTCCCCTATGTTATACTTGTATTGAGTCAGAAAGGCTTCCATCAGACCTTTCCAAGTTTGGATTTGTGCTCTCTCCAATTGCATATACCAATCTAGAGAGGCTCCACTCAGACTGTCTTGGAACACGTGCATCATCAGCTTTTCGTCGGTCACATGTGCAGACATTTTGGTACAGAACCGCTTTAGGTGAATTTTTGGGCATTGGAGGCCTTTGTATTTTTCAAAATCAGGTGTTTTGAATTTTGGTGGTATAACCACGTCGGGAACTAGGCACATATCTAAGGTATCTAGCCCAAGAGTACTGAAACCTTCAATGGCTTTCAACCTTTCCTCCAAAGCCTTGTACTTTTTCGTCGCCTCTTCATCATCATGATCGACTGCAGAAGTTGCTTGCTCGGGCGTAAAGACAAACGGCATAGTACCCTTTGCTGCATTGCATGGTGTTGCATTCTCATTTTGAGGATTTGAAGCTTCTTGTGGAGCGGAATTTCCATTCGCAACCGGTATTGTAAAGGTTACCCCCGGAGGTTGAGTAACACCACCGCCTTCCATGGGAGGAGTATAGTTAGGAGGAAGACCAAACATTGGGACAAAACCAGGTGGGTACCTTGGAGTAGTCTCCTCACTTATGACCGTTGGCTGAGGATTGTTCTCCCTATTAGTTAATTTTTGGATAGCTTCCGTAAGTATAGCAACTTGTTCCTTGATGGCATCAACATCCTCTTTTTGTGCAAACTGACTTGTTGGCGCTGGCTCCATGATTCTTCTTTGGTTAGCTCTTGTCCCGTGTGAATGCCGATAGGCAGACTCTTGGGCCAACTGTTTTTTGGGTTTCCTTGCAATGATGGAAATTCCTGAAGTTCGGAGGAAAATGAAATGAGTTTTTTTTTTTTTTTTTTTTTTTTTTTTTGAAAAAGATGAAATGCATGTTGTGTTTTTTGATGTAATGCATGCATGTATGTTATGCAAAAAGAATCTTTATTTTATTTGGAGGAAATTTCAAAGTTTCGCAATTTTATTGTAAGCATCTAGAATTATGAGAACGAACAAAGTAGAACCAGAACATTGATTTCATTTCATTCAAAAGACAGAATACATCATTTCATTCATAATAGGGCCTATTACATAATTTCCCAAAATGAGGCCTAATACAACAAAGTTTGAAAAGAAACTAAGACAATCCTAGAGCTTTGCTTTGCGAGCCAAAGCCAAACATAACTTGAACTCTCTCAACATAACCCCACATGATTCAACAAAATCAAACACAAAGGTAGGAGTGCTGTTGGGGCTCATCACAGAATATGCCTTCTTGTGCATGCTAGGGATGCCTCGAACCACATTGTTCGCAAAACCCGCTAGGTTGGAGAACTCTCATTTCCATTTTAAGACATCTTGGTATTGCTCTCTAATAATAGCTTGATATCGACTCGAGCGTTCACTTAAACTCTGAAGTTGTGCTTCCATTTGCCTAACTTGGCTCTCTCTAACTTCTAGCTGTTGCCTTTGGCGTTCTTCACGACCCTCGAGATTCCTCATATCTTCGAGCAAATTATTCCACTTAGTGGAGAGCTTGTGGAGCTTTCTATCAGACTCTTCTCGGAGTTGGCATTCATTAGTCACACAGACTTGTGATTCTTGAAGTAATTTAGTGAGATCCAAGATTCGAGCCTCAAACCCTTCCTTCATCTCTTTTTTCTTTTTCAAGGTACGGTTCCATAAGTCCTTCCATTCCTTGATCTCTTTCCAAGCTTGGTCTAATCGGTGGTTACGTTCACGAATCCCATCCGTGACCCCTTCCAAGCATTCGTCCACTCGCTCCTTTTTGGCCCTTTCCTCTTCGACCAATGCCTCGCTCATTTCAAGTTGTCTTTTCTTCTCCTCATAGTTGAACTTGAACTTGTTACGTTCATATGAGGTTTGATGAAGCTTTTGTTGCAAACTCTCATTTTCTTTTTGAAGGCGCTCAATGGTGGCCTTGAGCTCATCAACTTCTTCGACAGAGGTAGGTATTGGCTCAAGTGGGCTAGGTTGTGATGGAAGGATGAGGACAAAAGGAAGCCCAATTACTTTGACACGCTCTTTGATCCAATGAGAGTATGGTTCTTCGATGGGAAGGCTTCTCTTTCTTAGCTCGTTCCCCTTGCGATGCACTTGAGCCCAAGATCGGATGACCCTTTGGAGCATGTTTTGGAAGTTCGCATCGATACCATGAAGAACAAATTCTTGCAATACCCCCTCATTTGGTTTGCGGGCCATAGGATACCCGAGTTGCCTTAGAGCTAGCATAGGATTATAGTTTATACAACCCTTGGACCCTATGAGAGGTACATTGGGGAAGTCCCCACAACTGACGATCACTTCGCCTTCACTGATTTTCCTAGAGTACCACAAAATGGAGCGCTCGGTGAGAGATGTCAAAGCTTGTGACCATTCTTGACTCTTCATAGCTTTGATAGTGTAGATATCCTTGGAGATTTGAGAAGCAAACCAAGCATACAACAAAGGAATGCAACATAGCATCAATCCCCCCTTCTTCTCATACCGCATGTGGAGGGTATAGTATGTATCGGCCAAAAGAGCGGACACAAGATCTTCTTTGCGAACTCCAACTCCCCAAAATACACTGATAGCTGCGGTATCTATGAAGTTCTTTTGGCTAGGAAAAAGAACTAACCCAAAGATGAGTAAGGCCAAAACCTCCCCTAAAGCTCCCCAATCATGGACTTTCGCGAATTCTTTTGCCTTCTTTTCAAGGTACTCTCTTTGAAAACCATGGGCTTCTCTCTCGGTTTTGTAGTGAAGGTTCAAGTCGGAAGCTGGTATTTTCAATACTGAAGCTAGGTCTTCAAACCTTGGAATTACACCAAGACCCTTGTAGGGAACCATCTTATCCCTTGGAGAATCCAAAATTCGCCCGAATTCCTCTAAAGTAGGTGCTAATTGAAAGTCTTGGAAAGTGAAACATCTCAAAGGAGGGTCGTAGAATTGAGCTAAAGCAGTGACAACCTCTATTTGCACCGGAATGTTCAAGAGATCTAGGATTTTCCCATACTTGGAGGTGAGATGAGCTCGAGCCAAGTTGCTTAGTTGGCTATTGAGGGCCTTCAAAGTGTTTACCTCGGGTAACTGAGCCTTAATCTGAAGCGTGCTCTTTTTTGTCGAACTCATTTTTCAAGATGCTTAAATAATACTTTTTTTGAAATTTCCTGAAAATGTGAAAAAATGCCAAATGAATTTTAATGAAAAAGAAAGAAAATATGCATGGCATGCAAAAGGAATTGGGATGGGTAACAGGATAATTCTAATTTTTTCCCACCCCTCACAAGGATAATTCTAAGTTTTTTTTTTGTTTTTGGTGACCACCAAGATAGTATACCCCACTTGAAATTTTCCCATAAAATTGGACCGGCCAATTCATGGAAAATTTCCGGGGCTTCCCCTAGGCGGACTTTATCGGGTTCTACACAAGGTCCCTAGAGTATTTGATCAACATTCAAAATTTCGTCAAGAGGATGGGCTAGCCAATTCGAGACGAAATTTTGAATGAATCTACTCTAGGCGGAGCTTTCATATATCACCGAATGAGAAGTGCATCTCATGGGCCCATACTACTAGCTCCTAACTTAACTTAGTTTTTCTCAAGCCCGGGTGTAGAGCTTCTCTCAAGAACATATCCCAACCACAATTTATATACATATATCAAATTAATAAACATGGTATAAATGCAAAAATAAACATATATACATATATAAAAACAATAAATATAAACATAAAACAAATATAATGCAAACAAACAAACAAGCAAATGACCCTAAAAAAAAAAAGAATAGGCTTGACTCTCTAAAAATCCCCAGCAGAGTCGCCAGCTGTCGCGCCGCGAAAAACGCCCGAGCGTCGGAACACTCGGTAATGACACAGAGTCGCCACCGAACTTTATTTATTCCCGAGGGAAAAGGAAAATATCGATAAAACCTTAAAAAGAAAGAAAAAATGGTCATCGCAACCAAATTTCGAGTTCGGGAGTCGATTATGCAAGGGGAAGGTACTAGCACCCCTCACATCCGTTGTACTCAACGGGAACCTTCTTGTTATTTTAGGGTTTAAGAATTGTTCTTTAATTGTTTGCATTAATTTCTATTAATTATTAAATATTTACAAAGAGGAAAAAATTAGTTTTTTATTATTGTGCTTGACAGTTGTTGGATCCCGCTCCTACGTATTCCCAAGTGCAATGGGAAATTCAAAGCTTACGTAGTTCTTTGGTAAAAAATATTTGTTTGTTGGTTGATTTTATTTATGAAAATGGTTTTGGTCGCACTTGGGCAAAAACGTTTGTTTGATAAAAAGACGGACTCGCACTTGGGCGATGGTATCCGTTTGAGAAAAATTAAACGCGCGTGGGCGTGAAAAAAAATTAAAGGTTTGGTTGGTTGAGTATATTTAAATTTTATGTTTTGCAAAATAATATATTTTTGGTGTGGAAGACGAATAACCGATAGACAAAGCGCCCGCTAAGTCTTGACTATCCGAGAGACGAACGAATGTACATTCGTCGATCTCTTTTTTAATCCACGATTTTTTTTAAGAAAAGTAGTTGTTTTGCATGAATTAAATAAAAAGATAATTTAATTGATATTTTTTTTGTATTTTTTATACGTGAAACATAAACAAATAAACACTGCATAAATAAATAAATACTAATATAACACACATTTTAAATATTTATATACAAGCATAAAAATAATGCACAAATACAAACACAAATAACGACTAAGGAAAACGAACACATAAAAATACGAAAATAAAAAAGGCGCGCACAGGTGGGTGTAAACAGGATATGGGGGTGTTAATTAGCAAAAAACGCAGGAGCCCAGGTCCTGAAGCCCAACAGGGGCGAGTTAACAGAGGGGATATCAGGAGCGTATGATCTTAATCAGACGTCTCCTGATTTGATCTTAGGATCAACGCATCTGGGGCGTTTGATCTAGATCTGAAGGCTCATAGGCACACAGGTGCATGTTATGGCTGTGGGTATGCGCGCAGGGAATAACAGAGTATATATACAAAGTCCCTTCACAAAAAATTCATTTTTCTCACAAATCCCTCTCTCTTCCTCTCCGTTTCTCTCTAGAAACCAGATTCCGGTGAGTACCAAGAACACCGGCGCGGTGGCCGGCCAGGCCAGACGGCGGCGGCCACCGTGCCGGAAAATAAAAACAGCCCAAAATCAAAACTTTTTCAATTTTTCCCACTCATTTTTTTCTCCTAAACACGAATCCAAACTTATATTTTTCAAAATCCTTACCAAAACGAGTAGATCGGACTTCAAAGGTTTGCTTTTTTTTTGTTCTGTTTCTGCTTCCTCCTCCTTCTCTCTCGCGTCTCTTCTCTTCTTCTTCTATTTTTTTTATTTTCTGGAACGTGTGTGTGTGCGTGTGTGTGTGTTTTTGTTTGAGTTTTGAAATGTTTCTGAGTTGTGTTATTGTGTGAAGGTGTTGTTTTGATTTCGGGTGTGTTATTGTTGTGATTTCTGGAAATTGTTTGTTGTTACTGATATAAAAAAGAAACTGTGATGTTTTGTTTTGGAAAATTGGCTCTTGGTTGTTCTGATATATTCTGTGGAGATTGTGATTTGAGAATTGGGTTCGGATGATTTTTGTTGTATTCTATGGAGATCAAAATCCTCTTTTTCTCTCTGTGATTTCCGTCACTGTTATATGCAAGAAAACTGAATTGGTTTTGTCCTCTAGAAATTAATTCCTCCCAGTGGAGGTTATGGGGAAGGAAAAATTGCTCTGATCTATGTTATTGATCTGTTCTATAGACTGAGTTGCAGAAAAAAAAATGAAAAGAAATCAAACTGCAGGGGGGCGCCTCTGCCTCTCTGAACTTGGCTGACCTTGGACAATATTTTGGAGAAAAGGACAAAAAGGACAAAAAAAAAAAAAATAATAATAAAATAAAATAAAAATAATAATAACAGTAATAGTTATAATAAAAATACGAAAATAATAATAATAATAAAAATAAAAAAACGAAAATAATAATAATAATAACTAAAACAATAATCATTAAAAAAAACAAACTAAATGAGGTATTTTAAAATACCTCTCTGCCGAAATTTCGATCGAAACCTAAACAAACGAGGTATTTTAAAATACCTCTCTGTCGAAATTTCGTTCGAAAATTCAACTATATAAAAAAGAACTCCTACTTGACTTTTCGCTCGGGAAAACGAATCGAATTAAAAATAACTAAAATAATTTAGTTGAACAAAACGCGACGAGAAAAATGGGCAAAATTTGGGGTATGACAATATGAGTGACATCTTGCATAAACATGACAGAATACATACATCATGTAAAAGTTAAAAAGAGTCATGTCCAAATTGATCTTATAGAGATTTTCTTCAGTACTCAATAATAAAATGAACATATAAATATACAAAAATAAAGAAGAAATAATAATGTGAGTCCAACTTAAATATCCAAGAAGTAAAAGCATATAATTTTCAATGATTTATTATAGTAGTACAAAAAAAAGTTTCACCATGGTACAATCATACTCATACCTGATTAGATTCACACTAGGGTCTGTGTCTTGTAGTACATACAAATGCCAGTAGATCAGGGACATGGATTACAGTTCATTTCCAGATAGATAAGTCAGTTTCAAAGATAGGCGATTTACAACATTATAATGACTTAATTCAAGAAGTGATTTAATTACTAGACTACTTAATATATGCAAAAAGATTTTTTAAAAGGGGATAAAAAATGACTACGATCTGAAAAGGGATAACATAATTTCTTTCTAATGATTGTGATTGCAACGTATAACGAACGAGTAAGGCCACATTTGGCAACAATTCAACTCCGCAATACAAATGATCATGAAAAAATCATGATCATTGCCGTAACCACGGTTTAAAATTAAAGATTGCAACTTGCAAATTCCTCTGTGTATAGTGGCATGTTTGGATTTACGGTAAGTTTGACAAAATCATAACAATATGATTTTGTTGTGATCCAAAGGGAAGATTTTTTACCAAAATCACGATGTGATTCCGTCAAACTCATCTAAATCCAAACATTCATATATTTTTTTTTAAATTAAATTAAATATAACATAATTGACTTCACCTTTCTTTTCTCCAAGCTGAGATAGTATCATTGTGTATAGGAAATCCTTATATCAAGATCTTGGTGGTATTATTAGTCATTAATTGCAGATGCAACATCATCAGGATTCTCATTTATCAAAGGGCTAAACAAGTTAAACCCTAAAAACATGTGAATCATGATAATGTTGCGCTGGCAAATAACAACTGGTTTCATTTCATCAGATCTCTTTGTGATTTTCATGTTTAATCACACCATTCATGCTACATAGACAAGATCAAGGAAGATCAACGAAAAAAAATAAGGAAAGGAAAATTTGAAGAGAAAAAAAGGTAAGGTAGAAGAAGAACTCAAGAACCCTAACCGCTAACCCTAGTAGCTCAATATTTAAATTCAAATCTTCCAAAGAAATTTAAAAGCTAAAGCATGTAAGGATAGAAAATAATTGCTTAAAACGTAAAGGGTATATTACAAAGGGAAAACAAAAAAAAAAAAACTAAAGAAAAATTATGAGAAAATCTTAAATCAAAAAAGAAGGGGTTGATGAGAGAAGTGAGTGATAGAGAAGAAGGTTGAAGGGTGTGTATATATAGATAAAAAAAAGTGCTTTTGAAGATATTGGTTGGTTGGTGATTTAAGATCTGGCAGTAATTAAGAGAGAGAACAGTTATACATCGTAATCCTAGGTACCAAAAACAACCTTAAACTTAAAACCTGTCTGAGGAAGATCTGATTCCATAGATGGAAGAGAATAATAGTACAACATGATGTGTGAGTGTGAGATTTGGAAAAACTAAGTTACCTATTTTGAGGAAGAGGTGTGGTTGGCGTTTAGGATTGGAAGATGTATTTTGCTTTATGAATAAGCATTTTTCAAAGGAAAACTGACAGACAGGCATGCAACATCCAACTAGGGTTTGAACAATTCCAATTTCCTTGTTAATTTGATTGGTTAGTTTAGTAATTTACTGCTTTACCCTTCTATTTGCGTTTTTTTTTCTCTCCACTCATTTATGTTTATTTGTCTTTTTTGTTAGAGTATTTTATTTTAATGACTAATGAAAATATTATAAAAAAGTTTAATTGCAGTTTTGTTCCCTTATTTTTATCATTTTGCATATTTGGTCCTTCTATTTTAAAATTTGAAAGTTTTGGTCTACTATCATAATTTTTATCTATGAATTTGACAATATGATATGTTTTAGACGACATGACATATGATCTGATGATGAGAAAATATCAATATCGATGAAATTTAAAGAATTTTTTTTATAAAGTTAATTTAAAACATGTTGTATCATCGAATTTAAACAAAACATGTGTTGCAGGGACAAAAACTGTCAAATATTGAAATAGGGCACCAATTTTGCAAAATGATAAAAATATGGGACAAAAACTGCAATTAAACATATAAAAATAATCTGAAATTAAACGAGGAAAGTACTCAGTAGAAAAAATGCAAAATCAAAAGATAAAAAAACAACGAACATGGTGAGTTAAACAAAAAGAAAACCAGCACCGCCAAAATACCACTCTTGTGGGACATCTGACTAAAAATTAAAAGAAATATGAAAACAACAAAATTAGAGAAAATCAAATACTCCCCTTAGTTAAGGGAATTTAAACAACAACAAAAAAATTGACAATCACTCAGAGCACACACAAGTAAACAACTCGTCCCTATCAACCACACAAATCACCGTCATACCTGTGGTTAATCTCTGTCTCTCTCTTCTTGAGGGTATTCTTCTTCTCGTTGTGGTGCCTTTGAGGGGCTGTAGTTTGGTGGTATTTCTTCTTATTTTGTTGTAGGTTAATCTTGTTTTATTGTCTTACTTTTTAGATTATTGGGCTCTGATGGAGTGTACTACTGGTACCTCTAAGATTTTCTAAACTTTCTCTTGTAGTTCATTCATTTTTATATTTATATATATTATATTTGCCATATCAAAAAAACATGGCTTAAATATGCAATTGGTCCCTGCACTTAGGGGTCGTTTGAGTTTTAGTCCCTACAATTGAAAAACCTTTCAAACAAGGACTACACTTTCAGTCAACTTTTAAAAAGGTACCTGAGCTGACTTTTTTGCTTATGTGTCACAATTTTTGCCATTTGTCACTGATGACTAGGCTTGAAGGATGCTGATTCATTTAATTGTGTTATGAAAGGACAAAAATACCCTTGTATCAAAATGGAACTTGTATCTTCATCAAATCCCTAAAATCTGAAAATCTCAAATTCATCAAATCCCTTCTTCTTCCTTCACCATCAACCTTCAACCTTCACAATCAAAGAGTAGTAACAAGAAGAAACATAAGCAGAACGGAAACAAGAACAAGAAGAAGCAGAAGTTGAACAGAACAGAAGCAGAACAAACACAACAGAAGAAACTTTCATTATTTTTATATTTGGTGGAGGTGGAGGAGGAGCTCCTTCATCCGCTTCTTCTGCTGGAAATTCTATTTCTGGACTTCTTCGACAACCACCGTCAAATATGTTGCCGGCAACAGCCATGTGGGCGACGGCGGGGAGTGGAAACACAATATGGATGATACCGGTGATAGAGCATAAAGAGCGAACAGGGCTTAGACCGAACATGGTTCAATCGTTTTCGGTGGAGAGGGCTTAGAGCGAACAGGGTTCAATCGTTTTCCACTCCATATTGTTCATCATCAATTGAACCCTAAAACCCAAACTGAACTCAGAAACCATTGAATTCTAAAACACAAATCGATTGAACCCAAAAATTGTTCCTTTTCCCAGAAATTGGTTGTTGTAGAAGAAAGAACAATTTTGTTAGATCTGGGTTTTGTGAACTTTTCTTCATTTCTGAATATGATGAAAGATATTGTGTTATGGGTTTGGTCAGAAAGTGAGCTAATCTATAACCTGGATTATTTATTCTAGTGAGAACAATTAAAAAAAATACAAAAAAAAGGAGTAACTGTTTGCAGAGTGAAAGGGAATAAACAATGAGAATATATATTTGTGGAGAACTAAGTAGCAAAGAAGATGTGGTGACTGTGGATGAGAGGCCAAGAAACTAAGATGGCTTGTTGATGTGTGGGTGATAAACTGAGGATATGGAATTGGGGAAGAAATGAGAATTGGGTGTGCCATTGTGGTGGAAATTAACAAATAAGTTAGAGTTTCTCTGTTATTGGGTGTGCCATTGAATGAAGATGATGGGTTTGATGCTGCGTTTTTTTTGTGAATACAAGTTTTTTGAAGCATATGCAGAAGCCCCAGATCCCTTTCCATTCCCTTTCTTGTTGTGTTTTGAAGGATTTTGGGTTTGAAGGAATAGAGAGGAATAGTCAGTGAGGGTATTTTTGTCATTTCCTATAACATTTGCGTGACTCAGCATCCTTCAAGCCTAGTCATCAGTGACAAATGGCAAAAATTGTGACACATAAGCAAAAAAGTCAGCCCAGGGACCTTTTTAAAAGTTGACTGAAAGTGTAGTCCCTGTTTGAAAGGTTTTTCAATTGTAGGGACTAAAACTCAAACGACCCCTAAGTGCAAGGACCAATTGCATATTTAAGCCAAAAAACATACAAATCACTAACAACTATAAGTATAACCAAGGATGAATTACGCAAGAAATCATTTCTAGAAGGAGACTCCATACGATAATTTTTTTTAATGGAAAATTGTTAGTATATTACAAAAATATGTTAGTTTTTCTCCTAGTCAAAATTTGAACTCTGAACCTTCTCCAAACTCCTTACAATCTACACATATTTTTTAACGCATTTACTTTTATTGATTAAAATGTATATGGAGTCTAAAAATGATAATGTGGACTTCATACAAACTTGGTGGGACATAAATTTTAACAATAAAAGATAGGGAGCGCGCTACAGTAAAAAAAAAAAATAGAGTGCGCACTATGGCTGTATTTTTGTTATTCTTTTCAGTTTTGTTGGACATTGTTTTTACTTCTTTTATTCCAAAATAAATGATCTAGTTGATCATTTTTGCGTTTGTTAATGTACAACTTTAATAGTTAATATTTTTAATTATATATTGATAAAAATTATATATTTTAAAAATACCCGTCGAGACAAATTAAACAACATCTTATATATTTTTTTTGAATGGCCAAATATATTGAAAACCACAACTAAGATATAAGACATACCGGAGGGGAGGGAGAACAAAGTCCAACAAAATACAAGGCAGGAGGCCACAACACGCCAACCACAGCCAAACACCAAAACAGCCAAAAAACAACAAAAGGAAAATAAATAGAACAACCAACAGGAGGTACAACAAAACCACAACATCTGGGCGCACTACACCAGGGGGGCAACACCAAAACAGAGGCAAAAACGAAGGCGAACTATCGATGGAAACAACATCTTATATCTTAGGGTGTATTGTATTGGGATTTCAATGGATTTTAAAAGACTTTTTTTAAAATAAAAAGTCTTGTGGTATTCAATCAAGACTTTTATAAAAGTTAAATAAATCTTGTGGTATTCAATTAAGATAATTAAGATTTTTGTTTTAAGGCAACAAAATCAGTTGGTATTCAATTGAGATTTCTCATCCTTTTAAATTGTCTATTGGTATTCAAAAGTCTATAGACTTTGATGGATTTTATTATGAAACGGATTTTAAAAGACCATAAAATATTCGTCCAACAATCTCACTCAAACCCTCAAGACTTTTTTTCAGCCGACAGAACTACCATCATCAGGTTGTTTCTTACAAATTCAATTGATTTTTTTAGTTCATACATGTCTGGAATATATTATTGTTCATCATATATATCACTTTCATAATGAATTTGCTATTGTTACTATCATCGTATACTATCATCACAATGAATTTGCTATTACTATCATCGTTCATAATGAATTTCCTCAGCATATATATCATCGTATCAACAGAATAACTATATTACAACCTATTTCTTTCTTTCCAAACCATGCCATATTCATAGATGTTTACAGTATGGTTTATAACACTTCCTGGGAAACGTGTATGTAATAATTCTGATTGTTTATGATTATAATAGGATAGCACACGACATAACTATGGCTATAACATGGATAACACAACAATTTTCTCAATTTAAAAACAGAACATTTGAAAATTGGAGTCCAATCCATCATTTGTTTGAATTTTAAAACCAACCAAAAGTAAATAATAAATAATAATAATAAAAATTGTTTGAAGAGTGATTTTTGATTTCCAGATAAAAAATATATAGAACATAAACGAACACAGCTTCATCGGAATAATTCAATCTCTTGAGGCATATACGATATTTACAGTATATTAATGGTTTATAGTATGGTTTATATAACATTTTCATAGTTTTTCCAATTCGTATATAATAACACTTTCATAATTTCTCACTAGTCACCACTCACTGAACAGAAGAACACAAAGAAAATTTAACCTTAAGACTAATCTTTTACGTATATATGATACCGATATTGTTGGTTTTTTTTTTTCAATTTTTTTGCTAAAACGAGATAATTGTAATAATTATTATTTTCTAGCCCCATATCAAGGTGTACGATATGTTCTGCAAGATTTTGCAGGTCATGGTAATGATCCGGAAAATAAAAAGGAATTATTCAATTTTCGACATGCATCCTTAAGGAATATGATTGAGAGAATATTTGGTGTTTTTATGCACTTTTATAAAAAAATTTGCTTAAAATTCGATGAATTCTTCAAAATCTTAAAAATTTAAAAAGTACGTTGAAATCTTAAAAATCTGTAATAATCCATCAAAATCTGTTATAATCCATCAAAATCTTGTGTTAAGAATTCTGATTGTAAAAAGTCTCTCAGAAAAAATCTTTTACAATCTCACAAAGTCAATAATATCTCACAAAATCTTTTAAAATCTTCAAGATTTTTTTTCCCAAAAAAGTCTTTTAATATTTACATGTACACATTAGTAAAAAAATATAGTCAAAATAGATCATATAAATAGTATGTATAGTCAAAATTAGGTCATTTATTTTGAAACAAGGGAAATATTTTTTTCTTTTGTTTTCATTTTACATTGGGGGACTGGTGGGGACTAGTATACCTTGTACTTTTTCTCCCTTACTCTTTATTTTATATATAATACAGTATACTATAATTTTAGCCTCTAAAAAAAACACATTAGCAAAATGGGTACAAATTTGATGAAATTAAAGTTTTCATAATACTCATTCTCATCTCATGCTTTCATATTTTGTAACATTGACGATGTAAAAGTCATTAAATTTGTATTGGACCTGATTGAATTTAATCTGACAATCTGAATATTGAATAAAAATCATAATGAGATAGGAAATAAAAAAAAAACCCTACCAAGACAACATACAAAATAATGTTGTAATAAGACAACATAGTGACAAAAGAAAAACTAAATGTATCAAAAAATAACTTAGAAAGCAAACAAAAGAAACTAAAATAGAAGAAGAAAACTAAGAAAATAGAAAAGAAGTGGAGGAGCTGGCGGCTAGGCTTAGAGAGGACTATGGTGTATTTGTTTTAAAAGCAAACAAAACGTTACTTCAATCAAGTTTGAAAGCCAAACTGATTTTTCCTAAAAAATGTGAAACATATTATGGATGGTGTTCATGACAAAATATATATTCTTCAAACAGGATTTTGATTTCAAGACGCTATGAATAAGAATTTTTAGGTAGTCGTGTTCATGCCAAAAAAATCACATTCATCTTCATGCATTTGAGGCAAATATTAGCCATAATGGCCCGTTTATTTTGTAAAAATATTTTTAATTTTTAATTTTTTAAAATGTGTTTATGTTATTTGGTGCTGAAGATACGACAATGTTTGATAGAAGATAGTATACTAGTTAATTAAATAATTTAGAGTATAATTTATTGTTATTTGATCATTGATTATATCATGTTAATTAGATTGAGCTTTATGGTTTTTAGGTTCATATAGATTATGGTCCATTATGCTTATTATATATGTAATGCTTTGACACACACTTTAGAGGTAATGAATGAAAATGAAGTTATTTTTATTATCTTTTATATTTCTTAGAGTAATTTTTATTGTTTTTCTTAGGTCATAGTCTTGATAGGGATTAGCTTCCTATCAATGTTGGGTTAACACTGAAACTATTTTTTAATAGAGCATATGAAATGATAAAGAAATCTGACCGTTACTATTTTTTCTTTCTTTTTAGTTTATCGGAGAGGTGATTTAAGATAAATTTTGGTCTGAAATCACTCTTTCAATTTGTTTTTCCTTACTCGTTATAACAAATAGTGTGATTTTCACACGTTTGTTTTGATTTTCAGTGTTTCGTACGGTGTATTTTGTCTGTCTTGTCTCTTGTACGGTGTTAATTTGTTTTAGGTTAAAAGATTAGTTTCGATCTACTGCAGATTCAATCAATATTGACTTTAGTGTCATCAATCCTTCAGATCCAAAAGCATGAATACTTATGAGGAATTTGCCATATTATGAGTTTGTTCAATATAATCATATTTGTAGGCCTTTTTAGCGACTTTGAATTTGTATTATATCGATGTATTATATCAATTTGAATGAACGAATATCCTTTATTTTGAATTAAAAGAAATAGAGAAGATGAAATATTATCTCTGCATGACGCATTTTTAGAAATAATAAAACAAAAAATTTGGGATTTTCATTATTTTTAAAAAATACAAACGAGCCATACAAAAAAAACAATACACATGATTTGTAAAAAAAATAAAAATACACACGATTGTTTATTTTAACTTTTAAGGGTCCATTATCTTTTTTTATTTGTCAAATCTACTATCTCTTTATTAATAAGTAAAATTAACACAATTTTTTTTAAAAAAAAATGTTTTTTACAAAACAAACATGACTTAAATACTTCGTCAAAAAAAAAAAAAAAAAAAGACTTAAATACTTATGAGGAATCTGAATAGTAGCATGCATTGCTCTGTAAGTTTGAGTTGTTCTCTAGGTAAAAAGAACCTCCCATATATTCATACCTTTTTTATCGACATGATTTGATTTCCCTCTCTTTTCCTATAATATTATATTAAGTGCAACAAAAACAAAGACAAGACAACTATTAGAATGGAAACTAGTGGTATGTGCTGGACAGTTTATAAGATTTTGATGGTTTTGGGGCGAATTTAAAATTTAGATTTTAATTAATAAAAAGTATAAAAAAATTTGCATCCTCAAAGAATATTGAATTTTTATTTAATATCTAAATACTTTGCATATAATAAAAAGTATAAAAAATTTGCCTCCTCAAAAAATATTAGATCATATAGTAATGTGTGTGTGTGGGGTCGGTAATGTCAAAACCACTGCAGTGGCAAATTAAAATATGTTAAAAGATAGTGGCCACATTTTTATAAGATTTACTAGTGAACTATATACTTCTAAATAGTGAACTGTGTACTTCTGTTTGCTTTCTAAGTATCAAACTTGTTTGAATTCGCACTCTAACTATCGAGTGACAATATTTTATATTCAAACTGAACGCCTGGCCCTCATGAATGAAAAAATCATGAAAAAAAGAGTTCATCGGTTTCCAGATAGCAAACTCAGTTCGCATTCTAGAATGCGAGCTCTTTTTTCATGATTTTTTTTTTCATTCATAGGGGGCGCAGACATTCTGTTTTAATATAAAATATTGTCATTCGCTACTTGTGCAAATAGTGCTCTTTTTCTATAGATAGTGAGAAGGTTATTTCCCTAATTTCTTGGGTGCGTGAAGTAATACATGGGCGCGAAAAGTAATATATATTACTTAAGACC
The DNA here is from genome assembly GCA_954870985.1 of Trifolium fragiferum. Taxonomy (NCBI): domain Eukaryota; kingdom Viridiplantae; phylum Streptophyta; class Magnoliopsida; order Fabales; family Fabaceae; genus Trifolium; species Trifolium fragiferum. The sequence continues at coordinate 11,113,810 of OX940791.1, read as the reverse complement.
CATCTTAGGGAAATGGGCTTTTGTTTTGTAAACTCCGAGCCCAAGCCTTTTGAACCAAATTAAAATGTTAAGTCCTGGTAACCAAATTATCCTTAAAAAACAATCATGTTAATTAATCAATAAAAAAGAGGGTGTATACATGAAAAAGAGGGTAAAAATAAATCTAAATTTTAAGTAAAAAATTTATTTATAGAATATCAATTTCCAACCAACTACCTAAAAATTTATCTCTGAGCATCTGCTTCATCATTCATACATGAAAATGGTAATTCAGAAATAAAAGAAAATAGAATTAACAACAAACTATTTTTTATATTTTCTACTATAATAGGTTATAAACACTCTACTTTTAATACTTTCAAAATTCATGGTATCCACCACTTTAGAAATAGGTTACACCAAATAAGTAACAAATCACATTTATTTAAGTGGGATCATGTGAATATTCTTGTGAAAAGTCTTCATGGTTTTATCATTTCTAAAAGTTTTTAATTATTTTAGAACAAGTAGAGCTCATCAGACCAGATTTTTTTACATGAGAAGAGAAGAAAAAAGATAAAGAAATAGAAATTAAAATAGAGGAATGCGTCTTTACAAAGTTAAATCAAGAGTATCAAATAATAAAACTGATAATCAACTAGCAAGAGATTCCTATAAAGCACGATAAAAAAATATAAAATTTGTAACTCCCATTTTTTTTTTAAAACATCCGCACAAATATTTCTTTCACGAAAAAATATAGCACTAAAATCTCAAATGATTTTCCAGCTAATTATCGGTGATAAAATTAAAACACCCCCCTTGTGCTTGTGACTAGATGAACCACATGCAACCTAATTTGTTGTCCATCAAAAGCGCTAGAATTTTTGCATAAATTAAGTTTAATTGGACAAACATATTATGCTATATAGTATATATATACAGGAAAATTCTAACATGGATCACTTCTTCAAGTGGTCCATGGTGGACCACTCATGAAAAATCTTATAACGAATATGAATTTTACAAAATCCACCGTTGGATTGAAAGTTTATATCATATAGATCATCTATAGAAAATTTTAGAAAAATTGAAAATCATTTGATATGTTATTGAGATCCATCAAGATTAACGGTTTATTAAATACTGTAAATCTTGATAAATCCCAATAAAATATCAAATGATTTTCAATTTTTTTAAAATTTTTTATGGATGCTCTATATGATATAAACTTTCAATCTACCAATAAATTTTGTAAAATTTGTATTCGGTTAGATCACTTGTCCACGGTGAACCACTTGTGAAGGTGATCCACCGTAGCATTAGCCATACAGGCTATATATACATTCCTTCAAGTTGCCTATGTAATTCTTTCTTTCTATATTTTTTTTTGCAAAGGTTGGTTTTTTATTTTAATTAATTTTTATTTTTGTTTGTCCACAAATTCTAATTCCATTGTAAATAAAATGTCAAACTTATTAGGCTGGACATAACTCAACTAGAAAAATATACTATTTTTAAATTCGTCATTTTACTTAAAATTGACTCCCAAGTTGTTGCCTTGTTACATATATTTATCAACATATTTGCAGTAAAATTAGAAAACAATCTAAAGATGATATATATATATATATATATATATATATATATATATATATATATAGGTACGTTTTAGTACTAAAAAAACATGGCTTGTTCTTAACTTGTCTAAGCCTGAATCAGGTTTTTTCCTCCTGTGTTTTCTATGGTCCCCTAGAATAGTCTAAATACACTGAATTTTGAACATGTTCCTTTAGCAACTAGGATTTTCATATATGCAAATTATATTGTAACCAATACAAGTTACCAACTTCAATGTCGACATTGCTGCTTATAGGTACATAAGAAGACTAGGTGATATATAATATATGTTTTCTAGGCCATTGTGATTAGTCTTTGTAATTTGAGGTTGTTGAAGTTTAGTTTACCCTTAAGCAAAGAGGTTAGGGCTGTGATCAAATCAACATTCAATTAATGAACAAGGCTGATCATACACATTCCTCTACAATCTATTCTTAACTAAAACTTATTAACCATGTATAATATTAATTAGTCGCAAGATATATAACCATGATTTAAATTTTTGTTCAACGTCTGGTATTGACTTTGGAACTTGAAAGTGTGCTTTTCTTGAGGTCTCAGGTTCGATTCTCTTTGAATCCAATTTGGATGGACTAATTTAATTTCTTTAAAAAAAATTCTTCAAAATCAACGCTACTATATATACTTAGCTTTCCTAATAAGTTTTGGGATGAAAATCATTTCTTCAGCTAGTAGTAAAACAAATTATGAGTGCCTAAAAGTTAGTGAAAATGTGAAATTTTCACATTTAAGCATATGCCATGCTCCTAATTCTGCTGTTTGTTGAATAGCGGTTGTATATTTCACAAGTGATCCCATAAAACATGTAAAGTGTAAAATGCTCCATGATGCATGCAATGTAAAGTTGATAATAAATGCATCATTGAGAAAAAAGAGGTTAATGGATTCTTGAACATGTTCTGTTTTGTAGTTCTGGGTAGGTAGACTGCACTTCCAATTAATAACAATTACTAATCATATGTTAGTGAGACATGTTTCTCCATATTCACTATGTAGGGAGCAAGAAAATCTAAGGATTACAAGTTAAAAAATTACTAATATATAATTCTTAGGTTTAGTGGAAGTTTTTTTTTTTTTTTTTTAATTAAAACCCCGAAAGAATTTCATTCATAAAGTTACTAATAGCATAAAATATGTCAAGAATAGATTAAAAAAATATTTATAAATTTACTTCAATTGTTAGTGACATTGCATTATATATCTATTAACTGAAGTTCGAATTCATATACCCCATATATTCACCTTAAGGATAAAATTGATATTAAACTATTTGACAAAATAAAAAAAAATACAATAGTACTCTCCACATAAACAAGATTTTTAAATGTACTAATTAATCCACAAAGTTTGTCTTTGATACTTGGCACTTGAGTCGAATTTGGCAATGACAAACTCTCTGTTTTGGACTGGGCCTGAAGCCCAATCTGCAAGGAAGCCCACTTCCTCTAACCGTCGAGTAGGACCCAATCAAGGCGAAGCCGCAACAACAACATAGCCTAAGTCAACGATTCACGTGTAGGGGAATCATAATGCTCGACATCAGAATGATGAGCATCTACTCCTTATCATGTTTTTTCAACCACTTTCTGACGGTCATTGATGACCTTTATCAATAGTCTTAACCCAGTATCACGTGCTATATAATCACTCCTTATTCAGAGGACCAGGGCACATTATTTTCAACTCTTTTCAATTTTTATATCATTGTAGCTTAATTAGTTGTTTCAATAATATAAAAATCTGCAGTGTTGAAAATATTAGTTTCTTAAAATTTTATGAAACAAGTTTCTTATTATTTTTTTCACTGATATGGTTCGAATCTCGTTAAAAAAATTAACAGTATAAAAATTGAACTAAACTATGTAAATCGATTATTTTTTCTCTCTCACAAATCAAATCAAACCAAGTCGTTATTCCCCTAGCTGGTGCTATGTGTTGAGTGAGTCACTCCCATGTGAACCTAAACCATGCTTTTTTTTTTTTTTTTTTGGTTTTGGATCAACCAAACCATATGTTAATAAATAAACAAGCAATGGGAGCCCATTGTGATATTGAGGGAAAAGGAATTTAAAACAAAAATCCATTTTAAATAAGAGTTTGTCTTTTCGCGTCTCCTGAGCTTCTCGTCGTGAATGATAAGGAGTGTTGAATGGTGCAAAATCAGAAAAAATACAATTTGCTTCTTTAGTAGTGAACCGAGATCGCACTTTAACTAACAAACCTTATATAATTATTCGTACGGAGTAAAAAAAGGGCAATGAGGACAAATTAAAATAGTAAATTTTATAAGATTTGCTTCTTAAGTAGCGAACTGTATTTTTTTATTTTATTTTGTGTTTTCTGAGTTCGATACTTAAGTAGCAAAGGGGTATTTTTTTTTTTAATTTCCGGGCCTCGAGAGAAAATCCGGGCGGGGGGTGGGGGAGAAAATAAGTTCTCTTTAAATAGTACCTTGACTGTTATAACACGCACAAGAAAAAGAAGGAAAAGGAAAGCTTTCACCGATACAAATTTAGCTAGTGTACAAAAAAAATTGTGACAAGATTTTATTAGTTGTGTACATATATTATCACAGACATTAACATGTTGATATTGATAATAATTTTTAAAAAATAATATAATTCAATATAATCATAAGTATTAATGTCTGACACCGACGTGTGTCTGATATCAAAAGACGCGTCATCTTAGAAACATATCTTCTTCCTAAGTATTGCGCACAAGCATAGTGTAATGCACTTTGCTTATTTTATATCATGGAGTGCATTGCACTCATAAGGGAGTTTTCCGATGAGTTTCACTATGCATTTATGAAGAATGATTTCACGCCGATGGAGATGAGTTTCGCAGTGAGATCAAGGTCGTACTAGGGTTTGTGATTGAGATCAATGATGTTCCAAAATGAACTAAAGCTTGCAACGCTTGGAGGCTCTGCGTTGATGAAAAGGCACCGTGTACAAGTAAAGTATGATGTTCTTTACTGTGATTTTTGGTAAACAATCGCTAGTTTAAAATACTTGCAGGATCAACTAGTAAATCCTAAGACATGTTTTGTGTTTTTAATTTGCTTAGAAAGAGATGTAGTGTTCATCAATATGAGCAATGAACATTAAAGATAAATCACAAAAGATCATGCAAATATACTCAACGCAAGTAAATTCACACGAGGGTTTAGTAAAGAACAAAACGCTTTGAAAAGGTAAATTGCATAAACTTGTAAAGATTACAGAAAGTTTAAAAGGTGGTACGCAATTCCATACATTTCCTCTACACTCGTTTCTCTCTGTGCTGGTACTTTGAGTTTTCAGGAATGTGTAAGCAAAATGTGACCCCTAATTCGAAACAACAAACTAGTATTTACAGACAAAGTAAATAACTGCTAAAAATTGCCCCTAAGCACTAACTACTAAGTCTTGGGCGCGTATCCTTGCACGTTCACACGTTCCTTGAACTTCGCTTCGCTTCTAACAGCTTTGACAATCGAAATTGAAAGCTTTGACACTTCTGAAATTTGGCTAAGTTCATAGATTATGGAAATTCGTTTCGATTCGAATTGAAACTCTAAGCAATCGAAAGGCACAAATACTTGCCCTATTTTGCCATTCCTTAAATTTTAAATATTTATTTATTTATTTATTTTAAATGCCTTTTATTTTAATTTAAAAATAAAGGCTAACAGATGTATATTATTTTAATGAGATTTTTTTGTTAAATGAAAGTTGATATGCATTATTTCTTAATTAAGTAAAGAATTTCCTTGACAAAAAAAAAAAAAAAGTATTTCAGTCAAAATGGAAAATTAAGTTGCATGTGGACAAGTTGCCTTTCTTGTAATTATATGAATATAATGAAGTCAATTATGTGTTCACAACATATGATGTATGACTACTATATATAGTCTACATTTTTCTGATACTATTAATTAAGTGATCCATATACCCAAAATCCAACTTCTTTCCTATCAATGTTTTTACACATTTTATTTGTGTGGACAAAAAAACAATCTTGTTCACATGGAGGCATGTGATACTTAATGCAACCAAGAAAAGAATAGCATCACGTATACTTGAAATCATTAATATAATTTTTGACTTTTTGTGGTCTTGTAAACAGATGGAGGGTTTTAAAAAATATAACATTTATTTTTAATGTGATGCATGCATATGAAAAAAGAAAAATATATAAGGCCTAGAGAACAAAATTTCCCCCCTTTCATAAGTAAAAAAAAGTTAGCATCAATCTCAAATTAATTGACACATTTTAGCTAGAAAGACATAAGGGTGTCATGAGCAATGACAGACTTTCAACTCTTTTCAAAAGATTTACAGTCTCTAGTGCTAAAAGTGTCGAATATAAATAATATAAAAATGAGTTGATTATTAGAGCACGTTGTCTCATGTTTGATCATTTTACTTGAAGCAGCTTTAAAAGCTATCCGTCTCACGGTAAAATCTCCAACTGCTAATTCCACATAAGGGAAAACTCCGGTCAAATCCACACAAACATAGTAATAAAATCATAATTATATTATGATTTAAACATTAAGATACATTTATCGTTATTCAAAATCTCACATTGGATATGTGATCACAATATTGTGCAGAGTCAGAGAGATCAGACTCAACTAGAAAAATAGACTATTTTAAATATCTAACTTAAAATTGACTTCCAAATTGTTGCCTTGTTACATAATTCATCAACATATTTGCAGTAAAAAGAAAACAATCTAAAGATGAATGTCTATGTACATAAATTGTCAACATATATATAGGTACTCTAGTATTTATTTTTTTGGCAAAGGATCAAGTACTAAAAAAACATGGCTTGTTCTTAACTTGTCTAAGCATGGATTAGGTTTTTTTCTCCTGTGTTTTCTATGGTCCCCTAGAATAATCTAAATACACTGAATTTTGAACATGTTCCTTTAGCAACTTGTATTTTCATGAAAGGTATGTTTATAAGCAAATATTGTCTCCAAAACAAGCTAGCATGGGTTGCAAATTCCAATAATAGTGCTACTTATATACTAATATAAAAAATTATGAAATAATTTATTTCTTCCTATTTTGGCCATTTCAAATATTTTTTGTGATATTTAAGGTTGTTGAAGCATAATTTGTTTTTCTAGCATTGGTGATGTTAATTATATAATTAAGTAATTCTTAATCATTATACCTAACATAATCTTATGGAAGCAATGCAGAGCTTCCTTCATCATTATAAAATGACAAATAAAATAGAATTTATAATCACAATTTTTTTATGCAATATGCCCATTAGTTATTATTATTAAGCATGAAATTTGTTCAAAGTCAATATGCTATTAAATACTTTGCTTTCCTAATAATTTTATGATAAAGATAATTTCTTCACCTTGAAGATTATTAAATAGTAAAACAATTTTTTGAGTGTCTCAAATTTAGTGAAAAAATGTAAATATTTATTTTATTTATGTTGAAGAGACCAACCCAACAAAACAGCATTTAAGCATGGCATGGTTCTATATAGTGTTGTTTGTTGCATAATGGTTATTATATTTCATAAGTGACCATAACATAACATGTGAAGTCAATTAAACTTGTAAAATGTTCCATGATGCAAAGTAATGCTCCATGAACATGTTCTGTTTTCTGGTTCAGGGTAGGTAGACTGCACTTCCATCCCATGAACAAATTACTACAATCATTTGTAAGTAAGACATGTTTCCTCATATTCACTATGTAGGGAGCAAGAAAATCTAATGATTACAAGTTGAATTAAATAAATAGCTCTATGGTTTAGTAGAAATTAAGTGAAACAATAGTTTGCATAAAGTTTTAAAAAACGTAGGGATTTTAATTTCCGGTTTGTTAATTTAAGATTTTGATTCCTCTATTTTGTAAGTTCCAGAGTTTTTGTTTCTGTCTGACTTATATATTATTCAACACTTACTTTTTCATCTAATGCGAAACTTGTGGCACGCATTTTATGGACAACAAAGTGCAACAGTACAGAAGCAATGCATAATATTTTATTGGTGGTTCAATAGATTAATCTGTTTATGGAACCCTGAGCAACTTCCAAGTTCTAGTATTTCTTGATCCATGTGATAATTGAGAAGCAATGCAATAAGCAGCTTTTATAAGAAAAATAATAATTGGAATTTGTCTTTAGTGCTAAAAGAAATAATACTATATGCCTTGGATTACAAGGTATGAAATTTATTTAAATATATTATTCGTTTATTTTAAAAAATAGTGATCCAAATACATGAATTAATTGAGAGTTAGGTTATAATTTTGTTTTTGACACAAGGTTATAATTAATTAAATAATGTAAATATCTAAGTTAGATTAAAAGTTATTTATATTGATAGTTAGACTTTTATTTGAATTGTTGGACATCTTAGCCATTGGGCCTTGTAGGCCTTTTTAGATTATTATTCAAGTAATAGCACTATGAGTAATATTTTGTGCCTTAAATATTTGAAAAATTAGCTCATCAATATATGCTCTAAGGCCCCTCAAATTTTCAAATCATGTTGATAGGTCTAAAGAGAATTTTTTTTAGTTTGATAGTTTAAATATGGAGAATAATTCTAACGTGTTTAACTTTTTACATATAAAAAATTGCAATTGAACATTGTTTTCTAGTCCTGGCTTGTATGGTTCATTCCAAAATATACAATTCGAAATTTGATGATTTTGAAACTAGAAGAGAAATTTCCTTCATATTAAATGGGCCCTTTCAAGTGATCAAGCCTACTTTAATAAAATGTATTCAAACAAATGTCCTTCGACCCTAAATAGAAGAGATAAAAAGTTTTAGAATTTTTTTTTGGTCCCTTATAAGTACTCATATACCTTGCAAATTTCTCAAAATACCCCGGTTGCTACCTAAGTTGTGAACTCATGAGTTCACACTTTAAATAGCGAACAATTTTTTTTTTATCTCAACCCCAAAATTTGCATTTTAAGTAGCGGAAATATTTTCACGGGGTGACAAAAGGGTGAGGGGGATAAGAAAATATTTGCACTTTAAAAGACAAGGGGTGCGATTTTTTTTATTTAAAAAAGCTTAATATAAGTTGATGCATTTGGTCCAACAATTTGAGTTAAATACATCAACTATTGTTAATCCGGCGGTTTCTTATATTTCGAACTAGAGAAAATAACCATTTATTCCATAAAATTCAACAGACTAAAATGTAAACATAATTTGATAATGTAAATCCAATTAATTCTATAGTTCACATATAAAATAATAGTGTTATATCAGATAAGGATTGTCTATTGTAGCATTTCAACGCAGTTCCATGCAGTAGTTTATCTCGGCCGCATACTTTTGATTAAACAGTTCAGATTTATTCAATACAGATTTGACAGTTAAGCTTAGTATTTAATCTTGATCATTTAATATTTATCGGACAACTAACAACAATTACTGCTTAATCAATAAGTTCCACAATGTGCAAGACTTAACGGTGAAAACAAATTCGGAGATAATACAACATTTACATTAGTTGTGTACCACAAAACTAGCCATTCCATGTTCCCATTTTTCTTAACAAAGTTTCTTCACCTCATGTAGTTTAATTTCCACTACTCTTACATGCATGCATGAGTCAAAAATTAAGGGAAAAGGGATGTATTTTAATTGCTTATTAGCATGATATAATTGATTGTATACTTTGCAGCCATTGATCAGAAAGATAATGCCCATTAAAACTTTCTTCAACTTTGATCAAGGAGGAGGATTAATTAGATTGATGTTCAATAGATTTCATCATATATTTGTGGGATTTGGTTCTTGTTTTTGCTGACAAAAATAAGATAATAAAAAATATAGATATTCCATTCTATTTTTCTGTCTAAATGCAATTAATTAGACATGTAAAATTTACATGGATAATTGGACTATTAGTGAGAGTAGATGAATTCAGACTCAAGGTTGTGATAAACAAATTTGTTGATACCATTATGTCTTTGATGATTCGATGAATTTAACATTGCATAGTCAAAGACAACACAAATTTTCATATACCTTTTATAATAGATTTTAGATATTGCTTTGTTCACTAATTAAAACACTTGTTTGAACTCACTTAATTATATATGATATAATAATCATTTATGCAAGGAAATTAAAACACTTGTTTGAACTCACTTAATTATATATGATATAATAATCATTTATGCAAGGAAATGAGGAATCATGCAATGACTATAACTTTTTTTTTTATGAAAATCAATTGAAAATATGCAATAGAAAATGTGCTCAACTTTTTACTACAATTTCTTAGAATTTAATTAGGTTGAATTAAACTAAATCTTTTATAAAACCGACTATTGATCACCACTTATGAAGACATTTTTATACATCTCATATAAAGTGAGACTCTTAACACGCCAATTGCACTCAAGATTGGACATCTATGGAAGGTGATCCGTGTGGCACATTAACAGGTTGTGCAATTGATTTTGGATAAATTCTTTTATCTTAAATTTTGCGTCAAATATAACTCAACTCTTGCAAAACCGAGGACTACCCGGTAGTAAATAAACACATGTTTAGTTCTTATCTTAAGTGAGTCTCTTGACACAATATTTGCTAGATCCTTTGCACCAAAAGTTACTTCAAGATGGGAATGATTCTCATTCATGGTAAGTAGACTAAGATTTTCGGTTTATCAAATATTTTCATTGCTTACAATATTTAAGTAGGTACAATCTGAAGAAATCAATGAAATCTTTTGTTGGGATTATCAGCAACAAAAATATACTAATTTGTGTAGGCATGAAGCAAATTGTTTCTTGTATAGAAATTTTGTCAAGGCGATTTAAAACATAAAATATAATCAATTTCTTAATTATTGTCACATTTAATAATAATAATAATAATAATAATAATAATAATAATAATAATAATAATAATAATAATAATAATAATTGCAACATTTTGTGGTGACATGGAAGTAGCTAGGCATAGACAGAAAACCAATGATTTATGAAAGCATATGTTATTCATGAATCATGATACATCAAAGTCTAATAGAAATATAAACTATGAAAACTCAAACATTCTGTTTAATTATAAACCAAGCTTTCCATTTAATTAATTAAAAGTTTGCTTGATTCTATAGAAATTATAGTAGTAGTATTGATTTAGAGATTTCAATATTTCTTGGAGAGTTCAAACAAGGGGACACAAAATCTATACCAATTTCTATTGACCAATAGTAATTATAATCAAACCTAAATTACATAACAGAATCAGACAAAAATCGGATGCCCCTCTTAAAATATAAGGACTTGACAAAAAAAAATGTATATACACTTTACACTTCTATAAGTTGAATATAATCCTCTACAATTATTGTGGAAACTTCTATAAATTTTTGCTCTTTTAATTTAATTAAGCATAATCTTGGTCACGCGGCATTTTATGACACAGAATGATTACAAAGTACTCCCTCCATTCCTTTTTATAAGGAACAATTTGGAAAAAACACACATACTAAGGAATCTTATTTTTTTTATTAAAAATTCTAAAATTTTATAATCTATTCCAAAAATAACCTTGGTGTAATTAATGCATAGGGAATATGTTACTGTAATTAATGCATAACATTGAAATAGATAAAGGATAAAAATGAAATTGCATAATTAATAAAGCATAAATTTAATGATTGTTTCTTAACAAAAGGAATAAATTTGTTTTCCAAATTGTTCTTTATAAAAAGGAACGGAGAGAGTATATAACATTAATTAATTTACTAAACAAACAATTTTTATATTAACAACTACTAATCATCACACAGCACTTCTCTAATATATAAAATGAAGTTTTTCAAAGAAAATTCGTTAGCTTTAGCAATATTGTCTCGTTGTGCAATTTTAAATACATGTATCCGAACTTATTAATTTTAAATATTGATTCTTTGGAAGATATATACAATTATTACACGTAGAAAACGTTATCTTCCAATTTGAGAATTGAATTATCCAAATAAAGAGTACCACTAAAAATATAGTAATTTCTATAACCAACACATGATGCCATGATGGCATGGTCCCAGATACGACATTATTTTTAATTTGTCTACTTAGCAGAAAGTGATTCATGTGGTAGATATATGATGATAATATGAAACATTTTTCATATTGCAGTTGCATCCATTTGACCGAGTCAATTGGTCATAGAAAAAAAAACGCAATAAAAGAAAAATTCATGTAGATTCTACAAATTTGAAAATGGATTTTAAATAAGTAAGTTGTAAAGAAAGTAAAAAAAATTAATTAGTAAAAAAAGTAATTAATCCATAATTTATCGTCAAAAGAATATTCATGGGTAGAATGAGAAATATAGCCGTACGCAGAGTAGTATACCCGCAAGTAATTTTTATTTTTATTTTTAATGATAAATTGTTAGTTGTTAGTATATTATAATATTGTTAGTTTTTCTCCCTGACAGGACCTGAACCCTGGACCGCCTAACTTCTTTACCCTTAGCTCAACTAGCATAACCAATTTAGCTACACATCCCACCCTATACCCGCAAGTAATCTGAAGTTCAATTAAAGTATTTGATTGAGAGAGTTAAGGATTTAGGAATAAGAAATTATATATTTGCACGGAGAGTCTTAGTTAATTAAGGGAAAAAATTGAAGAGAATCATAACGTACTAGTCCAAATTTCATTTTTTGTCGAGTCTTCGTCTCTTGTTCTTCTAATTAACCATCTGGATGAGTCTTAATAATTTGGTCTGATTCAAAATAGAAAACGCCGTTATTGTATGATATTTGCTAAGATCGACTCATAAATCGATCAGAATCTCTCTAAGTTCCCTTTTACAACGATCATTCTAATTCTAGATAAATGCTTGTTGCCCAAAGAACCTTCCAATGACTAAGACATACAAGGACTATATCAATCCATGCTAGCTATACCTACCCGTGGCAAAATGCATGAATCAAGCTTACGTAGATCCAATTCTTAATAGCTTAACCGTATACATTTTCCTCATTTCGGTTGGCTGCTTATTAATATAATATAAACTATTTGGACAGAATTATGGATTATCTATTTATCTTATACAATGAAGACAAAATAAAGATTATTGTTAAGAAAGCATTAGCGGATACAATATTACTTTCATCACCTCAACAAAGTTTCTCGAACGCTAGTAGAAAATCAAATACCGCATACAAACTATGTCTCATTTGCAAGCTATATTTTATAATTTCTTGTTAATTATTGTAACATCCCCAATTTTCTAAAATTGCCTAATTAATTTAATTAGAGATTTTTAGTCTAAATTAAAATTAATTAAAGGTAATTATATAATTAGTTCATGGGAAATTAGGAGTATTATGTGTAGGATTTAGTAATTCCAATTAAATCAAAAACTACATAATTAAATGCCTTAATCCTACTCATGAGATTAATTAGGATAAAAATTCAAAAATTCCCTCTTGTGACTCACCAACCATGAGTCATGGTTGCACTAAGACTTTTCCACATATGCATGCAACCATTCCACTCTCATTGAACACACAACTCAGTTTAGAAACTGAAGCAAATTGCTCTCATCCTCTCCCTCTCTCACGTGTACATCATCATCAAAGTCAAGCCAACCTCCAAATTTCCAAGTTAACCATTAACACCAAATTTTGTCCCTATCCATCACAAGTCTCTTGGCTCTTACATGCAGAGATTCCAACTGCAAACTCCACAGTGAGAATCTCTGAGAATCATCTTTCCAAAAGCACCACACGGAACTACACAACAACAATCTTAGTCTCACCACTTCCTCACCCAATGCTCTTGCATGCAATTGAGAAAGACAACCAAACCCAACACTGTTCAACCATCAGAAAATATTCCTATAAATACCACCTCAATCCAGAGAGTCATTCATCAACACCTTCCAAGTTCTTAGAGCATACACTAGAGGGTTTCGAGTGTCTAGAGCTCAATTTCTGTTCTGTCAGTTCGTGGGGGCTTGCTGGGAAGATTGGTAGCTGTTAGTAGAGCCAGGAACAAGAGTTAAAGCTTATACCAGGTGGGTGCTTAGGCTAGTTTAGTTAGAATTCCCTTAATTTATGAATTTGCATGTTAACTTAAGAAATAAGGAATTAATTGTGTGAGGAGAATTAGCTCCCAAATTCTCTTCTATTCTGTTATGTATTGACTATATTATATAACTGCACTTTCTCAGAGTTTGGTTGTAGGTGAATCTTTGAAAATATTGAAAATTCGTAAAACAGGGGTCTTTCTGACTTAACTCGCCGTAGCGAGTTGCTAGCGAGCACTCATGGCGAGCTCAAGGTTCTGGGCTGAAGAACTTCGCCATGGCGAGCTCTAGCTCGCCTAGCGAGTTGTTTAGGCCAGTACCTGTAAGTTCGCCATGGCGAGCTTGCTAACTCGCCGTAGCGAGCTAGCCCAGAATTACTTCATTTTTTTTTGTTTTAAAAATGATTTAATCACTCGTTTTATATCATAACCTGAGAAAGATAACTTGCAGTTGTATAATGTATTTAATATTGTACGGGAAGTCAGACACAATTCTGAAAATTAGGGATAACTTAGAATTAAGGTTGTATGATCCCCCGGGTTTGGGAATTATTGGTAGCATGTTAATAATTTAGTGATCAGTCGAATTAATAATATGATTATGTTATCAGTATGGACTTCGTTTTAGATGTTCCATTAGAAAAATTTATGTGAGCTTTATGCCGGAGCGCTTTCTGCTCGCGGATAAGGCGAACCCCTGAGACGTGCTCACCTTAGAGGGTTTGCGGTTTAAAATGAACCAGATAAACTTGTGTTACACCTTTACATTATTGCTTAAGATAATTATGCTATGGATTTAGTTTATGATATGACTGATTAGGAGCCCCGGCTTTATAGCCTAGGAGGGTAGTAGAATTCACTGGGACGAAGTGACTGTCTCACCCCACGACCTTACTTGAACAGGAAAACAGGTTGATTAGGTAAGCCTTGGTGTTGGAGTCGCTGCTGCTGTTTGGAGGATCGCATTTAGTCTTTCTATGCTTTCTTCATTATTTATTCGTGTTGTCTTTCGTTTCCGCTATGTTATTTGAACTCGTTTGTATTTCTGCACCTGTGCGTGCTTATTTGAATAATGTAATTGTAATGAACTCAGTACTATTTATAATATTCTGCATTATATTCTAGATAATAATGTGGGGTATTACAATTATTAATTTTATTATTATTATTATTAATCATGCAGCTCTTAATCCTGTTGTTGACCATGCAATGTGAGTGATCAGGTTTTGCCTTCTAGAGACTATTAGCTAAGTCTTCTTCTACTTCAAGCAAAGTGTTAAAAGTTCTACGTTGGATGTAATTAAAATGAACATGGATTTGAAATTATAGTTAATTCTAATTTTATAATCGATGTTGTAGTATTATTCAGGGTTGGCCTGACATATTTTGAGGGCTTGGGACAAATTATATAAAGAGGTTCGTCAAAGATTAAAAAAATTAGTAAAATTTAAACGCTTTTTATTTAAAAATTGATAGTATTTTTTTTTTTTTGACTAATAAAAAATTGATAGTATTTTTAATAATAGTTATAAGTTAATTTTAGAAATGTAGCTTTTTTAAAAAATAAAATATAGTAGTGTGGTTATTTTTTAGTTATAGAGTGGTTCAAGTCGTTTTTTTTTTAAAGGAAACAATTTTTAAAATTGTTTGTGTAATGATTGTCAAGAAGAAAAAAAAAAGAGTGTGTAATGTTATTTAAGAGTTATATGTGATTAAAATTCCTTTATAAATTTCTTATAAAAAAATTATTTTATAAATTTGATTCAAGGATCATTAGTTGAGGTTTTTTTCATATGAGTTTATGCTTTGTTGTAATATAGGTTCAACATCATTTTTCTAAATTTTCTAATCTCTTAAAATAAAAGGAGAAACAATTGAGTGATAATAGACATGTACGCCCGGACCTACCCCGGATTAGTGGGGAAAAGTCATTTTGACTAGAAATGGCAAATTAGGTTAAACTCGTCAGGTCGGCTAGTTTAACCAATCATTTTTTGCGGGATGGGTTGGTATTTTCAATTTGTAAAAAGAGTGGGTCCCGCCCTGTCTAACCCATAAAAAAGCGAGCGGTGAGAAGGTGGGGCAGGTTGGCCCGTCGAGTCTAACCAATTTTTATTTTTGAAAAAAAATATTGTTTCATTATACATGAATTTTCTATTTTTGGCTTATTTAGAAAATAAAACACAATTAACCGAATCTACAGTTTATGGTTTAATTAAAATAATGCAAATATATAAAAATAAAGTAGTACACATCATTTGCAATATTATTCGTGATGAAATTCTTCCCGAGAATAAGAATTATTCTTGAATATAAAATGAATACTTTATTTGATTTTATAAATCATGGATGTTTGAAGTTTTGAATGATGAATTTATTTTTTTGGTCGTCTTGTTAGTTTGTATTTTGATTTCCTTGAATGGTTTTTTATTTTATTTTTTTACAAATGTTTATGATATTGTTGTGAATTTATTGTTTTTTTTAAAAAAAATTATTGACGGGGCACTCTTGCCAACCCGCCATCCTCCATGAAAAAGGGTAGGGTGAGACTTTCAACCCACCACCACTAGTTAGCCCGCCCTGCTCCGCTCCATTTTAGACAGGTTAATGGCGGGGCAGCGCGGGACTAGTTTGGCCCATTTTGCCATCCCTAATTTTGACTTGGGGCAGTGGCGGGGAAATCTCAAATTTTAAATATGGGTGCGGGGATGGAGACGGTTACACTCGCCCCGTATTACTAAAATTATCTTATTAATCTCATATTTAACTACATATTTACTAGTTTATCCTTCTAATAGTACCCAACATAACTAAAAAGAAATTGAACATGTGCAACATTGTGTTGCATAACTCTTGTAATTTAATTTTTTGTTGTTGAACTACATTTTCTCACTTATATATTTTTTAAAAAGTACTTTTAACAATTATTTTTTTAAAATGTTTTTTCTTAAATGATAGTTTCAATGGGTGGGCGCAGCGCGTAGTGACCCGTTCCCCATTGGGGTCGAGGGAGGGGGTGGCAAAATATTTAATATATTCTATAAAAGATGTACTTGATAAAGTTACACTATTTTGAGACTTCAAAATGTTGAGGTCCTAAGTTATGGATTTGTTGGCCCTGCCTTAGGGCTCGACTTGAGTGTGTTAGGTTCAACTTAAAATTTTACGATGCGAGCATCTTTAAAATTTATTGGACCACGTGCTATGAAGTTTCTGCTATTGAGTAATCCAACAATATATCTACGCACCAAATTCAAACAAAATTTGTAATGAGGGTGTGTATTCAAGACTTGCATTAATTGTGAAATCGTTTGAATTTATAAGTAGAAACAATCATCATTTCACAAATTGTTATTTTAGAATTGAGTATTTTGGGACCCCAATTCTAAGACTAGCTATAGGGCGTAGAATTCCCTTTTAGTGCCCAATGTCAGAAAAAGTGTACTATAGGCACAAGTAGAACACCTCAATTTTAGACACACTCACATTAAATTAAAAAGTTTAAATAAAAAATAAGTGAGCAAAAGCTTGTGTGGTCAGAACCATTTAGGCACCATATCTAGCATAGTTACGGAGAAATATTTATATGGACTTATTTATTAGAGATACTCATAAATTAAAAAGAAAAGAAATTAAATAATATTAATTGATGTGATAACTTTATTTTTTATTTAATTTTTTATTTTTATATGTGTGCCCAAAAACTTTTTTTTTATGAAATGTGTGTACCCAAAATGTATGCCTAAAGATTTGTGTTTGTGCAAGACTTTCTCACATAATTGAGAGAAAAATAATGAAAAGAAGAAATAATTAAATAATTTGTAATTTTTAAATAATTCAGTGGTATGTGTTTTGATGTGTATCTAAATATATTACATCATTTACTGATTGAATTAGACAACAAGATAATTACTAGTGCAGTATTGATATCGATAGAAAAATAAAATTGAATAGAAGTATAAATATCTTTTTTTTTTTTTAGGCAATAAATATCTATTTTTTTACTAGTTAAAAACTAAATAAGGTATAAAAGTTTTGGAACTTGTGTAATCTCCCTTTTAAAAGTTTAAAGAGTATAATTTTTAACGTAAAATTTACTTTTTTTTGTTTCCTTAATCAGTGCCCCGGGAGCACCGGTTATCATACCCTTAAAGAATAACATACAAACAATGGGGTGAAAAATGGTAAAAAAAAAATGAATCCTTTAATTAAATAATTGATTAAGAGTTCAATATTGAACTCTTACATATAAACAGAGATTCGATTGAAAGAGAAAAATTCAAATTGTGCATTGAAATTCGACTACAACATGTATGACGAACGAAAAAATATTTCTTAAAAAAGGTTAATTTCTTAAATAGATTTTAGTTATCTCGGAGAGATTTATTTTTATAATTTTGAGCAAAAAAATTCCTTTAATTTGACCAAAAAAAAAATACTAGTTGCAATGAGAACGCATTGAAGAAAATAGGCAAATGCCGGCATGAAAAAAATTATTATTACCATTTGTTATCGTACTTCACATGGGTGCTTGAGAAACAGAGAGTGCATTTAATTCAAAAGTTTTCATCTATAATAGTATATAAAAAGAAAAATAAAAATGAGTTTCATATTACCCAGAATCTGGAAAATGAAATTAAGAAGAGTCCAAGAGAGTCAAAGTCACACTCGTGCAGATTCCTGCATAAAATGTACAGCCCATGTATTTGAAAAGTGTCAAAAAATTTAAAACAATGGGGTCCATGAATGGTACCATACATATACTGTGACCTGAAAACCAAAATTACTTGGAAGAAAAAGTTTGGAAAAATCTATTTCACTTCTCATAATCCAATTCTAAAAAATACTTCGCACGACTTTATTAGCATCTAGTAACTTTAAGGTACAACATTGAAATTTTTTTTTTTTAAATAAAGAAAATGTCAAATAGTGCACCGATATAGTACTAGTTAATCATATATATAAAGAAATTATGTTTAAAATTCGTGTATTCAATACATTTAAAATATAAAATGTTGTTTTTATCAACATTAACTTTATATTTATTTTTATATTTAGTATGTTTAACAAGTGCAGCATATGCACTGTTTATCATGGGCTTTTAAATAATTGTAAAATACTAATTATCAATATATTGCTGCCAAATTTGTTTGATGATAAAGAGATCGTATATAGAAGTTTACATTTGAATTTGCAATGTTTCACATATTTATTTTATAGGTGGAATTTTAAATAAATTATTTAAAATAATAATAAAATAATTATCAATGTCATTATTTTATTTAATAAAAAGTATTCTCTTTATTAGTTTTTGTATAAACCATAGATCGGTTCCTCAAGCTTTATGAGACCCAAATGAATGAAAAACTCTCTATACGATTTTTAACGAGTTGCATGTTCAAGTTAGGGATCGTATCCAAGACCTTGATTAAGGTAGAAGAGACTCGTGTCTTCCCATCTAAGCGCTCTTGAATAAACGACATTTCTTCCTTCTAATTCTTTAAAAATCAAAATAAATTGATAATATTCTTTCAATTTAATCAATATATAGTCTTGAATTAAAATCACGATCTTTAAAATGCAAGAGCGCTAAAAATCTATTAGGATAATTTATTTTTTCTCACCGATTTTTGTCTATATTCGAACGATTAGCCGCTGCGGTTTCATCTATCTACCAATCCTATACCAAAAAATAATAATTCAAACTCAAACCTCTCTTATGTTATGATAGTTACAATTGGAAAGATGTGCTTTTGGAAAAGGAATTGTCTACTTCATCAAACAGAAAACTAAATGAAGTAAAAAAATTACATTAAAGCTACATAGGCACGAGATTCATTTTGTTTGGACTTTGAAGTGTATAATGAAAGTGTTGTTTGTTGATGAAAAATTAGACAAGTCTTGCAGTGATATTTCCCATCAAGGACGTGGCAAACCTTTCAATTTTGCCTAGGCATGACCATATGATGATTAATGATCAAAACTTATATGAATGAATAAATGAAATACGTACTAACAAAAATTGTTTTTGTTGTACATGCACATGCATGTTGCACATGACCTTATAGTTTAATTAAAGTTCCTACTAATACATTAAGATCTCTTGATATGTCACTATAAGCTAGGGTCACTCATATCCTTTACTTAATAGAAGAAGAAATAGAAAGTCCCACCAATGAGGCACATTTTGTATGGACCCCGAGTCCTATGTACGGTCACATCCATAAGATCATGGCACCTTTTATTGAGAGCCTTGTATTTTATGTGGGAAATACATTCTTGCATTAACTGCATGATGCATAGGTTGATACTTCATATCCAAGAATCCCATTTTAAATCAATGATTGAAGCATCAACATCGTACATAATTGTTTATAGAACTGTAAGAGATATTTATTTGATCACCGACTATTATGTTGTCAGATCACATTTCAGATGTTCGTTCATAATATATTTTACAAATTGATTCTGTGAGATTAAACTCAAGAAAATTCTCACATGATTTAAATCGATTTTTATCAATAGTAGTTGAATTTAGCATAACGAACTAAACTTTTACAACGTAACAAATTAAATTTTGAATAGTACATACTACATACAACGAAGATAACCTAAAAGGAAAAGAAAAAAAAAAGCACACACACACAAAACTAGGAACTAAAATTTTAGGGTTTTTTTTATTGTGCTCTTCCCAATTTTAACTACCTTAATCAGAGTGTAAAACACTAACTTGAAGTAATGTAAAAAGTTGGTAATGTGTGAGGCCATGCATGTGAATAAGGGTGTGGTGTCCCTAATGCTTACAAAGAGAGAAGGTTGCAAGTTCAGAGGCAGGCAGGCAGAAGCAACAAAATCAACAAACCTTTATGGCTTGCTTGCGTGCTTCCAAGAGTAGTAATACTTACTGACTACTCTAGATCGGTTTTGTTATTGGACAATAGTTTACATTTTCTGCATATTTTTTTTATACCAATCAGCTTGGTAGGTGCTTATGGGAAATGCATAAATATAAAAAATAAATTTTTTTTTGTCACAAACTCACAATGTTTTCAAAAAATGAAAATACTACTAACAATTAACAAATGTCGTAAAAGTTTGGTTGGTGACAATAGAACTTGGACAAGATAAGTACTAGTATTCATAATTAATTACTTTTGGCCACAACATTGCAGTTGTGTAATTTTATGTGTATGTGTATAAGGAAAGAGAAATAAAAAATAAAGAATGGAGTGGTGATAATGTGAGAGAAAAAGTGACGAGAGATGTAACAGTTTGGGTTTTTTTTTTTTTTTACATATTTAGATAATTTATCGGCGTTGAAACTTGACAGTCTATTATATCTTCTTTTTTGGTGGAGTTTTTATCTTTTATGAAAATCAAATCGTGCATACTGGAGTTTAAATTGCCTACTAATTACGTAGAAAAGAGGTCCGGGTTGTTACAAGAAACATAGACGTATAAAAAAAAGAGCAGGAAAAACATGAAGAAGATGACAGTAGAGGATCCAAATCTATTTATTCTATCTTGTGTTTAATATAGTAGAAAGATATCAATCAATAGAAAAAATCAAACATAATAACGTTATTTTATGAAATAGTAATAATTTTTTGTATGAATCTTGATATGAGTATTCTTTTGGATAGGCTATTTTATCCGAAATATGTGACTACTATTAAATTATGCATTCTGTTTTTGGATTTTTTTTTTAATAATTCGTTCTTTAGTTGAAATCTTTAATTGATTTTAATATTTCTGTTATATCAAGAAACTTCACCCCCAAATGTATATATAAGGATCAAGGTATTCGACTCAAGTGGTCCATAAATCTCCTTTAAAATAGATAGTTTAAAAAAATTTAAATTCAATTTTTTTAAAAGAACGATGGATCTGATTTTATTTACCTCGCATTTAAACTTCAAAATACTTGGATGTAAAAAATATATACCGAGTTTTTTTCCTTCTTTATTTGGCATCTCAATTTAACTTAAGTAATACTCGTATTAAAGAAAGTGTGAAAATATTTTCAGCCGTACTTGTTGTGGGAGCGGATCCACTCCGGTTAAATTTCTATCGGAGAGTGTGGTCCAAATCCACCCTTTTCTTTTTGTCAAGTACGTAGACTGATGGCTAGAAATTTCACTCTTAAGGTGGATATGTGGGATGATCGGAATTCGAACATCAACCCCGCATATAATGCATTGTCCACCCTTTAAATCTCTTCAAATCAACATGTGACATAAATACTGAATGGACCAGATTCCACACCAACCAATTTGTATGGAAGAGGATCCCTACCCACTTGATGTAGCTTCAATTGTGATTTCATTAGGTTATAGAAATACAAATTATGTCTCAATCCACACCGTGGTCCCAAATAATATATCATCTTCGTTTTAGGATTATATTTGTATTCCATGGTAATTGAGCTGGTAACCATCAAATTAAATGTACTATTACTGTGATAGATAGTATAAGTACTTAATGAGTCCATCAAATTCTTGGGACCTCTGTGCATTTTTTGGACACTAGAACTAAAAAGTTCATAAGCTAAAACTATCATTTCACTACCATTGTTAATGTGGCTGAAAATGATAGTTCTTAATTAATCTGGATTATGATGACAATGTTGGCCAAACAACCTCCTTTCAGAAAAATTATTAGTAGTAAACAATAATATTAATGTGATCCTTAGATAGTGTGCTGAGTATTGATCAAAAAAGATTTTGTTATGAGTGAAAGAAGGAAGAGTTGTTGATATTTCCCTGTTTTCTACGGGGGAAAAGTTTCTAATTGGTGAGAAATTATTAATTATAGTTTATTTATTCATAGACATATATTCTTAAATCAATTTTAGAGTCATCCATTTAAAGAGTTTTTGACATCTAAGTTTTATCTTATAAAGCTATTTACTTACAAGTTTCATCTTATAAAGTTATTACTTACATTTTTTAATGAGAGTAGTTAAGCATTTACAAGGGTTTATATTAAATTAATTTTATATAAAATTTTCCAAAAAAAATACATTTTTGGCCTCTGATTTTTAGAGAAAGATAATTTTGATATATAGATTGAAGTTCGACCGAAAGGTAAATTTAAATCTAACTAAATATTACTTCTTCCGTCTCAAAATAATTATTGTAGTTGACTATGATAGATTTGCTGATGTATAATTTTGATCATTAATATCTTTAATTGTGTATTATTAAAAATTATGAAAAAAAGGATATTTTGATAGCACTCTTTGAGACAAATCTAACAAAATCTCATATATTAATATTTGTCTTTATACACTAGTAAAAAATATGCGCAAAGTAGCTTTTATGAATTGTGAACATAGATAAATTGTGACAAATCATTTTGGAACGGAAGGAGTATTTCAATTCAGATCTTAACTTAAGTTCTTTCAAACAATTTAATTTTGCAAAAGATTTTGATAAAAAATACTACTAATTAATAATTATAGCTTATTTATTCTTAGACATATATTCTTAAAACAATTTTAGAGCTATACATTTAAAGAGTTTTAAGCATCTAAGTTTCATCGTATAAAGTTATTCACTTGCATTCATTTGATGAGAGTAGTTAAGCATTTACAAGGGTTTGTATTAATTTTATATAAAAATTTCTTATAAAATGTATTTTTTGGCCTAAATCATCTTATATTTAGAAATAGATAATTCTGATAATTTAAAGTTCGACTCAAGAGTAAATAAAATATAATCAAAATATTATCAGTTAGGATTTAAATTTAAGTTCTTTCGAATAATTTATTTTTGAAAGAAAAAAAAAAAGAAAATATATACTATATATTTTTAGCTCAAATTTATCAATTGATAACTTAGGTGGATAAGTGATTTTGTTTTCTCAACATTATACTCCTCTTTTTTCCACTTATAATAGATCCCTTCCTTTAATTTGTCACAAGAGCTGGCATGGATAGGATTTGATTTGAAAGAGAATATGATACTATAAATATTGTTCTGCTTTTTATCTAATCTTGTATGAAATTTGGCTAAGGTTCTGTCTAACCATCACTATTTGGCTACCATCAAGTATAAGTACTATATAACTAAATAAGATTGTTTTTGATGCAGAAGACATCTTAGACATGTGCTGATTGAAGGTGATTATTTATCGTATTCAAAGGATAATTTAAGTATAAATTGAGATGCATTCTTAATCATAATTATACCAAAGGCAAAATATTTCTTAAATTAATTAAGGAAAGTATTATAAGCTTAGTTTATGACCCAAAAAAACTTTAAATTTTTGGATGCATGTGTTTTATTTTAGTTATTCTTTTTGTACATATTTTTAGTTATTTAAAAATTTGTTAATTAAAAAATAGTGTAAATATTTTTATAACCTCACACTTGTTTATGTGAGTTTTAGATAGTTTTTTTGTCATAATTGAATCCTCTCCTATCATTGGAGGATCCTAATTTCGGCAATTAATTTCAATTTACTATAGCAATCAATGATGCGGAACAATAGATGGACAATTCAAATGAGCGCAAGATAAAACAAATATGAAGAATTTATTTAGTTACTAACCCTAAAGGGGTAGTCTAGACCAGCTTACCTCACCGTAAAAATTGTATGTCTAGGTTTGAAATTCAATCAATATATTTTATTTTTTTGACAAAAAGTTCAATTAATGTTGACTACTAACGTTTTTAATTTCCAATTCTCTTAATAACTACAAACTAACTTTGTACCCAAAAAAAAAAACTACAAACTAACTACAAATATTTTTCCATAAAAAATAAATAAACTAGTTTCTAAGATAATCACATAAAATATGAATATTATGAAACATAATTAAAAATACATATAGATATAAAATTTTGAACCCTAAAGTAGATGTTAAGTTACATTTCTTTTGCACAATGGCCAAATGAGTGAAATGACAGAACTTAGCAATAAAAAACCTAACACCCTAAATCAAGATTTTGAGGCAAGATTCTTAAATTCCACTGAGAAAATGGCACTCTATTTTGAAGAAAAAACAAGAGGCTTAGTAATGGACAAAAAAGCTTTATCATTTCACATAGAAGTAAAATTAAAGTGTGGTTTCCACATCATCATAATTATTTCATACAAAGTAGTGTAAAAAAAATTTGTGAACATGAACAGAAACTCTTTTGGTCCCCCACACTTTAGAATCTCCTCTGTATTGGGCATTTCTAGCCTACAAAGGAAAAATTAAATACACTTTTTCACCACCAATGTTTCCCATATGATAAAATTAATTTTTTCACTTTGGTAAAAAGTTAATGTACCCCAGAATTTGATCCTCTGTGAAATCTTTTCCATATCATGACAAAGTTTCCTCTCAATTCACAGTAACTTCACCCCACTAATTTAATTTCCCCCTCCTTTCCCTATTTATTCCTTTTCTTTTTTAATTTCATTTTGCTTTTTATGTAAATTTGACTTAGAGCACAGAAGTTCATGCATATACTAGTAACCAATTTAGATTTAAAATAATATTAAAAATTTATAATCATTACAGTATTTATTTATTTATTTAGTGGGAGTATATATTAATTAAATAATACTAGCACTTTTTTGGTACATCTACTAATACTTACAATCAAAAGGTATATTATTTTTGTCAATTTTATTTAAACGTATAGTTTTTTTATTTTTTTTGTCAAGTAAACATATGATATTTAATATAATAAATATTAATTAGATAAAACATAATCTCATAAGACATTACTTTGCAAGCATCTTAATTCGAACCTCTAATTCTTTATTTTTCTAGGCTTAAAAATATGTGAGTATATAATTACTATATTATTTGATAAAAAATAATATAATTTTTTTGCGGCATACAGTAAAACCAAATTATGCTGCATAAATTTTTATTTTTTGACCATTATTTATGCAGCATGCTATGAATTATTCCTTTCTTTTCCCCACCAATTTATTTTTTTGGTGACTTTTCCCCACCAAAATGAACAAAGTATCAGTGTAAGATTTTGCTGCATTGAATTCTCGTCTCTCCCTTTCATCACTGACGTGGGCATTGGGAACCCACCTCACTAAAATAATAGTTTTCTTTAACCTACATTAATTAATAATACTAACATAAATAATTATACTTTCTAATATAAAAAGAAAAATGTTAAATAGTGTATCCGGTGTATTAGTTAAGAACATAAATAAGGAAATTATGTTTTGAAATTCGTGCATTCAATGCATTGAAAATGTAAAAAATTATTTTTATCAACAATAATTTTATGTTTTATTTCTATTTTTAGTATGATTAATAAGCGCACCGGATGCATTGTTTAGCATGACCCATATAAAAATAATGGAAATAACAATGGAGGTTGGATGTAACTAAAAGGTCTTGCTAATGACTGTCTCCGAAACACTCTTTAAGCGTTGCTATGTGACACAATCTAAATTTAAACTCTCACAAAAAGATGTTCATATATTTAAAAAAAAAAAAAAATTATCAATATATATTTAGGGCAAAGGTTATTATGCATAAGCCTGATATTTATGTACGGTGCATAAGTCAATATCCACCCTCAGATCCAAACAACACGTGTAATAATCATAACTGAAAAACTTTGTATTTTTGTTTGCTCAATTTCGGCCACATTTTATATGCGATTCGATCACCGATTTCGAAAACTAATACCTAATTCATTCATAAAATTGAACGACGATCAAACCGGTATAAAGAACGTCGAGTTTCATTGATTATTGAGGGAGAACGAACCAGGTCGACGAACCGGGTCGTCGCGACCCGTTTCTGCAGAAAATGGGTGAGGAAGATTATGAACAGTGACGCGCCTCCACGCCCACTCTCACTGGCGGCGCGTGGGGGCGCGTGCGGTGCCTAGGGGACTCCAAATTTTTTTATTTTTTTTACACAATAATAGGAAATAATTTTCTGGGAATTTTGGGACCAGTTAGGTATTTTTCTGAGACCTGGAACTATTTTTAGTTAATTAAATGAGGTAAATATGCTTTTATAAATATCAGATATTAATAAAATTTTCCCAAAATTTTATTTAGGGTATTTTGAATTATTTGGAACGGTTGGGGATACCTCACTCTCTCTGGTTTTATATCGTGTTAAAAATTTAAATTTATGACCATTATTATAGTTAAATGAGCATTAGTGTCAATATGTTATACACTGAAACCATTTGTATAGTTAAATGGTTTCATATTATTATACACTGAAACCATTAGTCTAATTAAAAGGTTTCATAGCGTTATATACTGAAATAATTATTCTAGTTAAATGGTTTCATAGCGTTATACACTGAAACCATTAATCTTTTTATTTGGTTTTAAGATGTTATACACTGAAACCATTTGTCTAGTTAAATGGTTTCATACTATTATACACTTATTCCATTATTCTAGTTAAATGGTTTCATAGCGTTATACACTGAAACCATTAGTCTTGTTATTTGGTTTCAAGATGTTATATACTGAAACCATAAGTCTAACTAAATGGTTTCATAGCGTTATACACTGAAACCATTATTCTAGTTAAATGGTTTCATAGCGTTATACACCGAAACCATTAGTCTTGTTATTTGGTTTCAAGATGTTATACAATGAAACCATTAGTCTAGCTAAATGGTTTCATGGCGTTATACACTGAAACCATTATTTTGGATAAATGGTTTCATATGGGCATTAGTGTCAATATGTTATACACCGAAACCATTGTTATTAAGTAAAACATCACATAACCATTTTACAAAACCATGCTACATAAAGCAAAAAATTATATAAAGCAATTAGGGTTAGTTTAGTTGAGAAAAATTTGGATAGTATGCATGAGATATTGGATTCGATCATTTTTTTATTGTAAATATATATATATATATATATATATATATATATATATATATATATATATATATATATATATATATATATATATATATATGTAATTAATGTATGAAATTTTATTTATGTTGTGATTATGATTGATAAAACTTAAAATTAAATTGTATGTTTGACAAGTATGTTTTATATATACATGAACCATTAGTTATTATGTTGGGCTTCGAGGGGGTGTATGACGAAAATTAATTAAAAATTGATTCTTATAATATATACTTCAAAGGAACAAAAATTATTATTCAATTGGAAAAGGGGGGCGCGTTAGAAATTAGGGTGGGGGTGCGCTAGAAGTTTGGAGGAGGGAAAAATATTGGGGGGCGCGCTAGAAATTTGGGGAGGAAAAAAAATTGGGGGGCTCACAAGAAAATCTAAGGAGAAAATGAGAAAAAAACTGGGGGGTGTGCAAGTAATAGGGTTGTATATGAGGGGCGCGCGAAGTAACTAGGGGGTGCACTAAGCAACTGTAAGAGTGATTATTTTAAGGTGGACTTTGAATGAAGTGTATAACAAAATAAGAGGAATGCAAATAGGAAGTTTATGCACGGTGCATAAGCATGGGCTTATGCACCATAACCAAACCCGTTTACTTGAGTTCAAGTTTGCACATTTAATTTTAAGGGTGAAAATAAATGTAAATTTTCTTATAAGTATTTTTTATTTTGAAAGTCTTCCCTAACCTAGGCCATAACAATTTAACTTTGTAAGAGAAAAGCTTATAAAAATCCTACTAATAGCTATCTTTTATTATAAAATATATTTTTTAGATTTCCTGATCCTTTGATAAGATTTCTCAAAATTTTATGCATTAAAAAAAGTATACAAGAATTCCGCACATTTATGCCTTTTTTTTACACACCGCACATTTATGTCTAGCAACTTAAATACAACAAAAAAAATTCTATTAGCTTGAAAAATATTTCTCAGCATTTTACATGCATTAAAAAAAGTATACAAAAATTCCGCACTATTTATGTCTAGCAACTTAAATATAACAAAAAAAAAATATATTCTAGTGCCTTTGAAATTAAAATGTTCATAAACTCGTTTTTTATTGTTTTTCTTTTTTAATTTCTAATATCAATAATTATAAACTAAATAAAAAAATAATATACTTTCAAAATACTTATAAATTCCTTAAGTAAAATTTATAAAAAGAAACATAAAAACCATAAAGAAATTCTACAATACATTCACAATAAGACGCAATTTTTTCGTGTTTTGTGGGTGAGTGATGTTTTTTATTTTAATTTATTTTACAAAAAGTTATAAAATTTTAAAATAAAAAAGTACTACTACAGAGTATTTTATTTTGTATGTTTGTAAATTTTTTATTTTAATCATTGTTTTAATTTTTAAACTCAAAATTTATAGAAAAATTTGCTGTTTTCATGAAGATTTTTTTTTAATTTTTTTTACGAATTTTAATTTTAAAAATTAAAATCAATAAATTTATACATTCAGAAATTTATTTACAATAAAAAATACAAAGTTAAAACAAAAAATTCACGAAATACAGAAATGAAAATAATATTAAAATTTATAAATTAGAAAATGGTGGGCCTCCCTAGGCAAAGGAAGAACCAGGTGACACACACTGCCACACACACATGACACACCCATCTGTTATTACCCTTATTATTATTATTTTTTTCTTCCAATCTAACCCCTTATAAATACCCTCTCTCACCCTTCTTTCCTTCATCACTCATTCACTTTATCAGTAATTTCACTGCCCACAGTTTCTTTTCTCTCTCTCATTTCCTCTGTTTTCTCAATGGCTTCTTCTTCTATGGAAAGTGCACACCCTCAACAACAAAAACAACAACAACCCCCTTTGTACTTTGATGAAAAATGGAAACTTTCAAAGAAAGAAGGATCAACAAGAACCAAATCATCATCAACAACAACAACTTTCATCAAGAACACTTCATCAACTCAAAGAAAGTGTGCTTTTGCTAGAAAATGTGCAAGACTTGTTAAAGAACAAAGAGCACGTTTCTACATCATGAGACGTTGTGTTACAATGCTTATTTGCTGGCGTGATTACAGTGATTCATGAACAATTATCAAAAGGGTATCTTAGGAACAATCCAAAACCTTCAAAAGCTCTCTCCTTTTTCAAGATCCACCCTTTTTTCATCAGATATATACATGTATATAAAAATATTATTTTTCTTAATTTTCTTAGCTAGAATTTTCAATTTTGATTTTTATTTTCTAATGGGTCATGTTTATGACCTTTAGTTTGTGTTAATTTTTCTGGGCATTTTTTGCCTATTTGGAAATATGAGAAATTTAGTATTAGTACTATTATTAATTTATTTATGTTATACTATAGTCTTTTCGAATTTAATTTATCATGGTTTTATGTTTATAATTAGTTCAATTTTGTGTATGTTGTTGGTAACTTTGGGATTGAGGAAGTGATTTTGAGATCTCAAAAATTTCTGAGAGATTCCATTCAAAGTTATGCAGCTGAGATGAGGTAAGCTAGGTTCTGTTCTGTACTGTGTGTGTAGATCTAAATGGACTTAGGATGACGCAAACATTATGGTTTATTTTAATATTTTTTTTCTGCAATTATTATTTTAATGACATCAATTAAATGATGGGAAGTTGTGAACTAATTTTGTTTTTTTAGTAGTACTTTATTTTTAGTGATGGGGGTGATAAAATAATAGTGCTAAGTTTTTAGTTGCATTAATAAAGTTTAGAATGCACAAAGGGGCAAATTTTTTTGTATAGGAAGGATGATTCAATAGATGTGACTCTTGTTGGTTAAGTGGGTTTTAGTTAGTGTTTATTTTATATGATGGTGGTTAAGTAGCTTTTAGTTAATGTGTAGTATTTGATATAATGGTAAAGTTTAACTAAATTGCGATTTTGTTGAAGTTTTAAAGTGTAGTTTTTACAATAATCGAAATGATTTGTGGTGATTTTACAAATTTGTTATGAATTCGAAAAAGCAATTACGTGGATTTGAATCTGTTGAAGTTTTAAAGTGTAGTTTTTACAATAATCGAAATGATTTGTGGTGATTTTGCAAATTTGTTGTGAATCCGAAGAAGCAATTATGTGGATTTGAATTTGTGGAAGAAAGTTGAGTTTGATCTTTACATAACACCAATTTTAATAAGTTTAGGTATTCTATTGAGTATTGGCAAAAAAACTCATAAAAGAAAATCGTCTTAAGAATATAAGTCAAACACTTATCAAAATTATAAGTGTATCATTTTCTATTTAAAACCTACCAATTGATTTTCTAAACAATGTTCTACTTGTCAACAATTTCATTAGTTTAACAATAAGTGATTATTTGCTTAAAAAAAGTGGTGTTTTTTGTTTTTAAAGGAATAACAAGTCTAATAGTATCAATATTATCGGATCTAATTATTTTCATCTTTGTATATCTACTATTTTTTCCAAGTGTTATAGTTTGTTTACCCTAACCACTCTAAATCGAGAGGCCGGATCCGAGTAAATAAAAATGAAATTATTTTTTGCCATCTTATTTACTTCTTGCGCATTTTATACGTTTTAATTTTACCTTTTCGCTATTTAAATAGCAGATGTTATTAAAATAATAATTTTTTATAAATATTGTTTGCTACTTAAACGAATGTTATAAAAATAAAATTTAGAAAAATGCTAAACAGTGTCACTCGTCACTTGTTAAACATATAAATATGAAAATTCTATTTCGGAATTTATACATTCAATGCATTATTTTATTAATATTAATTTTATTTTTTATTTCTATTTTTAGTATATTTAATAAGTGTTCCGGAAGCATTATTTAGCATGATTCTAAAATTTAATAGCGTGTTTTTCAAAGTATATTCACCACTTAAAAGATAGAAAAATGTATTTTGATAAATTCGTAAGATGAATATGACGCGTGAAAAAACTGATGTACAAGTGATATGGCCACGCCTATGAAGGAGCTAACCTTATTCTAGAAGTAAGAGGGTGGGGACTAGGGAGGAAGGTAGGCGTTACTCACGTCACACAGTAGTACTGCTGAGACGCCGGTGGCTGAACTCTGCTTTCAGCACGACTCTTTATACAATACTAATACTAATTTAATTATTTATATACTATTTGGGAGTGAATTACCTAAATGACCTGTACATGTACTTGCAAGATTTGGTTGAGTTTAGTTCTTTGACCATGCATGGACCACTTTGACCCTACCATCTTCTACAAGGGCTATTTCGATATTTCATCTTTTTTAGATATGTTTAATTTGTATTATATGGTAAAAAAATAGAGATCACATTTGGTGAATTATAAAATTACAGGTAATTGTAGATTTTTGTTGTCTATTTTAAATTAGTCGGTTTATATTATATCTTAATAAAATCGGTATAAATCAATTTTAACCAATAATTTAAGAATGACCAATTCTAATTAAAAACAACATAAAATTGTGTGAAATATTATTGCGATATAAGTGGTATTGAATCCACTAAATACGTGTATTTTATTGAATATTTTTTTAAGAAGCCAAAAATTATATTAAAAGAAATAAGCTCAATAAGTGTCTACATAAAAGAGTTCAAACACGAAAGAAAAAGTAAAAAGTATTATGTGGTGAACCCTATACAGACTTTTGGATTTAGTATCCAACAATCTAGATCGAAACAAAAACATTTTTTTCTTGCCTCAAACCACCACCAGACATGAACTTTGCCGGTAAAGATTAACTTGTCAGTTGAATTTGTTGTGCTCTTAAAAACTCTATCAGTTCTAGCTTTCCAAATAGACCAGATTGAGGCTAACCAAATTGCTTGTAATCTGGTACTAATATTTTTGCAAAAATCATTAGCCCCACAAAATTGAGATGCCACTGAAATTGCATTATTAGAAAGAGCTCACGTGATCCCCAACGAGGAAATGATGTCACTCCAAATCGCTCAAGAGACGGGACAATTCAGAAAAAGATTATGCATATCCTCAAAAACATCACAATCGTACCATTGGAACATGACAATGAATCATTACGTAAGCATCCACAAAAAAAAAAAAAAAAGCTTTGTGGGTAACCTGTCATCAATGAAGTACGGACACGGACACCGTGACACGACACGACACGGACACTCCGACACCGCTAATGTAAAAAATATATGACACCGACACCGCTACATATTCATGTATAATATAAGTTTAGAATTAAAAATACATACATATGCATCTAAGTTGAACAAATTTTTCAATAAAAAATATTTTAAAAGAATATATGATAGTACATTTGACATTTACTCATCCAACTACTATGGAAAAACTAAAAATAATGTAATCAAAATGTAATATCTTTAATCCCTCATTGGTCAATATTATTATTTCGACACATCTTTAATCGTTGTATATATGTCTGAGAAAAGTAGAAGCAAATAAAAAAAAATTGGACGCTTACCCCGACACATTTATACGAGTGTCTTATTGGTGTCGGACACCGATTTAAGAAGTGTCAGAATAAAGGAAAAATTGTTTTTTTGGACACCTCTCCGACACGTTTGTACAAGTGTCGTATGAGTGTCATACGAGTGTCGGACACCGCGACACGTCTAATCATAGAGGTGTCGGTGCTTCATAGGGCTGTCATTGATAAATTGCCAAGCAAAAATAGACAACTATGATTGTACAAATTTACTCCATATAAGATCGTTGTGAAAAGACATCTCTCTTGGATACAAGTAAGTTTTGAAATGATAAGTTCCTCCTACTGCGTAACCAATAATGGGATCGAGTAACCACTCTCACTTATCAAAAGAAGCAATCTGCAAAACAACATTAACCACAATAGTACAACACTCGTCCCACAACTGTTCCTCCCAAGCTAACAAGCGCCTACACCACCACTAACCATTCCCTCCTACCTCCCATCCAATTACCCATCCAAAATAATATGCTCTCTGCATCCCCTGTCCTCTTTACTACATTGTCCCTAAACCACCTCTCAACCCCACCTCCTTCACAAATCTAATCTAATATTATTAATATCTTGTTATCAACTAGAACTGCTCTACTACCCCCGCTATCCATCTGGTCATCCATCATCCCAATATTAGCTGCTAGAATCTTGAACCACAAACTCAAACAACAAGAGAAATATTAAACTCCTTCACTCTACGGACCCCAATATCTTCATGCTCTTTATCAAGACAAATTTTATCCCACTTAATCTAATTTATTTTTCTATCTAAACTCCTCACTTCACCTCATAAAAAAACTTTAAAAATATATTCAATTAAAGAAATGGTACATGTCGGAGCCTTGAATATTCAATCATCGAATACTATTTATACTTCATTTGTATTTTATTTTTCTCCAAATCTAACTTTTTAAAAACAATTGTATTATGTTTTTGGATTCAATACATCTTTTATTAATATAATACAGAACAAAACAAAGTTGTATCAGAGAGAGATAAAAAGATAATATTGTTTATATTCGAAAATAATATGAGTATTTTTCGTGTGGAGGCATGTAGTAAGTACATAGCGAACTATTCTTTCATCTTTTACTAAAAAAAATATGAGTATTTTCATATTTTGTATAGTTGTACTATAAACAAAAAATTTCTCATGGTTCTGTGAGGAATAAAAATTCTAATTTTTGACATATTCCTTACTACCTAAAATGAATTGAATTAGCTAAAGATCAAGTTTGGATCCATTTATTTTTGAATTTATTAAATGTAACTTATGTAACTAATAAAATTTTATGTATTATCATAGTTTAGTTTAATTAAGAAGTTATCAAAGTTGTTTATACAAGAAAAAATTATAAAAATAAATTTTTGTTAAGAATTTATAAATTAACATAAAATATTTATTTATATAAATTGTAGTAAATAGAAATGAATACATGTAAATTCATACATGGTTGTTGTTTTGCTAAAGATATTGATTTATGGCTTTAGGCTTTTTTTTTTTTTTTTTTTTTTATTTTTTTTTATTTTTTTTTTTAAGGAAATGGCTATGGAAATGACAGGCTGGCAGTGGCACAGATGATGAGTTGTTGACAATGGCATCACCACAGGGAGCCAAATATGAACTCTCACACAAACACATTATTGGATACTAGTACACATAAATAATTTATATCAATATATAATAAATTATATATTACTAATTGTTAATTTATTTGAAATTTTAAGTCAATAAAAAATTATTTAAAATTTAGGTTTGTTAATTAAAATAGTTACATTTGCTATTATATATCAATTTAGTTGTTTATAACAATTTTTACTTTTTAGATTATATATTATGATAATTAACAAAGGAACGATGATCGTTGGCAAAAGCAAAAGAATAATCTCAATATGACTAATTATTTTGATTGCCATAAAGATTGATTTAGAGATCGGATTTTAAAATTAGTCATTAGATGAGTTAGTGATTTACTTAAGAACTTTTTTTTACTAAATTTATTTAAAAAATGTTGGTAATTAAACCACTAATGTGGAAAAAAAGTATTATACGGAGTATAACATTTTTTTAACAAAGTACATAACACTTCTTAAAAAAAAAATTCTTAATAAGTAGTCTTTTCATATTGAGAAAACAGATCCTTGTGATTAATTTTTCGTCAAGGAGATAATAAACTTTGGATCACCTCATGCTAGCTTCATTTCTTTTTAGTAATTTTTAAGGTTATTTACACATACAAAAGAAATAATAGTTTATGTCACTTTTTAATAAATAATTTGCAATTTTTCTATAATATTTTTATAATTATTTATTATCTTATTTCTCCTTTATCTCTCTCTCTCTCTCTCTCTCTCTCTCTCTCTCTCTCTCTCTCCAATAAATGATTAGGAATAATTTTGACAAAATAATTCTAATTAATAATAATAATAATATCAACAATAATTGCATAAAATAATAATAATAATAATATTTTGAACATTGAAAATGGAAAATAAAAAGGAGCAACATATTTTCAAAAAATCGGCAATTAAAAAGAACGGATGGAAAGCCTCCTAAAATATATATTTTCTAGAGATAGGTATCACTTGATCTTTTCAAGCTTTATTAAGAAGTGAAAGGGAATAAAATTAGCTAGAAATAGTCCTCTATGTCATGTTTTTGTCCTCAATGGAAGACAAAAGAAAGATAGATCACACTTAAATCATTTTCCCTTTAAATGGAAGGAAGTAAAAAAAAAGAATAATTTATTGGAACAAAGACAATTGATTCGTTTGATCCCCAAGGTTACAAATATAGAAGAAAGAATAACATTTTCTGAGGTTCTAGTACTTTCAATTTCTCTATTTTTTAAATTTGTTTTATGTACATCAAGAGTTTTAATTTTCTTTGTTCTATAGCCTCCATTTATCACCCGTAAGTTTTAAAGTGCTCAAACACTTGTGCTTGAATTTATATCCATGCATGGAGCTGAGATTGGGTCTTGCTTTATATATTCATTTGAGATAAACTAACTCATTTAAATGGGATAAGATAAATACTATATTTCAACAAATTAGTTTGTCATTGTAATTTTACTCTTTCTTTTAGAGGTTGTAAATCCAAACAAATATTGTACAAATAGATGTAACTTACTACCTATCTTTTCTCACGGGATTCATTTCATAGTACTAATAGATGTAACTTACTACCAATCTTGATTCTTTCTCTTTTTATTCCAATTGTTTTTTCTAAGTAATTTTCTGTTGTGAATTTGCCAAAATAAATAGAATAAAACTCCACTTTGATTGATTTAGTGATGTTGGCTTGAGATTTTTGTGTGTGCTTCTCTTAAAGTTTTAGATTTGATTTTCTCTTATGTCAGTTTCAATAGACAAGTTAATACAAAGAAAAAAAAACTGACTATAAATTGGGCATGAGATTAGTCAATTCTTGGATTGGATACTAAATTTTTAATTTTTTTCAAAAAGAAAAAATAAGTGACAAAAAATTAGATAAAGGGAGTAAAAAAATAACACGGGATTGTTCATGCAATTAGATTTAAAAGTGAGCTACGTCGTCTCCGTGAGCTTGCCTCAGTTTGTAGAGACATCGCACTATATGTGCAGGAGCCCGGGTTCGAACCCGTCTGTAGAAAAGAGTTATTTTTCGATTCACAATGAATAAATCTTTACAAAAAATTCTAAAAGATTAACATCAATATATAGCTCGAGATGAACAAACCATAATTTTTACTATTTTCCTTTATCCTTTACAAAAGAGCTACAAAAATACAACATAAAAAAATCTCTAATTTATCTCATTTATATTCTCTCAATCCTCAATGATTTTTCCTCAAAAATACAACATAAAAAAATCTGAACTTACCCAATGATTCTTTAATCTTTACTACAACGTAACACAACCCTAATTTAAACGACAACATTTCAAGGTTAATCCTTCATATGAATAATTTTTTATAAAGAAACATTATAAAAATACAATTCACTTTAGAAAATTTACTTAGATTTTTATATTTCATATTTCAAAGTTTTTACTTCAAATATTACTACTACTAGTTACCTTTATTTTTTGTTTTAAAACCTAATATTCGTTTACAGAATATAATTGTTTATTTACGTACTAGTTACTACTACTACATTTTGGAGTTGTAAATTGTAATACAAATTGAATATTTGTGAATTCAAGAAACCAAAGTCAATTTGACAGCGCCACTTTAACTATTACTAACTCAATGAGGAATCTAATAGAAGCGTCAAAAACATGTCACAAGCATTGGGAATTATATTGTGGATACAGACACTGAATTGAACACTGTTTTGTTTCTTTTTGTTTTTTAAAGCTAAACAAAGTTTGATGAACATACCTAAAATGGGACCATTCTTCATATTTTACTGTTTACGTTATTTCAATTTATTCCAAAATGGCTCAACAATTTTTTGTACAAAGAAAATGACCCAACAATTTTCAATCATGCATTTCCTTTTAGGATCAATAAATTATTTTACGATTTAATTTGTATAGACAAAAAAATGTAAAATATTTTTACATATAGATTTAACCAAAACTAACTATGGCCACCTTTTTAAGATAGTTTCTAAAATATTTATCGGGTATGATTTAACCAGATACACGTAGAAATGTTTATTAGTAGTTAGTTAAGACTGATATACTTTCTATGCTCCAAAATAACTTACTCATTAGTAAAATTAAATTGCGTCCGTTGCGTGATTGAACTGTGTTTTTTGCACTTGATTGGGTGGACAGTTGATCAGAAGATAATTTCGATTCGCCCGACCAGGTTGCGGACGACGTGCTTATCTTGTGTGACAACACTACAAAGTGAGTGGCTCTTCTAGGCAGGTAGTTGTGCGACAATACTACAGAGAAAGCAGCGCTTTCATTTAACATGCTATATATGGTCTCAACGCCCTTACGTGATGGTGAGGAGTTTTACATACGTTAAGCCCGGCGCGTGCACAGGGTCTTAAAATGATTGACAAATTTTAATTCTTAATACAACTTTAGTTGAAGTTACTTTCATCTGGTTGTCCGATTTAATATCTTTTAGTTTTATGTAGAAGTACAATTTTTTTCTTTCATACATACAGTTTTCTTAATCTATGTGACTATTGATCATCCGAGTCTATCATTTTTGGACGAGGGAGTAACATTTCTTCTCAAAATACAATGCTAAAAAGCTAAGATAAAAAAATTAGAAGTTATTACTTTAATCAAACAATTTATACATGCATACATTATGTAGAAAAAATAATATTAAACTTTGGTAGAGTGAAACTTTCATCACCAACGAGAGTGTGATCTAACAGAAGTGATTAGACTCTCACAATGTAGCGAATTAAATTCAAACTTTAGTTGGAAGATGTAATATTCATCAAATTGATATCTAATATGTCACAACTTAGATTACCTTCTCGACAGTGTTTTAAAAACCGAATCGGTTATCGAACCGGTGAGGGTACTGGTTCATTGGTCGAACCACTGAGTCACTGGTCGTACCGCATGACAAAACCAAATAAAACCGGATAACTCGGTTGAATAAACTGGCCTCTATAACAAAACTATATAGTTATTAAATCGGATGACTAGATCTTTTAAAAAATCATAACACAAAAAAGTTGAAAATTTTAAAATATCATAATTTTACAAGTTCACTCATTAAATTTAGATTCTAAACATAGTCATGACATGCAATTTAGTCTAATAGTGAGAGGTTTGATAGTATGTATGAGGTCTTAGATTTGATCATAAACAAAAAAAAAAAAATAAGAGTTGAAAAATTAAATCAACACAACGCAAATAATAAACAAAATCTAAAGTCTATTGAAAAAAAAATTAAAAGTAATTGTGCTCTTAAAAAAATTCAAATTAATGATGAAGTTTGTTTTTGTTCTGGCTCACCTATAAGTCCCACATCGCTTGGAACTCGAGGCTAATGGTAGTTTATATACAAACGCCACACTCCTCTAACCAACCGATGCGCCTTTTCTACAAAGGACAAAACCGTGACGGGTTAACCCCAAAGCGGACAATTTCTCGGAGATGTGGACTTGAGGTCGGGTCGGTACATATTTATCCCCCGCGGATAAATCTGAGTTCTATTCAGAACAGTTTTCATAAAAAAATAGTATAATACAAAAATATATGTATGTATTATATATAATACAAAGCAAAAATAAAAACAAATGACTATTGTAGCATAGTGGTAATGTGCCTTACTTTGCATCCAAAGGTCAAGGGTTCAATACTCACAATTGACATTTTTCCTATATTTTTACACATAAATGGAAATGCATGTTATGTTAAAAAAAAAACAAGAATAACATAATTGGAAGAGTAGTGCTAGGGACACACTCACAAACACACTCTCATTGACACACTCACATCCATTGGTCCACATCATCTATTTTATTCAATGTTTTACCTAATAACCGGTTAAGCAGGTTGCTTTTTTTGACAATTTTATTTTATGAAAATTAATTATTTATCATTGTCTCCTCCACTCACCACCACTACCCATTACCCATCAATTTCTCAACCATAGCCAACGCAAAGGACCAGGAGGAATAATCAGTTTGTACATTTAAATGGAGTTGTTTCGATTTTTGAGAGGCATAATCCATACCCTTTATTGAAATGTTTCAGATTGGTTGAAAAAGAAGAAGAATAGAAAACTGGTGGTGAAGGGGTTACGAGATGTGACTGGCGGTGGAAGGATTGCGAGGTACGGCCGACGTTGATGCTTAATACGGCGGCGGTTGTCTTTTCAATCGTTGAATTAGTTATTGCTTCTTTTTTTCATTATTTGATAGTTTGATTTGCTTTGTGTTTTTTTTTTTTGGAGTAATTAATTTTTTAAAAGGGGAATTGGGTTCTGTAACAAAAACCAGAGGGAAAAAAGGGAATTTGATCACTGCAGATGAATCATGGTGAAGTTGGTAGTGGGATTCATTTGGTAGAGAGGTTTGTGGAGATTTTTGGAGGTGTTGCACAATCCAAGAAGACTAATTTAAAAATAAAAAATAAAAAATAAAAAACTACTCACAAGTTGAAAACCGGTAACCAAGTTAGAAGTTAAAAAAATTGATGACATGGACCAATGAAAGAGAGTGTGTTAATAGGAGTGTGTTTGTGAGTGTGTCCTTAGCACAACTCTAATTGGAAAACACTGCTTCTCGGTGGAGATAACCTATGAAAAAAAGCTCCATTATTATAGTTTAGAAAATATAAATAATATAAAATCACACATTTTCAAAATTAGTAACATTAATTAACCTTTTGTTATACACAAAAATTATAGTATATTAATGGAACCCTACATTTATTTTGGAGAAATGGAGAGATTCTTATTCATCGAATAGATTAAGACTTTTGGCCAACAAATGGATAGAAAGCAACTTGTGTTAGTAACAACTTTATTTTGTGATAATTTGTGGTGGGGCTACGTATAACTTGATTTTGTTTTTGCTTTTTAGTATTTTTCAAAGGGTCTTAATTTTATTCTTTTATCTTTTTGTTTTCGGCTGTTTTAATTTCTATATAGCCGTAGCTTATGTTATTGTTTTATGTGGTCAAAGTGAAGATTTAGCTTTTCTATGGAAAAGCTTCTTTTGAAGCACTACTTTGTTAGTAATCAAAGAAGCATCATTCTCAAAATTTTAGAATGCAATCTTCATGATTGTCCATGATTGGGATTTTGTTTGGCGTGACAAAAGGAAACCCAACAAATAAAAGCAAGAAGAAAAAAAACAAATCTAAGGTTGAATTAACCCCCAAAATGTAATAGGCATATATGTTGCTTTAAGATAATGCACTTTCTTTAATTAGCAAAATTGACTGCGTATCCAAAATTTAAAATTCTTACAAATAGTAAGAGTTTTGTGCTCTTTAAATAGGTAATTAGAGATTCAACTTTTAACTCTTGCAATGAAAAAAAAATTGTTAGAAAAGGGTAATCTATTTTATATGTATCTGAGACTATCCAACAAAAATTAATTTGTTAAAGAACGGTGAAAACATTGTACCTATAATATTAACACTATAGAAAAGGGAGAAGATATATTCCCTCAATTCCTCAACATGTGTGACATTTAACTTTTATTAAATGGTAAATGAAAGAGAAGGAATGTTTTTATTAAATTATTATTATTAGGGTCATGTTAAATAGTGCACCCGGTGCACTAGTTAAGCATACCCAAAAAGAAAATAAAGAAGTAAAATTAATGCTAGAGAAATAATTTTTTGCATCTTTAACACATTAAATGCACAAGTTCCAAAAAAAAGTTTCTATATTAATATGCTTAACCAATGCACCAGGTGCATTGTTTAGCATTTTCCTTATTATTATTATTATTATTATTATTATTATTATTATTATTATTATTATTATTATTATTATTATTATTATTCATAAATACAAAATAGAAATAATATTAACTTAAGAGTGATACACATTATATTAAAGTTATATTTAGACTTAAAAAGTGTCATTTTTGTAGGGTTTAAGATTTATTCTAATAAAAAAATTCATAAATATGATTTCTAATTCTCAATATCGATTTTCACTAACTAAATATTTTCAACGACAAGAAAAAATCATCATGGTGGAAGTAATTTCTTGGTAAGAAATATGATTATTTATAGACAAAATGTTAACAAATTTTTGCTTGAAATTTTATCTGTTTTACCATGGGACGTTGTGTTTAGGACAATAGTGATTTTTTTATAGTTTGGGAATTTTTTTTCTTTGATGTATGGTCTCCAGCATTCCATATACACGTACTCTTTTAGTTTGAGTTTCTAATAATACTAATATTATTATTATTATTATGCTAGTTTAGTAATAGTTTTGCCATTATATAAATAATTTCAATTACTAAAAAAAAAAAGTGATAGCATAAACATGACACATTAAAATCTTATAAAAAAACCAAATCCAC
Source organism: Trifolium fragiferum (assembly GCA_954870985.1). NCBI lineage: Eukaryota > Viridiplantae > Streptophyta > Magnoliopsida > Fabales > Fabaceae > Trifolium > Trifolium fragiferum. The sequence continues at coordinate 11,071,858 of OX940791.1, read as the reverse complement.
TTCTAGTTCTAGGTGATGATTTATAAGATCTTCTCCGATATTTGAATTTGATTATTTAGAGCTTTAAATAACATTTGACTGTGATTTATTACTATAATAAGTAAATGAAATCATACTTTGTGGATATTACAAGTGAAAAGAAGGAAGCGTGGTAGTATATAGTTATTCCCTCTTCCCCACATTTTTGACTATATGCATGCTTAAGGTAATAATGGCCTTTAAACAAAGGTGATTATAGTGCAAGGGAATAGTAGAGATAATCGTCCAATATCTATGATAATGTATCTTGTGAGTGTGATAACATATAATAATTTGATTAATTAGTTTTCTTGATTATATGGTCAAAAAGCAATTCTCTTCTTTCATTATCCATTGTCCCTAGTAGGTCCATTAATCTTTAATTTGTCAACATCTTAAACAATATGCATCTCATGATTAATATGGGATTTCAGCACTCTTAATTATTAGTAGATAGCTCCTGGCATCCAACTTCCTCCATCCCACTTTATTGAAACTTTGAAATTTTAATTAAAAGCAAAAAAATACACACTTTTACATTTATTAAGAATTATTGTACTAGTAAAACGTTTTTAATTTGTGTAATAACTTTTTTTTTTAATTTCATGTAAAAAAAATACATATTAAAATTTAAATATAATTTTAAACCCTATTTTAAACTTTTGTTTTCCGCTACTGCAAAGGAATGACAGCCCACTTATTCGCTTGATCCACTTTTTATAAAAAATAAAATAAATTTACCTTTTTGAATTTTAAGTAATAATTATTATATTAAATTTTGAAATTTGAATTTTAAGGTTTTTTTTTGAATCATTATGGGATTTTAGATAAAAAAACTTAATTGCAGTTTTGGTTCCCTATTTTTAATTTTTTGCAGTTTTGGTCCCCTATTTTAAAATTCGACAGTTTTGTTCCTCTATCATAATTTTTAACTATAAATTGAAGATATGATTTTAAAATAAGAGGACCAAAAGTATAAAAAAATTGAAAATAAAAGGACCACAAATGTAATTAAGCTAAATATTTAAAAAGTGATTAAGGGTATAAAATATTCTTTAGTAGTATATATATATATATATATATATATATATATTTGAATCGGTAAATATTATTAAGGCATCCACCTTTACAAGAAGTACAAGGGGAGCAAAAGCAACAAGAAGTACAAATGGGGGATAACCCATACAAGACTATCAGAAGGGCCTCTTGTACATAACACAGGCACCAACCCACTACAAACAAACATACCTCAAAAAAATCTAACAACATATACTAACTCCCAACATCGTAACGCATAAGACAATCACCGGGGTCGTAAGTCCATTCATAATACATATAAGGGGTCACCTCAATCTAGATAAACTCGACTTCCAACTCAAAACCTTAATCTCATCAACAATCTCCATAGGACGAAAGATCCCCTTTGCAAAAATTGCACTATTCCACGCCTTCCAAATTGCCCAAAGAGTTGCATGCCAAATCATAATAAAGCCTCTCCGCAATTTGAAACTCTTTGCAGATCCCTTAAGCAAAGAGAATAGAGACGATAAAGAGAGAGGAATCACAATCAACATCCCTAACCACTTGAATATTTCTAACCACACCTTCATTGTACTTGGACAATGTAAGAAAAGATGGAGAGATGTTTCCACTTTGCCAACACACCCAACACACTCCCAAGGCACATCCAAAGACAATAAACCACGGGCAGCGAGATTTCTCCTAGAGGGAACTCTATCATAAAGGAGTTGTCACGAGAAAGCAACAACTTTTGAAGGTGCTGGGTTCTCCCAAATTTGATCTTGAACATTCACCAAATCTTCCTCCAACTCATCATCATTTCCAAGCTCCTCCAAAAGGAATTTATACGAAGATTTTACCGAGAACTCCCCTTCCTCACTCGACATCCACCGCCAACAATCCTCCTCTCCCGAGAAAACAACCGGATCCAAGAGCTCTAACAAATTGTCCACAAGGCCTTCCTCCCATTGGTAAAGATTTCGACGCCATGAGAAGGACCAAGACCAAAACTCCCCATCAAAAACTAGGAAATCCCTCACCGAATTGTCCTTATGATTAGAAAGAGAGAATAACCGGGGAAAAACAACGGCTAAAGGCACCACACCTAACCATTTGGTATTCCAAAAAGAGGTATTTGCACCATTCCCCACCTTACGACACACTGATTCAACAATCCAATTTTTACCCGGAACCACCCTATCTAACTCAATGATATTCTTCCACCAACTTGATGCCAATGAAGGAGTTCTATATGAAGACCAATCACTCTCAAGGATGATGTGACTCCCATATTTAGCAACTAGAAACATCCTTCCAAAGAGGTCTACCGGGTTGAAGAAGACGTCACCGCCACTTAGCCAAAAGGCTTATATTGACTAATCTAATATCTCGGACACCAAGACCCCCTTTGCTCTTTTCTTTACAAACCACCGACCACTTAACCCAACTTAATCTTCTTCCCTCTCTTCACACCTTCGCAAAGGAACTCCCTTTGAATACGCACTACTTTCTTCCAAACTTTAATCGGCATTTTTAGGAACGAAGGATAGAAAATAGGGATGGCGTTCAACACCGCATTAATCATTACAATCCTCCCTCCAAGGCTAATATGTTTATTCCGCCAAGAGTACAACCGTTTCCTAAGATGATAAAAAACCGGATCCCAAGTTGAAACACTTTTGCGATTTGCTCCTATTGGAAGCCTAAGATAACTGAACGGGAGAGATCCAGCCTACAATTGAGGAATGTACTCGCCATCTTCAAGAACGTCGGAAGGACATTTATACCAATAAAATCACTTTTCCAAAAATTAACCTTTAGATCGGAAGCCATCTTAAAACCTCTAAAAAAAACAATATATATTTGGACACTTCTAACTCTCATCATTCAACATCTCTTTTTTTTTTTTTTTTTCTTTATATAATCCATTTATCACATCTATAACTTCACTTTCTATTTTTTTAGTACATTCACTCTCCATTTCTATCTATTTCATGATGTTCAATGGATTTTTTTTTCTTTCTTTTTTACAAAATTAAATGGATGTGTACACTCATAATTTTCCCATAAAAAATTAAAACTGGGTTACAAGGAAATGAGGTATTGGGCCTGATCTAATTTAAGGTACATAGGTCCGAAGATTTCTCTTCCCACCCCCCGTGATTCTTTTTCACCCCCCTGAAATCCAATTTTACCCCTTAATTTAACCCCCAAAACTTCGGTTTTCACGTACCGAAGTTTTCCGATAGTGAAAAACATGTGTTTTCAGTCGTTTAAAACTTCGGTACGCATGTACCGAACTCTTTTTCCAAGGGTGAAAACGGAAACTCGAGGGGTGAAAAAGAAACACGGGGGGTGGGAAGAGAAATCTTCCATAGGTCCACGCATGGTCAAGGGTCACATCACAGCACACTTGTCTACAATTATTATTTTAGATATCATAATTTTTCTTCTCAAAAGTGACTGCATTAATAGGATATGACTATTTTAAAATGAGCGATGCTAAATTTAAGATGGAAAGTGGACGGATTTGGACGGGTTCGAATTTAAAATTGTCATTAAAGTCGAATTGTAAAGTTAAAAAATAAGATTTAATCCGCCTATAAAATAGAGATCGATTTTTAAGAGTTTGAGTTTGCAGTTGAATCGAGTTATTAGGCGGTTTGATTCGGTTAGAAATAAAAAATAAAAATAAAATCAGTAACAAATTTAACTTTTGCAATTTAGATTCCGAGAATATATAATACGAGATGAGAGAATCATAAAACAAACACAAAATCAAAGTGTTACAAATCCAAATAAACATAAAAAGTAAGAAAAAAACAAAAAATCTCAAATAAAATTAAAAATATAACATTTGATTTCAGCGAAGTTAAACTAAAAAGATGAAGAAAAATAAGTTTTATGTTTCAAAAAGTTCCATGATTGTTTGTCTTTATGAATTTGAGGTGAAGTGAGAAAGTGTGAAGAGAAGGCGGAAGAAGATCTTAGAGTGTTTATATCGCAAAAGGAAAGTGTTAAACGCGAAATTTTGATTGACTAATGTGGGCGGGTTTCGGGTCCCATCGGTGGTTCTCTCCACCGGACCCGCCTAACCCGTGGTCCAATCCAAACCACCAATTTCCCTAATTTTTTGTTCGGTTTTCTCGGGTTGGGTCGAGCCATGGTTTTTCCTATCCATCCTTATATCTATCGAAAGTACTAATCACGAAATCATCCCGAATGAGAACCAGCCAATCATAATATGCTACATGGCATAGAATACATACATGTATGTGTGGCTGAAAACAAGGAGATTAGTAAATAACCAATTGATAGCTGTTTTAGGAAATGTTCGCAAACTTATATCTCGCTGGATATAACATTTTCCTTTTAAAATAGGAAAATATGAGTGTGCACTAATTAAGGAAAACTAATATAATAAAACTAGGTTATAATTTGTGCATTTCATATTCGTAAAATATACAAACTGTTTTTTCTAATTCAAAATCTATCTTTTTTTATCTTTAACTAATGCCTTAAAAGCATTAATTAATTAACCCGACCCTTTAAAATAAGGTTTATAAATTTGAATGTATCCATACATTAAGTTAATTAATTAATATATTAAAGATTATTTTATAAATAAAAAAAATTATTAGCCAATTATTGTATTTCAGTGATAATAATAATTTTATAAGAAAAAATACAATTACAATATTTCATATGCATTTACTTAGCAATATTCTCGGGACATTTATTAAGCATATTAAAAAAGATATTTTTTAAAAAGATATTTTTTTTTTTATATTTTCAAAATATTGGATACACAAATTTCATGATAAAACTTTCTTATTAATATCCTTAACTACTGCTTTCAATAAACGTAATCAAACACAAATCAATTTTATTTTAGATTCCCTAGGATTTCACTTTGTTTTCGCTTTTTTGTTTTTTATGTTTCATGCGGGTTAGGTTCGACACCCCTCTTGTATGATACATTAGTGCTCTCGGGACAATGGTTAAACATATTAAAATAGAAATTTTGTCTTAAAATACGTGTATTCGATACCTCAAAAGTATAAAATATTGTCTTTTTAATATAAATTTAATTTTTTATTTTCTTTTTTACTATGTTTAACAAGTGCACTGTTTAACATGACCCTTATTTAAAATATTTTAAATCAGTAGTAGAAAAATTTGATTGATTGTAAAAAAATACAAAATCATCGAGAAAAGGTAAAAATAGAAGACCAAAAATCGAAATGAAGCCAAAAAAAAATTTTGAATTAATTAATTCAATAAAAATGAATTATTTTCACCGCATATCCATTCCCGTAAACTTCCAAGTGTGGAGCGTATAGTGCACGCGGAATAGTGCGCGTGGAGTAAAAAATCGCCTTTGGGTTTTATTCTTAACGCTAATGTTTCCATCTCAGTGAAACAGGTTCATCGGATGCATATGGCCACTCCTCTTCTTCAAAATTCGTCGCTGTTTATCGACCCGGTTACCCTCTTGACCCGATTCGTTCCAGAAGCTTCTTCACCCTTCAGCTGATAATAAAAGGTTCATCACTCTCATCATCGTTGACTCTTTGTCTTTCTATTAAGCATTGTTTATCCCTTTGTTTCATTGCTTCAGATTTTGATTTTCTTTTACCCTTTTGCGAAATTAACTTTTGTTTGGTTTCATTGTTTGAAAAATTCAATCTTTTTGAGTTTATGAATGATGGGTCTTGTGTTTTTGAAGTTTTGTAATAGTGGAGAAGTGAAAGTTGCATGCTTTTTAGTTGAGGATGTTAAATTGGTATATTGATTTTGATATGTTTTGTGTTTGGATTGGTGATTTAATGTGATACATGTGTCTGAATTGCATGGTCTACGACTACTATAGTTTTGATAAATGTACTGATTTGTACTTAGTTCTAGCCTTCTAGGGTTTGAAATAGCGGTAAGCGGTCACTATAATGTTTGTTGTCATGGAGAATTGTGTCGTGGTCGATGCGACCTCAAAAGTTGTTGTGATGTGGCTTTAACAACATAAAAAACCCTATGCTGCTGCCCAAATTGCTGCCGTGGACCTTTATTTAAAGGAATTAATGCGTCTACACTGACAGTGTAAAAGTGGCATCCAATCAAATTATGTCATGTTAGTATTTGTTGAGATATTTTAGGAATAAATTTATAAAACTGGCATTTTGGTGCGATTTGATTGGATGCATTTGTAAAAAAGTTTTACACGGTTAGTGCATATTAATTAATCTCGTTTTGGATAGGCTGGTGTTAACATTTTGGGTTTTGATATAATGCAACCATGGTTGTTGAATTCTCGAATAAACTCAGAATTGCTTTCGCCAAGTTTATGAATCCTAGCATCAAAATCTAGTCAACTTAAATCAAACATTTTGGGGTAAAATTGGGTAGACTCGCATAGAATTGTGAGTTTGACGATTGAATTAGTCTACAACACATTGGTTATTTTCTCTTAAACAAATCTAATATGCATGTGGTTTAGTGTGTCTTTTAAAATACCCAAAATACAACGGTTGAATGATAATGCTCTCTAGCACAAACTTCACAGATGTTGCACTTGAATCCGAGATGCATCTAACATCTTATGTGAAACCATATTGAGTCTAATCATCATAGCTCCCTGTGAAAGCATGAACAAACCTGTCATTGCAATGAATGCAATATGCCAACGAGCTGAATGAACCCAGCTCTGATGTGCTGGACATAGTTCCACCAAGTTGAATCTAGCTCCAAGGAGGAGACTCTAGTCCTATCATCCATCCTTCACTCAATAGTAACTTTGAACCTTTTTGATTTGTCAATTTGTCCTTTATTTGAACTTGCTATGTTGTTTTTTTTTTTTTGCACATATGTCTTGTTTGGTTTGGTCTTGTCATCTTAGTATAATTTATTGACTGCTTATAAAACTTTATTGTAGTTTGCTCTATTACTAAGAATTTAGCATATTTACTATGCACATATTAAGTTATGTTTAGATTCTATGTTAGTAGATGGCTTAACTGTTATATTTGTAGGACATAAACTCTTACTTGTTTATGAGTCAAAGTCTACTGAGATTTCATGAGCTTACACTTCATAAAGTCTTGTGTTTTAAAACCTTGAATGCAACTTTGGTGAGGGAAAAATAACTCATGCTTTATCTTTGTTATTTTCATATGTTTTGTTTTATAGTGTGTAAACTATGGGAGACGCAATTGATTTGTCTGGGGATGGAGGAGTCATCAAGACCATCCTGAGGAAGAGCAAGTCAGATGCTGTGGCTCCCACAGAAGATTTTCCTGTTGTTGACGGTATGCTTGCTAGTAATGTGAATACTTTCGAGTTCAGACTAATTATTGTGGCGCACTATTATAACTTCGTAATCTCTATTAAAAAGTGATATATTCCAGAACTCCATAGGTGCTAGCACTTTATCATGGTTATATTCTTTCTTATTGTATTATTGTTGTTTTTCCAATCAGTACACTATGAAGGCACACTCGCTGATACCGGTGAAGTCTTCGACACTACACATGAAGACAACACTATATTCTCCTTTGAACTTGGAAAGGGCAGTGTTATAAAGGCTTGGGACATTGCAGTCAAAACTATGAAGGTCAAACAAAGGATGCTTTTGATGAGCTGTAATAATTTAAATAAAGGTTTCGGTCTCATTTTTTTTCTTGATTTTTTCAACAGGTTGGAGAAATTGCAAAAATAACATGCAAGCCAGACTATGCATATGGTAGCGCAGGATCTCCGCCAGATATACCCCCAGAGTACTGATCTCATTTATGCACAAAATCTTTTTATTAGATAAAAAAGTGAAAGAATTCCAAAAATGCCATTTATTATTAAAACCTTTAGTTTAAGGACTTCATTAGTATAATGAAAATGAACAAAATAATGTAATCAGTTCCGGTGAAGCTATGCAATAAATTCTTGTAGCTTGGTTTGTTTCCTAATGAGCTTTTTTAGTAATACTCCCAAGAAGTTGCATCGCATTGCATCTACTTGTGAATGCAAATCCCTAATTGTTATTTTTTGGATTCTCTTGCAGTGCAACACTTGTTTTTGAAGTTGAGCTAGTTGCCTGTCGGCCAAGGAAAGGCTCGACTACAGGAAGTGTTTCTGAGGAGAGGGCTAGGCTGGAGTAAGTGGTAGCACATTTTATGCTTAATCATTTTCTGTTATTCTTATGATCTTATCTCTATTCTAAAGTAGAGGTGAGTTCGAATTCTGTTGTCTATGTGTGAATCTCATTAGTAGGTATTATGCAAGTATCTTTGTAAGTAGGACCCGTCATGGTTCGGTTCATGAAGGAAAACTGAACCAAACTGAATCGTTACTACAGTTTGGCAAAATTGAACTGAACCGTTAACGGTTCTTTCCTGACCAAACCAGTATAAAGGTTTGATGCACCAGTTGTGTTTTCGAACCAAACTACCTTTACAGAAAATTGAACTGTACCCCTTTGAAACAAACTTATTCTTTGTGAACCGAACTGTACCAAATTGCCATTATTAACTGATATTATGATTGGTAAAAAAATAAAAAGAACTGAACAGAAACGTTCCGTTCAGTGCGTGAGCTGCCTGTTACAGTTTGGTTCATGAACTGTCCGTTACCGTTCGGTTATTTTTGGTGCAGTTCGGCTCGATTGAGCAGTCCTATTTGTAAGTGCTTTTGAAGCCTTGGCACTTTGCCTAGCCCTTGTGAGCTCACGTGATTCAAATACCGTAAATTTCATTTATATAAAACAAAACATGTTATTTTTGTTTGGTTGGGATATATACCAATGTGATGTTTGTTTTATGACTTGAAATAAAATATAGGGAGCTGAAGAAGCAGAGAGAGCTTGCTGCTGCGGCTAAAGAGGAGGAGAAGAAGAAGCGAGAAGAGCAAAAAGCGGCAGCTGCAGCTCGTGTGCAAGCCAAGCTTGATGCCAAAAAGGGTCAAGGAAAGGGTAAAGGGAAAGCAAAGTAGGAACTTCAAACATTTTCATAAAGCTGATGTATGAAGATAATCAGATAGTTGTGTCCAAAATTCTGAGTAAATCCTAAATAATTGTTGGCATGAATATAAGATGTTTGGATAGCTTGCTATGGTATGAGTAGGCAATAACATGTTTTTTCATTTCAGTTATATTTTAATTTGAGTTATTTATGTGTCCAAGTATGAATAAAAGCTAGCTGTTTAAGAGTATATTTAGCAGTGATTATTAATTAAAAAAAAACTACCTGAAAGATAATATGTTGGACGTCCATCGTATAACTCGATAGAAAAGAAAACGGATCAGGTCATGCACCCCGCTTGGTTTGTGCACCCAACCAACGCACGGGTTCATGTTTGCTGCTGTAACTTTGCTGGAGCTAAAATCGCACGATTCCAGCGTTTCTATGGTTAAGTGCAGCGATCCCTCCGAGTGCACCCAAATGTGATCTTCAGCAGGGACGAATACATTGTTTGATATCATTAATCACAATTACACATTTTATTTTACTTTACTAAAAAAGTTGTAGTGCCACAAGACGAATGAATATTATGAAACTCAACATTTTACTGAAACTATAGTAAAACAGTTGTTCCACTTATATTACATCTTTCTATTGGTTAGAGGAGTCGTCTCTTAGAAGTTTACCAAACAGATTTTTGTGGCTTCTTCTACCTTTGTAGTAGGGTTTGTGGCTTGCGTTGAGACATCAAATCAAGTGACTTGGCAATAAAACCTTATCATCGATTTACATATCATTGGGAGCATATAGAGGACCTTGAAGTTATTTGTGACAATAGCGCAATAGTTCTCCACTCCAACATGAGTTCTACAAAGTCACACACATACACAAAGGTTAAGCGGGACGGTTTAACTAAAGACACTGAGCCAAAAATCTTGTCTCGACTCGTAAAAAAATGCCGGTTAACTATGCAAGTATTTCAATCTTCATCTTAACAGCTAAATTCACTAACAATATTAGGAAACAAATAAAAAAAGAGAAAGAAGAAGAAAGTTTGAGACATGAAATAAGAAACCGGCCACCATTTGACATAGAATAATAATATTTGCTAAATTGATGGGCTTAAACTATGCAATTTATGAAGAAATCAAATAAATTTTGTACAATAACGAGGTTACTGTTGAAGGAGGAGAGAACATGTAATTTCCCCAATCTTGATTGTATCCTTCAATCTGTGCTGAACTGCGTTGATCAACTTGATCAGAACAACAGCGGAATGAAAAGTACCAAAACTGAAATTGTAGTGATTATTTGCTGAAATTGATTCAAGAACAAAGGTAGATGCAGCTAAAATATCCCCCTCTGCCTCTAGAATTGAATCGCTCAAAGGTTGGATTGAAGGTTCTTGAAGTAATTTTCGAAGAGGTGGAAGTGGCAAGAATTGCTTCTCCATCTTCGATTTCTTCCACAAGTGACAAACAATGGAGTAAACCATTAGAAATGATGGAAGATAAAAAAGAACTGTGTAAATTTCTTTGTGATAGGCAACAGAAGAATTTTTCGGTACCGGTACAATGGCGGAAGCGGAACGTCGTGTTTCCGGTGATCGAAACCGAGACGATGATACCATGTTAAGAATGGTTCGGGGAAAATGTAGAAAACTGTAGAAAATCATTAAGATAATAGAAATCATAAAGAATCATATTTGATAAAAGAAATAGATTTTGGTTCAATATTAGCTCTTATATATAAAGCAATGAAGAGATTAACCAACTATAACAAACTATGAGAAATTCTAACTAACTAATAAATCTCCAACTAATAATTATTCTTAACAACAGTGTCTTAAATTTAACCTTAATAAGATACAAGTTGGAATACAAGTTAAAAAACATACAACAAAAGCATCTTTTACCTCTAGACACTTCCCTTGCTCCAATTTATTTATACATATTCATTCATATAGTGACTAAAAGAGTTCTTTAGAGTTTAGAGTACACAAAAGGCAAACAAAGAGTTTCCACTAGTGAATTTCAAGGAAACTCCTAAAGAGACATTATATCCATGACCTACATAAATACATCCCTTGTTAATTGACATACCCCCATGCACAGTAGCTCCAGTTTCATAGGACCATAAAATTTTACCATTACTTGCATCAATTGCATATATATGTCCCAATCTATCTGTGGATCCAGCAAAAACAACATCATTTGCCACACTAACAGGGCCAATAGCAGAACTATTTCCAGGGTTAGCTGTGGACCATAAAATCTTTCCATTGCTGGCATTCATTGACACCCACCCACCAGTTGTTGTATTTATATTTGATGGTAAAAGTTCAAAATTTCTGTTATCTGAATTTGCAATGTTGGTATAAATTCTTTTTTCATCAGTTGATGCACCAAATATTCCACCTCCAGCTGATCCACTAGGTCCTGCTACCTGCAATATTATGAGTTCATAATTAAATGATTTAAGACATTCAAGATCATGTTTAATTTATTTATCAAGAATGAGTTTGAGTAAAAAAAAAAATTATCCAATAGTTTAGTGGCTAGATTCACACTCTAAGTGTGACGAAGTGGAGAGTCTAGGATTAACTCCGATGTCTCCAATAATTTCGGGAGGTAGGATCGATCACAAACCAACATATCAAACTAGAGCCAAACCTACCCCAAACCTCTCTCCCTAATCATTGATACCTAGCCTAACTCACAAGTCATAAATAAGTGATCGACTGACTTCAACTTAGCTCTGTAGGACATACACAAAGTATCATTTGACTCCATTGCTGTAAAAGATTTTGACGAATAGACATTCTATCCTGAAGTATAACCAAGAAAACACAATCACTTTGGATGGAGCCCAGGACTGCCCGACCCTAGCAAGCGGGGAAACACCTCCTATAGTGGCACTCGTACCCGGCCAGTAAATAACCGGGTAAGCCAATTTAACAGGAAAAAGGGCACTAGGGTCATGCTTCCACACTCATAAATCATCCTCGTGCGAGGGGCGAGAACCACACAACAGTAAAGTCATTTGTAAAAGAAGGTTCAGCTCCACAACAACAAGATTCCTTCGCCACCAGAAATTCCACTCCCACTCACCCCCACCCAACTCCCCTTATCCACCACACTAGCCAAAACTTAACTTGATCTGAGGCTTGGAAAAGATTGTGGTCTTTATTCCGAAGTGGGACTCCTTCAACCCAAGGGTCAAAGCAGAAAGAGGTCAATCAACCACACCCAATCCTCTTTAAAACCTCATATGGGAACCGGTTAAATCAAAGGAGAACGTTCATTGATTGTTGGACTTAACCCTGTAAGTACAACTTAGTTGATAGAGACGCTGCATTTAGTATGTAGACACGGTGATTCAAATTCTAATATACCCAATTCACTTAAAAACGTAAAATTCCAGCAAATAATTAAATCATTTGACAAAAAGAAAGATTTGAAAGAGTATATATATTACCGTTTTCCATACAAGGGTTCCATTGTCGCGATCCAATGCCCATGCAAATCCACTTTTTTGAACAGCAACAACAATGTCTTTCTTTTTTCCATCTACAAATGTAGTTAACATCATTGGCTCCTCTCCAAAGTCAGCATCTTCTATAGGACCTAATGGTGGACAATTAGGAGTTGAAGCATCCGTACATGCAAGAAACCATACATCATATCCTCCTAATTGGTTGTACCATTTGATATTTCCATTATCCAAATCAAGTGCCAAGATTGAATTGGAGTGGTTTTCTGGTTCAATACATGCATCTTGATCAAAACTAGTTTGATTATTTTGTCTTTCTTGACATTCAAGTATGTTTGGAGGGGCAGAATAGAGATTTCGAACCCTTCGTCGAACCATCGGCTCTGAAGCTTAAGCTGTTAGGATTAGCTACATCAATGGTTATATTATTTCTAATATGCTCCCTCACACAAGAGCCCATTGGGCTTGAAGTGTGGATAGTGTATAGGTACGACCACCATATACTTTTTAATTCCACTTTTTAATTAGAAAGTGTGGGGAGGAGGGATCGAACCCGTGACCGTTGGGTCATAGAGGCTCTGATACCATGTCAAATAACCAATTATCCCAAAAGCTAAAACTTTAGCTTTTGGGTTAATTGGTTATTTGACATGGTATCAGAGCCTCTATGACCCAACGGTCACGGGTTCGATCCCTCCTCCCCACACTTTCTAATTAAAAAGTGGAATTAAAAAGTATATGATGGTCGTACCTATACACTATCCACACTTCAAGCCCAATGGGCTCTTGTGTGAGGGAGCATATTAGAAATAATATAACCATTGATGTAGCTAATCCTAACAGCTTAAGCTTTTGGGATAATTGGTTATTTGACAATATATACATGTTTTCTATAAATATCAATGGAAGGACTACTTCCCCAAATGGCAGCTCCTGCATATCCTCCTGTCATTCCTTTGTTATCTGGCAACACATAGGTCTTCCATAAGATGGCACCGGTTTCAGCATCGAGTTTTACAAAGCTTCCACGAAATATGCAACATTCTTCAATGGATACACCTTCTTCTAGTGAAGATGTTCCAACATAGTAATTCCTATACATAGAAAGTTTTAGCATAAACACATTTGTGGTTAAAGGGTTATAAAAAGGGATATAGAAATGAATAAAATTGAAGTATACAAATTTTAAAACTCGATATCTAGCCCAATGAATGACTAATCAGAGGGATCCAATCATAATGTCCATTGCAAAGGTCTCGTTTAAAGGTTAGACTAGCTAGTCCACCAAAATTGACATTAACGGAAATCGAACCTGAGACCTAGAAATGAGTACACTTTAAAATTCCAAGCCAAACACTAATAGGCTAACCCACTTGGGTTTGGACTTTGGAGTATACAAACATGAACTACCCATGACAAATGGCTAGTTAGACTCCGCTTATTATATATGCAGGAGTTGTGATTTGAATCCAGACATTTTTTTTATTCACCTTAAGAGTGAATTAATTTATAATCATTAGACTACTTGATAAAAAAAATTATTTCTCTAACAATGGAGTTTCCACAATTATTAAAACAATTTCGATCTCAACAAAATATATAATAATATGTTTCACTTTTTTTAGTTTAGTCACCAAACATATTCTTCAAAGAACTAATATGAGTAAATCTAAAAGAGTCAAAGACCTTTTTAAAGTATTCTTAAAGTCACATACCTATTTAAAAGTTTCTTACAAAGTTGGGTCTAGCTAGTTTGGCGGTTTAGTTATAAATTAACATAATTTCATTTTCATAAACTCGTTTTTCAAATTTAAACGCATTGACCATGGCATACTTATTTAATTATACACATACCAAAAACTCATAAATCAGTTGTAAACACAACTTATTCTCATAAAAAAAATCAAATAAAATTTTAATATCAATATTTACAAACAAGTATTTTAAAATGGGAGCTTCTATATGATACATATTGACAAATTGAAGTGTTTTTTGATACATTTTATTTCTAAAATAATAAATTAGCAATAATTTTAAGAATCAAATATCTATTTATCAATTTTTATATTTCAAGAAAGATCATTTCATTAAAAAAAATATGATAAGCGGCTCAAACCGGCTATTCCACCAATATTTAGTCGGTCGGAGTCGGTTTTTAATAAACTCGTTTTATTCATGAAATAATTTGTGCAAGAATTCAGGCTCAAGGTGACTTAAGGCCCCATTTTTCTTTTGGTTATGTGTTGCACCCTACAAAATTGCTCAATAGTGTGTTCGAACCTTGTTGAGGTCGCTGTTCATTCTTTTTTGATTTAATAAAATTGTTGTTATGATTAAAATAAAACCAAACATTGATTCGTACGGTTTGGATAACCCGTTAAGTCAAAAATTGTTATCAGGTTTGGTCGGTTTTCTCTGGTTTGAAAATATGACCGACTTGATAAGCTAGTCGAACCGGTTATCCATTAGTTTTCGGTCATACTAATCAATTAATCCGAGTCTATTTTTATTATGCTCGTATTAAAAATGAGATGTTGGATTCGATTCAAAAAATTAAACTAGCATAACCGCTTATTACCAACAATACTATCTGGATCAAACAAATCAACAAATTGGCCCATTTTTAATTCAACTGGTTGAACTGACCGATTCTAAATTTTAAAACATTATAATAAAGACCGTGAAAAAGAAAGTGTATTTGTTCTAACCCATTGTGATATGTTCCAGACATGGTAATTAGTGCTTTAGGATGATTATCCAAATGGGTCATCCACACAAGCTCACCAGTTGTAATTTTAAGTCCAATAACAACACAAGGTCCATAAATTCCAATTAACAATAAATCTTTTGCAATAGTTGGAGTTGCTCTTGCCACTATCCCATTTACATTTCTAATAATCAAACTAGTATTTAGACCTGTTAATTGTCCCACATTTTGCTTCCAAACAAGTGATCCATCGTATTCTTTTATTGCATATATGTTACCATTCCAGCAAGGAAAATAAATAATACCATTATATATTGTTGGTGTTGCTGTAATATCTTTGCCGGTAAAGAATTTCCACTTTAACTTTATGTGTGGTGCAGTTATAGGGCTAATTTTATACTCCTTGGATGCATACCTTCTGTTGAATAAATCTCCACCATGGTTTGTCCACTAATTAACAAAAAATTAATATCATTAGCAAATTAATTAGATTATTACAAAATTGATATTTAATTAACCTCAACAAACAAAAGAAAATTTTAATTAAAAGAAAATGATAGTTTCAGAAGTAATTATAACTTACATCTGATTCTAAGAATGTAGCAAAAACTACTACTACATGAACACAAAAGAAAAGTAAGCTAAGATATTTTAGCTGTGACATGTGATTGAACTGAGAGATGGTGTGGCAATTAAAGATGTTTGTTTACGAAATTGATTTCAAATTAAGTACTGATGTAACTCAATATATAATATTATATATATAGGAGGTTGAAACCTATAATATACAATAGGTGTTAGCCAAGAAAATGGTAAAAAATAATTATGTTATCTAATTAAAACTGAAGATTGTTCTCAGTTATAAATATAATTTTAGATATTTTTCGATTAATTAATGTGCAATTCTCCAATATTAAATATTATTGAATTTGATGTGCGGATATAAATGGTCGGTCTAATCAAATTTACAAAACCAATTTGTATGATGATAATTGTCACCACTTATAAACATATGTTTTCAGATCTCTTGACCAATATGAACCGGTAATATTTAAACTCCAATATTTCTAAAAAGTTGAATCCATCATTTTTGAGATAATGTTTCTATATTTGGTTCTTTAACCAATATCCTAAAATCATTTTCTAATATTCATATTTTTGTTTTATTTATTAATTAGGAAAAAGATAATTTGTCTCCGCAATGTTACTTTTTTCCCACAAATAGTCTAATATTCATATTTCATGTTAATTAGTCAAATTACTAAAAATTCATGTGAATAAGTGAAAATTTGAAGGTTCGAATTTCACATTCTATATATAATATGATATGGTATTTTTATTACCTAAAATTATGTATTATAACATTTACTTTTTCTTGGACAATTGGATTCATTTTCCATTAGAATTAATTTTTATTCTTCCAATTATCAACTACGTACCCTTAATTGTCCCCCACATTACAGCCTAACCTATCCATTAAGTATTATCGTAGTGGTAGTTGGCGTGTTCAAATATAAACCTATCAAAATTAAAATCCCAAATTGATCCAAGAAATTGAAAATTATACAAAATGAAGTATTATTAGATATTTTGAATTTTATTTTCAAAAATGGCTTTGATAAACTCGGATTTTAACTTTAAAAACTAACATCCACAAATTTTAATCCAACTAGTAGAAATGTGAAAATTGTCAAGATGAACGCTATGATCAAAGTTCGAAATAGCAAAAAGCGGCAGCTGCAGCTCATGTGCAGATTGTTTTTGGATGCATGGACTTGTATTTATCCTTGAGGAAATAATGAACCAACGCCATTATTGAGAACCCAAATGAAGCAAAATTGATAAAACGGAGTTGATCCAAGTCCAACCACATGTGCCTCATGATTATCAAAAGATTCATACTTGAAATGACTATGGCTCAACTATTGAGACTGAAAGGGCCAAGAAGTTTCTTGAAACAGTAGAATTAGAATTAGTCTTTTCCAAGAATGATAGGGTTGAGATCATTGAATATCTTGATTTTGATTTTGTAGATATTCGAATAGCGGTTATTCCACTTATATTACATCTTTCTATTGGTTAGAGGAGTCGTCTCCTGGAAGTCTACTAAACAGACTTTAGTGGCTTGTTATACCATGGTAGTATGGTTTGTGGCTTGTGATGACTCGACATCATTACATGTTCTTGAAGCTAATTTTAAGACATACTTTAGTGTTTGGTTAACCTGTTTTTAGTTTATTTTCGCACAAATAAGAGGGAGTTGCAGCAAGCTCAAGTATGAGAATCATAAAGCAAGGAAGGAAATTGGAAATTCAAGTCTGCTACATGCGCGCGACGCAGGCACGAAAGTTTGCAAATTATGTATTCTGCTACCTGCGCGCGGCGCAGAGTATCTGGCGCGCGGCGCAGGTACGCAAGGCAGACCTATTTATTCTGTAATTTTGTCAAAAGAAGGGTTACAAAATTTGACGGCGAAAGAACAGAGTTGCAGACAAGTTTAGAGCTTTTCAAGTGCGGATTTCATTGTGGAAACACATCCAATCTATTCTTGTAATGAATTCTTTCTACTTAATTGTTGTAATTTCTATTTCAATTATGTCTAGCTAAATTTCTATGATTGGGTCCTAGGGGATTCTAGTTGTTTTTATCTTGAACCATGTAGTTTCATTTGACTTATTTAATGAATTACGAAGTTAGTTCCAATCGCTTTCCTTCGTTAAATCTTAAAACCTTATTTACCTGTTGAATTTATGCTAAGAAACCTGAATCAAGAAATTCCCCCTGTTTTATGTTTACGTTAATTTACATACGTATGATCTTAATTGTTTGTGTGTGATTCGGAACAATCCCTGAGGATAATTACAAAACTAATTTGTATGATGATAATTATCACCACTTATAAACATATGTTTTCAGATCTCTTGACCAATATGAATCGGTAATATTTAAACTCTAATATTTCTAAAAAAATTGAGTTTTTTGATATAATAGTATGATTTGTGTGTTTTTCTAAAAAATGTTTGTTAATTTTTTTAATAAGAATATATTTGTTAATTGATAATTACTATTTTTTTTTTTTTGTGTTTAGTTATTAAGAAAGAAAAAAAAATTGAAAACAAACTTTTGTGTGATAGTTATTTTTCAACATATACAAAAAAAAAATACAAATATTTCAATTTGTGTAAAAAAATATATTTCAATTGAATGAAGGGCAAAAATGACAATAATAAATATCTACACAAAAGAGGGTATTCTCTTTATATATTCTCTTTATATATAATGTGATGTGATGTGATATTTTTACCTATGTATTATAACATTTACTTTTCTTGGGCAATTGGATTCATTTTCCATTAGCATTAATTTTAAGGCCCCTTCTAGCATGCACAAGGCACCTAGGTATCCCACCATGGGAAAGGGAAAAATACTGGCTACTGCAGGTAAAACCAGTTTTAATATTATTATAATAATTTTATAAATTATACTTTTAACCCATATGAATTATTTATAAATATTCCACTTACGTTAGGGTATTTACAATATGTACATGAATAATATCAGAAAAAATTTAGAAGCATGGTCTTGAAACTGTGCTTGAATCAAAATGAGTTATGTTTGTAAATAAAACCTTAAACAGATAAATAATTCAACAACACTAATTAATAGATTTTGAGAATTTTGAAAGAAAAAAAAATGTCAACGACAAACTATTTTCAGAATCACAAAGTACCCTAGTTTTTTCAATATGTAATTTCTCATAATTAAGTTGATGATTATCAAAATGGTTATGGGGCTTCAACTTGAATATATGTTGTGATTATATGTCGTGAAAATCGATATACCGCGTCAAGTGTATAGCGAGCAAGAACCGGGTCGATAATCGGGTCGCAGTGACCCATTTTTCTGTGATACGGGCGAAGAAGATGACAGACAATAAAAAAAATATAAATCCCACTCACATGACTTGCTCGTGACAATTTTCTTTTATTCATTGTGACAACTATTTTTATGATGAAAGGTTCTATTTTTGCCATATATTTATTATTCATTTAATATTGTGATTATGTTGGCACAATTTTTGGAATTGTTTCCTAAAATATTCCATATTAAATATATTTTGAATGTAAATTGTATTTTAATTATTTTGATTTTGAGTATAAATTAGAATCAAGTTAGTTGTGACTCGATAATTATTTTCCAGGAAATAGATTTTTAAGTCACGTTTAGTCGAACTATTTTTTATTGAATAATAAATTGTTAAAATTTGAATTCTTAATTGATTTTTAATTTTGCATCAAAAAAATTGATTGTTAATTCAAATATGTAAGATTGATAAGTTGGTTTGAGAAAATTTGGAATTCCTAGCTAGTCATTTAGAATCCAATTAGATGACACTCGACGGTCATCTCATATGAAATAGGTTTTTTTAAGTCATATTTAGTCAAACTATTTTATTTAACCGTTGGTTTGTCAAAATTTGAATTCTTAATTATGGATGTCAATTGTATCCGTAAGTGGGGATTCCCATAGAGATTGGAAACTCGAAGACGGAAAAAAATTCCACGCGGGGATGGAGGAGAAATTTCTTCTAAAAGAGGTTTGGGAATGAAGTACAAAATTTATCCTCCGCCACGCGGAGACCCCGTCCCCAAATATTGTACTCCCTCCATTACAATATATAAGCAAAAAATCACTTTATATGTTCATATACATTAATTATACAATGAATTTTAAAAATGATTTTTTGTTTATATATTGTAACTGAGGAAGTATTAAAATAACATTAATATATGCATATTTAAGTACTTTACGCGGAATATATTATATTTATTTATATTTTCATATAATATGCGTATAAATTTTATTTATATCATGTGATGTTTATTATTATCACAATACTTACAGGTTTTCCCTGATACAAGAGTCTTTAACCATTTTCAAATCTGGTGAGATTTGCAGGACTCTTGGAGTCGCTGAGGGGTGTTCAAGTCTGTTGAGACTTGCAGGTCTCTGGTATCTGGTCGAATTCCACTGCATCAGGTGTCTGACTGTCGATTCTCTGACTACCGGGGTCCCTCAACATTTGACTTTCGGGGATACTTCTGGATCTGATGGGCCGAGTAATTTTAATTCGAGTTCGGAAGTTAGAGCCTAGTGGTGTCTCTTAGGGTCGGGTAGGGGTTTTCTCGGGTGGTTTAGCGGATCATTATTGGTGTATGGGTCATGGGTGGATGAGGGTGTTTGATTAGGTGTTGGTAATTGTGTTATATCACGTTACCTTTTGTTGTATGTTTCCACGACAATTCCTTTCACTTCTTGTGGAGGAGTTGTCTTTTAATAAAATTTAGCTGATTCAAAAAAAAAATAAAAAACAATACTTACATTTTTTTGTTTGTTTTATGCTTAAACTTTATTTTTTTTTTTACAACAAATTTGATATAAAATAATTAAAATTTATCAATTGTTAGTTGGTTCAGTGTTGTTTGACTCGGTAGGGAGGACTACAGTTTGATTCCCTGCAACTGAGATCGGAATAAGGCTAAAATCACTTGATGCTATTGTTGACCCTCGAATCAAATAGGTGGTTCAGTAGACCGGATACTGTTAGTAAAAATAAAAAAAATTAAATTAAATTTGGTAGGCCTGATAACATTAGTCTTAATTAGTAGAATCATTGACCTAAAAATTCCTTGTTAGGTTAAATCCGGTATAATAAGTCTTAATTAGTCCAATAATTTACCTAAAAACCTAAATGTGGTTCAATCCGGTGTCATATTTCTTAATTAGTAAAATGATTGACCTAAAGAGTATTAACTAGCTTAAATCTAGTATTATACACCATCCGTAACACTTTATAAGTAAAATTGACCTTTTAGATTCATTGTAGATTTAATGTATCTACAATGAATCTAAAAAGTCAATTTTACTTATAAAGTGTTACGTAGGGAGTAAGTCTTAATTAGTCCAATAATTTACCTAAAAAGCCATAAATGGTTCAATCCGGTCTAATTATCTTAATCAGTTCAATTAATTACCTAAAATTTTTTAACGATGTTTAATCCAATATCATAAGTCTTAATTGATAGAATAATTGATCTAAAAATTCTGAACTAGGTTCAAAGTAATATAAAAAGTATAAATTAATAGACAAATAAAAAGTCTAACGTGATTTAATCAGGTATAATAATTCTTTAATAGTCTAATAATTAACCTAAAAAGTTTAACTAGATTCAACGTAAGTAAATTAAATTATGTTTTTTAATAGTTTAATAATTAACATAAAACTAATTAACCCACAGAAATTGCACCAAAAGTAATCGAACTTAAGATCTTAAGAGGAGCACACTCTAAGGTACCCAAGTCAACATTACCAAGTCAACCCAAATTCATCATAATATTTCATCATAATTAATCATACATAAACATAATAAAAATTTAATGTATGATAAAGTTCAATATGTTCAATATAATTAATTACCATCATCGTCACAAAAATGATTTTAAACTCTTAATATATAATAATTTTGCATAATTAAAGATGTTGTTTGTTGTCTACAAGTCCTCAATTGACCAAATTTTCTAAAATTGTTAGGTTGGATGCAATGATCGGAATTCAAACTCCGACTCTCTCATTTGTGTATAAATTTATGATGTATTTGTCATTTTCTTTATGTAAAAAAATAAATTATTTATGGATACTCTCTATTAATTAAAACTATATAAATCTTGTTGACATTGAATCTAAAATAATTAAATTGCATAAAAAGTAAGTAATTAATCTTAGCACCACAAAAAATATACAAAACGTAAGTAAGTAACAAATATCATTTTAATGCAATATATGTAACTACAGAATATCTCAGCCAAGCGGATATGTTGTCTGCCTATTTTTATAGGGTTTTGGGTTCAAAATTGTTTAGTCCCAATTTATTTTATATATTTTTTTTCGCTTTAATTTGCTTCTTCAACCTCCAGACGGGTCAGAATGACCCGGTTGAAACCCATACGACCCAAAAATTGAAAAACTTGGTTTCACAGGTCTTTAACACCAAAAATCCAATTTTTTACGCAATAATCATGAATCTAACAAAATTTTTATATGATTCAACATTTTTTTCATGTAAAACAGTCATAATCTAAGATCCAAATTTTAAAAGAACAAGCAAAATCCAAATTTTAAGAATCAAAACATATGAAAACTAAATTTTTCCAGATTCAAATATTCAACAAAACCCAAAACTTTAAATATGAAATGAAACTTTGAAGAATAATAGTATAGGAGAAACTTGGAAGAAGAGAAGCTAAAATATTTAGAGATTTACAAAAGAAGACTACTGATGAGTGGATATATAAACTAACTAGCCACCCATGTCCGTCTCCGTCGAAACCGTTCTCTGTTTCTATCCAAACCGTAACAGTTTTTTGTTCATTGAAGAAATCAAGAGATACATGGTGTGGATAACTGGATATATGTTTTTTGTTTTATTTTAAAATGACTGGGATGAAAATTGAATAATAAAAAATATAAGGGTTATATTGGTGACGGACCAATTTTCATTACTCAAGAATAAGTGGGCATTACTATAAATAAAATTTAACTTGAAGAACATTACACCATCAGGTTTACAGTAATTCATCCTGTCCATTATTATTTTATTAATGAATCTTATGGTCAAAAAGGTCTTTCCCATGATGGGAGACCTAGATGCCTTGTGCATGCTAGACTCAACCTAATTTTAATTCTTGCAATTATCAACTACATAGCCTTAATTGTCCACCACGTTATAGCCTAACCTATCCATTAAGTACTATCGTAGTGGTAGTTGGCGTGTTCAAATATAATCCTATAAAAATTAAAATCCCAAATTGATCTAAGAAATTGAAAATCATACAAAATCAAATATTATTGGATATGATTGAATATTTTTTCAAGAAAATGGCTTTGATCAGCTCAGATTTGAAATTTATATTTAAAAATTAAACATCCACAAATTTTAATCCAACTAGCATAAATGTGAAATTTTTCTTAGGATGAATGCTATAATCAAAGTTCAAAATAACTAACGAAAAACCAAAACAATTTAATATTTTTTATTAGTATGACATATTATATTAATCTATTATTAGCTGTTTTTATTTTTTTTAATACTACTTATTAGTTTAGTGTTTTTTGTACTTGTTAGTTTTGCTTAATCTATTTATTTATACTATTTCTTATGTTTCAAATGTAATTGATAAAAAAGACTAGCAAATAGGTTCTATCATCAACTTATTTTCTCTGCCACCACTTTCTTATGCCGTCGTACCTCTTCCTTTCAAAATCCTTCATGATGTAGACTTTGATGATGATGGTGCGACGAGGTCATCCCCCGTGCCATCGTTTCACCATATTTCAATTTTCATCTATACAACTAAATTCACTACCAATAATTGGCAACCATATTACAATTTGACATGGAATAACAATATTTTCTAAATTGATGGGTTCAACTATGCAATTTACGAAGAAAAATGAAATAAATTTTGTACAATAGCAAGGTTAGTTTTCACCGTATGATCAAATATATACTTAGATAAAAATGAAATCTTGAACAAAATGTCCTTGTTGTATTAACCTAATGATTTGAGTCATTTGACTATTATAATATTTTATGTGGAATCTCGGGATCGAATTTAAGTCACTATATTTTCTCCTCCAATCTTTGAATGATTATTTGAGTATGTGTGACTACTAGTTCAATAAAAAGAAAATAATAATTAACAAAATGAAATTAGTACTCAAGCAAAACTATATTGATTTGTACATAAAACATAGTTTTACTATAGAAAACAAAATAGCAATGAAAAATAAATTGACGTTTGTCTAAATCATAAACAAACACCGTAACAAGATAGAAAAACCAAACAATGCCTCACTGAAGTAACAAACAAAACAACGTCGCACACTTATTAGACTGCGAAATAACAAGAGGTAAAGAAACACAAGAAAAATCATATCTATATATATATATATATATATATATGAAAAACACTTATTTAGATAAAAAATGAAAAAAAACACACAATACATATAGTGACTACAAGAGTTCTTAAACTTAACCTTAGTAAGATACAAGTTGAAATAAAAGTTCAAAAACATACAACAATTAAGCATCTTTTACCTCTAGACAGTGCCCTTTTGCTCCAATTTATTTATACCTATTCATTCATATGGTGACTACGAGAGTTCTTTAGAGTACACAAAAGGCAAACAAAGAGTTTCCACTAGTGAATTTCAAGGAAACTCCTAAAGAGACATTATATCCATGACCTACATAAATACATCCCTTGTTAATTGACATACCCCCATACACAGTAGCTCCAGTTTCATAGGACCATAAAATTTTCCCATTTCTTGCATCAATTGCATATATATGTCCCAATCTATCTGGAGATCCAACAAAAACAACATCATTTGCCACACTAACAGGGCCAGCAGCAGTACTATTTGCAGGGTTAGCTGTAGACCATAGAATATTTCCATTGCTGGCATCCATTGACACCCACCCTCCAGTTGTTGTATTCATATTTGATGGTAAAAGTTTGAAATTTATGCCATCTGAATTTGCAATGTTGGTATAAATTCTTTTTTCATCAGTTGATGCACCAAATATTCCACCTCCAGATACTCCACCAGGCCCTGCTACCTGCAATTAATATTTTTAGTTCATAATTATAATGAGGTAAGATATTTAATATCATGTTTAATTTATTTATTAAGAATGGTTTGAGATCTGATAGTCCAATGACTAGATTTACACACTATAAATGTCGAGAAGTGAAGAATTTATAATTTGAACGTCAACTTCTTCAACAATATGTTCATAGTATGTAGGTACTAATTAAGTTACCCTAGCAAACATTTTAAGTCAATTTTTTTTTTTAAAAAAAAAAAAAAAGTCAAATTCTATTCATATATAAACTTTACATTTATGTTATAGGGTTAAATAAGTTTTTGATCCATATTATACATATCTCGAATTTTATTTTTAGTTCCTAAAATAATTCAGTAACTTTTTATCTCCAAAATATTTTCTGCATCAATTTTAGGTCTTTACTTTTAATCAACTTGTATACTTTCATTTTTTTTAAATTACCTTTTGTATTCATCTTTATAATATTATAAGAATCCGTCCCACAAAAAATGTATAATTTTTTAATATTAGATGAATTATTTATGAATTTTTAAGCGCAAGAGAGATTTCTATAATATACTAAAGATAACCGTAGAAAAGAAATTCAAAATATCAAATAATAAACACAAATTGACCCGGTGTGGTGGTAGTGTAGGCTGGAAGTCTTGGTGTTGTGGTGGTGGTTTTTTGCTCTCCGGCGAAATAACATATGTTCTGGTGTGTTATGGTGGTTTCCGCCGTCTTGTTGTGCGGTATTAGTTTCGGCGAGCTCGTGTGGTGGATGTGGTGTGGTGGTTTTGTGGTGGCGTAAGGGGTTCCGGTGGTGGTTTATTTTCAGCCGGAACTCTGTGATTTGGTGTTTGGTTTCGGAGAGCTTGTGTTTGGTTTGGATTGGTGGTCGTGGAGTATTTGGTACTCGGATTTGGTGTCGTAACGATTTGCGGACGGGAGCTATTAAAGTGGGTGGTTGGTGTTGATTAGGTGTGGAGGTGGGTGATTTCTTTTGGTGGCTGCCTTTGTTACTCGGGTCCATTTTCGTCGTTGCTTGCTCTTGTTTGATTTTTGGGGTTGTTTTAGGTGTTGAGGGTGTGTGTTCTTTTGAGCTGAGATTTTTCCTTTTTGTTTCAATTGATGTTTGCACCACCTCTTATCATGTTGTTTGTCTTACATATTGTGCGCTGGATTTCGGTGGGCCGGTTAATTTTGCTTCGAGATCGGGAGTTGATATCTAGCTGCAATCTTGTTTGACTGGTTATGGTGTTTCTCCGATGGGCTGGGTTGTGGGGTTGAGAGGTGGTGGAAACTGAATGTCTTTCGAATGTGGATCAACTTTGGTGAGGAGGACTTTGAGTTTTATTTGGATGGGTGTTCGTTTAGGGATGAGTAGTGACGATGGGTGGTTTCGGGTATGTGGCTGTTTTCGAGAAGGAGTCATTTTTAGGTGTTGTGTGTAGGGATGTCATTTATGGTGTTTTATTTTCGGGTGTTCCGCTTATATATGGCACATCTTGTTTGTACTTTCTAAACTATCGATCTTTGCTCGTTTTGAGCAGAGATCTGATTATTAAATAAAATTTGCTGTTCAAAAAAAAAAAAACACAAATTGACCCAAAAGCAGGAAAAAAATCGTTATAGAAAATATTTAAGGGACCAAAACTTGTTAAAATATTTAATAAAAACTAAAAACAAAACATGAGATATTTATTGGTACTAAAACTATATTTATGGTTCATTTGGATTAGCTTATTTTTCAACTTATGCAAATAGCTGATGCAATTTTGATGCATTATTATAAATTTGTCAAGATAGTTTATAATAAAATAGCTTATAAAAATACAATTTTCACTAATTTGAACTTATAAAATGGCATAAAATTTAATTTATATTGCATAAACTGTTTGTATAATTTCAAAAATAAGCTAATCCAAAATAGGGCCTTAACCTTAAATGTTATCATGAATATATTACCTTAGACCATACAAGGGTTCCATTGTCACGATCCAATGCCCATGCAAATCCACTTTTCTGAACAGCAACAACAATATCTTTCCTTTTTCCATTTACATATGTAGTTAACATCATTGGCTCCTCTCCAAAATCAGCATCTTGTACACGACCTAAAGGTGGACAATTAGGAGTTGAAGCATCCCTACATGCAATAAACCATACATCATATCCTCCTAATTGGCTATACCATTTGATATTTCCATAATCCAAATCAAGGGCCAAGATTGAATTTGAGTGGTTTTCTGGTTCAACACATGCATCTTGATCAATAGGACTAGTTTGATTATTTTGTCTTTCTTGACATTCAAGTATGTTTGGAGGGGCAGAATAGAGATTTCCAGTGGCAATATATACATGTTTTCTATAAACATCAATGGAAGGACTGCTTCCCCAAATGGCAGCTCCTGCATATTCTCCTTTCATTCCATTGTTATCTGGCAACATGTAGGTCTTCCATAAGATGGCACCGGTTCGAGCATCAAGTTTTACAAAGCTTCCACGAAATATGCAACATTCTTCAATGGTTACAGTTTCTTCAAGTGAAGATGTTCCAACATAGTAATTCCTATACATAGAAAGTTTTAGCATAAACACATTTGTGGTTAAAGGGTTATAAACAAGCATAGAAAATCAAATAAAATTTTATGCTATTAGTTATATCACTATTTACAAACAAGTATTTTAAAATAGGAGCTTCTATAATACATTGACAAATTGAATTTATTTTTGATACATTTTATTTCTAAAATAACAAATTAACTATAATTTTTAAGAATCAAATAGCTGTTTATCAATTTTTATATTTTAAGAAAGATTAGTTCATAAAAAAGAAATATGATAAACAACTCAAACCGGCTACCCCACCAATTTCTGGTCGGTTGATGGCATATTTTGGGCCATAATTAAGGCTCAAAACCATTTAATGAGACGAGAAAAAACTAGCATAACCACGTATTACCAACAATACAATCAAGATCATACAAATCAACAAATTGGCCGATTTTTAATTCAATTGGTTGAACTGATCGATTCAATCTGATTTATAAAACATTATAATAAAGACTAAGAAAAAGAAAGTGTATTTATTATACTAACCCATTGTAATATGTTCCAGACATGGTAATTAGTGCTTTAGGATGATTATCCAAACGGGTCATCCACACAAGCTCACCGGTTGTTATTTTAAGTCCAATAACAACACAAGGTCCATAAATTCCAATTAACAATAAATCTTTTGCAATAGTTGGAGTTGCTCTTGCCACTATCCCATTTACATTTGAAATAATCAAAGTTGTATTTAGACCAGTTAATTTCCCCACATTTTGTTTCCAAACAAGTGATCCATCATGTTCTTTTATTGCATAAATGTTACCATTCCAACATGGAAAATAAATGATACCATTATATATTGTTGGTGTTGCTGTAATATCTTTGCCTGCAAAGAATTTCCACTTCAACTTCAAGTGTGGTGCAGTCGTGGGGCTAATTTTATACTCCTTGTATGCATATCTTCTGTTGAATAAATCTCCACCGTGGTTTGTCCACTAATTAGCAAGAAATTAATATTAATAGCAATAATTAGATTATTACAAAATTCATAGTTTTTTTAATAAGTAAAAATGAATTTTATAATAACAACAAGTCCTAATCAACATAAGGTGTGCCAACCAAGACTAGAGTCTACAATAGACAAAAAGTCAAACACTAATTAGTCAATGCCCAAACAAACTAAAAGACTCGATCACCACAAATGAGAGTTAACATCTAGGTGTTTTTTTTAACAAGAGTTAACATCTAGGTTCATATTATGAGTTTCCTAACATTTGATTTATTGTTGATTCTTTTGTACAAAATTCACAGGTAATTAATAACCTCAACCAACAAAAGGAAATATTAGATAAAAGAAAATGATAGTTTCAGAAGTAATTATAACTTACATCTGATTCTAAGAATGTAGCAAAAACTACTACCACATGAACGCAAAAGAAAAGTAAGCTAAGATATTTTAGCTGTGACATGTGATTGAACTGAGAGAGGGTGTGGCAATTACAAGATGTTTGTTTACGAAATTGATTTCAAATTAAGTACTAGTAAGTCAATATATAATAGGAGGTTTAAACCTATAATATATTATAGCTAGGTTATAGTTAGCCTAAAAATGGTCAAAATAACTGAGTTATTTAAAGTGAAAATTATTCTCACTTGTAAATATATTTTCTACTATCCTCGATTAATTAATATAGAATTCTGCCACATCCAACATTAATGAACTTCATGTGTATATATAAATATGTCTATAATTTAATTTTAGGGTTAAATAGTTGATACCCCCTGTAAAGTAGGTCGGTTTTGCAATACCTCCCTGTAAGTTTTTTTTTCAAAGATCCCCCCTTCCATACTAAAGATTCTTTGAAATACCCCCTTGGAGTAACACATAGGCAGAGAATCTCCTACGTGGCACCTCCACGTGGATTTTTATTAATTTTTAATTATTTTTTTGCCACGTGGCATTAAATTTTTTTTTTTAAAAAAACATTTTTAATTTTAATTTTTTTTCTGATTTCTTTCTTTTTCTTTATTTGTTATTTAAAAATTTAATAATAATTAATTAATATTTGTTTACTTAAAATAAAAAAAGAAAGAAAAAATAAAATATTTTTCTCTATAGCATAGTGGAATATTAAAATAATTAATATATGAAATTGTAACAAAAAAAAATTGTAACAAAAAAACAATTATATATGAAATAAAAATATAATGAAATCAAATACAAATAAAAAAAATTGTAACAAAAAAAAAAAAACCATTATATATAAAATAAAAATGAATGAAAAAAATATAATAAAATCAAATAATTAACAATTATAAAAAAAGGTGTAACAACAAAAAAAGTAATAATTGTATATAAAATAAAAACATAATAAAATCAAATAAAAAAATTATAACAAAAAAAAAAACCTGATTAAAAAAAAAAGGGAGAGAAAGAGAGAGAGAAAATATAAAACCCAACAATCATTTTTCACTAAAAAACCAAGTCAAATGCAGAAAATTCAAAAAAAAATTCCAAACCCCACTTGATCTTTTTTCTAAGATATTCAAGGTAAGAAACAAGGCTCACGGCCAAATTACTTATAGATCAAAAACACCAAAACGCATAAGCCTGCTACACCAGAACAAAACACCAAAACCATCAGCACCATCAACACACATTCCACAGATTCGTTAATCCCAAAATCCATCTTTTCATCTTCAAGAAATCAAAATCGAAAACGAAAACGAAAACAAAAAAAAGAAGAACAAACACATGAAATCGAAAACGAAATCAAGAAATCAAAATCCAGTTATTATGAAATTGAATGTATAATCGAAACCAAAACGAATCCAAACGAAATCGAAACCGAACGAAATTGAAACTGAAATTGAACGAATATGGTGATGTTGATGATGATGTTGCTGCTATGATGGTGTTGAATCTTGTTGTTGTTGATGAATATGGTGATGTTGAAAAATTAAGAGGGTGGAGAAGAAGGGTTTGTAAAACCCAATGAAGAAGAAGAAGAGAAAATATAAATTTTCTCTCTCACTCTCTCTCTCTCTTTCTCTCCCTTTTTTTTTTTAATCAGGTTTTTTTTTGTTATAATTTTTTTATATAATAAGAACATCATCATCAACAAGAATATTAATTATTTTAAGAACATCTTGTTTGTTACAATTTTTTTTGTTACAATTTCATATATTAATTATTTTATTTTAATATTCCACTATGCTATAGAGAAAAATATTTTATTTTTTCTTTCATTTTTTATTTTAAATAAACAAATATTAATTAATTATTATTAAATTTTTAAATAACAAATAAAGAAAAAGAAAGAAATCAGAAAAAAAATTAAAATAATTTTTTTTTTTTAAAAAAAAAAAAATTTAATGCCACGTGGCAAAAAAATAATAAAAATCCACGTGGAGGTGCCACGTAGAAGATTCTCTGCCTATATGTTACTCCAAGGGGGTATTTCAAAGAATCTTTAGTATGCAAGGTAGGATCTTTGAAAAAAAAACTTACAGGGGGTATTGCAAAACCGACCTACTTTACAGGGGGGTATCAACTATTTAACCCTTAATTTTATAAAACGAATTTGCAAGCATAAATTGTATATATTTATAGTTTGTCAAAAAAATTAATCTCCACTTATAAATATATATTTTCAGGTGTCTTGATCAATATGAGAGACCGGTAATATTTAAAAATAATATTTCTATAATGTTGAATTCATCATTTTTTGAAATAATATTTTTATATTTAATTCTTTAACTAATATCCTAAAATCATTTTCCAATATTCATATTTTTGTTTTATTTATTAACTAGGAGAAACATAATTTTTCTACTTAATGTTATGTTTTTTTTCCACGGAGTATATATAATTTAAGACTTTTATTAAGTAATCTAATTAATAAAATTTCAAGTGAATAAGTAAAAATTTCGATCGAATTATATATATATATATAATATGATATTTTACAAGTATTATAAGTTTTACTTTTCTTAGGCAATCGGATTCATTTCCATTAGCATTAATTTATATTCTTCCAGTTATCAACTACCCTAAATTGTCCACCACCTTACAGCCTAACCTATCCAGTTTTTTTTAATCTGCCTAACCTATCCATTAAGGACTGTATTGTAGTGATAGTTGGCGTGTTCAAATATCAATCTATCAAAATTAAAATCGCAAATTGATTTAAGAAATTGAAATTATACTGTAGAAAATTAAATATTATTAAATATGTTTGAATTTTTTTCTAAAAAAATGGCTTGGATCATCTCAAATTTTAAATTGTTATTTAAAAATAAAATATCCACAAAATTTAAGTTCAACCAACAAAAATGAAAAATTTGTTAAGAAAAATGTCACGAGTCATGACCGACGTTTCAAATAACTTGCTATTTCTATCAATAAAAAAAAATAAAAAACAACCAAAGCAACACTACAACATTTTGGCTCTACCGCAACGCCATAATTTTGAGTGTTAAAAAAACCGTTATCGTAGAATGCTATTGGCAACGGTTTTCAAATTCTGTTGCAGTAGCATATGGATCTTATACAAATTTTATGCAATGGCTTAAAACCGTTCTATATAGGTCAAAGAAAACGGTTTTGTCTTTAAAACAAAGTGCTATGTATGTGTTACTTATGACTTCATTTCTATAATAGGCACAATATATCAATTGTTTTATCATCTGCAGCAAAAGATGCAGCTGTAGAAATTGAAAGTCTTCTGCAACTTGGATCAAAACTAAGTGAAATTATTAACATTAAGGAGGAAGGGCTTGCTCTCTTTTGACTTTATAAAAATGAAGGCTACATCTTGTCTGAGTTCACAGGAAAATTCTTTGTAAGTTGACAATCTTATTCACTTTCAAATTCAGTTTGTGATTGTCGCCTGCAATGACTCATGACGTGCTTTTCACGTTTTATGTTTTCATGATTCATGATTTATTTTGATTTTGTAGCATTCTTTCCCCGTGAGCTGCTTTTTGTTGCTTTTCTCTTTCCCCAAAAATAAGATAGAAGCAAAAACATATATAATTTAAGGATTAAATATGTTCTTGGTCCCTATAAAATTAATGTTTTAAGTGTAGTCTCTACGTAAATTTTATTCCTTATTTCGAGAATTTTTCAAAAAATGAATGCTTAGTCCCAGTAAAAGCAAAATAGGGACTAGAATAATTGTAAGGACTAAACTTGAAAATTTGGAAATTTATCGGAAACTAAACTTTACTATTTGTCAACTGGTTTGCCCTTTCTGTGGCATTAAAATTGGTATAACAAGTTTACTTGTCTCAACATGAGAGGCAATTATAACTACAAACATTTTCTATTTTGTTTCATGGGTCATAACTAAGACATGTTCCAGGTTCAGGTGGTGCTTAAAGAAAATTGTTCACATCTGAATATGCTCAAGGCCTTGTTTCAGGTTAACTATTTTTATTGGTTAGAGAAGAATGCAGGAATCGAAGCAAGAGGAGCCCTTTATGACACTTCTGTTAGGACTGACTATGTTAGTTATACTAATGAATAGCTAATTCATTGGATTTTTTACAAAAAAATTGTATTGACTTCTAGATAGATGTTCTGCTTGTTATTTCTTTTCTTTTTCTTTAGAATTTTAATTATATTACTTTTATTTTGCAGAAGATAAATAATAATGTCGAAGAAGAAATGCAAGATTTTGAAAAGAGATTTAGATGTTTAAGTTTTCATAATATAGGATATACATTTTGTAAGTAATACTATTTATTAGTTTACTCTTTTTTTGTAGATTACTTACTATTTTTGCTTAATCTATAATATTTCATATGCTTCAAATGTAATCGATAAAAAAGACTAGCAAATAGGTTCTACCACCATAACTTATTTTCGCCGCTGCCAAACCCTTCTTCTTTCTTCCGCTGTCGTACCTCTTCCTTTTCCTTTTAAAATCCTTCACGATGTAGATTAGGATGGTGATGGTGCGACGTCGGGGTCCTCCTCCGTTCCATCGTTTCACTCTGTTGGGGTTGTTATACTACTCTCTGTTACAGCCCAGACCCCCTTTTCTATGTATTTAATAGGCAATCTCAGTTGTACCTCACTATCTTCTCTACTCACCTCTCTAGTAGAGTTTTTGTCTTTTGTGAGAATCGAATAATGTACCCTGCGATTCAAATACATGTTCAATTCATTCTCAATAACATATTAAACGATTTCAGATTTTACACATTTAACAAAATCCGCCGTTGGATTGAAAGTTTATATCTTATAGATTGTCCGTGTTAAGTTTTATAAAAATTTAAAATCGTTTGATATGTTATTGAAACTTGTCAAAATTAAAGGTTTACATGTTTTTATTGAATACCGTTAATCTTTGATCCGTCCCAATAATATATCGAACGATTTTAGATTTTTGTGAAATTTAACATGGATGATCTATATGATATAAACTTTCAATTCAACGGGAGATTGTATAAAATTTGTATTCGTTAAAACGTTATTGAGCGGTGTAACATCACTCAAATATTACACTGATGTAATTTGATCACTCTCCATATATATTTTTTTAGTTGGTTGTCTTTGAGCCAGTTGCATTTTGCTAATCATACCCTTATTATTTATTAAAAGAGTTAGGCGAATATCCGTGCTATCAAAGCAATTTTGTTGCTTTTTGAATCGATGTCTATTGGTTGAGGTGAATGTGTTAGATTATTGGTTGAAGGAGGCTTCTAGCATGTTAACTTGAAAAATTAGGAATATTCAATTTAACTATTCAGAGTTGCCTAATTAGGAATATCCAGTTTGATGTAGTGTTGTTGGGCAAGTGGTGTTGATTGCATGTTTATTGAATTGTTCTCACATCTTTTCTTTGTGTGTGGCCTTTCTTATAGGATATGTGGTGTGGGGGTGTTTCGTTGCCTAGGGGTGTGCATAGTGCTCTTTCTAATAATGCAGTCTCTTGTGCTTAAAGATAGTTTTGAAGTTATTTGATTGATGATATTTTGGATGATTTGGACAAGAAATGACATTGTCTTTAATAAAAAAAAAAAATTGAAGTCGATTTTGTGATTGATAGTATAAAAATTCAAGTTTAATTGTGTTAACTTGTTCTTGAGCTATTGTTACAAATTAGGGTTATGCTTGGAAGAAACTAAAAAGACAAAAATTTAAACTAAGAAAATAAATTGCAAATTCTTTCATAACCTCTAAGGAGGCAACAACATACATTTATATGAAGTTTTCTCTTCCCACCCCCCCAATATCTTTTTCACCCCCCGAATTTCCATAAATACCTTTGACAAAGGTGGTTCGGATTCTGCGTTCCGAGAAAAACCTTTAAGAAATAGTTCAGCGAATAGAATCCGTTCGGAAAGGAGATCGGTGAACACGTTCCGAACCATGGTGATATTGTGCAGAACGCAGAGGGAAGATGCTCATTTTCATCTTTTCCTCTTCCATACTCAACCTCCAATGCTCCATCCCCATTTTGTGTTTTCATTGTGATTGGTGCTTCAAATCAAAGTTTGGGAAGTTATCTGACGGAATCAACACTTGTTAATACTCAAACATAAAGTAAATTTAACTTTGAACCGATTAATTTCTTAGTTATATAGCTGTAAGTCGCTCTAGAACTCTAGGTTTTCCGAATCTGACAAGACTGTGTTCGGATTCTGCTTTCCGAAAAAACTTGACATAAAATCGGTTTCTGCGTTTCGAACTTTACTTAGACTCAAATTTTGGCTGCAGCAGGTCTGCAGAGCCTCTGTATAGGTAGAATTTGGTTAGGCTAGTGACCATTATTTGCATGTGCATTGATTAAATCATTTAGATTAATTTTTTAGTGCCTCTAGGTTTTGTATGATAGTGTATTGTTGGATAATGTGATTAAAATGTTGTTAAATATTTTTGTAGTGATGGACGTAAAATTGGCTTCGACACGAAAAATGCGAGAATTGGTCCTCGGTATACCTATACAGCAGGCATTGGTTGCAGTTGAGCCCATCAATTGTCATCCTCCAGCTCCTACGGTATCTAATCCTGCAGTTCCTCCGGTTGTTGACATTGATACTAGCTCAAGTTTTGCTACCGACAAAGTGTTTGCCACTCGTGAAGAATTAATTGAGTGGGCTCGCAATGTTGCAAAGGCATTAAAGTTCTCAATCGTCATGGAACATTCCGACAACGGTGGTAATAATAGGAAGAAGAAGCTTGTTCTTGGTTGTGAAAGGGGCGGTGTTTACAAACCGTCAAACAAGAAGATAAAATATGAAGCTACCGGAACAAGAAAATGTCAATGCCCGTTTCGACTACATGGCCACTTCCATGCAACGAACGATTGGCATCTTTCGGTTGTCTCCGGAAAACACAACCATCCTTTGGATAAAGTGTTAGATGGTCACCTAATGGTGGGGCGTTTGGATCCGAAAGAGAAGGCGTTAGTGGAGGAACTTACTAGAAATTTGGTTCCGCCAAGGAACATTATGAGCACAATTAGAGAGAGAGATCCAGAGAATGTGATGGCGTATAAGCAACTCTACATTGCATGCCATCGGATGAAACTCAAAAAAAGGGGGAAAAGAAGTGAAATGCAACACCTTTTTGAGACATTGGAGCAAAACAAGTATATATACAAGACTAGATCCGTAAGTGAGTCTACAACAATTCAAGATGTTTTTTTTCGCCAATCCTACTTCGGTTGATCTGTTTAATAGTTTTCCTGATGTTTTGTTGATGGACTCGACTTACAAAACAAACCGTTACAACATGCCGTTGTTTGAGATGGTTGGTGTAACGTCGACTGACATGACGTTCAACGTTGCTTTTGCTTTCTTAAGTAACGAAAAAGAGGACAACTTCAGATGGGCTTTAGAAGAATGTCAGAAACTGTTAAAGAGTAAGGAGCTGGGACCGAAGGTAGTTGTGACGGATCGGGATACCGCGCTCATTAACCAAGTTGCTGAAGTGTTTCCAAACGCCACCCCATTGGTATGTCGATTCCATGTTTTGAAAAATGTGAAGGCAAAGTGCAAATTGTATTGCAAAGTGAAAGCTAGGGAAAACGAAAAGCATTCGGATGTGGTTGCAACGGTTACAAATGCTTTTCGAGATTTGTTGGACTCGCCTACAATTGAAACATATAATGAGAGGCTTGTCGAGTTTAGGGAGCTTTGCAAAAGGTGGCCAAGGTTTATGCATTATGTGGAATCGACCGTTCTGGACACGGATAAAGAAAAAGTTGTTAGAGCATGGACGAACAAAGTTTTACACTTTGGTAATACGACAACTAATCGAGCTGAATCATCTCACGGAGTGTTGAAGCGATATTTGCCAGACGGTAACGGTGATTTCGTGAAGTGTTTCGATGCGATCGGGAAGATGTTGACTAATCAGTTTGGTGCAGTTAAGGTATCATTTGGTTTGAGTTTGAATGTTGAAGAACATCGGTTCGGGATACAACGTTTCTTGTATGAGCAAGTAATTTTTAAGATTTCTCGTGCCGCATTGGATTTTTTGTACCACGAAGCCGCAAGAATTGCAGATTGCGGTACGGATAAAGATAAGTCTGGTTGTGTCTTCCGCTTTAGTTATGGTTTGCCGTGTGCATGTGTCATGGCAAAGAAGATGAAGATCCGTCGACCAATAAGACTTGATGAGGTTCATCCTCATTGGAAGAAGTTAGCGATTGAAGATCGCGAAGTTGGTGAAGTTGATGATTTTTCTTGCTCGGCTGAATTTGAAGCTATCAAGGTATTACATTACAATTGCAAGTTAATTGAAATTTTTTATAGCCAATTTTTCTGTTTTTAGTATATTTAAAGAATGCAACTTGATATAATTTTGTAATTTTGATTTTAGGAGAGGTTGAAGGTTGTTGACGTTAACATGAAGTCGGAAATTAGAGATAAACTCTGTGACATTGCTTTCCCGGAAACAACCGCCTTGACAAGTCCGGTGGTTGACAAAAAAACAAAACTTGTGAAGAAAACAAGGGGTGCACGCATTGGTCAATCTACTACTAGAGAGCTCTCGCGTTGGGAGCATGTTGATAAACAATTTCCGGATAGTCAAGCGTCAGTTTCGAAGCCTTCAAGTTCAAAAAAACAAGGTGCTCGAATCGGGAAATGGAATCCAAGTCAAACACCTGAGCATAATATTTCTTTTCTTGCCAACATGCCTTCCTTTATGCGCCCATATATTGACGACATTATCAACGTCGAGGGTGACGGATATTGCGGTTACCGAGTTATGGC
Organism: Trifolium fragiferum; assembly: GCA_954870985.1. Lineage (NCBI taxonomy): Eukaryota > Viridiplantae > Streptophyta > Magnoliopsida > Fabales > Fabaceae > Trifolium > Trifolium fragiferum. Next base: position 11,034,212 of record OX940791.1, on the reverse strand, counting down.
GTTGGATAGCGGTAAGACCGAAGAGGATTTTGAGTTGGTTAAACTTAACATGGGAAGGGAGATTGGTTTGCATAGAGCATTGTATGAGAAGGTGTTTGGTGGAAAGGAACGTCTCCAATATATCAAAGATGCATTGGTCTCTTGCCCGCGACGCTCCCGCCGTGTTGCCCCCTTGGAGAAATGGTTCACTTTTCCCGACATGGGACATGTTGTTGCTACTTACTACAACAAGATTGTCGTCGAGTTGGTTGATCCTAGTGTAGGCAGGTCTGAGACCTTTTTCCCATTGCGAGGCAGCCCTCCGAAAGATCCTTCTTCAAGGATTATGTGCATGGGGTTGATTCATGCCCATTTTGTTTACGTTAAGCTGAAGGATGATTGTCCGTTACCTCCGACTACCATCGGGTGGAGGCAATACTGTACGGAAGAAGCTGCGGCTTGGGAGTTTAGTTTCTTGGATAGACAGAGGGAGTTTGATGCACTTGAGAAGCTTGAAGAAAGTATGTGTCCTGATAAAAAGCTAAAAAATTTGTTGGTGTTGGTTCAAGTAAAGAAAATCCGTTAGAGTGCTCCGATTCCGACTAGCAAAGTGTTGAAGGTTTTTTGGAATGTAATATGAACTTATTATTTGAACTTGTAACTTGAACTTTGTTATTTTGCGCATTCGACTTTTTTTGGCATGTAACTCGTAATGACTTGGAAGTTCAAATTCAAACTAGGAAAATGTTAGATGAATTTGAAAATTGCAAGTTACTTTTGTTATCTATGTCGAATTATCATCTAAATTATTAATTTACTTTTGTTATCTATGCGCTTTCTATATAATTTGGTCTGTTGAATTTGGAATTAGGCAGGTTTTGCAATTTCTGTAACATTGTTACAGGTAACTGGTGTTTTCTGCTGTTCTGCTACTGCTAAAGTATAGATCGGTTTCTAGATTCCGCGCAAAATCAACTGTAAACTTAGAACGGTTTCTGCGTCCCGAACCTGTTCAAATGAACCTCCTAACGTAAATGTTGATGTTACTATTACTATTATTATTATTATTATTATTATTATTATTATTATTATTATTATTATTATTATTATTATTATTATTATTATTATTATTATTATTATTATTATTATTATTATTATTACTATTACTATTACTATTATTATTAATATTATTATTACTATTATTATTATTATGATTACTTGTTTATTTATTATTATTATTATTAACGATCAAGATTTTACCGACATTTTCAACGGACATGATTTTGCCGACACTTTCAACAGAATAATTGAAGCAAATGGTTCTAAACCTGTCCAAACCAGTTTTAGACGATCAAAATAATTGAAGCAACATATTTTAAATTACGCAAACATAACAAACACACGACATTGTCATTAATTTACAAAACAAATGTCATACAACGATTGCGAATCCAAATTAAAGTTCCATCAACGACTAAATAAAAAAACAAAAGCCAAAACACAACATTAAAACTACTGTGTCGCACGATTGCGACGTCTTTCGAGCATCCCCATAACTAAACGTCTTGATGCATATACAACCGCTTGATCAAGCATCCCAAGCACACGGTGAACCGTATCATAGATAGGAGTGCCGGCCACAACCTCACCCGCTTGAACTGCCCTTTGAAGCTCTACACGCACATCCTTACAAATTTGTACCGTATACCTGACATGATTGCGCCCCTGTTGCTCAATCAACACTTCCAACATCGGTGGACGAGGCAGCTCTTTCTTTGCGGATGGTCGGAGCATCAGAGGATGTGAGACTCTATAAAACCAAGCTATGTAACCCGGGACATAGTCCCACGGGTTCAGCACTGCTGCACCCCTCATCTCTCCGTCAATCATCCGGTCTGCAATCTCTTCATTAAAAATTTTATCAATTTGATCCAAAGTCAAGCCGCCTGGAGCAGACACGGCAGGGTCCCTTGGAATGCTTTGAAAATGGCCATATTGCCTCAGCACACGTTCCGGTAAATGTTTTCCTGTCCAACTTCCACTCCTCAGCCAACCCGAAAACCAGCAAACATCAACCAAAGGCCGTACATGGCGATGATCATTGTAGGGAGTGAACACAACGTCCGACATCTGAAGGTTATCCAAATGATCCCTATAACTGGCTGCATCCATATGTCCTTGTCCGGGTTCAAACCGCGCACAACGAGGAAGCATCTCAACATAGTTGTCGGCCAAACGCCACACACTCAGTCTAGGAAAATGTGAGATGATCCACCCCTGAAAAATATAACGAACCAAAATATTTCAATCGCCAAAAAAAAAAAATCAACATTATCCATTAAAAATATAATTCAGTCAACAACATATTTAAACAAATTCTAATTTACCAATTTTACCTGAACGAATGACATGTATCCGGCTATTTGACTGATTCCCGCCGTAGAAGCGCTATCCAAGAAGTGCTCAAGATACGTTAAGGCAGCAGCACCCTAATTCCACTGATGCACTTCCGTCAGATCTTGGAAGTAGCGGAGATACAATACATCGACGTAGTTCTGGCTCTTGTTGCTGAATATGGTACAGCATACCAAATGCAACAAAAATGCTCAGATGCATCTCTCCCGAAACACTGTAACCTCCTCCATCGGCTTTTCTTCCTCCACCGCTTCTTCAGCCAAACTCCAATTTTCTTCATACAAATACTCCAGGTCACCATACCTCATGTGCGGACCTTTCAATTCAAAAAAATCTTTCCACGCGTCACTCTCTTCCATTCCAAGATACCTGCTCACCAATTCTACTCCTTCTAATCTCGTACACCTCCCGTGGTCCAAAAACGGGACGTCAATCCGAAGATGCAATAGACATTGGACGTCGTCCAATGTGATTCCAACCTCACCTATAGAAAGGTGGAACGTGCTAATCTCCGGATGCCATCTTTCCGCAAACGCATGCAATAGCCCCTGATCAAGTATGCTGTAATTGGTCCTGGTAAGCGGCTCCAGACCACTTTCAATAATAGGATCCCAAAACCAATCAACATTGCGTGCCGATTTTGGGATATTGATCACCTTCTTGCCGTTCGGTATAGCCCTCATTCTTTTCTTCAAAAGCTACAAAAAAATTACATTACAAAAACCATTAATACGATGTAAACAATCAAAATAAATTAATAAACGTAATTATAGTAAAATTGTATACCGGATGTTCATGGTGTCGAACATTCCATATCGGAATCGCCTTATGCTTGTGATAGTCATATAACAATGACATATCACTCGGTCCGCCTCCATAGCTCTCTCCTTCTTCTTCTTCTTCTACTACCGGTGGTTGATCTTGTTGTGGTTCAACAGGTTCGACGTTTTCTGCTTGCTCATGGTCAGAATTCGAGTCATCGTTAAGATATGCACCTACGTCATCCACACCTTCTTGCTCCTGCTCCTGAGGTTGTGGTTCTCTGGTGCGTCTTCTTAAACGGCTACCGCCTGATCGACCCGCCTCTTGTGCTTCTCTAGTGCGTCTTCTTGAACGAGAACGACTACCGCCGGAACCACCGGCTTCGGAGTCGTGAGTTTCTTGAACCAAACCTTCCACCATTCTCCTACCACGACGACGACCTCGTTTCGGAGGAGCAACAGCCTCAGCCTCCTTACGCGCAGTAGCATGTCCACGCCGGGTAGCCTTGCCTGTCCGAGTTATACCAAGGTCTTCCATGTCTACAAACAAAACAAGAACAAAACAAGAACCATGTCAAAATCAACATAACGAATTTAATCAAAACAATTCCAATACAACTAACCAACTATGCATCATACTATTCAAATTACTCCAAGCAAAAATAACATGGTTCACATCAATGCATTACTGAAAATCAATTCATTCAAACATTTTATCAAACACTTAGAACACATACAACACAATTGATCTCAACAATTAGGTTTACTTTTAATTAAACATGCATTGATCCTAAACATTAACCTATGACACAATTACATCATAATCAACAATTTAAGCAACGAAATCAACAACAAATCAACACAAACTCAGTTATTCAAAATTTACATATGCATGTAATTTGTGAAAGAATGAAAAAAAAGCATATATTCATGAATAATAGGAATAAATCATTAAAGGGTAAATAGGCCTATACCCCCTGCAATATAAGCGAGATTTGCAATACCACCCTGTAAAAAAAAAAATTGGGATTCCCACCTTGCAAAATTTTTTTTATTTGTGTTACCCCCCTTGCCCGACACATGGCAACTGACTTGGACGGAATCTCCACGTGGCACCACCAAATTGTGCCACGTGGAAATTAATAAAATTAAAAAAATAAAAAATCCACATAAGATAATGCCACATAATTTTTTCTTTTTGAAAAATCAGATTTATATTTTAACAAATTTTCTGATGATTTAAAAAAAAACAAAATAAAAATAAAAAAAGAAAACATAATGAAAAAATAAATATCTTGCAACCTCTCTCCTCTCACAGAACATCTCTTTCATAAATCTTCCGGAAAAAATAAAAAAAAATATTAAAGCATAGTGTTCATATTTGCCCAGATTCCGATGCGGTGGCTGCCGGGCCAGACGGCGGCGCCACCGTGTCGGAGACCACAAAACCACCCCAAAATTAAATTTTTATAACACCAAAACATTTGTTTTCCTCTTCTAAAACCGAATCCAAGCACAAAAATTCTTAAAGCTTCGTCAAATTATCTAGATCAGAAAAATGAAGTAAGCTGCAACAACTTATACATCTGACCCACATCAGCAGCGTTACCATGAGAATAGAGAAGTGTTAACGAAGCTGAAGTATTCTTTAAATACAAAGCAACGATGTTGTTTCCTCTTTTGGTACAAAGCTTCAAAACGTCGACGTTTTCGCGCGTTGAAACACCAGTGATCATGTTTTTACCAGTTGATTCGTCAACTTCGATTCCGTAGGAAGATGGATTTGGTGGAAAAAACGCGAAGTGAAGTAACCTGCAACAGCAGTAAATTTTTTTGTTACACTGCCTTGTTGTCTATGTCCGTGCAAAACACAAGCAAGTGGAGTAACCTTGCAACAATATCTGCATAGATTACAGATTTGTCCGAACGAACGAACACTCTCAACTCAAAATCCCCAAAACTTTTTCAATTCTTAATGTTTCTTTCTCCCGAGTCCATAGCGAGTCAAATCAAGTTGGGTTTTGTGTTTTTTCGTCAAAGTATGGAAAAGAATTTGCCTCAGCAGCAATTGAACCCAAATCATTTGGAGAAGATTATACAAAGGCTTCTCAAGACTTACAAAGGCTTCTACCCATTACCTGAATATTTGGGATTCTTTTTTGCAGGAGTTGGAGGTCAGGGAATGGATTTTAGAGATCCATATTCTGAAAACAGGAATGGTTAGAAATTTGTATTTTTTCATTATGTTTCATTTTTTATATAATAATTAATTAATAAATAATAAAAATTATTTGATTTGAATTGAATTGATGTGAAATTTAATTTAATTTTTAATTTTATTAATTTCCACGTGGCACAATCTGGTGGTGCCACGTGGAGATTCCGTCCAAGTCAGTTGCCATGTGTCGGGCAAGGAGGGTAACACAAATAAAAAAAATTTTGCAAGGTGGGAATCCCAATTTTTTTTTTACAGGGTGGTATTGCAAATCTCGCCTATATTGCAGGGGGTATAGGCCTATTTACCCATCATTAAATTAGCATATCACTTACTTGTTTAACTTCAGTTTGATGTTTGTTGATGATGTGAAGATCAAAATCGCGCTCCACTCCCCTTTTCCCACCCAAACCCTTTTCAATTTTTTCAGAAAACATAAACTGAACAGAGGAAGCCACGTTCTGTTACTATATCAGGGGAGTTCGGAACGTGTTCACCGAACCACTTCCCGTGCGGAATCTATCCTCCGAACTACATTTCCCTATTTTATCGGAACGTAGATTCCGAACCCATTTAATCAGGGGCAATTTCGGGTTTAAGGGGGGTGAAGAAGATATTGGGGGGTGGGAAGAGAAAACTTCCATTTATATAGCTAGGTCAACTAATGGAGCATGACAAATGGGCCATGGGCCCTTGGAGGAATACATAAAAAGAATATATTTGAACAACTACAAAAAATAATAAATTTTTACTTATGCTATCCTACAAGTTTTTCGCGCACCCAACACCTTTCCCGCTACTTAAATAACGGATGATATAAAAATGAGAATTTTTTTTGTCTGCTATTTAAATAGCAGACGTTATGAAAACAATTTTGATTGGTTGTTTTTGGGGTGTATCCGCAACCTAAATAGCGGACGAGTATTTTAATAAATTTATAGGACGTGCGAGAAAATAGATAGGGTTGGTATATACTAGTAAATCCATTGAAAACTAGCTAGTAAATCCCAAATTGGTTTCTGATTTTGATGAGAACTTTTCCCACCCCCCAAAACTCTTTTTCACCACGAAAAAGTTCGGTAAACGTTACCCAAACTTTTTTAAGTGTAAATTTTACTCAAATTTGCACTAAAAAAAATGAGTTGTATTTACCGAATTTTTTTTGCCTTCATGGGAGGTAAAAAAGATACATGGGAGGTGGAAAAAGTTCTCATCTCTGATTTTTTCTCTTGGGCTTACCGGTATCCAGCCCGTTAACAAATTGTGGTTGGTATATACTAGTCCACTGCTTTGTTTGGGAGTTATCTAATATGTATTTTCTTTTGTTCTTTTAGTTTTTTTTTTTTTTTCTTCATAATTTTCAAGGGGCAAATTCAGTAGGATTATTATTGTTGTTTTAGCATTTATATTGTTCTATTTTGCATTGATAAATGTCTTTGCATAGACAACAAATCAAAGGATCATAGTGGCTTGCTCTAGTTTGCATAGATAAATGTCAATTTGCATACTTAATTATAAGTTATAAATGAATACTATGTACTTAAACATATGACTCCTTTGAGTAAATCGTAAGAATAAGAAAGATGATAGTAATTTATGATATTATTTCAATAGAGATAACTAGTTAATGTTTATATTAATATATTTATATAGAGATTAAAGAAATAATAATGTGAATTAGATAGAAGGTGTATTTATTATAAATAATTAATATAACTTTTCTTTTCGATACAATATAATTAATACAACTTATTCCATGGTCAAAATACAAGATAAATACTAGTATTTTTCTAAAATGAGACATAGTATGAATACAAGATAAAATTTTTGTATGAGCATTAGGAATAAAAGACGATTTTAGCTTATTCATTGGTCAAAATATAATATAAATATATGTCTAAAATTAGAGAAAAAATATTAGGAATAACAATTAAACTCATACATACACATTTGACAACCAAAAATAATAATAAATCCCACAGTCGATAGATCATGAATACGGGACAAATAATTATCCGCAAAAATAAACATGTATCAATACATGTAATAGATCAATGGAAAATGTATAATAATCAAACATATTATGATTCAAAAAAAATAAAAAAAATCAAACATAATAAACCAAAGGATTTAACAAGATGATATCTTTTATATTTTTTGAAAATTAAGTCACAAGTAATCCTTTGTAATATTCAAACAAAACAAACAAAAAATTAATTGTAGTCAAATCTCTAAACAAATATTAAAAAAAAAAAGTTATTGTAATCAAATCTCTAAGAAACAAGGCCTAGCTGTTGACGAGCAAGGTCACAATTTGTGTCGGCAAATCCAATCCTAGAATTAATCAAATCATACTCCATCCAAATATTTTGTTGATGGTGGTGTCCAATAATAAAAGCCTCAGCCCCCAACAAATCGGAGTTCCCAAATGTAAAACAATACACTAAATCATTATCCTTTGCCACGTCACTCACCTTGTATAACAACCTTTCTCCGGTCACCCTCATCTCCACTCCATCAAACACCAAAGTCACAGTCGGTAACACCGGAATATCCAACCCGATTGGAACCCGGAAACACAAATCCAGAGCACCTTGGAAAACAAAACTCGAGTCACCTAATGGAGTTAGAATGTCTTTGGTTTGGATTGCAAATTCATTCTTCAATGCAGTGTAAACCGGTCCAAGAAGGAAAGTAAATTGTGTACCAGAATCTACCATAGTTTGACCTGCTCCAGTGTGATCGGGTAAGAATGCAGATTTTGGAAGCGGCAAGAATTTCTCTGAAACCTTAATCCCCTCGAGTTTAATCGTGTATGCGAATCGGTTGAAATAAGGTAATGGTGTTGTCATTTTAACAAGAGGAGTGTAATGAATAAGACCTAACCCTGGAGGAGTAACGCCATTATCGAGGACTAAAACACCGGTAGAGTCCTTGTTGGAGATGCAATAAGAGAATTTTGGGAGCTTCATTTGGTTTGCGAATGAGAGCATCCCAAGATCCATGCCCATTAACCCGGTTGACTTGGAGTCTTCATCACCAGAGCTAGTATCAGTGTCCATACATCCGAATACCATTCCAGGTTGCGCGGTACCTCCAATGAAGAAAGTCTCTATGGCGAGATTGCCTTCCATAGAAGAGCTATCGGCATAGGAGACTATGACATGGCAAAGTTTGTTTTCGTCGCACGATGCAGGATTAATAAGATCTCGGGTTTGAGTCGTGCAAATAGGCGACGTGCAAGTGGTGGGGGTGTATGAAGTAGAGAGAAGTGGGTTGAAAATAAAGTTTAGGTTAGGGAGTTTTTTGCAATGAAGCCATGAGAGTTCACTTCCTGTGTCAAGCACCATGGTAACATTTTGTGGGGGTGAGCCAATGGTTAATGAAACCGTTAGTGTTACATTGTGTTGGAAAGTGAGCTTGCTTGGTGAGAATGGTGTTTGAGGGAGTGTTTGCACTTTTAGAGGCAAAGTGAGGAAATTTTGTGTTTGTGGTGAAGAGATATAAGAAGCCGCACATGTTTGAAAGAAAATAAGAAAGAGGAGAAGAAGAGGAGGAGGAACAATGGGAGAAGAATAAGTCATGATTGAGAAATTGAGCAGAAGAGGAACAACAATGGGAGAAAAATAATACAATATCAAAAAATATATGTTTTGATTTTTCAAAAGTGGTAAAGGACTTAAATTCTTAAGCAATCTTAAAATAAAATGCAATCTTAAAAATTAGGGTAAATAGTCTTATACCCCCTGTAATGTAGACGTGTTTTGTTTTTTTCCCTGTAAATTTTTTTTTTTTGTGACTCGCCACCTGTAATGTTGAATTTTTTGGACTCGCCATTTGGATGCACTTTTTAAATCGGTTATTTTGTTCAAACCGATTTAAAAAGTGCAAATTTCTTACACCCAAAGGGGGAAACCAAAAAAATTTACTTTGCAATCGGCAAATTACAACAAAAAAAATTACAGGGAAAAAAAACAAAACTTACATATATTACAGAAGGGTAAAGACCTATTTACCCTAAAAATTATATGCAAACAATATATGAATTGTTGTTTATCTTTCGGAAAAAATTATGTTAGGATTTTTTTTAATTATATTCTTACGGTTACCATTTACAACATGATTATTATCTACTGTTCTTAAATATTCTCAAAGCAAATATATGTTACGATTTGACCATAAAAATAGTATATGTTTTTTTTAAGCAAAAAGAAGTATATGTTAAGAATATTTTTCTTTTACTTAAAATTTTTTATTTTATTTTATTTTTGACAAAATTATTGCGGCTCTTGAAAGTAGGTGTTTGAATTCGAAAATTATATATGTTGATTTTATATATTTAAGTAAATATTAAATTTGATTGTAGAGTGAACATAGTTCAGTTGATAAGTATATGATGCAATATGAGTCCGTTTTTGAGCTTATGCATACAACTTATGTAATATAAATTATGTTTTATACTATTTTATAAGTTCAAACTAGTGAAAATTGTATTTTTATAAGCTATTTTATCATAAACTACCTTTACAAACTTATAATAATACATAAAAATTGCATAAATTGTTTGTATAAGCTCAAAAATAAATTAATTCAAACGGACCCTATATACGGATTAAGTTCGGGTTTAGAATAAAAAAAATCTTACAACTAAGCTATTTGACAAAAAATAAAATAAAATTAGGTTCCAAAATAGTATAACTTTCGATTAAATCAGTTATGAAGATATTTGTTATGGAGATATTTTAAGGAAAAATCCATACAAGTAACACTATGAAACGTAGAAACTTCTAGGATTAAGTGTGTCGCGGTGTCTAATACGTGTTGATGTTCGATATATGTATGATACTCGTAGGACGTGTCGGACAAGTTAAATAAATGTTTCAAAATAATTTATTTTTTCTTTACTTCAACACACCTTAGACGCCATTGGTTGGACATATCTCAAACACATAAAAAATGTGACGAAACAATGCTGATCAATGTTGTGGTTTTAAAAATGACCGATGAAGGGGTTAATGGCATCAAATTTTATTACAAAATTTGTAATATTTTCGATATAGATGAATAAATAAATGTCAAATATTTTATAACTTTTAAATAATGGTCGTTGTAACAAAAAAAAAGGTTATATCTTATTTTAGAACTTTTTAATAAAATAAATTGAACAATTTAGATCTTTTATAATTAATATTACTATTTTATTTTATTATAATAAATAACAAGTATAGCGATGTCGGTGTTCTATATTTTTAAAATTATCAGTGTCGATGAGTCGGTGTCGTATCAGGTGTCTATGCTTCAATGCTATGAAATGTGTTGGCTTTTTATATGTTGGCTTCATTTTGCAAAAACAATATGCTAGCCAGATGTGGTGTCAGATGTGGTACACATCTGAGAACAACACTGACAATTGGTTCATGAACCCTATTTTGCGCCATGTATATGCGACGTCTTTCTTGAATCCTAATTTTTACAGCTTCATATATTACTTGGACGCTAAGACGTTGGTTTCCTTCCTTGATTGCTGAAGATTTTGTGAAGATTATTTATTTCCTCAATATATGAAAATATTTAAGGAAAGATTTTATTTGATTCAAAAATATTTTTGTGTGAAATCTTTCGCATATTCCAACTGTATATTGAAGATTGTTGGAGAAAATATAAAAGATATATTTCAAATATATGTTTGTGCTTCAAGGAGATTGTTACTAAAAATATATTTATACACAATAAATATATTTATGGAGTCATTATTTTGTGCAAATATATATTTGTGGAAAATATATTTTGTCTCTATAATATTTCTTGGAGCTGAAGTATTGTTTAGTCCGATTGGCTATATAAAGGAAGACGCTAAATCTAATTTATTCACCGAAGCCAAAAATATCAAGATGTAGACTTTTAGGATTTTTGTGTCTTTGTAAGCCTTATGCTTTATTTGTGAGTCTTTCTTGCATTGTTTTGATGCATGTTAAGGACTCTGTTTTATTGAGTTGTATTTGATAATGTTCTCCAAAACTTTAAAACAAGGAGTTAAGTTAGTGTGTGCCTTGAAGCCTTTAGGCAAAAGTGTGTATTTTCTCCAAAACCTTTTATGTGTTTTTACCTGTAGACGGTAGAGAACGGTAGTGTGTTTGCACTATTATTAGGAAGTGACCTGTGTTGGTCATATCTAGGTTGAGCCTAGGTAGAATTCGCACAAGTAGGGATTAAGTGAGAAGGGTAAACAGGTTGTTTAAACCAACTCTTATATATCATTGAAAACTTTGAATTTTTTCTGTAGTCATGTTTACTACATTATAGAAATTTCTCTTGCAAAATGTTATATATTTTAAATAAGGATGAATTAAATATGAATTTTTATACTTTTGACGCTTAAAAATTCATATTTAATTTATATTTTGGTAAATTATTCTAAATTAAATATTTGTTGGGAAGGATTGGTAAAATATTTTTAAGCTTCCGCAGGTACACAGATATAATAACCTCGAAAAATTTGTGAGTTTCGTTGGTAAATCCATAGGTAAAATCTCAGGAAATTTGGGCATTCCACGGGGAAATCCGCAGCTAATATTCTTTTTCAGGTATTTTTTAGTTTTAAAATAATGCCTTTATAATTCATTGACTTTCAAAATGTATATCTTAATACTATACAAATGAGACCAATTTTCTAAGGTCTCATTTAATGTTCTTTTCCAAATGTTTTCCTCACATTCATCCTCACAAAATTGTATTAAATGTATACTTCAAAAAAGGAAATATTTCAAATTCAATTCAAATAATAAAATTTCAAACATATAATTATCAAAAAAAATTCAATTTTGTTTAAAAGGAAATTTTTTATTTTTAAATTTTTTTTGATTTTGTTTAATTACAAAATAAATACATCATGATTTTCTTTTTTATAATTTCAAGTGATTAATATTGGAAAACATAAATAAAAAAATTTAAAATATATTCTAAAATTTTTTACATAATTATATATAAATAAATTATTTGTAAAATTATTTTTTTAATATTAATAATTCACGAAATCCACAAAATTATTTAAAAATTAATAAAATTTTCAAAGGTTATTTTAGTATTGTATTATAAGCATTTAATTTTTTTGAAATTCTTTTCTTCTTTCTAAAGTTTGTGTGTTAAAATAATATTGAATGGTTGAAGAATCTTTACAATTTTATTAATAATATGAGAATATGCCTTCTATATGATTTTGTTTCAAATAATAAAATTTCAAACATATAATTATTAAAAATTTCGATTTTGTTTCATAACGAAATAAATAAATCATGATTTTTTTTAAAGAAAAAACATATATAATTATATTTAGAAAATACTATTAATTGCCAAAATTACATGATTATAAATTATATAAATTAGTATATTAATTATATTTAAAAATTACAAATCTTTTGGAAATATGAATAGTAAAATAATATCAATAAATAATTATTTATAATTTATGAATTATTTAAATAATATTGAATTGCTGAAGAATCTTTACAATTTATTAATAATATGATACTATGCCTTTTATATGCAAAAAAAATAATTATTGGTCAAACAAATCAATATGTCCTTCCTAAAAAATATTACTCATTTAAATACCAAATTATTCTTATGTTCAATTTTTTTACTATATATATGACCTTTGTTTGAACACTAAAACTCACCAATTTCTGAATTTCCAAATCTTTTGTCTTTGCTTTTAGTTATTTCTCTTTGTTTTTTTTTCTCAAATTTTTAAGAAAATGCCTCCAAAATATAACTTCATTTCTGAAATAAGTCCTTCAAAAGAATCTTGGGATCTATTGGTTAGAGTTGTTCGTATGTCATTTGTTAAGGATATGAATAGAGACAAGTTGTCATATTCTCTAGAAATGGTTTTGATGGATAAGAATTTTAAGTTACAATTTTTTCTATCTATATTTTGTTTATTTTTTATTAATAGTTATATTATGCTAAGTGCTAATTCATGTTATTTTTTGTTTTTATGTTTTTTAGGGTGAACCTTTTAACCCTAAAAAACATAAAAACAAAAAATAACATTAGTTAGCATAATATAATTATTAATACAGTCAAAAATAAACAAAATATAGATAGAAAAATTGTAACTTAACCTTCTTATCCATCAAAACCATTTCTAGAGAATATGACAACTTGTCTCTATTCATATCTTAACAAACCACATACGAACAACTCTAACCAATACATTCCAAGATTCTTTTGAATGACTTATTTCAGAAACGAAGTTATATTTTGGAGGCATTTTCTTAAAAATTTGAGAAAAAAAAAAACAAAGAGAAATAACTAAAAGCAAAGACAAAAGATTTAGAAATTTCGAAATTGGTGGTTTTTAATGTTCAAACAAAGATCATATATATAGTGAAAAAATTGAAGATAAGAATATTTTGGTATTTAATGAGTAATATTTTCTAGGAAGGACATATTGATTTGTTTGACCAATAATTATTGTTTTGCATATAAAAGGAATATTCTCATATTATTAATAAATTAAAAAGAATCTTCATCAATTCAATATTATTTTAAGCATTCATAAATTATAAATAATTCTTTATTGATATTATTTTATTATTCATATTTCTAAATGATTTGTAAATTCAATAGGTTTGGGAATAGCTTCAGGTTAATATGATTTTGTAGAAAACCATTATATATATATCCTAAAATTATTTTTTTTTACCACATTTATACCCTAGAATTGGTGCTTATTAGCTGATGGAAACATTTCTTTGATTAAGTTGCATTGTCTATGAAGGTCATTGTTGGCAACAAAATTGAAAAGTGAAATAACATTCATTGTTGACAGTTATTCTTATTTTGGGCTGGCTTTCTCGACTAGTTGCTACGTATTTGAGACACGATCCCTATTTGCATTCAATCTTTAATTTGAATGAAATGATATAAATTTATGTTTATAAAAAAAAATGCCTATAAAAGAAAAATTGTAGTCAATAAAACTATAGCTAGCACGAATGTATTGTTGTTCTTGCCGCTAATTAACATACACAAATACCTCATAAAGGCTTTCATGATATATAATTTTATATTTTATTTCACAACAACAACTAATTACACCATTATTAAAGATAACGGACCCAAATCTTCTTCATTATCTTCCATTTTACTAGCCCAAAAAGCAATAACAAGGTTGAAATAATTTTGTACCCTTCTTAGTTGTATTTTTCTTACCACGGTCTAATTCCACCATTTACATCCATAGACCAAGTTCTACGAGAACGTGTAGAGGAACTCTCATTGGTGTTAGATGAACTATTATTTCTCATGGTAGTCATAGATTGAGAAAACTCTCTAGGAGTAGGAAGAGAACGTTGATTATTGCTAATTGCACCCCCACCTCCCAAACATCCAAACAAATTGTTCATCATTCTACGAAATCCACCTCCACTACTTCTTCCTCTCCTTCCTCTGGATGATGTTAATGACCATGAAATTCTCCTTGGTTCACCGATATTGTTAAATGCACCATCCATCTCCGTGTAAACAATAGGAAGTTCTCCTTCACTTTCATCCCCACCCACAATGCCGGTTCTTCCACCGTTGAATCTTCCCACGGCAAACCCTCCACCCGGTAATCGATAAATCGTCAACCCAACATTATCTTCTAAATTTTGATTATTGTTATTTTGTGGTGATTCTTCACAAGGAAGTTCATGGCGACATACCGGACAAGAATTTTTAATTGCTAGCCATGGAAGTATGCATTCATCGTGGTATATGTGTTTGCATGGCATTTCTCTTGCCATAATGCCAAGTTCAAACATCTCTTTGCAAACGGCACAATGTGATTCTATCTCCATATGACTTTCATTAATTTCAATTATTGGTAACAATTCTACGGCGGATTTTGATGCCGGTAATTGTTGTTGAGTATGTTGTTCGTTTCTATTTCGATTAGATTCGACATGAGAAAGGTTTTCCATCACCCTTTCAAATCCAGATCCTAGAAGAAAATCTGACATCCTTGGAGGCAATGGTTGGAGACCAGAACCAGCACCATCTTCGTAAAAAAGATCAAACCCACGATTCCCTTCGCCCTCACGGCCCATACCCCCAGATGATCCGCTACCGCGGATCATGATGATTGGGTCAGAAATGTTATAATCTCCGCTAATATTGTTTCTGCAACGACGTCTACGAGAATTTTGATTGGAATTGTTATTGTTGTGGCCCATCATGTACATGGCTGCCGACATAGGGAACCTCCTTCGAGGACCACCGTCCGCATGTAGAGAATGTGTGGAATGTTCGAGCTCTTCAACAAAGCCGCTATCACAATCTAAACATATTGGCATCCCCATCCTCCATACCCTAACAAATTTATTGCACCTGTAACACCAATGCGAAGACATCTATCTAACAAATGGGTTAGAGTACTCCTTGTACTCCAATTAATTAAAATAAAAAATCGGATTCAAGTTGATGCCTTTTTCTTTTACCCTTATTGAAAGAAGAAGAATTTCATGCAACCCTACAATTGAAAGTTTTAATTAGAGAAAGGAGAATTTAAGAATCTTAAAGCTTCAAAACTGAATATTGTTGCAATGTGAGAGGTAACAAAATCAATGAACTGAATAACGTCTTTGTTTGTGAGAGATGGGAGAGGGAAAATTAAGACAATTACAGATTCATGTTCATGGTGTAGAGCATGGAAGATGATAACAACATAACAAATATTGTTGTATTTGTAACATGTCATGAATGTTTGACACGTGGTGAATTTATTATGTTCTAGTGAACAAAACGACACATTCTTGTAAGCAAAACGACATTAAGAAACAAAACAAGGATGAACTACTTTGATGCCTAATTATGGAACCGTTACAATTGTCACAAGTGAAGTCGGCATGAATCTCTGTTCTTTCTATATTTGGGTTTGTCTGATAATAGTATAACAAATTTTTGCACTAACTAATAATTCTGGAAGAGAAAAATATAGGTAAAAATAATTCTGTTCATTATTTCAAACTAGTACACATGTAATTTTACGCAATTGAGGAAAAATATTTTTTTATTAATTAATTTCTTAGCAAAAAAAATTATAAAATAAAAAATATATTGGTATTAATTTCAAAACTTATATATATTGTTGATCAATATATATTTTTCTACACAGATAATATTAATTACATTTTTTTGAAAGATAATTATATTGTTTAATTTGTGTAAGAAATATCAAAACCCCTCATTTCGAGTTATAGAACTCAAAAATCCAAAAACATGCTTTAAGCTCTTGAACTTGTGCGGAGTATTTTTGGCATTTCAATTGCGGGAGAAAATCACTTGAAGATTTCGCCTTATATACTTAAATTTTTATTTTATTTTTGTGAGACAAAATTGGAGTGAGAGGATGATGCATAGTCCAAAACATGAAGATTTTAGAGATCAAAAGTTTACTTACGATTACAATTGTATTTATATTACATCCCTTCAAAGATATTGACTGATCTCAAATCCAGAATCTTCTAAGTCTAAAATCGGTCTTTTTGCAAATATATCAAAGCTTGAAATTTTGTTTTTTGTCAAGTAATAATTGGCTATAATTTTACTTTAAATCGAACAAGTAGAGTATCCAAAATTCTAACTTCAATTTCTACATATATAATACAACCTACGTACCAATTGAGTTAGTTATATTGATTTTATAAGTCAAGCTCTGAAACATGTTCAGCTTCTGGAACGCTTTGGAGGTTCTGATGTTTTCAGCTTCTGGAGCTCTCCAGCTTCTGAAGCTCTCGTCAGGTTCTGAAGCTCTAGCCTCTGAAGCTCTGTTTTTGTTAGCTCTATTTTCTGTTAGTTAGTTATGTACAGTTTTTTTTTTTTTTTTAGTTTTGTTTGTCCTAGGTAGTTAGGCAGTTGCTCCTTCAAAGCAACAAAACTCTTGTATATATATATATATATATACGAGAAATTCTTAGGTGAGTCCTCACCTAAACATTAATTATTAGGCACGGCCAATAAAATAATGACAACTCATTAAAATATAAAATAATTATAAATAATTAATAGTGTAATAATGAAACCAAATCTAAAACAAATATAGAAAGAGAAAAAAAAATATATTGTCATTAACTATACTTCCCTCCCAATTTGTATGTGTTGTCCATCACATAAGAACAAGAAGAGACTAATATAGAATATCATAAGTTAATTTTTTTAAAAAATTATTTCAAACATTTATATATCTTTACAAACACAAAGAAAACTATTTCCTGGAGGAGCAAATCCACATACACCACCACTACTCTCACAACTATTTCTCATAAATCTTTCACAAACAATCTCGCCAATTCTTATATTAGTATGTAAGCTCAAATAAGCCAATACAAACAAGCACTACACAGAGTAAAAAAACTAACAGATAAAAATAGATAAAGACACCGCAAAGGAAGAAGTAGAAAACGTGCTTAAGGGAAAACAAATCATGTTTACTAACCAAAAAAATTTCACTTTTCATTTTCTAATAAAATTTGTGTTGAATTTAAATTACTACACAAGGACATGAAAGACTCATGTAGTAAACAATTGTGATAGAGAGAGGATGGAAGACAAGTTAGTAAACAATTGTAATAAATTAAAATATCCTTCACTTATTTAAACTTAAAATATATAGGAATAGTGCAAAATAAAATTGTCTTCATCTAATTATAACTTATAATTAGAATAACTAAATGTAAATGCAAACAAAAATTATGTCAAATGTCATTCAAATGCTTGATGCTAAGAATAAATTATCCTTGCTTGTCTTGAGTACTGCTACTTGGAGGCAACCAGCTATGATTGTAAGGTATCTGTAAAAAAAATTAATTGGCAGACATGTGAGATATCAATATTTAAAGGAAGCATATATCACTACATGCAACTAAAAGAAGTTATAATGCATATATTGATCACTATCTACCTGATTTAAATAATTGGTCGAGTTCATTTCATGAAAGACGTTACTAAAGGGAATTGGAGCATTCAAACCAAAAGCTAAAGGATGTCGCTATCAAAGGGTGTAAAAATTGGTGTTAGCTAAAATAAACATGTGAATAATATTAAAGCAATAAAATTATTAAATAAGATATACCTGGACAGGTGCATTCAAAGAAAAATTTGCCATTTTAAAAGATTCATCTGTGGAATTCAGAACATTTACTGGCTCAGTCACATGATTATTCGTACCACCCAAACTGTCTTCATTTTGTTTCTGTGTAAATATAAACAAAAATAAATGGAAGCATTTAATTTTAACATATAAGAATACAATTAAAATATACTTTATAAAAAGTGAAAAATCTGATCTCTAACCTTTATTTTGTTTTTTTGCCTTCGTCGTTGTTCGTTTTCTTTTCTCAAAATGTCCTTTCTTACGACAATCGGTCATTCCTTTAGTCTTTGCTAAAGGAGGATTACAAATTGGAGCACATTCATTTTCTTCATTTTGCATGAAATTGTTCTTTGTGGTTTCTACATTTGATTTTGATTTAGGCTTGCCAACACATTGTCGAACCCTCTCAAATCCAATATTGAGCAATTCCCACATGATTTGTTGAGCTTCTTTGTGGTCTTGAGACTCCAAAACTAGATTGTAAAATGACTTCATAATAGCATTGCGGTAAAGAATACCAGCATCATCACCATTGATCATTGAATTGGAGGTATCTCCTTCTTCATAACTCTTTTGCATATGCTCATAAATTTGAGACCTTGCATTTTTCGACCATCTTTTTAAGAAGTAATTATCAGGTATTTTTAAAATACCTTTAATGTTATAAATCCGCAAAGCATGACTACAAAGAATGCCCATTGAATCAAACTTGTGACAGCTACAACTGATCATCGATGTGGAAGAATCTAAAGTCACCATATATTTTTTATTGGGCGCATGGTTAAATATAACTTCATGATATGACACATTATCACGCTGACCAATCTCTTTAGAAGTGCTACCACCCGTTCCATCAAGATATTCTTTCAAAAAAAAATTGAAGATTTTGTGAGTATATATCTTAGATGCATGTCGTAAAGTTTCACTAATATTTATCACACGAGGGGGTGCACTTTGGCTATTTTTGAATTCTTTCTCAACTTCTAATTGTCGCCACTTTTTCACCATCTTCTCAAATGCCACTAAAAAATCTGTGAGACTTGTTGTTTTCCCTGCAATATCACCCAATACACTGTTTGTACTCTCACTCCTTTGAGAAGACTTGATACCAGCAGAGAATACATTATTACTATATGCAGTGCTCCATTTGTGAAGAATTTCATACATGTTACGTAACCATCGATGGTCATGAAGGTTAAACTCTTCCAACATTCCATCCCAAGTGTTTTGAAATTCTTCTTCGGAATCACAACCGGTCATGCATTTATTAAGCAAGCTTTGAAATTTCTGATTAGATTTGACAATTCCTAAATGTGAAGGAGCATTTTCAGCTATATGCCACAAACATAATCGATGACATGTATTTGGCATTACCTCTTTAATTGCTTTTGCCATAGCTGGATCTTGATCCGTAAAGATAGTTTTTGGTTGATTGTTTTCCATACTCTCTAAAAATACCTTGAACAACCAAATAAAAGAAGTTGCGGTTTCATCGGATAAAAAGGCACAACCAAACATGACATTTTGCCAATGATGATTTACTCCAACAAATGGAGCACAAATCAAATTGTATTTATTAATACGATTAGTAGTATCAAAAACAACAACATCTCCAAAGCAGTCATAATCAATTTTAGATTTACCATCTCTCCAAAAGACATTGGTCAAACGTGATTCTTGATCTAACTGCACACTGTAGTAGAACATGACATCTTGTGCTTGCCTATTTTGTAAATGGTTAACTAAAGCTTGAGCATCACCGGCTTCAATTGACTTCAACTTTTCCGTATAGACATAATTGTGCATATCTTTCAAAGTTATGCCAAGATTATTAAATCCTCCTACTTCTTCCCCAAGATAACTCCAAATATTTGTAACTTTCATACCGGCATTCACCATGGACTTTATGAGATCACCTTTGACATTTGACAAATTTCTCATAGAACGTAGCATATGTCTTTGCTCAGGAGGTACAAACTCATGATTGTGATTCAATACCAACTTGGTTATTTTATATAGACCTTCCTTACTCACATTAAATCTCACCATAGCATTACAATTTGTTCTTGAATCTGCTCTCTCATAAGCCACTTCACCTTCGACTTTGTTGTTCTTAAACCCTTGTTTAGAACAATAAAATTCTTTTAAGCGTGTTTGTTTCTTCTCATTATCATAATATAACTCCCTCCCCTTGCGAACACTAAAACCCATTTTGAAGGCATGTTCTTGATACAAGTTGTATGCCTCATCCTTATTATTCACAACTTGACCAAGAAAAATTTCTTCAGACCCATCGATTTCCATATTTTTCCTTCAAAAATATAAATGTATTTTAAATGGTCTAAAAAAAATAAATATATAATTTTATAATTAAAGAATATATGTATGGTTTTTTTTATATAAAGGGTTACAAAAAATCAAAACCTAAATTAAAATTGAAGCACCACGAATCAAACAAAATAAAAAAAAAATAAAAACAAAATGTGCATCCTATCATGAAACTACGATTTATAAAAATAAAAAAGAAGAAAAAGAATATGAAGATTTAACTAAAGAAGAAGATTATGAATATATATGTACAAACTGAAGAAAATACCACCATTTTTTTAACAGCTTTTAACATTTATTAATAACCCACACCATTACACAAGAAGTGTTTGGTGGGTGAAGGATACAAACCCCAAACTATACAGCCTGGGAAGTTACAGAACGGAGCAAAAACTAGAATAATGTTAAACAAAACATAAAAACACAGAACAATAACCACTACACCATATCTAGAGCACCATTTAAATACATAAAAACATAGTAAAACTAATATAATTTAAAAAAAAAATAATATTGAACTTACCTATGGAATTTGTTTTGGTGGTGACGGCACTTTACAGTGCATATACGGTCTTTTCCTTGTTTTAGTTGTGACGGCGGACACTAAGTAAAAATTTAGAGGGAATATAACTAATCATAACAAATTAGTGCATGAGTTTTTTTATTTCCTTATTTTTTAGATTTTGTCTTGATTTGATTTCATTATTATACTATTAATTATTTTATATTTTAATGAATTGTCATTATTTTATTGGCCGTGCCTAATAATTAATGCTTAGATGAAGACTCACCTAAGAATTCTCTATATATACTACAAGATCCTTTGTGGAAGAATAAGATTTTTACACTTTCTTTTCTTAAGTTTTCTTTCTTCAACAATCTCTTCTTTCTTTTTTTGTGTTCTTTGTTTTGGGTTTTATCCCCAGCAAGTTAAGCACCCATCCCATCATTTACGATATGATAAATTTTAGACTTTCGACTAATGAATTGCACTTGCGGCTATAAAATATACTTTTTTTTGTTTGTTATCATTACTTGTTGGCACCAGAAAGAATAAACACAACAATATTTTATTTCTCAAAGTACGAATAGTCCTTGATTAAGTTTAAAATTCCCACCAACCTTACCAAATTGGTAGATTAAGAATTTTCCACTTACAACAACAAATTTGGTATATAGAATATTAGAATGTGTGGATTAACATTGCCTTTATCCAGAACGCTAGCTAGTGATTTTATTTATACTTATATATTAAACTTAAACATATGACACAGCAACTTATAATTCATAGTCACCTAGGAGCTAGGATGTTGAGCAACCATACTTGTAAACAAGTTAAAAAAACTTATAGACATTGGGATTTATTTTCTCGTTTATCCGATTAAGCTTTTCTAGTTGACATCAAACTTGTTACTTTTTCTTAGGTCATTCTTAGCAGCAACATATGATACATAATTTAATTCCTACCTACTTTGACTTTATTTGACCATATATTCATATAAAGTTAAATTTGAAGTCAATAAAAAATCAACAAAGCTAACCAATTAAGTAGTAATTGTTTTCCATCAAAATGATTATATTGAGATTAAAGAGATCATCACACATAACTTATATATAAGCATGAGCAAAACATTAGAGAAGGATTAATGTATACCGTTAATTTGTCACACATTGTTATGTATTATTTTTTTGGTAATAACCACACAATTTGTCAAAAAAACCACACAATGTTAATTTATTTTTTTTGTCAAGTAGATAAGTGGCTAGAAATGCTATCCTTGAGATGAATAAGTGAGATGTTTGAGGTTCGAACTTCGACCTCTACATATATAATGTAATGTCCCTACCAACTAAGTTAATCTCATAATAATACACATTGTCGTTAATTTCTATACGTAGTTAAATGAAATGCAAAATAAGAACATCTTATGTTTCAAATATACTTACTCACGTTAAACTGTTTTTATTACCCTTAGGGTGCGTTTGATCTGCAAAAAGACGGTTACTGGACAGAACAGTACTGGACAAGTGACTAAGTTACAGGTCAACTTTTTGTACTTCACCGTGTTTGATGATCGGTGTACAGGACAAAAAGTTTTGTATTGTACCTTATTTGATATGTTAATTTACCGGACAAAATAATATAAAATTTACAATAATACCCTTTGTGATGTGTTATTTTGATTTTTGTGTGATGAATTGCATCAAACAAGATGGCTTTATGTGTGATGAATTGTTGATTCTGCCATGAATGAATGAAATAGAATCGTGAATGAAGACAAAAGATGAAGGAAAAGGTACAAAAGCATAAATAGAAGTTATGCAATACAAAACACATGGAAATGGAAAGAGAAAAGGCATGGCAATGAAAAAAAGCAATTGAAAATATTATGTAATAGAGATGAGGGAAGTCAGAGAGTTGTAGCGCAGTGAACAATTTTATGGAATGGAGAATAAGCAAGAAGAAGACGTGAGAATAACCTAAACAAAGGATAAAAAAGTATTTTACAATTTTTGTCCGCTGGACAAAAAGTTGTACCCAGCTTTAGTGAGTTACAAAAAAGCGCTTAGTTGTCCAGTCCATCAGAATTTATTTTGTGTTGTCCTTCCTTCTTTTTTTAGATCAAACATTGGACAATTATATTTGTCCTGTTCTGTCCTTCATATTTTTGCAAATCAAACGCACCCTTAATGTTCATTGAATCCAAGAGAAGAGAGTGAAAAATGTGCAAGAATACATGAAAATAAATGATTGTACTTTGTAGATTGTTTCTAGTGCAAGAATACAATTTTGATTTTTTTTTTTTAAAAGAAATTGCATGCGTCAAAAACAAATTGCATAAATTATATAGAACGAAACACATGTTTGAGTTTGAATACATATAATGTTCTTCGTTAAGTTAAATATAGATTACCTCCTCAGAGCAGCTAGATAATGTTCTGCAATCGATCATAGGATGAGGATGATGGTGGTGGTGGCCAATGTATGGGGAGGATTGGCGGTCGGTGATGCACAAGAACGGTGGTGGTGGTCGTGGACTAATGATGGGATGATGATTAATGAAATTAATTTTAATGTATAGTATTTTTTTTATAACAGTTTAATGTATAAAATTAGTAATTTATTATAAATTTTATATTTAATTTTATAAATGGATAATTATTTCATTTTACATAATTATAAATAATATTTAAATGTAAAACAAAAAATTATAAAAAATACAAATTTTTCATAATTTGAACTTATTTAAAACATTAAATATATTTGATAAAATCACAGCGAATCATAATATATTTTGAAACTTCAACATAATCAAGATGTCATAATAATTTTGTCAAACTCATTGTATCTTTATATATTTAATTAATTTTAAATTTAATTTTTAAATAATATATCGCGGCAGTATCAGATAAAGATTTTTAAAAATTTCTCGTATCGATATCGTATTGTATCAGTATCGTGTCGCGTATCAGGACTTCATAGATCTTGACTCTTGAGTTTAACTTGGAATAGGTAAAGTCCAATTACAAATTGTTTCATCGTTAAAAATCAAAATTATGCCAGTATTATCGGATTTTATCCTATTATTAAACCTAACTCATTAATAACTTAAATCCAACTTTTTTTAATATCTTGAATTAAATCCAACCGTATAGTTTAGCTTTTCTTATCTTATCTTATTATACAAAAACTGACTATTACACAAATGATACGTACACATTACACTAAAACTAATGGTAAGTAACCTAAATAAATAAAAACAAAAATTAGAACCACCAATTTTAGGTGTCCAAAAGTAGCCGTCTACCATACTTTTTTATCGTTGGTGTTAAGTAATCAGTCTTTGCCAATAAACTTTGCTTATAATCCTTTATTTTCTTCTCTAATATATCCACCCAAAAAAAATATAGAGGAAAAAAAATGGGGTGGTTGAAAAACAGTTAAACAGCCTTATAGTCCTAAGCAAAAGAGACAAAGTCAAATAAATCAAACTTCATTTCCTTAATCTTATCTTATATATAATATAACAATAAAAACACAATATAACATCCTAAACACCAATAGTGAAACATTGAGAAACTCTAAAGAAAAAATCATAACACAAAATCATAACAAAACAAAACAACATTTTTTATTTTTCACAAACACAATATTCATCTAATGGATTCAGCTATCTCTGAATTAGAAGGCACACTTCTAAAAAATATAGATGTATTTTCATACTTTATGTTAGTAGCATTTGAAGCTTCAGGTCTGATTCGCTTCGTTTTGCTATTAATCCTATGGCCCGTTATTCGGTTCCTAGACATAATCGGCATGGAAGACGCGGCTCTCAACCTAATGATCTTTGTTGCTGTAGCTGGAATTCATAAATCGGAGATTGAATCGGTATCGAGAGCAGTTTTGCCGAAATTTTACATGGATGATCTTGATATGGAAGCTTGGAAGGTTTTTAGTTCTTATGAGAAAAGGGTTGTGGTGACAAAAATGCCAAGAGTTATGGTGGAGAGGTTTGTGAAAGAGCATTTACGTGCTGATGAAGTTATTGGAAGTGAATTGGTTTTCAATAGGTTTGGTTTAGCAACGGGTTTTGTTCAAAGTGACTCAATTGCAACGGTTTCTGAAAGAGTTGCTAATGTTTTGAATAATGAAGTTCCAACCTTGGGTATGGCAAGGCTTAGTAACACTACATCAAGCAATCATTCATTCTATAAACTTTGCAAGGTAACTATAACTATTTAACAAAAGTGAGAAATTTCAAAGCATGCAAAACTTTTGATTTGGTGTTAAAAATATTAATTGATTTCAAATTTTAATTTTTATAAAGTTTGTTTATAGTAAATTTTGTCAAAACTGTCGCTTGGACATTCAAGTTGTCTAATAATATTTATAATTTCTTTATTTTAAATATAAGAAAAATTAAGATTAATTTAAGTGACTTTTTTGTATGTGTGCAGGAACAAATGCAGCCACCATTCAGGACAAGCAAAAGATACAATGATAACAAACTTCTCCGACCATATCCGGTGATCTTTCACGATGGCCGATTGGTGAAGAGGCCAACACCATTCACCTCCCTATTGATCATCCTTTGGATTCCCATAGGTGTTTTACTAGCCATAATCCGGTTGACATTGGGAGCCATTTTACCCTTTTGGGCTATTCCTCATATGTCAAGGTTATTTGGTGGCAAAGTCATTGTGAAGGGGAAGCCACCTTTGCCTCCTTCTGCTGGCGGCTCTGGCGTCCTTTTCGTTTGCACTCACCGCACTCTAATGGACCCTGTTGTCCTCTCATCTGTCCTCAAACGTAGAATTCCGGCAGTAACATACTCCATTTCTCGGTTATCGGAAATCCTCTCCCCTATCCCAACAGTGAGACTAACAAGGATGCGAAACGTGGACGCAGAGAGAATAAAATATGAGTTATCCCAAGGAGATTTAGTTGTTTGTCCCGAAGGAACAACATGTCGTGAGCCTTTCCTTTTAAGATTTAGCGCCCTTTTTGCCGAACTAACTGACCGAATAGTACCAGTTGCCATGAACTATAGAGTCGGGTTCTTCCATGCAACAACTGCGAGAGGTTGGAAGGGTTTAGACCCGGTTTTCTTCTTCATGAACCCTAGACCAGTGTATGAGGTTACTTTCTTGAACCAATTGCCGGTTGAAGCCACGTGTTCGTCGGGGAAGAGTCCACACGATGTGGCGAATTATGTACAAAGGATATTGGCTGCAACTCTAGGGTTTGAATGCACCAACTTCACTCGAAAAGATAAGTATAGGGTTTTGGCCGGGAACGATGGCATTGTGTCTTGTACTTCATTGGTCGACCAAGCAATGAAGGTGGTGAACACATTCAAGCCTTGTTTACCATAGTAAAAATAATAATGATGATACAAAAAAAAGGATTTATTAATTGTTTTATTTTGTTAATTTGTATGTACGGGTGCCAGTGTGCTATAGATTTTTGTGTATTTGAAGTTCAAGACATATAGATTATTTGGTGTTTTATATATTATTTTTTGGGATTTTCTTATAATTTACTTTTGTTTAATTCTTTTGAAAGAAAGATTGATTGATTCTTCTCATAAAAAAAAGATTGTATAATAATTTTGTAACTCAAATTAATAAGTTTAATAAGAATCTATTTTTTGAGATGTTATTTTTATTGGTGTCCTCAATAGAATCATTTTTACTTTGACCGTAAGTAAAAATATTATGTGATTGGTTGATTAACTTTTGTTGATAACCCAGCATTTACTTCAAATTCTTAACTAATTGTTTTTGCTCAAAGTAGGTAGGAATTATATATACTTTTGCTTAGAGTGTCTTAAGAAAAAGTAACAAGTTTGGTGTCACCTACAAAGCTCGGATGAGAAAATAAATCCCAATACCTATAGGTTTGTAACTTGTTTACAAATACGATTGCTCAACATCCTACATTGCCCTGAATTATAATATGTTGTCTCATGTGTTCAATATATAGGGAAATTTTAATATGTACAAATTTCTTAAGTGGTCCATGGTAGACTAACATTATAACGAATGCGAATTTTACAAAATCGACTGTTGGATTGAAAGTTTATATCATATAGATCATACATAAAAAAAATTAGAAAAATTGAAAATTATTTGATATGTTATTGAGACTCATTAAGACTAACTGTATTTAATAAACCGTTAATATTTAAAGCATTGGTATAATTGGACGAATTTTGCTATTGAGGCCCCCTATTTGCTCCCAAGCCCCCCTAAAATCCCAAAATACTTCTGAGGACATAATCAAAATTTTCGTTGTCTAGGCAACGAAATCCAAATAAATTGTTGACTGCAGGACGAAGGCGCGTTCCTGGCCAAATTTACTTGAAATTCGTTGTCTAGTCAACGAAATAAGCGTAATTGGTACTTTATTAATCGACAATATAAATGCGTTTTGTAATTTTAATTTGTACTTTTAATTTTCGTAATTAAGTTGAGAAACATATATTCAAATTATATGAACAGGTCTGTTAAAAATGAACATGGACATATTTGCGTGGTTTCGAAAACCATGTGGATAGACAATAAGCCACTGCAACTGGTTCTGTGATCAATGGTTTCGTTGTTAGGCAACGAAATTTGGCACTTTACCAGATTTTCGTTGTCTAGCCAACGAAAACTGGAAGCACTTTTCCAGATTTTCGTTGTCATGACAACGAAATATGGTCACAGAGACGAAATGCCCATAATTTTAAATGATAATTTGATATAATGTTAATTTTTTACACTGTTAATTTTTTAATTTTAGTGGATACTTGATTTTGTTATTTACAATAAGTTAATGTTAATTTATTTTAATTTAACAACATGAAAATGGAAATTAAAATTAAAATTAACAATGCTAAACACAATTAACAAAAACAATTTCATTTATTTTTTGTTACAACCATTACAAATGGATACATTAGACAGAAATAATACATTTTTTCCTCGTAATCCCGGGGGAAAAAGAAATCTGCCCCTAGCTACAGAAAAATATGGGCAAAAAAATACAACTGCTCGAAAGCGCAAGAAAACCAGTCTGGAAAAACATGAAATCCGGGGCAAAAAAAACTCGCTCCGGGGAAAGAGTAAATCTGGCCAAGCAGAATATCCCTTCGGGTTAGACAGAAATAATATATTATTTCGCCCACCAATACTTTTGCGATATCCCTCTGGTTCATCTGCCGACGACTAGTCCCACCCTATAGGACAGTCTCATTTGTGCAGTCGTAACCACAAGCCAAGCAAGACTCATTTGGACTAACCATAGCGTTCCTAGTAAGGACACAAAATCCCTCATGGAATAACATACCGCTCCCAACCATTGTGGCATAACAACACCGGTAGGAGCGCTATGGTTAGTCCACGACGGACCATGCGCCCGATAGAAACCAACTAAAACTAATAAAACTATGAAACTATAAAAGGCAAAAAATTAAAATTTATGAGCAAAAAAGGAAAAGAAGTGAATGGTAAAAAAATATGGCACATTAGGTGCCTATTTATAGAATTTTTGCTCAATTCTGATTGGCTGGTGCACTATTACAGCCACACACGTGGCCAATCACAGTTGGCCACGTGTCAACCAATTTTGACTGTATAGGGAGCTGTTTTTGACTGCCGACAGAATTTCGTTGTCTAGGTGACGAAATTGAGTATTTTTGCCATTTCATTGCCTAGACAACGAAAGTAAGCGTGTTCATGAGGTAGACAACGAAAGGCAGCGTGTTCGTGAGATAGGCAACAAAACCAACTTAATCTGGGCAAAATTCTGAAGGCGCGCAGGCATTGCTCACTTTCGTCAGTTTGTCACCAATAGTCATTTTTTTTCCGTTGTCTATGCAACGAAATTTCTGTCCAGGGGTAATTTAGTCAGTTTGGGAGGCCTGTGTGCAAACTTGGGGGGCCTCAATAGCAATTTCTAATTGGACGAACTCATTGGGCTGCACATTTGTTAGCCCAACAAGTTATTACTGAGCCCGACAGATTCTTGTAGGAGGAAACTCATACGTCTGTAATTGTTAGTGAATTTCTTTTCCAACCCCACCCTTCCCTTGAATGTTTTATAGTGCAGTACACATCTTCTTGTTCCTTAGTTGTTGTTGTTTTGTGTTTTCCTTTTATAAAAATAAATAAAGAAATCCTCATCCTCAATTCGATGAAATATCATGTTTTGTAGATTATATTAAAACTCTAAAACCTCCAAGAACATTTGTGTTAAATATTAGAGTTCAGACAAAAACATAAAGTGACGGCTATGTTTCGATAATATCAGAATGACACTACTTAACAAAATAAGAATTACAAAAAGAATAATGGATTAATCTAACTACTATAAAAGCTCAAAAACAAAAGTCTTATTATCTAACAATTTGATTTAGTATTAACGAAACAGATTTTGAATTCGAAAAGTTTCGGGTCCGAGCCTCACTATAGTCTTTAAGGGAAGTAAATATAAATGTGCTTTGAATTCTAAAATTTTCTCTCACTTAAATCAAGACATCATCAGCTCACCTTAAAGTTATTACTTTATAAAAAAATTATAAAAAAAAACCTCTAAATCTCAACTCGCTGATTTTATTGTGAATTTGAATAAACTCACATATATTTTGTTTACAATAAAATTATCAACAACCAATAACCGAGCTAACAATATAATCACAAATAATAAATCAAGATAAAGGAGAAGAATAAGAACACAATGATATTTGTTTACGCAGTTTGCTCCAATGATGATTTACGTCCGGGGAGAAAAGAGTTTTTCGTTCCAATAATCAGTTGGATTTCATTACAAAAAAATTTTAAAATGAATTACATGAATTAACCTTTAATCATAACTCCATAACCAAGAGAGTCTATGATTTAAACTACCCAAGATTGATTCAATGATCCTTTTTCTAACCCTAGTTTATGTTGGAGACAATCATAATCCCTTCTTCGCTCTTTTTGTGGGTGTAACAAGGTACTATATTTTTAGCAAATATAAACATATGTGGTAGAATCTTACGCATCTTGGCAAATTTGCTAAGGGAAATTAAATTCGCTAAGCAAATTTTCAATTCCTGACATCCAGATAAACTTGTTTCGGATCATACCTAACATGTACCGAATCAAGGTAAATTTCCCAAGAGAAATTCTGGCTCGCTAAGTGAATTATACACATAAACTATTTTTAAGGCGATTGTTCACAAGTTCCACACATACATATCTATAATCTATATAATCTTAAAATAATTGTAGTTTCATAGGGTTTCTATATACACTTCACCTCTGTATCTTGCGGTTGAAAAATCCCACAATCGTGTCATTAACCAACAAAGAAAGCTTAGCTGGGTGTAAGAAAGATTCAATCAAGTTTGGGACAAAAATGTTATAGTTTATTTTTATGAGAGATAAAATATTGTATTGTTATTTTTTGTTTCAAAGAGTCTAGCTGGTAGCAAAATCCACATACACAATAAGTGCATAGAAGAGAGATATTGCAAATTTGAATTCCACCTCAACACATATATATAAGTTCATATAACTTTTTACCATATGAATTGTATTTACGAATTAAGTTTTTTTAAAAAAAATAGCCTATTAACAAGAGTTTTATCCTTAAAATGAATAACTGAAAACTCTGAGATTCGAACTCGACTTTTACATATATAATATGATATTTTTATCAATTGAATTCAGTTCACATTGACCTAAATATTAGACGGTTGAAAGTGGTATACCCAACTACAAATTGGAGTGTTTATACTAACAAGTAAATCAAAGCAACAAAGCCCAGACAATATTGTACAAATAGTTAGGTATTTTTAATTCCTATGCTGGCAAGCCCTTAAAGCAATTCTTACTCGTACCATCGTCTAACAACACCAATAAATGGAAGTTAATATAGTTGTGTTCACATTCATGTGCTTCATGTTCATGCCTCCCATT
This sequence comes from Trifolium fragiferum, assembly GCA_954870985.1. Classification (NCBI taxonomy): domain Eukaryota; kingdom Viridiplantae; phylum Streptophyta; class Magnoliopsida; order Fabales; family Fabaceae; genus Trifolium; species Trifolium fragiferum. The sequence goes on along the minus strand of OX940791.1, from coordinate 11,002,924 downwards.
GTCTACCATAGGCCATTCAACTCATGTGAAAAATAAAAGAAAGATATGTTATGACAGAAGATTAATACATACTTCAAGCTACTAATCGTAGAGTATGTTTGTCAATTTTGAGGGAATGGGAGAAAAAATTTCCACTTTATTTAAAAGATATATTTGTAGAGAATATAAAATATTTTTTTTAAAAAAATTGAAGCCAAATTTTTTTTATTAATATATATATATATATATATATATATATATATATATATATATATATATATATATATATATATTTAACTATTTGAGTAAATTACACTCTCTTTTCCTTAAAAAATATTTGAATTATAGCATTTTTCTTCTTAAGTTAGAATATACATTTTAGTCCATTTTAACATAAATAAATACTTTTATAATAACAATTAATTTTAAGCCACTATTTTATGTCAAAAAACATTAAGTTGTCATTTATGAAATACATTTTCATTTCTTGGGAAATTTTATTATTAATTTTACGAAATATAAATACAGTTTTCAATTTTTTTATTATTTTGTACAGCGTCATTGTATATGACAATGTTTAAAACAATATATGTGGATGTGAATAAAGAAATAATAAAAACTTGTGTATTACAAATATCATCATTATATTAAAATGGAATATCTCTATTATTATATACATAGCGAGATTTCCACGGAGCTCTCTCGTGCATTCTCAAGAAAAATTGCTTATGTGGCGTTGAATTAGAGCTAAATTGAGTGTGAAAAAATTATAGTTAAATTGCTTAAGTGGCATTCAATTAAAGCTTCTATTTTTTGTATCTTGACTAACGGATTATTATAAAAAAAAATTGTTGGATATATACAACTAAACTAGATCTTCTCTTTTTCTTTTTTTTATTGAGTTTTTTTTTCTTCATTCAATTAGAACTTCTCTCACATTTTCTTATTTTAGAAACTTTAATATTATATATTTTTTATATAAATTCTATTTTTTTCTAGAATCTTCGTTATTATTATTTTAGTTTTTTAGAAACTCTTTCTTTTTGCGGGGATTGATATTTTTTTATTTTAGAAACTAAAATATTCTATTTTAATATTATTGCGTAGGTAAAATTCAATTAAAGCTTTTCTATTATTTTTTTGTAGAAATTGAAATATTTTATTTTAATTATTAATATATATTATAGTTTTAATGACGACAACCTTATTTAATCCATGATTAAATATTATATACTTAATATATAAAAACTAAGTAAACACTTCGATTTTGGATTTCTATAATAAAAAAAAAAAAAGTGAACACTTCAATTAAAATTTGATTGGATATGTATCTATTATCCAATCATTAAATTAAATGTTATATTTCTATGTTGATTTGTTTTAAAATAAATTTAAATCATATTTCATAGTTTTTTATGGGATCACTCATTTCACTATTAAAATTATACCTTGACTATTAAAATACGACACGGAGAGCATTTCTCACTATACTATTAAAATTATACTTTGACTAATTATCTCTAAATTTTATCTAGCACGATGAAAAGTGATCTCATGATAAAAAGCATTTGTAGATGATAGTGAGAACTAAGTGCGATATTTTTTTTTTTGAACAAGAGTGCGAGAATTTTATTGATACTCTTAAAAAATAATAAAGAATTTGCAACTATTTTTTGTTCATGGAGCAGCCATAGAGTCCTGTAACGGACACATAAGACGCCTAGAATGAGAGAGTCTCAGTGGTATAGAATGAAAAATGGGTAGCAATCATCACCCCATTATTAAAAAAAATACATTGAATAATGAAAATTTGAATTTCAATCGCAGATCCGTACTTTTATATTTTATAATGGGGATCACTTATTTAAAATTTTATCTAGCACGATAAAATTGATTCCCGAGATGAAAAGTTAATGTATGTGATAGTGAGAACCGAGCACGAGAATTTTATTAATATTCATTAGAAATATATATATATATATATATATATATAGAGAGAGAGAGAGAGAGAGAGAGAGAGAGAGAGAGAGAGAGAGAATCTCTTAATGGGAAACGGGAAACATTTTCCACTCTACTATTAAAAATAGACATTGACTAATTAGAATTTGAATTCCGACTACAAGAGTTTTTCCTTATTTTGTGTTCGTCGCACTTTCACTATATTACATCCAACTGAAAAAATATATGGGAATTGAAATCTAAAATAAATTAATATAATTTTAAGTTTTATAATCAAACGATTTTTTTTTAATTTCAATTTTAAACTTTCCATAAACATTCGTTCAAACTTTTTTCAGGATACTAATTTATCAATGTAAGTGGAGATTCATACATAGATTTTTTCATTTGACGCTCACACGTGAAAATTGCTTCATTGTGGTACAATGACTAAAAAAGGTTGAGAATAAGAACATGATCAAAGTATCTTAATATTCATTAATTTAAAATTTTGTTGATGGAGTTCCTATAGAGACGTGAAAAAAAGGGAGTCAGATAGAATCTCATAGTGCTGTTGAACGGGAAATGAAGGAGTGTTTTCCACCACATTATGCCCATGTAACATCCTTAAACATATATCGTATTTTCATACTCAAGTAAATTATACAAAATCAATCTCATAAATAATTGAAAGAAAACATTCAAAATAATATAAAATGAAAAGTGACATATATAAACAACCTTTCAAAAAAAAGAACATAAGAAAATAAATATTATTAAAAAATGAAAATTATTCTGTTCGAGAGATGTAGAAATAATAAGAGAGAGAGAGAGAGAGAGAGAGAGAGAGAAAGAATCTCTCACGGGTGTAGAATGAGAAACACATAACACTTTTGAGCTCACTATTAAAAATGCACTTAGACTAATTAAATTTTCATTTGAGAATGAAGTTTATAATCATTTCATATTTAAAATGTCACTATATAGTCACAGATATGAAGATAAGAGAAATAATTTATCTCTTAATAGCACAAAACGGGAAGCAAAATAATATTCGTCATCTCGCTCTATTTTATAACATTGTTAAATGTATATCATGCAAAATATACATCAATTTTATCTTCGCATTTTTAATTAAATATTAAATATTATATTAAAATAAATACATAAATAATATTTTAAAAAAAATTATCCCGTGCACGGCACAGGCTAACATACTAGTTTATTAAGAAAAGGAAATGTAGGTTTTAATATGAGGAGGAGAATGAAATTTAAGTTTCTCTCAAGAAATTGAAGTGTAATTTTCTCTAATATATATGTTTTGAATAAGCGGGAAGAAAAGTGTATAATTTAACTTAAGAGGGAAAGATGAGAGTGTAATACTCTAACTCAAGCAACTCTTAAGAAAGTAAAATTAGTGGTTATCTATAAGAAATTAGTGGTTATCTATAATACAACTTATTGTATAAGGTGTGCATTGTTACATTTTTATTTTATATTTAGTTATAATTAAAAAAGTAAAATTCCATTAAAAAAAGGGAGTGGATTACTAAAAAAGATCACCATAATGAGGGAGACAGGCAGACAGCTTTCACCGTAGATAGATAGAACTGGTCCTATAGAAAGTAGAACAGCTAAATCGAAATTATATATATATATATATATATATATATATATATATATATATATATATATATATATATATAATTCTTTTAGAAGTTTTCACTAAAATAAATTGTATATTTATAATTTATTTTCTCATAAATTACGGGTGAACATCGGTCGAATTCAGATCGAAATTTGTCAAATTGATAAAAATTGCGGTTTTTTAATTTGGATTCAATTTCGATCATCCACATCTTCGCTTTGTTCGGGTGTCGGTGATACGGGTGACGGGTATAGCGAGTCAGTTTTAACGGGTTAGATTGAAACTTTGTTATTACATATAAAATTTCATTGAACAAAAATTTGTTTTTCTTCAAATAGTTCAATATTTCATACATACTGTAACAAATGATACAATAAAAATGATGATATGCAATTACTTTATTTCAAATTTGTAAATTCAACAACAATAATAGATAGTAGAAGAGAAGTAAAAATTAAGATAAATCTATAATATTATCTTTATCAACTTATTACAAGCATAAGCTTGTAAAATATAACACTTTTCTTCTTTATCAAAGATATAGATAAAATTAACAAAGTATAGAGTATAACTTTATAAGAGATTAAGAGAGAGAATAAGTGTTCGGAACTTAAAAAAATAAAAATTAATTGATATTTAAGTAATTGTTTGGTCGGTTTCGGTTATGAAGAGATAAATTTTTAGAGACCCGCACTCGTTCATATATAACCGTTCATAACCGATTTTACACAATTATTGACTAGAGACCCGACCCGCACCGATCAAGTGCTTCTATATGTTGATGATTATGTCATTTCAAATCGGATTGCGGGTCTGTGCTCACTCCTATCATAAACTACTTTAAAAAATTTATAATAATGCATAAAAAGTTTATTTTATGTATATACTATTTTGCATATAATTAAAAATAAGTCAATCCAAAAAGAAAAAAGGTATTACATATTTCGAATTTTTAAACAAGTCAAAGGAAGCTAATTTTATTTTAATCTGAAATTTCTATCCAAAAGCAGTAAAACGTAACCATGTGCTCTCGCTGAAGTTTTTATTACTTGACTCTAGGAGCCACTCCACATTAATTATATGTGTAGTGTATGTAGCATCAGATACTACCTCCGTCCCAATTTATTTAAGCGATTTAAAATGTATATATTATTCATGTATCTTGTTTTGGCCATATTTTTCTCTCAATAAATAAATATAAATATTAGCATATAAGATGTCGTTGGATTCATCTCGATGAATATTTTCAAAATATCAAATTTTTATAATTTTTACTATTATACAATTAAAAATATTAATCGTTAAAGTTGTGCATTGAAATGCGTGCTGAAGTCAACTGGCTCAAATAAATTGGGACGGAGGGAGTATTTAAGTGGAATATTTTGATAAGAAAAAGGGATATTCATGTCAAATAAATCCTGATATTTTGCTTGACAAAAAAGAAATCCTGATATTTTGTATAAAAACAATATGATATTCAAATGATATAAAATACAATATGATAATTAATATAGATTTATTGAAGTGGGTTAATTATCACTGTTTTATTTTTGAAAAATGCAAACTAGTGCTCCTGGGACACTAGTTAAGGAACTAAATATGGTAAATTGATATTGGAACTTGTGCATTTGACATTTTAGAAAGATAAAAAATACTATTTTCAATACAAAAATTACCTTTTTTGGTATCTTTAACTAGTGCCCCGATGGCACTAGTTAGCATGACCCTTTATTTTTTTGAAACATTATTATTACCATTTATTATTAATTAAATTAAAAAAAATTGAAATTGAAGCAGAAGTTTTTAAAGATTTTTTTTAATGTTTTGATCATTCAATATTCTTATAAAAAATTTCACGTCAATTAAAATATGTTAAATTATTATTATTTTTAAGTACTAACATTTAAGAGGACCAAAATTATGTGATTTTAAATAAGAAAAATAATTTTGTAAGTGAGTAAAAATATAAAGGTAAAAACTAATTAAATCAAATTAATTTAATAGGTGATATCAATATATCACTTCCTCCGTCCCTTTTTTTTTTTAATAAACTCCAAATATTATATAAAAGAAAAAGTGGAGTTAAAGAGGGGACCAAACCGGCTGAAGTTATTATGCATAAGGGTAATCCTTATGCATGGTGCATAAGCCAATATGCACCATTGGATTGTGATTACACGTGTAATAATCCTAGCATCCTCCTTTTCCTGTTCAGTTTCACACGCTCTTTCGCGAAAAAGTGAAGCGGGCAATGAGAGAGGGAGAAGAGAGACCGACGGTGGTGCGGTGGACATGCAGTGGTGGTCTGATGGTGGCTCAGTAGTGATGCGGCGGCGACGGAGACAGCCAGAATCGGCAATAACCGAAATTGGCGGCGGTGGTTTTGTACGGTGGAAAACCTCTTCCTCTATTTCTTCAATTCTGTTTCGATTCTCCTCCTTGTGGCCATTTGTTCTTTGATTCTGTTTTTATGTGTTCTGTTTCTTTGATTTTGTTTTGGGTTATGGTGGTTGGTAGTGATTGAAAGTGAATGTGGTGATGGAAGGTGCTATAACAACAATCAAGTTTTTCTTCTTTCCTTAAGTGATGAAATACAGAATCAATGTAGTGGATTTAATTTCTTATTACTAATTAAGACTCTAATATTAGCATATAAAATTGTGTTAGTGTTTGCCTATTTTCACTGATGTGGATACAAACAATAAGAAGTTTTTGTATGATATAATGAAACTTATGTGATGTGCATATGGTAACTTGATTGATATTGATAGTGCTGCCTTGAAAAATGATGTCGAAGTTGTTCTTTTCAATTGAAACTGTCAATGATTGTGTTCTGGTACGTGAATGATGAAGTTATGAAAATTCCAATTTGTCGAAATTGTGATGATGTAACTGGGGGTTATGGATATGGAGGACCTGCTATTAGTGTTACTATTGGCAAATATGGTGAAATTACCTCATTGTCTCATATTTGGATGCAGCAATGTGAATCTAATGAGTTAAACACTGACAAGATTTTATCTTGTCGTGAAGTATATGAAGCACTCTCAAAAGGGTTTTTGGTGAAGAAGTTGCAAAGGAAGCAATTGAATGTGGAAGAATATATGAGGAATTTGAGTAGTTGCTAATTATATTATTGCTTCTTAGAAGGATATAGAGATGAGAGAGGGAGAAGAGAGACCGACGGTGGTGCGGTGGACATGCAGTGGTTAACAAGATAAAATCTATTCGATGGTGCACATGCTTGAAGAGGTTTTAATGAAGGATATATGTTTACCTTATGAGCGTATTGAGAAAGACAAAGTCCTGAGTAGTTGGAAATGTATTTGTAATTTGATCAAAAGTTTGATAATGTACGACTCATCTCTTTGCTTGGAAACAGATTCTCGGTTGTAAGTGCGACAACGTTATTACAGTCTGTATTAATTTATGAACAGAACCATGGTGCTGGATATGCTCGTCTAGAGTCGCTACTAATGTAAGTTGTGCATCGGTTTCACTTTGTGTTTGTGACTGTGCAGGTGTGGTTTCAGAGATCTCCGTGTTGACGGGCTGGTGCTATTTAGTTTTGTGCTTCTGTTTGTAGGCCTCGGTTTGTTTAGCTTTGGTTAAACTTAGTGTTTTGGTATAGTAGCATTCTTTAGTTTGCAGGCCTTAGTTTGTTGTATTCTTTAGTTTTATTAAGAGTAAATAAGGACAATATTTTTATAGAGCACAAATTGTAATGAGGAATAGGAATAGAAAATGGAGAATATGAAAATGAGATTATGATGTAAAAGATTATTTTTTGTAATTGTCGATTCTTTTCTAAATCATGATTGAAAATGGATGCTACATGCTCATTTATGTGCTAAATATAGTAACTACTATTGGTCTTAAAGTTGAACTGAATATGGAAATAACCTATGGTGATAATTTTGTTCTTATGGTTTGAACAATTATTTTGAATAAAATATGAATATTTTATTGGAAACCATAAGAGATATACTTTGATTTCACATACAACCCTAGTGAAACCATTAAGCCACACTTATGGTTTCCGTTATAATATTTCTTTTGAATAAAATATGAATATTTTATTGGAAAGCATAAGAGGGTTGTTTTGGTTTCTGATACAAAACTAGTGAAACCATTAAGCCACACTTATGGTTTCAGTTATAATATTTATGTTAAATTAAATATGAATATTTTATTGGAAACCATAAGAGGGCTACTTTGGTTTCAGATATAACACTAGTGAAACCATTAAGTCACACTTATGGTTTCAGTTATAATATTTATTTTAAATTAAATATTCATATTTTATTTTTGACACAAAATATTCATATTTTTTGGAAACCATAAGAGGGCTATTTTGGTTTCAGATACAAAACTAGTGAAACCATTAAACCACACTTATGGTTTCAGTGATATTATTTATTTTAAATAAAATATGAATATTTTATTGGAAACCGTAAGAGGATTACTTTGGTTTCAGATAAAAAACTAGTGAAACAATTAAGTCACACTTATGGTTTCAGTTATATTATTTATTTTGAATAAAATATGAATATTTATTTTCTGTCTATGCATCACTGCATTAGCATTTGAAAAGAAAAGACGGTACATGAGAATCAATAATTCACGATTTTCACCATAAAATCAGAATTTAGTATACAAATATCGAGAAAACTGATATGCATGTGCAAATCTAATTGAATAATAAACATGTCTTCTAATAGTTCATCAAACCATCAAGTAGTTGAAACTAAGAAGTTCTTACAATTATGACTTTCAAAATTAATAATTTAAACCACCAAATCAACAGTTGCATGGTAGAAGCTAACAAAACAACAAACATGGTAGAGAAACTACTGCTAAAATCACAATCATAACAACTATCATGCACTTTCAAATCACAATCCTAACAACTATCATGTTGCATCTGCTATCTTTCTAAGCATTTCCTTATAGTATAATGTTGATTCCTTCTGCACATATTGTCCTTTGGAATTGCTTAGATCTGTTAATATTGCTGAACGTATTCCAATTCTGAGACCCATAATCTTTGCTACTTCCTGAGCTTTAGCTCCCTTTGGCCAATTCATTGATGAAGTTGTTCTTTGACTAATCTTCTTAATCTCACGTGCATATATGTAAAATAAAGAGAGGAAACTAGTATCATTTTGAATATATTTTTCTCTAATAATGTGATCCATACATTATATATGAAACCAATCTACCAGCAAAATGGTTTCAGAGTAGAACTCCCTGAAACCATTCTACCAGCTAAATGGTTTAGGAAGCAACAATTAAACATCAACTATCTGAAATCATTCTACCAGCTAAATGGTTTCAGAGTACAACTATTTGAAACCATTCTACCAGCTAAATGGTTTCAAAGTTTAACTTAAAATCATTGTGTAATAAATATTGAAACTACATAATCAAATATGGCACGAGTTTCATTTTTCTAACTTTCCAGTTTCATGTACTCAATCAAATATGACACTAGTTTTTAGAAGACATAGTTTATAAAAATAGTAAAATTGAAACCAATCCACGGCAAAATTTATTACACACATAGAGTGAACCAAATCAACAAAACCATTTCCAGCTAACATATAAAATTTTTAAATTATTTTTTTCAGTTTATTTTCTTCAATTCAATTAGGGTTATACAGATTCAATTACTTTCCAAACTCAACAACAAAACCATTTTCAACTAACAACATAAACAAATTAGATATGAAAAAAACTAAATTACACATGATAAAACCATTTCCAGTCTCAAATTGAATCTATTCTTTGTTTTCTAGCCCTCTTTCTTACCTCGAAATTGTTTCAATTATAGCGTTGGATTAAACAATCTCTCTTCTTCTTCTTCCAGACTTCAACAACAACACCAACACAAACACTTCTCTCTATCAATACGCTACATCTCTGCAACACAAACATGATTTTTACACCAAACTATAACACAAAGTACCCCTTTAAGGCTTTAACCACTACATCATCAACCACATATACAAAGGAAGAAAATTTCTCAGGATCCACAAACATATTTGAGGCATGAGATTTTATGTGAGGGTGACAATTGAAACTCAATAAAAATTAATAACAATCTTCAAGCACCACTAACTCACCAAATAAATAATCTTCGATTTCAAATCTTAACAAAATTTCCAAATCTTTCTCTAACAACAATGTTCAAAGAAATCTTCATGTAAAACTGAACAAAGAAGGAAGAAGAAAGTAGAACCCCCACCTCTGCAGATGGCGCGACTTCTTCTACTGTTGTGTTGTTTGCCGGCGACGGTGGCAGAAAAAAAGGAGGTTTCGAGAACAAACTTTAGTGTTGTGACCGGCGATGATGGATGATTTCTGTGAAGTGATGAATGTTGATTTCTGCGATGGTGATGAAGATGGTTGCGGTTTCCGATCGTTGATTGGGATTTGGAGGCGCGTTGGTTTTGTTATTTCTTGCGCGTGGAATTGGATAAATGAGAAGAAATGGTATGGGGGCGCGAAAAGAAATGGTATGGGGGTGCGTTGGTTTTGTTGTGGGCTGGGTTGTTTAATGGTTGCTTATGCAGTGTGCATAAACAATCCTTATGCAGGATAACCAGACCCGACCAAACCAACCTTAAAATATCAACAAAATTGAAAACAAGGAAAATCATGCATATTCCTAGCAAGATCTTTTCTAATGCTAAAAGAAGCAATATTTCGTCAAGTGAGCTCAGTAAAGGATAAATCTAATGCAGCAAGTTTGCAGTCTTCCCTACATATATGAGAAATGATAAAAGACACTCCAACATACAATTTAACCATCTATATATTTTTCAATTATCAAGGGACTATTGAAAAACTTAACGGCTAATGTAACAAATCTAGAAGTTTATTAAGACAAATTGTATTTAATTTCATCTCCCTTTTCTTTTTTCATAATCAATATTCGATAAAAATTAATCAAGTTGTTTGGGCTCCAGTGGCAAGGAGCTCCTTCCAATGATGTATTCGGGGAATATCGAGTTCGATTTTCAGAAAGAACAACATTTGACTAGTATGCATGCATCTACGTACAAACCGGTGCGAAAGAAAAAAAATCCATAAAAATTCCTTTTATATATTTCTATGAAATTTATTCGAAAGAAAATACAATAAATATGAAGAGAGTGTATGCATTCACTATGGATACTCTCAATTTATTTTCCCTCAATTTTTCTCAATTTTCATATCTTAACCATCAATCAATTTTTCCTCATTTCTTTTCAATTTAAATATTACTTTATATTTATAATCCAATGGTTTAAAATCTCATTTTATTTCCTCAATTTTTTTTTTCAAATTGAGAGAATTCTTTCTCATATGCATTAAATAAACTATTAGTACTCCATAATGTTATTTAAATTCAACAATGCATCCTCAGAATCTGATACTCTCATTAAAAAATGTTATCCAGGTGCTGAATCTAGTGAAGACGTGAAACAAAAGCCGACACGACACATTGCACGAGTACCATCACAGAGATATACTTATACTATAAACTTGTTAAAAAAAACAAAATATATCATTTGGCTGAACAAACAATTAAATTAATTTTGCCAATAAGAAATTGGTCTAACACCATTTTAAAATCAATGGAACAGAACGGAGGCAATTAGAGTGACATATGGTATGATCGAGAATGGATATTTCTCTGAAAAAATTTCTTAATTGTTTCAATTTTTAAATTATTATTATTAAATTCATCTTTTTATTTTTTCTTTTTTTCTCCTAAATTAATAGTTTAAAAAAAATTATCCTAAAGTGGACTTGAGAATATCCATTCTCGGTACAATCACGTTAACATTTTCGAGTTGGGATTTTTTTCATTTTTTTTCTTATTTTTCTTTTTTATTATCATAGTTTTAAGGATGTGTATAAAAATTAATTAGATCCACTAATTATCATGTGTCTATAATCATATTACTAATTTTTTTTATAATCATATTATTAATTTTTTCTCTTCTTTAAATTGCAGGGATTGGATTTTCATGAACCTCAACAGCAAAGAGTTTGGACTACAACAAGAGAATTGACAATCTATTTTTATGGTGGCATATGTTGGCACCTTTGGACTTGGAGAAACAATTCTCTTTTTGAATAGGACTTTCAGCGTCCAAATGATCCAACTCAAGTGATTCTTAAGATGGTTGTAGAAAGATATAGACAACTTGAGACCATCTACATCGGATGGAAGCATCCTCAAGGAGAATGGATAAAACTCAATTGTGATGGAGCATACAATGAGTCAATGGGCATGGCCGGGTGTGGGGTTCTTTTTCAAGACTCAAATGGTCGTTGGTGATAACAAGAATTTCTGTAGTATTTTAGGTAGTATATTTAGTAGTATTTTGACAAAAACAGACCCAAATATCAAAACAACTTAAAGAATCAAGAAAAAGCATCAAGACAAGGCAAAGATGTGCAAAGGACAAGAAAAAGCCAAAAAAGTGAAGAAAAATATAAATAGAGTCTCCTCCTCTCATTATTTTTCATTCAGAAATAGAAGAACTTTTCTATTCTATTGGAAAGGTTCAGAGGAGCTCTAAGGGCATAGCTTTCTCCCCTTACGGGATAGCTATTCTCAGCAATGTATGTTTTTCTTTAGGCTTTTTTAGTTAGATTCTTGTAATTTAATTATGTAGTCTTTTGTAATAGATGCCTTAGGTTGTGGTGGAGACGATGAACTCTCCGCTGAATACTTGGAGTCTGTAATTGAGTCAAAGTTATAATAAATCGTTATTCAGTATATTATTGTTATTTATTTTCTTATGCTTTAACAACGTTGCTCGGAATCTGGCCGGATAAACGGTAACGCCTTTAGAATAAATATTAGGGTTCACTCTAATATTTGCCCGGAACTAGTAATAAATAACACTAGATGGGTAGAGACGGTAACATCCTGAACTAGTTGTGACTTAACAATTAGAGGAGGAATCAGGCACTATTTGCGACATAGCAATTAGAAGCTGAACAACCCGAAACTAAGATTTAGGGGCATTGGATGGTCGATGGTCATAATGTGTGTTTATAAACAACTCTGTCTAGTAATTAGGGTATGTGACACAGCGAGGTTAGGCTCTCGTAGGTACCTTAGTTGCAAACATATGGAAATTTTGCTTACATAGTGTAGTAGTAAGGTACTACTAAAACAAGGATAGAATCGACGCAAATAATGATACGAATAACTATGTTATACACCGATTATACCAAGTATGAAGGAGGGAGTAAGTCCAACTACCACACTTATTCTCTATATTTCTTGAATCAAACTTTTACTTTTCTGCACGCATCTCGCTTATTTTTATTAATTAACAACCTTTTTCAAAAACCCAAAGCGAATGCAAAACCACGAACTAGAATAACACTGACGAGGTTTTGGCAAGATCGCTATGGATACGAACTCATTCTAGACACCTAAAGTGTGAATTATTACTCGACGACAGATTGGTCCACTTGTCAGACCGTAGTCAGTTGGTTAAAAGGATATACTCAAAAGATTGGAGTTTGTGATGCTCTCCATGCAGAAATATGGGGAATGTACACATGAATGCAAATGGCTAGAAAATAAGGTTTTACCCATCTTATAGTAGAAAGTGACTCAAAGCTTCTAATTGATATGGTAACATGAAGTTGTAAGTTGAATGGAAACACTCATATCTTGATTCGACGTATTCGTGATTTTGCTAACCTACAGAGACACGTTGCTTTTATAAGCACACATGGCGTGAGGGAAACATATGCGCAAATTGGTTAGCTAATGACAGTCTTAGCCAAAGTTCATTTGATCTAAGAGATCTAAAAACTCCTTCTAGAGACTCTGGAATCTTCTTTTTGATAACATATTCAAAACTTGCATTCCTAGGAATGTCAATTTAGTATTGTAATTTTTTTTTTCCTCTTGGGCTTTTCTCTCTTTTATCTATAAAAAAAACACATGTTAACATTTTCTATTCCATTGTTTATAAAGGAGATGAAATGGCACAAGTTATAATTTTATTTATTCTATTTTTACTTTATTTTATTAAAAAATAGTATGTAAGTAAAACATATTATTATACTACAAGAAAACCTTGATTTACTAACTTAGTGGCGGCCTAGGTCGACAGAACGGAAGAAAAAGTCGTCGCAAATGAAATGATGCTCATTCAGAAATTACTGACGGCCCAGTCCGCCAGTAAGCAATTCGTTTTTGATAGCCAAAGCCGTCGCAAAGTGATAAGGCATTGGGTTTTGAACTGACGGATTTACCGACGGTCCAAGCCGTCGCAAAGTGGTAAGGAAATTTAAAAAAAAAAAAAAAAAAAAAAAAACTGTTCACGCGTGCATTGGGCAGAGTCATTCAATATATCCTCAATTTTCCAAACAGCCAGCAACGGTCACACACCTTCCCCTTCAATATATCCTCATTAAATATACCTTCTTCATAATATATCTTCTTCATTTCATTACACAAATCCTTCTCATTCAATTTTTTTTCTCAAATTCTCTCTAAATTTTTCCAACACATATATTTCAATACATTTTGTCTATTTTATTTTTTATTTTGGTTGTTTCAAATATTTAATTTTATATGTTAATATGTATTAAAAATAATGTTATGTTAATTTTTATTTTACAAAATAATAAATAAATTTGTTTTTAAAAAATAATAAAAAAGTTTGTTTTTTAAAAACATTAAATATTTAATTTTTTAAAAAAATTAAATATTTAATTTTTTTTAAAACATTCGCCCAGATTTTGCGACGGCCTAAGCCGTCGCTAAGCACTCAACAGTTGGATTTGACCGTTATTCATTACCGATGGCCAGAGGCCGTCGCAAAATCCGTCGTATCCGTTACTGACGGCCTAGGCCGTCGCAAAATTTACCGACGCCAGTTTTCCTGACGTCCAAAGGCTGCCAATACTTACTTACTTAGCGACGGCTTTTACCCCTTAGCGAGGGCTTTTGGCCGTCGCAAAAAGCTATTTTTCTTGTAGTGTTACTAATGTTTCACCAACTCATTCATCCAAACGTAGAGCATCCTAATTAGATGATTTAGCAACTCAACCAACGAAGCAAGAAAATTATATAATCTAAGTAAAGTAGTAAAGTTTTTTCAAATAAAGGGTTTGAATTATGAATCTTTTAAAAATTTGTTTTATAAAAAATTCAGCTTTAAACATAAGTTAGAATGGTATCAGATTGATTTCGTTAGTAAGAAAGACAAATAAAAAGTGTGTTGTGTATATAGTGTATGCACGTAATAAACGATAGGAAAAGAGAGAAATATCACAAAAGCAATTATATTAATTCACCTTAAATTTTGGGTTGCTTTCAGTCCTCACACTATGTGAATTTGCCCATGATGATCTTGAGATGCTACCGACCTCAAAATACAAACCTTCTTAATCTAAACCAAGATCAATAACCTTAAGCTCTACAAGCTTAAATTTTCCTCAGCCCTACAAGTTGTCTGGGTAACATTCAATCAATAGTTACGTATTGACTTGAGCAGCCTTCTTTTACAAAGTTTGTTGGATTAAATAAAAGCTTACAAATAAACTCAACCTAGTTGAGAAGTTTAGATTACAAATGCACTCAGTTCACTCAATAGTATACTGACCCAAGTATTTAATTTAGAGAGCTGAGAGTGAAAGTGGTAAAGAAGAGCTTGAAAACTTGTACAATAAAGACAGGTGTAGATTGATTGTTGTAGCTTAAACTCTTGCCCTTCAAAGGCACACAAGTGTGCTATTTATGGATGTGGATTGCCCTGAGTTTCTTGGCCTCCAAGTATGTATGTTGAGTAACAAAACCTAACCATGGTTCCTTAAAAAAAAAACAGATCAAACAAAGTTGATGAAAGAGAGTAAATTTGTTGAAACGATCTTAGAGTGTTCTTTAGGGTTTATCAAAGACGAGCGTGAGCAATGAGCTTGCATGAGTTGTATCTTATTGTCAAAACTTGTTCTCCAAGCAAAGACTTTGCAAAATGACCGTTATATTCATATTATAACTCCTAGACAGCTGGACATGGATGATCAAAGTATGTGCAAAAACTTGTCCAAAAACAAGAACGTTTTCTCTAGTATTTTTTGTTACTTGGCTTAGATCAAAGAAGCTAATGCTTGTTCGTCAAAGTAGTTGTGTACGACATAATTTTAACGGGTGGTGCTTCTTATCCAATATTATTCATGTATACTTGCAAAGTACAACTAGCTTTTCTCTTTGTAAGAGAGGACATGGGGTGTTTCAACTTTTCACTCTATTACGTTTCTTCTTTCTATTTTTTTAGGGTAAATATATTTTAACCCCAGTAAAGTAGGCGAGTTTTGTTTTACTTCCTTGCAATTTTTTTTTAGATAACTACTCTGTAATGTTGTTTTTATTTTAGTATATTTTACCCTCTGCCGAATTTGTTTTTTTCAATGCAGGGGTAAAATACACTACAAAAAAATATTACAGAGGATTAATCTAAAAAAAATAATTGCAGAGGATAAAACAAAAATCGCCTACTTTACAGGGGTAAAGACCAATTTACCCTTTTTTACTACTCCCTTCGTTCCTTTTTACTTGTCTTTTAGTGTTGAATTTAATGTTCCTATTTAATTGTCCTTTTAGTATTTTACGAGTATGATTTGTCAATTATATCATTTGTCAATTGCTCTTACTCTTTTTCAATAAAAATAATTAATGCTATATATTTGGAAAACTAAATTTTTTTAAATTTTGTTTTTTGGTACCAAACATATTAAATTTTTTTTTTTGCATATAATATATTTAATTTATTGAAGAAAAAAAAGTGAGTGCAAAAAAATAGAAATTTATTGGTGGCTTAAAACGAGAGTATAATAGGAAGATAAAATGCAAAAATATACTTCCTTAATTTGGTATTACTATTCTATAAAGACAAGTAAAAAGGAACGGATGGAGTAATAATTAAAGAGTGTTTTCTGAAATTATTTTATTTATTATCATTTTAAAAATTATAATAGGTAAATATTATTTATCAAATTTGTTAGCAAAATAATTATTTTTGTTTTGTTTTTATTACTCAAAATAGTGAAAATTGATTATTTAATATAAAAATTAGTATAATGCTTATAAACAATCAAATTGTGTTTTTTCTTATCATTAATTGATTGAATTAGAAGTTAAATGAATCGGTACACTTCAATTTATCAATGTGCCATAGGACTCCCGAAAAATATAACATGCATGTCTTGCTTTGCACTCTATGTTTCATTTACGATTATCACCGCCCAAATAATTTCAGTCGGTTTATAGTGAATGAAGTTCGAATGAAGTTGTGTGATATGTGAAATCATGAAATAAAGATATTTGAAATTCATAAATTTAAGTTTCCAATAAATTATAATGATGTGACTTTGGGTTTAAGGTATAAAATTAATAGATATTTGTATTAAGTTATAGTAGCTTTGTAACTTAATTGAGTTATTAAAAATATTTATTATTTTGGATTTTTTTTCATGATTGAACTTTAATTTTGTAACTAATATAGACAATCGGCATCACTAGAATCGACATGAAAATATATCCTTTTTAAGAAAAGACGTGTGTTCTGGTAAAAATGTATGGGGGGTGAGTCCAAGTATATTAATGCGTAATAATGATACTAGGATCTTATATTTATAAAAAAGTTGAACCCTTTACAATGAGCTTTCCTCCTCTATTTATAGAGGAGGATTACAATCGAAAAATATCTACAAACCGCCCCACTCCTCTCCATGGAGGTCGTGGGTGGTTTCCGCCGTTTCCACCGCGTTACAGGGGTGGTTATGGGCAGTTCTTCCTCTCCTCCATGTCTAGGTGGTGGTAATGGGTGGTTATCTCTTTTGGGCGACGTGAGCATAACCTATGGGCGTCACCCCTAGCCTTCTTATCTCGCCCGTGCCTTATCTTTCCCGCCAAGTTATTTATTTGAATTGTTTGGGCCATTTGTTGGATCATTGCGTTATTGGGCCTCTCGGATTTTGTCTGGTACACAGCCCCCCAAGCACGAGGCTCAAAGAGGCGAAGTGCTGATAATGGCCGGACATGGTGTGGTAACTGCCCACTACTTCTGATCATGCTCCCTCTTCTTTAATTATAAATAGGAGCTTCGCTGTAGACAAATTTTTCATTCCTCGTCCTTCATCTGTTCTTTGCATCATTCACTTTTGTAGCTATGTCTTCTCCTGCTTTTACTCCGGAGTCACCCGCTATGCCAGTTATGTTTCAATTGAGGAATATGCTGTGTTATGACACTGACGACCTATTGGACCAGGTGGAAGATTTCTCCTCCATGGTGAAAGAGTTGCAGGACTACTCTTGGAGGCTGACAGATAAGGAAAAGGAGTTTCTGGCCGTGGTGCAGGAATTGGCCAAGAGGTTCTTAGACGACGATGCTTTTATCGAGACCACTGAGAACGTGGAGCATTGCCAAAGAGAACTTGCCGAGGCTTTGGAGAAAAGAATTGAAGTGACCAAAGAACACATAAAATCTCAGGAAGAGGTGATGGCCATTTCCCTCTCAGCAGAGGAGGCCATAGACCACCAGATTGATGAGTTGGAGAGCCAGCTTAGACCCCTTTTGAAGAGAAAGAGGAATTTGTAGATGGACATTCAATACAATGTTGCCAAACTGATCCGAACTCGCTCACACTTATGCCGTCTTCAAGAGAAGGATGACGCCCTCACCGACGATATGAGGAAGATCGCCCAAGATTCCGACGCGGCGAAGAAGCTTAAAGGCTTGATGGAAGACTGCCACGCCCGTGCCGTCGAGGCTGCTTACAAGGCGTTTAAGTAGTTTTGTTTTGTTATTTCTGTTGTGTGTTGCTTTTCTTTCCTTCAAATGGCTTTGAGTCCGCTCCGCCTCTGGTTGTAATTTCGGAATTCTTGGTAGTAATGAAATGGTGCCTTTTGTTTAATTTACTAATTTCTTTTCCGCCATGTATTTTTGCCCAACTCTTATGGTATGCTTGATCCCGCCCTTTGGCGACGTCGTTGAATTTCGAACGTTTGGCCTTCTCGCCTTGTCTGGGGATACGTGTCCGTGTTTACACATCAGTGCTGACACGCGTGAGGGTACTTTCTTTTAACCGTTGGGTATTAGGACGTTTCAGTTTACCCTCCACTTGCTAGTATCTTTTCCTATAAAACAGGAACTTCAACCTTCTTCTGGTATTCTTCCTTCAATTTCCCTATCTTTGCATTTTCTCTTGAAATTTCGAAACCCACTTTGCGCGGTTATTTTCTCGGCCAACCTCCCTTCACACGATCCCCACTACTTCCTCACTTCCAATATTTAAGGTAACTTCTACTCCTCTCTTCGTATCTGTCCTTTCTCTTTTTAGCGTTCCCGTTCTGATTTCTAGGGTTTAAAGTAGGCAAAAAATGGTTATTTTACGAAGTTTGAGCGATGATGAAGAGGGGGTTTCACCAAAATTCCTCCTCGTGGTTTTGTCTTAGAAACCCAGATACGTAACCATCATACAAGGGTCGATGGTTCTCTTGATTATGATGGTTACTTTAAGTCTTTAATGAATGTTCTGCTTAGCTCTAGTGATTCTGAGAGTAGTGATAGTGACTGTGTGATAATCTCGCCTTCGTCTTTCACAGGAAAACGAAGGGATACTACTCTTGCCATCTTCGTCGCCCAGAATCCACCCGAGACCATGGACGTGTCTTCAAAGTATCTAGACCAGGAATCCGTGTTGGCCTTTAGACGGAAAACCATTTTGTCTGGTTCTCAGGATGAGAACGATGTTATTACTGAGCCTGTGGGTGAGGATGAGATTGTTACCGATACCAACACCCAAACACCCCACTTCTTTTACATGTACACCTCTATCATTAATTCCTTTAATATCTGGTTTCCTTTTACCTCTTTTGAGGTTTCCATGCTTAGAACCTTGAATGTCACCCCTTGTCAACTAAGTCCCAACAGTTGGGGCTACATGAAGGCTTTCCAATTGGCTTGTTTGGGGTTGGAGATAGAGAAACCTTCCGTTGCTGTTTTCTTTTCCTTTTTCACCATAAAAAATGTTTCACCTGACTCTCAGGTTTACCTATCGAGTCAGCCGAACCGAAAACGTTTCCAACTGTACACTTCTAACTTTAAAAATTACAAAGATACCTTCTTGCGTGTCCGCGGCAGGGACTCTTTCCCTGACGTGATGTTTGATGAAAACAATGAGCCCCTGTTTCCTTTTTACTAGACTCCTAACCCTCGCGTTATCAAAGGGACTCGCTATGAGTGTTTGGATGAGTTTGAGAAGGAGAGTGTCGCCTACATTGAGACGTTGTGTGTCTTGAATGTGAGCGACCTTCTTAATGTTGAGGGTCACATAGAGTCTTTGGAGGATTATATGAGTAAGTTCCTTTAATATTGTCTTGTTTCAACATTGTTTATTTGTTTCTGGCGACTAACTGTTTCTTTTATGTTTACAGATAGGATGAAATCCGTTTCCCAGGAGAGGAGGATGGAATTCCTGTTGAGGTCTAGGGCCAAAAAGGAGAAAGATGCCGCCCTCGCCGCTTCTGGAGAGGTTGTGGCCGCTGTCAACCCCTTGAGCCAGCTGATCGTGGCGGATGGTGACGCCCTCAAGGGTAAAAATAAAAGAAAGAATGAGGGACAGATCTTTGTCCCTATCCCGGGAAAAAACCTTGAGGCTGGTGGAAGTTCAAAGGGCGAGCAGCCAATTCCAAAGAAATTAAGGTCAGCAGGCTCTGTGGCTATCCCCAGTGTGGATGTCGTGTCTCCACAAGAAGAAGATCCAGAGAAGACTCCGTCTCCTCGTGCTGCCGCCACCAAAGATGTTGTCTCGCCACCTCCTCCTGCTGCTTCAAATGAAACTGTGCCTTCTCCTTGGGATCCTCTCTTCAATCCTGAGGTATTTATTGAGAAGGTGATGGATATGTCTGGTGGAGGTGCTCGGTTTGGCTCCACTCCAACTGATGAACTGGCGAAGCTCTCCATGGGTTATGAGCTGAAAGGACTCTTACTTAACCATGCTTTGGCGTCTCGCCAAAAACTTGAAGTCTCCGTTGCTCAGGAGAATATGAAGGTGATTCGCCAAGAGCTGGACGCCATGGAAGAAAAGGTTAAGGCTGCTCAAGATAAGTTCATCGCTGACATGGAGGCTGCCAAGGCGGATAGCAACAAGCCCCTGGACGATTTGGAGGAGAGCCATGAGGCTGTGCTGAAAAACTAAAGGATGATCACGCCCTGGAGGTGAAGGCATTGAAGGAGGCGTCTTCTGGTAAGGACGCTCGTATTGAAGAGCTGGCCCGAGAGCGAGAGGAACTGCTGAAAGAGAGGGAAGGCTGGGCCGAGGAGAGGGGAAGCTTGGAAGAGACCATCGGGGCTCAATTTGATGAAGGCTTTAACTTCGCCGTGGAGCAAGTGAAGATCTTGTTCCCTGATATTGATGATGAACGCCTGGGCGAGGCTAGTGCTCTGATGGTCATCAAGGATGGCCAGCTGGTTCCTTATGTTCCTCCTTCAGACTCTACTCCGTGATTTCCGTTTCCTTGTAATTTTAATATCTTAATCTTGTACGCCCTTTGTGGCTTTTTGAGTTAATATTTGTACGCCCTGCTGTGGCATGATGACAATGTTTCTTTGCCCTTTGTGGCCATAATCATAGTACCTTTTATCTACTTGCTTGTGTTTCTTCTATTGTTTTTGTCGTATCTTGATAATATTTGCTTGTGTAAGATCCTTCTCGCCTGTATATCCGAGGCGACATGAATACTTGGGCGTGATGCCTCTAGATGGCGGTGTCGCCCTTGTACCGTTTCCCAAGGGTTTTTTGCAGTTACCAATGTGGTCAACATAACCATTAAAGTGTTGTGCCGTTTTCCACGCAGTCAAACACGGGTAGTTGCAACCTCCTAAACGCATTTATTGCGCACCGTCCAAAAATCCCTTATAAATAGCCTCATCTATCTCCATTTTTCATCACTTCCATTTTCTCTGATCATCTATCTCCATTTTTCTTCCCTTTCATTTTCTCTGATCCTTCCATGGATAACAAAAATAAACCCATGAAGAAGGGTGTAGCCTCTAGATCAAAGTCTCAGAAAAAGAAACATAAGGTAGGAATCTCTGTCTCTAAACTTGGGCGAGATAAACCTTCTTCTAAAATCAAAATGGAAACCATTGCCATTTCGTCAGATTCCTCCGGCTCTGCTGATGAAGATTTCATTGAATTCTTGAGGACTTATGATCCTTGGGAGTCTTCTCCTGATGTTCGATCTTCTGGTGAAGAAGAAGGATCCCGGATCACCGTGGAAACTAAGGAAAGACCACGGAGGACACCACGAAAGGCCTCAGGGAAAACTCCTGAGTAATTCTGCTCTGATGAGTTGTTCCTTCCACCCGATTTTTTCCTCTTGCCGAGGGATTGGGATCTTGGGGAGCTGAGGAACTATTGAGCCTGTCTTCAGGTTTCTTTCTCCTGTTGAAGAAGCTGGATCCTTTGGCGACTAGGGATCCTTTGTTAGTATTATGATTTCTTCTTTCTTTTCTTTGAATTTGTATCTTGATTTCCTTGTAATTTTCTTTACTTTTGTCTTTGAATTTGTATCTTGATTTCATTGTAATCTCTCTTATCAATGAAATGTGGATCTTTGTTAACATGAATCTTTTTCCAATATCGCTTCCTTTTCTGCATTGTTGCGTTATACAATATTATTGTAAAAAGTGACTAAAGAATGACATGCATTATACCTTTGATTTTCTTTGGTGATTATTGGGTTTCACCCTTTATATATTATTGTTTCTGACGTCGCCTGCGTTTTGCTGTGTGTGCCTTTTTCTTTACCGTCGTATCCAACTCGTAAGATTTAGGGATAACGCCGTTTCTATTTTAGACGTGTCCAACTCGTAAGATTTATAGATCACGCCATGGTGTTTCAACGCATTTCCGTCGTACCCAGCTCGTAAGACTTAGGGGTATCGCCGTTTCTATTTTAGACGTATCCAACTCGTAAGACTTACAAATAACGCCATGGTGTTTCAACGCATTTCCGTTGTACCCAGCTCGTAAGACTTAGGGGTATCGTCGTTTCTATTTTAGACGTATCCAACTCGTAAGACTTACAGATAACGTCATGGTGTTTCAACGCATTTCCGTCGTACCCAGCTCGTAAGACTTAGGGGTATCGCCGTTTCTATTTTAGACGTATCCAACTCGTAAGACTTACAGATAACGCCATGGTGTTTCAACGCATTTCCGTCGTACCCAGCTCGTAAGACTTAGGGGTATCGCCGTTTCTATTTTAGACGTATCCAACTCGTAAGACTTACAGATAACGCCATGATGTTTCAACGCATTTCCGTCGTACCCAGCTCGTAAGACTTAGGGGTATCGCCGTTTCTATTTTAGACTTATCCAACTCGTAAGACTTACAGATAACGCCATGGTGTTTCAACGCATTTCCGTCGTACCCAGCTCGTAAGACTTAGGGGTATCGCCGTTTCTATTTTAGACGTATCCAACTCGTAAGATTTAGGGATAACGCCTTGGTGTTTCAACACTTTTTCTTCCTTTGTCACCTTCAAGAATTGAGATAATAATAAGTCATCTGCAAACATTGGAACAACAATTCTTTTCTGATTAATGGAAGACTTTTTTACATTTTGAACGATGAGTCTCGTTAAAAACTCCTGCTTTCGCCGGAGAAAAGAGTTTCTCGTCACTTTAAAAATTGTTTGAATCAGTACTACATCCTCATGCATTTTCTTTAAAATATAAAAACAAGAAACAAAATAAAAACAGGAAATATCTCTTGGGTGGCGAGGCGAGGTTGATGGTGCTTCTTGGAGTTCGTCTCGCCTTCCAGGCGTTGTTGGCCTAGCTGTAATAAAATCTGAGGTTGGAGATGTTCCACGTCCTGTGTAGGACCTCACCCTCCATGGTCTCCAGCCTGTACGCTCCGCCTTCGAAGACTTCATTGATTCTGAATGGACCTTCCCAATTTGCTGCCAATTTTCCTCCTTTGTCTTTTCCCATCGGTCTTTTCAGGACTAGGTCGCCTTCTTTGAATTTTCTTGGGATTACCCTCGTGTTGTACTTTCTGCCTACTCTTTGCTTTGTGGCGAATTCCCTGAAGTGTGCTTTGTCTCTTAGTTCTTGTATCAAGTCAAGGTTCTCCTGCAACGCTTCATTGTTCTCCTGAGTCATTGTGGTTTCACGTCGCCAACTTGGGGGATTTATTTCTGCTGGAATCATGGCGTCAGCGCCATAAACCATGGTGAATGGTGCTTCTCCTGTTGATGATTGCGGAGTTGTGTGATAGGACCACAGTATGGCGGTGAAGTGAGCCACCCAAGCTTCTCCTTTGCTTGATAGTCTTCTTTTCAAGGCTTTCAATATGACCTTGTTGGCTGATTCAGCCTGCCCGTTGGCTTGAGGGTGCTCAACTGATATGAAGGTATTTTGAATTCCTTTTTCTTTGCAAAATGTGACTACCTTCTCACTTGCAAACTGCGTGCCGTTATCTGATACGATGTATTTGGGAAGGCCAAATCTGCATATGATCCTTCTCCAATAGAACTTCTTTACCTGTTCTGCTGAGATGCTTGATAAAGGCTGCGCCTCTACCCACTTGGTGAAATAATCCACTGCCACTATGATCCATTTGGCCTGTTTCCATGAGGTAGGGAAAGGGCCCAATATGTCTACGCCCCACATGAAGAAGGGCCAAGGTGAAATGACTGATTTGAGGGGTTCTCCTGGGGCGTAGTGTAGGTTTGAGAATCTTTGGCATTTATCACATGCCCTTACGTATCTTGCAGCGTCACTGTGTAGCTCTGGCCAGAAGAACCCTGCTCTGAGGATCTTGCCCGCCAATGATCTCGCTCCTATGTGGCTTCCACATGATCCTTCATGAACTTCCTCTAGGATCCCTTTGGCTTCTTCTTTGCTTACGCATAATAGCAGAGGGCTTGAGAATCTCCTCTTGTATAGCTTATCTCCTAGCATGGAATACCATGACGCCATTCTTCTAACTCGGTACGCTTCTTCTCTTGGTCTGGGGAGTTCATCATTCTGTAAGTATTTGATGATGGGAGTTCGCCAATCCTCCTCTTCTATGATCATGTGAGTCTCCTCTTCGTTGATGCTTGGGTTCGCAATAGTTTCCTGGATGAAGGTCCTGTTGCTTCCAGGTTTCTTGGTACTGGCGAGCTTGGATAACAAGTCCGCCCTAGCATTCTGCTCCCTAGGTACATAGATCAACTGAAATGAATTGAAACATTTCGCTAATTTATTTACCTTTTCCAAATATTTAGTTAATTAGGGACCCCTTGTTTGAAATTCTCCTGATACTTGGTTGGTTACCAACTGTGAATCGCTTTTTACTCTGAGGTGCGTGACTTCCATCTCCTTCGCCAACTTCATTCCAGCGAGAAGGGCTTCGTATTCAGCCTGGTTGTTACTTGCTTTGAAGGCAAACCTCAGAGATTGTTCTATGAGTACTCCATCAGGTCCCTCTAGGACCACTCCTGCTCCACTTCCTTTTAGGTTAGACGCACCATCTACTGAAAGTGTCCAAGGTTCCTCGCTGTTTTCTTTAGGCGGGGTTGATAATTCCAGTATGAAGTCCGCCAGAATTTGCGATTTTATTGCGCTCCTAGGGGAGAAGGTTATATCAAACTCTGACAATTCAACTGCCCATGCCACCATTCTCCCTGCTAGATCAGGCTTCCTTAGGACTTTCTTTATGGGATAGTACGTCTTGACCACCACTTTATGACTCTGAAAGTATTGTCTCAGTTTCCTCACCGTGATGACGACGGCTAAGGATAGCTTCTCTATCTTCTGGTATTTGGCTTCAGCACCTTTGAATGTTCTGCTCACAAAATATATTGGCTTCTCTTCACCTTTGATTTCTTGCACCAACGCTGAACTGAGGGCGTTGTCCGAGACAGCCAAGTATAGGTATAAGGTGTTTCCTTTCTGAGGGCGAGTTAATATTGGTGGTGACACCAAGAAACTTTTAAGCTTTTGAAAAGCTTCTTCACATTGAGGCGTCCATATGAACCTTTCACTTTTTATTAGAGTGGAGAAAAAATGGAATGCTTTCTCTCCTGAGCAGGATAGAAATCTTGATAAGGCTGCTATCCTCCCTGCTAGTTGTTGGACCTCCTTCATTGTTGTTGGGCTCCTCATGTCGATTATGGCTTGGCATTTGTCTGGGTTAGTTTCTATGCCTCTATTCGTGAGCATGAAGCCTAAGAATTTTCCTGATTGAACTCCAAAAGAACACTTCGCCGGGTTCAATCGCATGTTGTACTTTCTCACTGAGGCGAGGATGTCGCCTAAATCTTCGTCGTGTTCGCCATCTTCCGTGGTCTTCACTTCCATATCATCTGTGTACACTTCCACATTTTTGCCTATCTGCTCCGAAAATACTCTATCCATTAGTCTTTGATAGGTGGCGCCAGCGTTCTTCAGACCAAACGGCATGACATTGTAGAAATAATTGCACGTATTAGTCATGAAAGCTGTGTGAGGCGCGTCTGCAGGATTCATCTTTATCTGGTTGTATCCTGAGTATGCATCCATAAAGCTTAACATCTTGTATCCTGAAGCTCCGTCAATAAGCCTGTCTATGTTAGGCAGAGGATATGGATCCTTTGGGCAAGCTTTGTTCAAGTCCGTGAAATCCACGCACATCCTCCATTTGCCATTTGCTTTCTTTACCATCACTACGTTTGCCAGCCATGACGGATACTTTATTTCTTCTATGAAACCTGCTGCTTTCAGTTTTTCCACTTCCTCATTGACTGCTGTCCTTCTTTCCTCTCCTATCTTCCTCTTTCTTTGTGAAACGAGCTTGACGTCGGGCGCGATGGATAGTTTGTGTGTAATCACACTTTCATCAATTCCTGGCATATCAGATGGTTTCCATGCAAAAAGGTCTATGTTCTTCTTTAACATGGCCACGATCTTTTCTTTTTCATATGGTTTCAAAGTGGTTCCGACGTTGGTTACTTGGTGCGGCATGTCGCCAATTTGGACTTGCTCTAATTCCTCAATGGGACTCATTCTTCTTTATGTGAAATCTTCTCTTGGATCAAGGTCTAGGGGCGAGATCATGTTAACTCCGCCTCCTTTTTTGGGTGACGCCATTGATTCTGTCTTTGTGCTTTGTTTGTGCCTGATCTTCAGGCTAGACTCGTAGCATCTCCTCACCAGCTTTTGATCCCCTCTAATCGTTCTTACCTTTCCGTTGTCCAAGGGATATTTGATGGACAAATAGAGGGTTGACAATGCCGCCTCCAGTGTGTTGAAAGCCGGCCTTCCAATGATAATATTGTACGACGTGAATGGGGTTTTGACTACCAAATATCTCACCTTGATAGTCTTGGTGTTCTCCTCTTCTCCAAACGTAGTCAAGAGGGTAGTATAACCCATAACTTCTACTTGCTCGCCAGCGAAGCCTACCAACGTGTCGTTGTAAGGCAACAGGTGTTCATCTGACAGTTGCATCGCCTTAAAGGCTTCCCAGTACATTATATCTACTGAACTTCCCGAGTCAATCAGCACTTTTTTGACGTCACAGTTCAGTATTTGCACTTGTATCATAAGGGGGTCGTCATCGTGTGGCATGACTTCTTTCTTATCTTCTTTGGTGAATGATAAATCGGGGATGGGCGTTGTTTCCGTATGTCCTATAAACTTCTCATTTTGATCCATCCTTCTTACATAACGCTTTCTAGCATTTGAGGATTCTCCACCTCTTGCAAATCCGCCTGCAATGGTGTTCACGGAGATCCTCTTTCCTTTGCCTGGATCTTCTCCTTCAGAGTGATCCTTTGGATGGTTAGGCTGCACCTTTGGGATAACCACCTTTCCTGCGGCGGCATCCTCTGTGAACTTCCTCAGGTGACCGCTTTTTATCAGTTCTTCAATTAAATCTCTTAGCATGAAGCATTTTTCAGTGTCGTGGCCCCTGCATCTATGATAGGCGCACCAGGCGTTGGGGTTTAATCCGATGGTGTGATCTTTGCTTCTCTGTGGAGGTAGTCGTCCTAATCCTGTTTTCAGGATTTCGTTCATGATGTAGACCCGGGCGCGGTTGAGTGGTGTGTATTCCTTTCTCTCTTCCTGAAAGTGTCTTGGGGGTTGGTATGGCTTCCTGTGACGCTCAACTCCGTGGTGGTTGGGAATTGGGCGTCTGTGATGGTGTGAGAACTCACTTTGGCCGTTTCCTCTATTGACTGGGCCTCTTTCTCTGGCGTCTCTCATCCGTTTCTCAGCATTACTTTTTTCCCCCTTTATGTAGCCTTCTGCTCTTCTTGTTACTTCTTGCATGGATGTTGCTGGCTTCTGTGCCAGAGACTCATTGAAATGTCCCGCCTTAAGGCCGTGATGGAAGGCGGAGACGAACATTTCCTGGTTTGGGTTGCTTACTTTGCTTGTGGATTCGCAGAATCTCGCCAAGTACTCCCTCAGCGACTCGTTGTGGTTTTGTCGTAGGGAAAACAAACTGGTTGCCGTTACCTTTATGTGTTTGTAACCGGCGAATTGCTGCGTGAATTTTTGTTGAAAATCTGTCCAACTTTCTATGGAATTTTTGGGCAGATTCATATACCATCTCAGGGCTGCATCTTTCAGTGTGCCTGAGAGGAGTTTGCATTTCAGATGATCCGCTGCGCCGATGATGGCGGTCTTAGTACCCACCACCATCAGGTGTTCTGTTGGATCCATTTTTCCGTCAAAGTCTGGGAGATGGGGTGTTCTGAAATTGTCTGGTACCCTCGCGTCCCAGAGGTTTTGTGCAAGTGGTTGGGAGTTGGTGATGTTGTTCTCCTCTGTTTCATCCACTTTGTTTGCTTTTTCTTTGTCTATCTCATTAACCTTGGCCTGCAGGCGTCGTAATTCCGCCACTGCATCCGTCAAGGTTAGGTGGTTTTGGTTTTGGTTTTAGTTTTCATTTGCGGGTATTCCTCCTGCCATTTCTTGAGGAGGATTTCGTAAGTTGTCTGGTTTATTGGTAGGCTGTGAATCGTTTTACCGCAGCCCCACGATGGGCGCCAAAATGTTCTGGTAAAAATGTATGAGGGGTGAGTCCAAGTATATTAATGCGTAATAATGATACTAGGATCTTGTATTTACCAAAAAGTTGAACCCTTTACAATGAGCTTTCCTCGTCTATTTATAGAGGAGGATTACAATCGGAAAATATCTACAAACCGCCCCACTCCTCTCGATGGAGGTCGTGGGTGGTTTCCGCCGTTTCCACCGCGTTACAGGGGTGGTTATGGGCGGTTCTTCCTCTCCTCCGTGTCTAAGTGGTGGTAATGGGTGGTTATCTCTTTTGGGCGACGTGAGCATAACCTAGAGGCGTCACCCCTAGCCTTCTTGTCTCACCCGTGCCTTATCTTTCCCGCCAAGTTATTTATTTGAATTGTTTGGGCCATTTGTTGGATCATTGCGTT
Organism: Trifolium fragiferum; assembly: GCA_954870985.1. NCBI lineage: Eukaryota > Viridiplantae > Streptophyta > Magnoliopsida > Fabales > Fabaceae > Trifolium > Trifolium fragiferum. The sequence continues at coordinate 10,973,890 of OX940791.1, read as the reverse complement.
ATTGGGCCTCTCGGATTTTGTCCGGTACAACGTGTCATGGTGTAAACTGATAGAAAATTATATGCTAATTAATTAAATAATTTAGGAGTATAACTATATTGTTATTTTGAGTATTAAGTATATTATGTTATTTAGATTGAGCTTTATTTAGATTGGGCTTTATGAGCCTTCTATCAACTAAGATTTTAAGCAAATCCTAAGAAAAGCAATAAAGAAAGCAAGTAAAATAAAAGATAAAATAACATTAGATTTCGTTGATGTTTTCTAAATGTGACCAAAGCATTACATATATAATAACTATAATGGATCATAACCTAAATGGGCCTAAAGGCCATAAAGTCCGATCTAAATAAAGCTCAATCTAAATAACATAATATAATTAATACTCAAAATAACAATATAGTTATACTCCTAAATTATTTAATTAATTAGCATATAATCTTCTATCATAAACTTATCTTGTTTGTAATTGAGATTCTCCATTAGTTCTAAATTATAAGTGGCTTTGAGAAAAAAAAAACTTGTTCTAGTGAGAATTTATATGTAGTAATATAATTAATACCACCTTTGTCCCTATATATAAAACTCTCATGAGTTTTTTCTTTGTCTTTTATATAAAACTTTATTTGAACTTTCAACTGCATTAATTATTATTTCTTTACAAACATATCCATAAATAGTTTATATCTTTTTATCTAGGGCTAAGTATAGGTTTGTTAATATGTAGGGAGGTTTTGGTTTGGTCTCCCTCCAAATGTATTTATTTTCTCTTTTTCTTTATATATTTATGGTTGGAGGTAGTAGCTCTTTGCTACTACTCTTTTGATTAAAAAAAATTATATCTATTTATGTAATCTGTAATAACTAAAATAAAGTGAATATTAAAAAAAATTCTATTTCTTGACTGATAAATTTGTAAAACTTATATAATTTGTCAATAAAATTAATACCACAATCAACTTTCGTAGTTCATTCATGAGGGTTCTATATATAAGGTCAAATGTAGTGTAATATTATAAAACAATAATAATTATATATTATAATATATTTTTTTGTTTCTTATAAATTCTCATTCTCATTGGTAATTCTACTCAAAGCCTTTTGAACAACAAAATATAAGTTTTTGTCTCAACCGAAATTCAGACAGTGGTTCATATTATAGAGTTTAGTCATTTTCTATAAAGTTAGTCTCTTTAACATAATGTCAATGTTTAATTTTATATCAATATATTAATTGGCCAATACACGTCATATTCGAACAGAAAAAACAAATTTATATTATATCACATAATAAATGTCGTAGTCAAATAAAAACATATACTATAAATTAAAAAGTATATTATAAATTATATAAAATTGTATTTATATATAATAATTTTTTATTACATCATATATGCATTTATTATAGTTAATAGATATACGACAAATATAAGTATATATATATATATATATATATATATATATAAAATATGGGCTCTGTAAATTTACATTTACTTAAAAATTTGAAGGTGTCAATTAGCAATGCGCACCTTTTACAATTGGATAAAAAAATTATTAATTTCGATTAGTTAAAACTAAGTTGTTGAAGGTTGATTTAGTAAGTTTTATTAAATTATATGAGCATAGATTTGCTAATTTACACCCACTTTATTATGTTTAGAACATACATTTACTACAAGAAATAAGATTTTTCGCAGCGACTTTTTTGCAGTGACATTCAAATTGTTGACAAAAATATACATATAGCAACAACTAATTTAAGTTGTTGTTGTAAGTTAGTTTTTTTCTCAACAATTCTGTTATCGCTGGGAAAAATTATTTATCCCAACAATAATTATTGTTGTCGCTAATGGTATATTTTTTTGCAACAAACCTTGTAAAGTCGCTGAGAAACCAACAATTTTTATTTTTTTTATACGTATCTTTTATCATGGTTTTTGTTCCTATATTTATGCGTAGATTTGTTTTAACCAAGGTAATTAAAACCGAACCGGACATCGAACCGGTAGAGCCACTGGTTCAAGGTTTAAAGGTCGAACCGCGGTCGGATCGGGGTTCAACCGGTATTAATTAAATATAATTTTTATATTTATAAATACTTAAATAGTATATAAAATAATAATAATAATAAATAAAAAAATATAGTTTTTCATATTTATATAGAGTATTTATTTTAATTTCATTTTTTATATTTATGAAAGCATAAAAAAAATACATTTTTTATATTTTGATTAAAAGAAAAATAGTTGTTTTTATAAAAATAATTGGGCTGTTTTTAGTGCATTTGTCTACTTAGGCCCAAACCCATTTATCCTAACCCTAAAAAGAAACATGAGGGGTTTCATTCTATATGCACAACACAGTAGCCGCCAACACCAGTTCATTCTCTATGCTGTCATATTTGATTTTATTTTCACTCTTCTTCCTCTATTTCTTCTTGTTCATCTGTTCTTATTCTTCCTGTTATTTGTTCATCTGTGATTGCCAAAAGAGAATGGAAAACGAACCAAACCTTGGTGTTTGTTTCCTTTTGTTTTTGCGTGATTTGATCTTTCTCACTTTCACTTATTAAAGAAAAAAAAAACTGAAAGTTTCACAAAAATGGATAGAACAAAAATCTAGACCGTCGGACCGCTTAGACCGGTCGGGTCACCGGTTTTTTCCGGTTCTTCGCCGGTTTAGATGGTTTTTTCCCGGTTTGCTCGCGAACTGGTTTTTAGCACTGTCCGGACCGGATACAGGTCCGGTTCCCGGTTCAACCGGTTCGACCGGCCGGTCCGGTCCGGTTTTAACAACCTTGGTTTTAACTTAAAATTATTATCTTTTTTTTTTTTTTTTATATTTTTATATTTTTAATACTATAGATTATTTGCAACAACTTTGTAAAGTCACTGAAAAACCACACAATTACTATTTTTTTATGCATATCTTTTTTTGTAGTTTCTGTTTCTATTTTTTTGAGTAAATTTCTTTTAACTGAATATTTTTTCCTTATTTTTAGGTCTTGTATTTCCTTTTTGACAACAACATTATAACGTTGTTGGAAAATCTTATAATTATACCAACAACATAACTTGTCAATGAATATATTAAAGAATTAAATTTATTTTTGAGCAATTTTAATATACATAATTTTTTTTATGCATAAAAAAAAATACCAAATTTTTATTGTTTTATTCCTACTTTTATGCGTTGATTCATATATAATCTTTTATTGTTTTTTTTTTCTATAATTGTTTTACTAAACTTCCTCTAATCCTTTTTTTTTCCTTCCTATTTTTATACATATATTGTTAATAAAGTAAAATTACAATGAAGGATACAAAATTAAAAAAATTATTAAAATTGATAAGGACAAATTAGTAAATATAATAATTATCAATTTTAATATATTATTAGAAGTAGATTAATTAAATTAAGTTTATTTGGATTAAAAAAAATAGTGGTATGTTTTATTTTTTTAAAAATTCGACGGTAGCATTCCATACATACCCACTATCACGATTGAGATAATCATGTAGTGTGACGATTTATTGAGTAAAGATAATCCATTAATTATTTTATTTCCAATGTATTTTGAAATATTTGTTAATTAATCAAATTTAGTTACTAACTAGACTCCGACCCGTGCGTTGCACGGGTTTTATGGAGCGATAAATATACTATCAATAAGATTTGTTTTAATATGAGGTCTTTCTTGCATTATAAAATGCTCAAAGCATACCAAACTGCGGGAGAGTTTACAATTTTACATGTAACAATATCAACATAAGCATTACATGAATAACATTTTTTATAAAAACACAAAATTTAATCCTAAACTAAATTACTTGATTCATAGAATTGAGCAAATCTTGCACATTAATTTCTACCCGAAACTTGGGAAACAACCCAATCAAACAGTATGAAAGTTGTTGACCCCGAATTGTCTATCACTTGCACATAAATTAAACCTGAATATTTGAAAGCATACAATGATCACAATAGAAAAAATAAAATAAAACAGTTCCAACACATTTCAGTCAATGTTTTTTTATAAGCAACTGAGAAATAAACTTAAGATATTTACATGTACCTCGATCAAATCATGAAAAATTTATGTTATAAATATTGAAACCAAATGACATACCTCAGCTTCTTTGATCAAATCCTCAATAGTCATCATCTTTGTCTGAAGCAAACCATCCAATAAAGATAGTGTAACAGGCCTAATGATTTTGACTCATCCCAAAATCCCCCCCAACCACCATTTAAACCTGCAGAGGACAATCAGAAAACAAACATGTGAAGGTGAAGCTTTGGAACTTCAGAATGGTATCATAAGGGAGGGATGAAAACCAAAGATAAGACCTTTGAAACAAAACACCAACAAATAATACTGAAGTGAAATTTTTAGGGGTTTTGATTGTGTTAGCAAAGTACCTGGCTGAGAAGACATCATACCATTTCGATCTCTCTCCCACCACCATGAGCCAGTCATTAGCCTTCCGAATCTTTTTTATGTCTAAACCTTGTTTCTCTTCGAGTTGGCCCCCCTAGGCCTAGTAGTTGATTAAAAAAATGGGATAAATGAGAGAAAAATAAAATTCAGAGATAATTTACATGGGAGATGGATTATCTTAAAAAGAGGAAAGTAAGATATTGAAAGCAAAATAACCTTCTGCACTATTATAAGTTGCCACTGCCATATTAGTTCCAATGTTAGCAGTCCATAAACATTAATACAGACTATCTATACTACTTTACTAAATCAAACACAATGCCTAATTATAAGATTTAACACTTAATATTGTGAAAAATAGTGAGATCAATCAAAACTCTAGTTGGAATCTTTAATATCAATGTCTCTTTGTTGAATATCATTCATTAGTAAAATTTCCCCAAACAAAACCAATTTCTGCTCAATTATCTAATGTTACTCTAGCACAAAGAGAGTAGTCCAACCTCTACAACAAATAAAAGACAAACTTGTAAGTGTAACGGACTCTTAGAACCAATTCTACACATATGGAAAGCAAAAACTATGGAGAGATAGCTAATCACTAACAACATAATCAACAGCACAACCTTACTAATAGAAATAAGGAAGATAACATCAAATGCATTCATCATATTGAACAATATAATGCATAATAAAGGAGTATCTTCATCAAGAATCATGAACAAAATAAATGAGATGAAAGACGTCAAATAAGTTTATATATCAACCCTTGCTATGTCTCAAATTTCCTATAATATTAGAAGCATACTTATTTGAAGAGAATGGGAGCCTAATAGATGTTTATATATCAAACCAAATGAAGATTATTAGACAAAAAGTAAGTTATCAAATCTTATCTTCAGTTTACTAAAACCCCTTATGCAACTTCTTGTAGTTTCTCCTCCCTATGCAAACCTTCATATCAAAAAACAATTAATCAAAACCAAATCAATTAAACAGTGAAATAAAATAGTAATACATGAAAGTCAAAGATAGAAATCCAACACAACTAACACATAACATCTTACTCAATTAAAATTTCCATTGTTATTTAAAAACTCATCATTTTCCAATAAGACCTATCTCAAGAAACCCATAATCAAACTACAATATGCAAGAGAACCCATTATCAACAAACTTCAATTGCACTAAAACATTGAAGAAACAAAGAAAATATTGAATTTTTCTAATTTCACACACAACTATCTTTCCCTATCTCTCACTATGCTCAAACCCACAATAGTCAAAGTCTCATGAAGCTTCCCCTTCCTCTTGATGAATTGTGCTAATCATATTCAAAGATAACATGCAATCATATGGTGAGAATAAAATGAGAAGAAAAGTAAAAATGAGATTCACCAAATCATACAAAGAAACTCTAAACAAAAATTTAAAATCTAAATAAAAATCATAAAACAAAACCACCAATATCTTAGTGTAGTGTTTTTAATTGAGGAATGGTTAAACAACAGATTTGAAGAAGCAATTTTTTATATAAATTTGAAGAAGCAAGTTTAAAAAATGGAGATGGAGATAAGGATGTATGAGAAACATAGCAAATTGTAGAGAAAGCTTTGTTTAGGAAGATGAAAAAGTATATCTTGAGCAGTGCACAGTCCATTATTACTCTAGAATAGATAGATGAAAACTTATGCTCTTTTTGTGGTATATGTGAGTTTTTTTTTTCAAGAAACAAAAATAAACCTATTGGAGTACTATCTATTACCGAAAAGGAAAAAAATAGCAACAATCAGTATTGTGGTATTGAGGTACGTGTTAGATTAGGAACACTAAATCTTTTTTTTGTTGTTCCAAGGCAGAGTAAAGTGTGCTTATCAAAACAATAAAGAGCTGCACATTGTATCACTATGGGAAGGATAAAAAAGCATTTAATGGGGTGGTTTAGTGAGAAAAAAGGGGCCGCATTAATTAAGCAAAATTGGAGGGAATTAGAATTGCAAAACACTAATTTTATATAGATTAAGATAAGATAGCTTTAAATTCACCCACTTGGATCATATATTGCAAACTTTCTACACGGTAGATTACTATTCATCCAATGTTCCTTTTTCTCTTTTGTTCATTGCTTAAAATTTAATCACTCGATCTCTCCAAAATTTAACCGATCCAGTTCTCCATCATGTCATCATTATTCATCAACTTATATAATTTTCCCTTTCAAAATCACTTCTCTCACTTTGTTCCACACATAACCTCATGAAAAGTTGAGTAGAATTTCAATTAAAAAAACTACGACAAAAAGTATATAATATTAAAAAGTTTTGAAGAATATCGACGCAATTCAAGAAAAGTGTGAAGACTATGAAAGAAGATGATGAACAATGGAGAACAAGGGGCAAGCAATCAAGTCATCGACGTCTCAGAAATTTTTGTGGTGTTCTTATAGGATTAAGTGATAAACATTCAAAATAGTGTTGCTCTTTTGTTTTTTCTAATTTAATGTTTTGATATTATGTGAATGGCCACTTGGTTTTGTCACGATCTAAATGACTTGTAATTTGTATTTTGATTCTTTGTATTTGAATTTTTGTATAAATAAAATTCACTGATTAAAAAAAAAAGATTGAACGAGAAACATAAATTATAAATAAAATTTAGCAATCAATTGTTATTGAACGTTAATTCCTAATATCTTATTTCAGCGACCAAAACTTTTTGCAACGGCATGCAACAACAATTTTTTCGTTGGGAAAAACACTTTTTTTGCCAACGACAATTATTGTTGTTACAAAAAACACTAGTTATGTCAGCGACATTAATTGTTGTTGAAAAACAATAGTTATGCCAGCGGCATTAATTGTTGCTGCAAAATACTAGTTCTGGCAGCGACATTAATTGTCCTTGCAAGACTTTTCGCAACAGCACGTATGCCAACGACATGCAGCGACAATTTTTTCGTTGCAAAAAATACATTTCGCAACAACTTTAAATTTTTCACAACAACATTTGTTGCTGCCAAAAATCATATTTCTTATAGTGATTAATAATCAAAGTAAAACCTCATAAAACAACTTGGAGAAGAAAAAGTCTCCTGATCAAGCTACATATATAACAAATGCTAAGACTTTACATGTTAAATCAAAATTAAATTAACAATATAATTATTATATTTTTTGTTACAAGTTGCTGGCAAAATTATTTTTTGTTGTTTTGCCAACAACTTATAACAACTTTTAACGAAAAAAGTTGATGCCAAAAATCATTTTTCTTGTAGTGAAAATGGGTATACTAGAGTTTGAATTCCAATCCATACCTTTTACATACAATGCCAATACAAACTGATCTATACTCATGAGAACGACATCACTTGTTTTAGTACAACATAACAAATAAAATAGATGTTACACCAACGTATAATTATCATCTCTTAGAGTGAAAATTTCAATACCATGCTATTTTGGTAAAATCATCCCAAAGGCACCCCTTACTTATTTAAAAATTCCAACATACTCATTTATTATTTCCTAAGGTTTTTCATTATTCTATCCTTGACGCTATTTTAATTGATTGTAGAATTTTGTTAGCTATAAATTTTGTGAATTATAATGTTAAGTTCATTAAAAGACAAACAAATGAAATATCCTAGTGTTGCTTGGGTGATTATGGGTCTTCGCAAGACCTAGAAACTGACTTATAGCTTATATCTTATAGCTTATAAGCTAAAAGTCATGTTTGGTAACAGTCTTTTCACCATGAACTTATAGCTTATTTTACTGACTTATAGTTTATTTTTCATAAGCTATTTCAAGTAGCTTATGAGTTTATAGCTTATCATATTTTCTTCCATTTTTATCCTTATTATTTTAACTAAAATCTGTTATTACCCTTTAAAATAAACTACATATATTTTTTAATATTGGCTTACTATTCCAATAGAAAAAAACTAAATTTTTTTGACTAAATAATACTAACAATATTAGAACATTAAAATAATGTGTAACATTTTTTTATAGACTATGTTAACGTTAGCATGATGCGTATTATCCATGAAAAAAAAAGCAAAATGAAACTAACCATGTCCATTTTTATTTGAATATATTATTTTTTTATAAATTATAAAAATAACATAAAATAAATTTAAATAAAACTTCAACAAATAAAATTTAATATAATAATATATAAAAGATATATTAAATTAATAAATTTAATTTATTAAATATCTTAATATTATTACAAATTAGGAATGTCCTTTTATGTCATTTTACATCTATCAGTTAGTTTAACCACTAATTTTATCAAACACTTTAATTAACTTATCAATCATCAGTGATAAGCTATAAGCTATCAGCCATCAGCTATAAACTATAATTAACTTATCAGCCAACCACTATTTTTGTCAAACAGAGCCTATATTTCCAGTTAGTGCTCATAGTTTTATTAATATTCCACCATGTATTTTCGTTATTATCAATCCTTTTACTACAAATGAATTCTAATGTTTTTATTTTATAGAACAACTTATCTGATGTTAGATTGGTGTTATTTTTATTTTAGAATAAGTAGGCTTAAGAATAAGGGAATAATTTATTTGATGTTAGATTTTGTTCCTATTTTTTCAACAAAAAAAATTATGTTAAATTACATTTAACGGTAGAAGATTTGAAATATTATTAAAATCGATGAGAACAAATTAGATAACTTGGTAGTAACTAGTTTTTAATTTTAATGTTTTTATTTTATTTTGTAGAATAACTTATTTGATATTAATAGATTTGATTCCTATTTTTATGTGTAGATTGATTTTTATTTTTTATTTTTTCATAGAATAACTTATTTGATGTTAATAAATTTGGTTCCTATTTTTATGTGTAGATTGATATTTTTTTTTATAAAAATAAATTATTTGTTATTATTAGATATATATATATATATATATATATATATATATATATATATATATATATATATATATGTTCCTATTTTTCAGCCAAAAATTTATCTAAATTTTTATTTAAGGGTAAAAGATTTGAAATATTATTAAAATTATTGAGGACAAATTAGGTAACTTGTTAGTAGAAAAGAAAGAATTTTCTCTTGTTTTGAGAATTGTTGATAAAAATGATTTTATACAAGAGCGGTTTATATATATATTGCACATGTTAAAGCCACCACAATATCACTCTTAAAAAAAAATGTCTTATACTTCTTGGCACAATCTTTACATTTTGTAATATTCGTGGTTTAAGGTATGATGTTGCTATAACAACATGAGCGAATAATATAATAGCTACAAGCACTATTTTGGAGTTGTCTTAATGCATACTACATCTATTGTTTCATTCATCGGTTATAACTTGCATTTGCATTGGTTGCTTGTTGTATCCAGAATTCATAAATCATTTTTAAAGAATAATGTTGTTGTCAATATTGTTTCTTCTTATAGTAAGTGTCATAATGAGTTACAAACTATTAAGTTATATGTAATTGTGCATTTTGTAGAGATCGATGAACTTGGTATCGGTAAAGGGAATAATAAATTTGATATTTTGAAATGCATAGGAGATACTTGTTGGGGATCAAATTTTTGTTCTATTTATAGTTTGAAAATATGCATATCACAACTTTTGACATTTTAAACGAAGAAAAAATTGTTGTTGAATGATCGATTGGGGATGTCGAGATAACCTCATTTGATTGTATATTTTTCTTGTATTATTTGTCAATCTTTACAACAACAATCTTAAGGTGTAGTTAATGCAATACATTTTGTGGCGATACTAGGGGGTGGTAGCCATGGTGGGCCACAACCCACCCTATAATTTTTTTATAACTGAAATTTCTATAATACCCCTGACTATTTTAAAAATTACAAGAATTCCCTACCTATATTTCACGCGGCACTTTCCACTTTTGTTTTCCTTCCCTCCCTTCCATTCTTTCTCTGAAAATCAACTGACCTACTCGACTCTCCTCCTTCCCTCTCTGCAACCATTGTCAATCCTCTCCCGATCTAAGTTTTAATAGCCCATCCGATTATTTCGCCTTGTTTCGCCACTTATACATTTGGTTCATTCTACTAAAACACTTGTGAAAAACTTGAGAGACATTGCTTGGGATAATTTATCAAAAGACGTGGCAATTGTTTGTGTAGAAAACATGATATTTAGATCCCTCAATTCAATGTTTCATATACAATACGATGAAACGGTTCTTGCATCTAAAAGTATAAAAGCACAATATAGAGTACTCTCTCTATCTCAAAATAATAGTCATTTAAGATTTTTTTTCACACATATTAAGAAATGTAATGATGTTGTACAAGAAATAATACTTTTACAGATTTACCCCTATAAGTTACATGTTTGTTTCCTTGGGAATAATGCATATATAGTAATAATAAGGGGTACAATTGGAAAGTGAGAATGACAATTATTTTAAAACAAAATTTTATTCTTAAAGAGACAATTATTTTGGAACGGAAGAAGTATTATCTTAGAATGATTTTTAATTCCTTTTTACCATTGACAAAATAGCATGTTTAATGAGTAAGCAATGAAGTTGTTAACTCTAAGCTCTAGTTTGGTTCCTAAGAATTTTTACAATGCTTTTAACATTAATAACATTTGCACTTTGACACCCCAACATTTGCGTTCATGCTCCGCGCCACTAATCACTTTGACGACTAATGGTTCTTGGTGTAGCTCGGTTTATGAGTTGTGATACTGAATAGTATTAAGATGAATATCTAGTTTAATCTCCGCTATTGATAGATTTCCCCTTTCCCTAATAAATCAACTACTATCATTTGTCTATGAAATATCAACTCAATGCTAAGAGTTTAACTTTTTAACATCAAGAAATCGAGTGCAAATATCTTTGGAGATAATTCTAAACTAAATATTAATACAACTTTAATAATAATATTTTCTCCGTCCTCAATTTTTTTTTTAAAAGTTGCTAAGATTTTCTTATGAAGAAACTATGATTGTTGATGATTAGTTTAGGTGCGTACAAAAGCAGACGGAAAACAAAACCCAAAGTTTTTTAACTGATAAGAATATGGCTCAGGGTGTTTTGGTTGAAATAAAATATAAAAAAGTAAAATTCAAGAGGTTGATTTAGTGGTAAAAAAGAATCTTGATTTTCATCTCTCACTAGAATATACATTCACACGTTCAAGACATCAATAGCTGTTTGATCAAAATTGAACGGTTCAAATTCAATATCAATAATTTAAATTATAAATTAAAAAGTAAATTTTGCTATTCATATAACCATTTGATCAAAATCAAATAGTCACAAATATTTCAAATGTGTGAATATATGAAATGTTTGACAACAAACAATCCAATTTTGATAAAAAAAAAATAATAAATATCTTAATGTCTTTTACTCCTTTAGACTAAAACACACTTTTCACTCTAAATTCTTTAAGCTAAAAAGTATCAACCATCCATTTTAATATCAATGGTTGATAATTATCACTCCTACACTCGGATAAAAATCTATGACTACACTCTATACAAACCTTTGCATATATTTTGAGTTGTGATTTAATTGGGTAAAAATCAAATCAAATCAAATAAAATAACATTATATATAGGTGATTCTCAATATACATTCCCCAATTACCCATTACCCAATGAAATAATAAAACACACATAACATCTATTTAGAATCTCACACAATATCTCGACAAAGAACCAAAGAAAAGTTTTGTATCCAAAGTTGTATATACTTTGCATTCCATGCACGGACATATATAGTTCTACAAGGTACTTATGCTAAATTAAACAAAACCATGCATTTTAAGTTTTTCACATATCCTCAATTCAACCAAAGTACTATAAAACAACAACGTTAGTTCCCCCACTTATATACACACAAACAAACAAAACCGACCCAATATAAGTGACAAAACAACATTAATTAAACATATATTCAACCTTCAAAACAATAAATAATTATGGCCATGCTAATTAGTACCTAGAATGTAGTTACCGTAAAGAACTAAATAAAGTAAATTTTGCTTTTAAAATAATATTGTTCATATTTTGAATATTTTGACTACACAAGTTCCAAAATTATTACATTATACTCCGGTAATACTATTTAACATTTTTTAATAATTATAACAAAATTTATGATTTTTAGAAAGCAAACGTGAGTCAAACTTTTTTTAATGCGGATATTTAATAAGATTTAATTTTATTTTGTTGTTATTTTTATTTCTTCTCTAAAAACCTAAACATAAAACGCACCTATATATATACACTCCATGTGTCTTAACACATAACAACACAAATAAAAACCCTAATACCTTAAACTTGCAATAACAAATCCCTAAACACTCAAATCAATCTCAAACCTTTCGCTATAAGATCCAACGGTTGAAAAGTGTGGAACACTCGTGCTTATCACTCTCCCCCACTTCTCACCATCTTCACACTCATTTTTCACTCCTCACTGTTTCTGTTTCTCTCCTAACATGAACCAAAACATCATCGATTTTCAACGTTGTTGTTCTTTTTCACTTTCAACAAAACAACATTGATCTTCGTTTTAATTCCGACCCATTAACATAATCGAAAAACCCATCAATAAAAACATAATTTTTTAAAGCATCACTTGTTAATTCTCAGCTGGGTCGTAAAAAAAACCGAACTTTGATTTTTTTTTTTTAAAGGTGATATTTTTAACTGGTTTTTTCCTTCAAAGATTGAGTTTTTATTCATGTGTAACGTGTTTTTTTCATCTGGGTTGTGTGTTTTTTTTGTAGGTGTTGAACTTTTGGAGTGAAGGTTTTCTTGGTGTTCTTGAATTTGTCTAATGGTAAGTGATAATTATCACAAGATGATTTCTGATGTTGCAATCCGATCCATGCTAAAGAATGGAGAGTATGGTGAAGATTTAAGCATTTTGAGGCGGCAACAAATGGAGGAGAATGAAAGGGAGAGAGAAGTTGCGAGGCTGAGAAGTGGGTCGGCGCCTCCCACTATTGAAGGTTCTTTAACATCTTTTGGTGGTTTATACGGTGGTTCTCAGGTGAGTTATGGCGGTGGAGGTGGAGGTGGAAGGGGTTTTGGTAGTGAAGAGGAGATTCGTGCTGATCCATCTTATGCAAATTATTATTACAATAATGCGAATCTGAATCCAAGGTTGCCTCCACCGTTGGTGTCGAAAGAGGATTGGCGGTTTTCGAGGATGAAAGGTGGTTTGAAGGTTGGAGGAATTGGGGATCGGAGGAGGCTGAATGGTGAAGGTGGTGATGAGGTTGGTAATGGAGAAAGGTCTGTTTTTTCTGTGCAGTCTGGTGTGTTTAATGGGAAGGAGGATGGTTCTGAATGGGGTGGCGATGATGGCTTGATTGGCTTGCCGGCATTAGGGCTTGGGAGTAGGCAGAGGAGTATTGCTGAAATATTTCAGGTGAGGGTTTAGACAATTTTTTAACATGTGGTTGTATTTGGATTTTTTGTTTTTTTGTTGGTATGAGATTGAGACACTCTTAGCTAAACTTGTAATTGGATTTATCTGTGTTATTATGTATGTGGTTGTGTGTTTTTAATTTCTTTGGTTTTTTGTTTTGTTGTTGGTATGAAATTGAAACCTTTTTAGCTAATCTTGTAATTTGATCTCTTTGATTATATGCTTGTGTGTTTTTTCATGTCTTTCAAATTTATTTGTTTGTTGTATTCAAGAATTTTTTAAATCCCATGCACGATCCCTGGTATTGCGGAGATTTGCGCGGGATGATGTTTGTAGTTGCAGATTTTATTTTGTTGGTTTGAGATCCTTTTAGCTTGGTGTTTGTTGTATTCATTTAAGGTTTTAAATCACATGCGTTGTGATCCCTGATATTCCGGAGATTCGCGCGGGATGATGAATTGTTTTGAAAACCCTAATAGTATTTTTTTATTTTATTTTTAAGATTGATGGTTTGTTGTTGCAAATTTGATTTTGTTGCAAATTTGATTTTGTTGCTTTGAGATCCTTTCTAGCTTGGTGTTTGTTGTATTGATTCAATATTTTAAATCACCCGCGTTGTGATCCCTGATATTGCGGAGATTCCCGCAGGATGGTGTATCTTTTTGAAAACCCTACTAGTATTATTATTATTTTTTGTTTTGAAGATTGATAGGTTTGTAGTTGCAGATTGAATTTTGTTGGTTGTTGATCCTTTTAGCTTGGTCTTTGTTGTATCGATTCAGGGTTTGAAATCACCCGCGTTGTGATCCCTGATATTGCGGAGATTCACGCAAGAAGGCGAAGTTTTTTCAAAACCCTAGTTGTCTATTTTTTTGAAAGATTGATGGTTTCAACTGGCTCACTAATGTTTGTAATTGGTATTCTTTTTTGGATTATTCCAATGAGATTTATAGATAATGCTGTTTACTTTATTTGTTTAAGTTGACTTTGAAGTGATTCTGAATTTGTAGCATGCTTTTTGTTTTGTTTCCATTGTTCGAATTTCTGTTTTGTTGACCGGTTTTTGTTTTTTAGTTGTGGCTTAAATTCAAAGAATTTGCTGATTAAATTTGGAGATTCATTTATATATATTTGAAATTTCTTGTCTGGAGTGTTACTTTGTAACTGAAGAATGTTATTATATTTATAACAATAACAATCATTATCTAAAAGTTATGATTTTCAATAAATTATTACATGCTAAAATATTTCTCTTTTGTCTTTTTGTTGTTTCTGACATTTTCTTCATCTTGTTTTTCAAAGCAGGACGAAATAAATAGCACGGCATCTGCCTCCAAGCACCCTCATCAGCTGCCTAGCCATAACATGTTCGACGACAACGCTGAAAAACCGGAAAACCATTTTGCTTATCTGCATCAAGATTTGGATGATTTAAAGTCTGGCGGAAATCACGTTGGTTCGGCATCTCAATCTTACGCTTCTGCTTTAGGAGCCTCCTTGTCAAGGAGCAATACCCCTGACCCTCAATTTATTCCAAGAGTTTCTAGCCCTTCTATTCCACCCATTGGTGAGGGTAGGTCCAACGCCGCAGACAAAAGAGGTTTCAACGGTCAAAACTCATTTAATGCTGTCTCCTCTAATTTAAATGAGCCTGCGGATCTCGCATCTGCTTTGGCCGGCTTGAATCTTTCTCAAAATGATGCAATAGATGATGAGAAACGCTCCCCTTCATCAAGGCACAATGAATTAGATTACGCTCATAATGCTAAGCAGCACCAATACTTAAACAAGTCTGATTCTCTACCTTATCTGCGTCATCCTGCAAACCATCCCTATTTGAAAGGAAGTAAAAGCAGTGCCGGTTTTGGATTGGATGCGAACGATTCTATGTTATATGCAAGTGAACAGCTAGAATCTCGTAAGGCTGGTGGATTTGCTGTTAATTCACATTTAAAAGGACCTTCTACACCAACTTTTAATGGAAGAGGTGGTTCATCACCTGCTCATTATCAGAATGTCGAAGATATGCATATCTCGCACGCCAACCATAACATGGCTGGGTTTGCTGTTAACCCTTCGTCACCACCAATGATGGCAAGCCAGCATGGGAATGGAAATTTGCCTCTTTTCTTTGAACACGCCGCTCCATCATCTGTACTAGGAATGAATGCCAGGGACTCGAGGGGCTTCGGACGAGGTGCAAATTTAGGACATTTGTTGGCTGCGTCAGAGTTACAGAATGCAAGCAGGTTGGGACATCATGCTGCACCTGGCGCTCATCAGCTTCCCTTGATTGATCCTTTGTATCTTCAACATCTGAGATCAGGAGAAGTTGCTGCTGCACAGTATGCAGCCCTTAATGAATCGGCAAGAAATAATTCAATCACAGAATTACTGGCCCTCCAAAAAGCTTATATAGAGTCATTAATTGCTCAGCAAAAAGCACACTTTTCGGCCCCTTACCTAGGAAAATCAGCTAGCATGAACCATAATTCTTATGGACATCCATCACATGGTCTCGGCATGCCGTATCCAGGAAGTCCTTTGGCTGGTTCTCCCTTCCCAAACTCCATATATGGACCGGGTAGTCCCATGAGCCAGAGTGAGCGTAATATGCGTATGTCTGGGATGAGGAATGTTCCTGGAGGTTTCCCTGGAGCTTGGCATTCCGATGCTGTTGGTGGTTTGGATGAGAACTTTCCTTCTTCCTTGCTCGATGAATTCAAAAGCAATAAAACCAAATGTTTTGAACTTTCAGAAATTGCTGGGCATGTTGTCGAGTTCAGGTGCAAAAGGCTTGGTCATAATACTATTTTTTCTTCTTAACTTTGAACATTTATCTAACTCCTGTTTTTTTTTTTTTCTTCTTTATATTCTTTAACAGTGCTGATCAGTATGGAAGTCGTTTTATCCAGCAGAAACTTGAGACGGCTTCAATGGATGAAAAAACAATGGTTTTTAATGAAATTATGCCAAACGCACTTACTCTTATGACTGATGTCTTTGGTAATTATGTGATTCAGAAGGTAATTCTGCTCTTGACTTTTACCTTGTATAATGTTTTTGTTATTTGTATGCTAAGTAAGTAAGAATTCATTAAATAAAGCGAAAAACTTCCAAACTTGATCTATGCATCCCTAACTTATTCTGATTGATGTTCAGTTTTTTGAGCATGGAACAGCAGAGCAAATAAGAGAACTAGCAGAACAGCTTACTGGTCATGTGCTGACCCTGAGTCTTCAAATGTATGGCTGCCGAGTTATCCAGAAGGTATATGCTCATCAATTTATCTACCTTATTATGATTGTTACCACAATATCTTATTACATACCTTATTGGTTTTTATGATTTACAAAATTCTATATTTGTATTACACTTAATTCTATAATTAGAGTTGATACTGTCCTATTTAATGAGATACTGGAGATAAACTCGTATTAAAACTGTACACAACCAGCTCCCTAGTTAAAGTAATTAAAATAAAATAAATGATAATTAATCGCATGATCTTATGATCTTACCACCTCTGAACAAGTTGGAACACATGCAACGTTCGGATGCAGTGAGATCGCGTGCAAGATTGCAAATATCATGAGATTGTTCGATCTTACAATCCCAAAAAGATGATTTTTGTGTCGGGCTGCTCGTCCTAGTTACCCTAAACCTTGCTAGAGAATCCCTCAACCCTTGCCTCCTCCTCTTCAACGACTTCCCGGCCAGGACATGTGTTTTCTGGCCAGCAAGTGATGGTTTCCTACAATCTGCTTCTGGTAAGCACATTCTGGAGGGTGGCAGCCCCAACGGTTGGCTTTCCACGAGTGAGCCGCTGCAGCAGCAAGCAGACTCTGATTTGTTTTCAATGTCTGGATGGGGAATTAGGGCAGGCACTGATTTACTATTGGTCTAACATTTTGTTTTTGGGCCCATGTGCTCAAATCTTAAAATGGGCTCTTTTATGGTAAAAGCCTCATATCACCCTTCTAATATGCTATAAATTAAGTTATGCACTTATATGCATGTGTGTGTGTGTGTGTAAGGGTGTTAATCCCTCCTTTTTGAGGAACTACGATACTTGTTAAGATCCCAACTTTTACGATCTTGCAAGGCCGTCTTCATCCTAGGTAGGATCTCAATCTTTGACAACATTAACCAGAGTTATTAATTTTGAGTATTGATGATGAATGCCTTAATTTTGTATGCTTATTGAGTTTTGAGCATTTATTTGTATCATAAATTATACTGTGTATTTTGCTACCTTTTCTATATCGGTCATTCTGTTATCTGCCACAAAGTTTAGGTTTGCTGCTCCACATAACTAAGGTTAATTAATATGATATGCCGTGTCACTCCCAATATTCCATGAAATTGTTACTAGAACCACCTACAGATTTCTCTCTTGTGAATGAGACACATCACTTTGATGAGTTGGCAAGGCACCTCTTGAAATTATCACAAGGTGCTGTCTTTTGTCTTATTAGGTACAAGTCATCAGGTATTTTGTTTTATTATATTTTGATATGAAACCAATTCTTTTTTTTTTCCTCAAAGTAAAAGAAGATATATTGGATGGTTCCATTTGCTTATATGATATTGTTCATTCTATGTCTGTGACTGATATTTTGACGTATTATTATGCTGCGAGTGATAAGTGCTGCTGTGATTTGTCTATATTGATGTTAAAATTTACTTTATTACTAATCTTTTGTTTATTCTGTTGCATTGCACAGGCTATAGAAGTCGTTAATTTAGATCAGCAGACTAAAATGGTCACGGAGCTGGATGGTCATATTATGCGATGCGTGCGTGATCAGAACGGAAACCATGTCATCCAGAAATGTATTGAATGTGTACCTGAAGATGAGATCCGTTTTATTGTTTCAACGTTTTATGACCAAGTTGTGACATTGTCAACTCATCCATATGGTTGTCGGGTTATACAGGTCACAAATCCATCTTTTACTTTTCATTTGTGTGAAACACATTTACTGAATTGATATTATCCGGCAAGAGATTACGGTTTCTAAACTAGTTAAGTTTTGATAAACAGCGAGTCCTCGAGTACTGCCATGATCCGAAAACTCAACAGATTGTGATGGATGAGATTTTGCAGTGTGTTTGCATGCTAGCACAAGACCAATACGGGAATTATGTTGTTCAGGTTTGTTTTATCTCAATCGGTATCGTAAATCATTTGAGTATATGAAACAATTATGAAATTTCTTCGAGTAATAACAAACTGATAGTAGTAGTTTGTTTTGTGCTTTAAATTTGCCTTAGTGTTTGATTGTTTTAAAAATTTCAGCATGTGCTGGAGCATGGTAAGCCGCATGAACGCTCATCGATAATAAAGGAATTTACTGGGCAGATAGTGCAGATGAGCCAGCAGAAGTTTGCTTCCAATGTTATCGAAAAATGTCTCTCTTTCGGAACGCCTACTGAGCGTCAACTCCTTGTGAATGAGATGATTGGTGCCACCGATGATAATGAGCCTCTTCAGGTCTGTGCATGAAAATTAGACTGTCACATCAAATTTTTTTCTTATGTCTATAATCTTGTTTAAGTTTGGTACTATTATTCTTGTTGTGTTACTCAACCTCATACCATGTTACACTTTCTGATTTTCTTATATTTTTTGCTTGTATGTGATGGATTTAGGTTATGATGAAGGATCAGTTTGCAAACTATGTTGTACAGAAAGTGTTGGAAACTTGTGATGACCAGCAACTTGAGCTGATTCTCAATAGAATAAAGGTTCACCTGAATGCCTTGAAGAAGTACACCTATGGGAAGCACATTGTTGCTCGCGTCGAGAAATTGGTTGCTGCTGGAGGTACTTTAAATCTCGTTAATTTATTTTCATTCGGCCTCGTATCTTAATCTGACAATTTTCTTGACATTAGTTTTCTTATGTATGTGCTTATTTTGGTTTTTCTCTATAATAGTTGTATGTTCTATTATTAATTGGACTGGAGAGTTCCCTCCCTAGACATTCATCTATGTGGCCTCGCTTGTCATTTTTCACAAAACTTGCATGCTTGTATATCAAAAAAATTATTTGAAGAAAAAGTTTATATTCAACCATGAAATTTGATAATTTTAATGTATATCTTAAATGACTAATTTGATGTTATCTCTTGTAACCCTCATGCTTAAGACTCGACATATAAATAATTGACAAGAGTTGAGATATTATCCCATGTCATGCATAATTAACAATATTTGTTTTGCCTATTTGTGTTGACTTATTTGACTTTATCTACCGAAAGCATATGCGAGTAAATTCCTAGTTGTTATCAAATCTAAATATCTATTTTGCCTATTTGTGTCGACTTATTTGACTTTATCTGCCGGCGTAAACACCTATGAGATTGTTTATGCTATATGCTCTTGTGGAAACAACGTAAGACATATCCATAAGTTGTTTTCATCTTATTTTCACAAGTTCTCTGGTATAGCATATGGAAAAAAACCTATATGAAAATAGTTTATACACAAGTACTTATATGATAATCACAAGCACTTATCTATGAAACACGAACAGAGACATGGATGCCGTACACGACACCGACACATTGACACCATTAATAATTTGATAAAATGACACACTTCAATGTAATCATAAGTGTTGGACACCTACGCGTGTCCGACACCAGAACATGACTAATCCAAGGAGTATCTGTGCCTCATAGGCGCTTATGCTACACACTTAATTACGCTGTTTATCCAAACACGACCTAGTTGGATGACGCAGCTTCACGAATTACCTTTCAATAATGACATTTTTTCTTATAGTTTTAATATATATATTTAAAATTGTTTGATTATGAGTTTTTATTTAACTAATAAATTGTTTTACATGGATTTGATGCAGAGAGGAGGATTAGTTTTCTGACACTAAATCAACCTACTGCACAGACAGTATAGAGGGAGATGAAAGTAATGTACAGCTAACTGAGGAGATAGTACAAGTGAAGTGGCCAAATCCTTTTTTTGTTTTTTTCCTTCATATCTAGTACTGATAATGGCACTGTCTATATTCAAATAGACAGGTGAGTAATAAAATGTTAGTTGTACTTTGAAAACTGTACATTTATTAGTGTTGAGGATTAGAATCAGATTTAGCTGAAGCTGAAACTTCAGGTTCAGTAGTTGGTATATGATTTTTCTTATGGCAGAAAAATGTCACTGTTTATGAGCTAGTTTTAATGTTGTACATGGAGGTGTTTGACTGTACAAATTATTATAGGACAAGTTTGCCTTGTATTCCGGATTAAAATTATGTTTTTATGAGGTTTTACTTTTTTGAAATTTGTTAATCTTTGTTTGCTTGGTATTTTCTTTCATGTTTTTATGTTTTTCACTTGTTTATTATAATAATGTATTAATGTTGATGGTTTGTATTATACTCCCCTTTGGTTTTAGCTAAGATTTTTTTTTTTTTTCAGGTTCATTGAATGACTGATTTATTTGGTTCATATTTATAAACCAAACTAAATATATCAGTCATTCAATGAATCTGAATAAAATAATCTTCGCTTATTTATATGAGTATGAAAAGAGTAAGTGATATGCAGCTTCCTGTATAACTCAATTTTTGGTGGATTTTAATTGTTTGATTTTCAAAAGTTTCATTTTAAAAGTTTTTTTTTTAATTTTTTTTATTCTAAAGCATTTTGATATATATTTATCTTCAAAATTAAATTATATTATAAATCAAACAAGGTGTTTGAAATGAATTGGAGACAACATTAATATGAAACTGTGTATTTGAAGTATGAAGCATTTGTTATGCATGTCTTCTACATGAATAAGTTGCTTCTATGTGAGGTTAAGAGCTGTTTAAATTACATTTTGATTTTTTTTTAATGTAAAGTTTTTGAAAATGTTTTTAAATGTAAAGTTAATTTGTTTTGTAAATCTATTTTAAATATATTTTTTTTGACAAAAAAAAAAGCTAAAAACTGTAGTGGGTAATTTGTTTTTGAAAATATTTAAATATTTTAAATATTTTTTTAAAAGCTAAAAACTGTAGTGGGTAATACTTATTTTTAGAAAAGGTTTTCAAAATTAAATAATAAAATGGTTTTTGAAAAGTAAAAGATCATAACACAATCAAGAAAACTAAAGGGTATTATTTCCTACTCCCTCTTGTTATATAAAGGGTATTTGTTTGTTTTCAAAATATATTTATAAAATGGTTGTTGTGTAAATTATATATCTGGTTCATATTTAAAAAAAATTGTTTATATATGAATGGAGTACATTGCTATGTGATCGAACATAGTGCAGTATTGTAATAAGTTGTAGGTGCATGTTTTGATTTTTGGGAGAGTTTATTTTGCATTCAAAATTGATTTGAACTTATGAGTTAAAATTTGGAAATTGTTGGGGTTGAAGTAAGAGATTAAAATTTGTCATATTATCATAAAGTGAATACTTTGCGGATGTTTTAGCAAACATCAAAAGTGGTAGTTATTAATCAGTTAAGATTGATCTTGTATGAGTGTGTTCTAGATATGGATTAGTGACTGCAGGTGGATCACAACCATTGGATTAAATCAATACATTTTTATTTATTTTATAGTGTAAAATTTGGACTATTTGATTTTAATAAAATGATATATAATGAGTTAACTGCATGGCTGCACCATTTTCTGACTGCATAGAATCCATATCCGTGTGTTCTAGCTCGGTTGAGTGTAGCATTTAATGTTGATTGTTTTGGGATTTATTTTCCTCATATTTTCGTGTAGTTTTTTTTTTTGGCTTAGATCTTTTTATTTCTAAAACTAAAATTCAATAAGTGTATTTTATATTTGAAAATTATTTTTGTCATCCTACGATTTTTTGGTGTACTTTACGAAATGACCAAAATACTTAAGTTCGTGACTTGTGTTACGGACACCCTCCAAAACACCTTATAATTATAATATCTGTGACTTAAGTCACGAATGTAGAAAATTATTATTTTTCAAAATTATTAATTTTTCCTACATTCGTGAGTTAAGTAACGAAAGAGAATTTTGATCATTTCGTAAGACGCGCGAGTAACTCATAGAGTGACAAAAATAATTTTCTTATATTTTTGGACTTAAGCCTAAATAAATTGGGCTTTGGTCCTCTACCAAATGTAAAGATTTTTATCACAACGGATTTTTCACAGAGTAACATTGAGTTCTTAAAAAATATTAATTGAGAGTTTCTTATGCCATTATATGAGTTTTTCGTGTGCTATATTTTTATTCATCCGCTACTTGTAACGAATATTATGAAATGAGAAATTAAAAAAAAAAACAATCCGCTACGTATTTAAGTGTCAATAATAGAATCTTACTTATATCTAATAGTAATAACATACTACTAACTAAACCTTAATCATATTTGCTATTTTGAAGGGAATTGCTTAGTCAAGACTTTTAAATAATATAAAAAAGTTGTTTCGGCTGGATTTTAACCTACGACCTTTGTATAGGTTTTATTATTTAGCCACCAAGCTACTTGAATTCATTTGAAATATGTTGGTAACACCATTTAATAATTATGATTTTCAATGCATCAAATATATTTTATTTTTCATCGCACTTACAATATTTTTTTAATCCAATTATTGTTGTTTGATGTACCTGAACTATATTTTTTAAATATTTAGGTTGTGACGAAATATATTGTATTTTTTTTCTTATTCTTCAAATTTTTTTTGTGGCATTGCAAATTTTTTTATCATATCCTCGATTTTTCTTTTTATACTATAAATTTAATTTGTTTCATTGCTTATAAAATTCAACTAGTTTTTATATGGAACATTTTAAAAGTCTTTAAAAAATAACTAATTAATGTTATATTAGCTCCTAAAAATACAATTGTTGATGCAATAAATGATTATGCTTTGGATTTAATTCCTGGAGAAGAAAAAAACGTATTTGAGCTATGATTCTCCGTGTCAAGCCAAATTGAATTTTGACGCACCAGACGATATTCATACAACTGAATTCTTAAACACCACTATTTGATATGGAGTTCTGAATCATAAGTTAAGATTTAAAGTTGGAATACCGATTATGTTGCTCGGAAACATTTAACAATCTTTGGGATTATGCAATGATACACGGTTGATAGTTACAAAATTGGAAACATATGTCGTTGAAGGTAAAATGATATCCGACAACAAAATTGGTGAAAAAGTTTTAATCCTAGGTTATAATTGACTCCTTCAGATAAAAGAATTCCGTTCAAGTTTCAACGTAGACAGTTTCTAGTGGTTGTTTCCTTTGCTATGACGATCAACAAGAGTCAGGGTCAGTCACTTAAACATGTTGGTGTATATCTCCCACAATCAATTTCCTCTCATGGTCAACTATATGTTGTAATGTCAAGAGTAACTTCAAAGAAAAACTTGAAAATATTAATAACCGATGAAAAATAAGAAGATACAGATGAAACTGTAAATGTTGTTTATAAAAAAATTTCCTGTATTAGCCATACATCACATATATATAAATTGTTATGTTACATATATGACCCATACGAATGCCCGAACATGATGACTAGTATCTCATATAACCTGCAAAATGTTTCTATAACATCACACTTTAACCAAAAAAAAATGTGACTCATTGCTTGACACTTAAATTATTTTCAACAATTATTATATAAACTTGTTCAACAAGTCTTATTAATACAATTTATTTTTACGTTAAAAAAAGAAAAGAAAATTAATACATTTTATTTATAACAATAAATCATCTCAAGTTTAAGACATTGCTTTTTTGATTGAAGTTGCCAATCCTTCATAAGTTTATTCATTAAAATAGATCATCCCCAAAGTTTAACTCATTGCTTGTATAATTGCAGTTGCCAATGCATCATAAGCAACTTCCCAAGAAGTACTTAGTTCTTGGCTCCATTCGTCTCCAGCAACTTCTTGAATCGTTTTTAGCAAAGCTTCTTTAACCACCTGCAAGACAACAAAAACATTACTTTTGGTCTAGCGATTTATTTAATATAAACACTATTATTAATATCATTTTAAATAGGATAAATAAATTTTTACCCCTTATAAAATAGACGAGTTTTATTTTACTCTTTGCAAATTTTATTATTTAATCTTGAAAATTAAAAACATTATTAAATTATTAATGTATGTATGTAATTCAAAATCGGAATACATAGTAAGGAAATGTAACAAAATAACTAAATCACAATTCTTGAGAATTTTGTTAGCTACATCCATTGAGTTCATTTTATTATAACTCACACTTCTTTAAAACTTTATTTTACTACTAGAAAAAGTTAAAATACCGACAGAATTTAGAGACATAATATATTTCGTCTCTAATAGAGATGGAATTAGAGACAGAAAAAACAGTTAGAGACAAATATTTTTATTTTAGAGACAGATATTTTCATTTTAGAGATAGATTTTGTCCGTCTCTAATAGTTTAGAGACGAGGAAATTACCGACGGGATCAAATCCGTCTCTAGCCTGCTAAGTGACAGAATATTTACATTTTAGAGACAGATTTTATCCGTTAACATTTAAGATTTTTCTAGTAGTACATAATTATCTTTAATTAGTTATTTCCAAATTTTTTTTATTATATTATCATACCACAAATTGCGAATCAACAACTCCCTTATGAGTGTGAATAGCCCCCAATGTATCATCTTCCAAAATTACATTTCCTGTTGCTCGCAGTTGACCAGCTGAGTCACGCACCTATAATTGAAACAATATAAGTAATAAAAAAATATCAAGGAAAGCTATAAAAAAAATACTTATAATATATGGTATTGTTCTTTGGCTTGAAACTACTTTTAACACCTCAAATATATATGATTGTGCAATTTTAAACTATAGTATTATGCATCGAGTCGAGTTCAGACGAGTTCGACTCAGATCGACTCATTTCCAGCCTTATTCTCAATTATCAATCAACTATTTTTTTTCTTCATTTTTTTAAATTTAAATATTATTTTATATTTATAATCTAATGGTCTATTGTCCATCTTATTTTCTCAAATTTTTTTTTCACTTGAGAGAATTCATTCTAAATCTACGTTGACGTAACATCTTTCCTTTAATTAATGACATGGTACCAAAGTTCCATTCGCAACATGAATTTTATTTTTTAAAATAAAAAACCTTTTTTTTTTTTTTTTTTTTGCATTTAGTAGGGAATTAAATCATTCAAAGTAGTGACTTATTTGAGTAAAACTCGTCCATTTAAAATGTGTGCGGATTGGCGGAAGAAATATAAAATCATAAATTAGGAAAATATGATAGACAAAATATATGTAGTTCATTTTATTTTATCGATATTTAATCGTCTTATGCCGAGATCTGATTAATAATATATTTGCTATTAAAAAAAACACGTCGATGTTGGATTACTCTCACCATATCAAAAACCTTTACAGCATGAGCTTGGAGTAGAGGACTATCTTGTACTTCAACATCGTTCTTAAGAAAAGAGAACATGTTCTTTGCTGCGGGTGCATTCTCCAATATACTATTTTAATAAACAAACCAAACATATTCTTGTTAATTAACTTACACTATCTTTTATTTTTCTCATTTAAAATGAAAATCAACAAAAAGTAAAAATACAAACCAAAAACTATTATGAGAGATGAAACTTACAGAGTGTAAAACAAAACACTATAGAGAGGAAGATTTTGTGTGAATAATTCCCATGAGCTATTCACTAAAGCCTCTTGAGTTTCAGTGTAAGTCATATTTCTATTTTTTTTTTTCTCTTTGTTTTGTATTTGTTTTATTATTTGTATTGGCTATGTAAATATTTTACATTCAATACTTGTTTATATAGACAATTTGTACTGGTAAAAAGATGCACGTACTTAATTCATTACAAATTTATTTTTTTTTTTCAAATAATCATTGGCTTGTGGAGGGAGGTGGCTATATGATGTTACTAAGAGGCAATAATCTTTTCAAAATCTTAATCAGACAGATTTTAATTAAATAAAGGTAATATACATTTTTAAAAATTAAAACTAAACATTAATTTAATATTATTCCATTTAGTTTTTTTTAAGCAAATATAAACATTTTTTCCTACATTACTATAAACATTAATTAATCTAAATAAAATTGTTTTTTGAGCAAATCTAATAATGTTAACAAATACTCCATCCGTTTCTTTTTATAAGAAACAATTTGGAAAACAAATTTATTTCTTTTTATAAGAAACAATCATTAATAAATTTATGTTTTATTAATTAAACAATTTCATTTTTACTCTTTATCTATTTCAATGTTATGCATTAATTACAATAATATATTCCCCATGCATTAATTACACCAAAGTTATTTTTGGAATAAATTATAAAATTTTAGAATTTTTAATAAAAAAATAAGATTCCTTGGTATGTGTGTTTTTTTTCAAATTGTTCCTTATAAAAAGGAACGGAGAGAATAGTAATTATGTAGAAAATAAATCACCAAAGGTTGTGTAATTGGGTTCAAGTGAAGAATTTTAATGAACCAAGTAATTGGATTCAAGTGGTTAATGAACTCCCCCTAAAATTAATCAATTGAGAGTACCTAAATTCGTACTCAGACTTATTTTTTTTACATATATATTTGTCATTCAAAAAAAAAAAAAAAACAGTACTTAAATTCAATTCCTATTAATACCATATAAAAATAAATTTGTTTCTAACTTGTCTACCTGGACTATGCCATTAGGGTGTATTTGGTTCTCACATCGCTGTTACATATATATGAATCCACTCGTCATGTCCATTCCTTTGAGCTCGATGTACATCTTGAAAGTCTGATTTAAAAAGGTGAATTCCTGTCAATAACATATCAAATGTTACACCGATGTTTTGGGGGGGTGAAAAGGAAACGTGTTTTCTACCTCCCGGTATTCCAATATTGCCCTTAAAAAAAAACTTTGGAACGCATTTTCAGAAGTTTTTTTTGCCTTAAAAATAAATTTCGGAACGTATTTTTCAAATTTTTCCCAAATTTGAACTAGATTTTTTTTGGAAAATGCATTCCGAAGAATTTTTTCAAAGATAAAATTGAAATATTGAGAGGTAGAAAAGACATGTAAGGGGTGGAATAAGAACTCAGTCTGAGCATAGAGACTCAAATAAAGTAGAATGTTTGACAATTATATTTGCCCTTGGATTGTCTCTTGATCAAGATTACTATTAATTATAGAATCATACTCAAATAATATCTAACATGGGTGGATTTTAAATTCTTTGCTTAAGGAAGTTGTCCATATATGCGAGTCTGACGACCTTAAACTCATATTATGAATGTTTGGTTCTAATTCTGGAGTAATTTAAATTCATTCTAAATATGTATAAATGATTTTTACATATTTCTATCGGTTAACTCACTTTTATATAAATGTATTAAAACATAAATCTCATTATTTTTAACTCATGCGTATATCCAAAAAAGTAAAACATTATCTTTAACTCATCAATTTCTAAGACAATCTATTCATTTAAAATCAATTTTGCTCACCTTAAAATCAATCATACAAATGGAGCAATCCAACCAATCCGATTACATTGTTGACAATAAACTCAAAACTATAGAGCACAACAATCCAATATTTTAACAAGATGGTAAAATTATTCGATCATCTATCTCAAGTTTTAGCTTTTTCATTATTTCACCTAATGCTTAGACTATTAAAATGTGTATAAGCATGTTCCATCATCACTTCTAGCAGTTGGGTCGAAGTTTTTGGCATTTGGATCAGTGCAACCTTCAGGAACAGGAAGATTTATTTGTTGGGCTGCCTGGCCTGCATAATAAAAGATAAATAATTTACACCTAATTTTTTTTCCAACAATATATTCAAGTAATTGTAAAAATAAAATAAAATATAGCAGATTCCTTTTTATGAAATTTTTGATGTAGCACATATTATAAAGAGATTAATATGGAAAATACATCATTAAATATTTTAGACTTAATTATTCAGTAAGTTGTTGATCTATTTGAGAATCTTTTAAAAGTCATTGAACTAGAAAATTTGTAATTTTATTTTACTAACAAAATTTCCAATTGAATTTGTAAATTTTTTTTAATCTATTACCTTAACTAGTTTTTTTTAATAGAATTGCTGAGCTTTTAAATAATTTATAATTAAGTCCCTCCCATACTTTTAAATAATCTTAATTAGATCCCTAAACATTTAATACTTATTTGGATCCCTAAATTGAGAGACTTAAGAACAAATTATTTAAAAGTTTAGGAACCAAATATAAACTATTTAGTTCAAGAACCTGATCAGTTCAGAGACCTAGTTACAATTTTTTTTAGTTGAGGGACTTATTTAAAAATCCATAAAGCTTCTTCACTATATCAATGTTTTAATGTGTAGTTAATTTGGCCAAAAATAAAGCTATACATGCAAAATAAAGATTCTGCATATGAATGACTCAAAGAGATAAAAGATCTAACCATAGAAAATTCCACTCTTGATAGCATCACTATTAGCATCACCAAGAGCAGTAATATTCCTATCAAATGAACTATATTTATAGAAACAATTTTTTTATAAAGACTAAAATAAAAAACCGATGTACCCAAAAAAAAAAAACGAGCGACCAACAATATATTTAAGTAATTGTAAAAAAAAAAAAAACAATATAGCACATTCTGTTTTATGAAAATTTTGATGCAGTGCATATTATAAAGAGATTGATATGGGAAACTATTTGAGAATTTCTATAAGGTTTTTGAACTACAAAATTTGTAATTGAATCACTGAATTTGTAAAAAATATTTAATCTAACACCCAAACTATTTTTTTTTTTATGGTTAATAGGCTTTTACCCCCTGCAAAGTAGGCGAATTTTGTGTTACCCCCTATAATTTATTTTTTTTGATATTACCCCTCTGCAATATTTTTATTTTTTTTGCAGTTCATTGCACCCCCTGTAATGTTGTTTTGTTTTACTCCTTGGGGATAAAATGAACTGCGAAAAAAAAGAAAAACACATTGCAAAAAAATTTATAGGGGGGTAATGCAAAATTCGCCTACTTTACAGGAGGGTAAAAACCTATTAACCTTTTTTTTTTTTTTTATCGAATCGCTGAACTTTTAAATAATTTATAATAAAGTCTCTCCTACACTATTAAATTATTTTAATTAGATCTCTAAACATTTTGATTGGGTCCCTAAATTGAGAGACTCAATTACAAATTATTTAAAAGCTTAGGAACCAAATTAAAAAAAAAAATAGTTCAAGGACCTAATTATAAATTACTGGCATTGTTTTAATTGGTATATGTATGTGTAGTTTGGCAAAAAATAAAATAAAATATAAAGATACATGCAAAATAAAGATTCTATATATGAATGGCTTAAAGAGATAAAAGATATTCTAACCATAGAAAGTTCCACTCTTGATAGCATCACTATTAGCATCACCAAGAGCAGCTTCACTCAAATATTTATCAGCCAATTGGACTCTCTTCACATTCTCTTGTTCTTGTACAAGCATGTTACCATATTCCAAAAGTTTCTCCAAACTCATCTTGGGTTGATCAAAAGTTGGAGGTCCTTCTTTTGAGTTCACAAGCTTCTTCCCAATGGTTTCAATGCCAACACTAGAAATCCATTTTCTCACTTCATCATCATATACTCTTGCCCTTAGTGCACCAAAGAAATCTACAAAATTTAATGCATGCCAATTAGTCTAATTGTTCTTATTCTAGTAATTTTTTTAAAAACAGATATACTTAGAGCAACATGTCCCCAAGGCATAGCTCACCCGCCCTGTTTTGGCCCGCCCCACTTTTAACCCGGACAAAGCGGCCCACCTGCCCCGTTTTGGCCCATCCTGCTTTTAACCCGTCGAAAACGGACTGAGGCGGGGTGACAATGTATCTTAGGTCAAAATGTCACCCCGTCCTGTCCTTTGGCGAGTTGGCAGGTCAGCCCATCAAACATTATTTTTTCATTCCCATAAACCATAAAAATTTATATGATTTCTCAGTTAAAAAATTGTGTTATTCACATAATTTGTTACTTTTATTATAAAAAAAATTCTCGACCAAAATTAACAGGAGTAAAGTAATGATTTGTCAGTAAAAACATCATAATACAGATAGAGTAACATGAACTTACCAATGGATTGACCAGGGAAAGTATCCACAATCTTAACAACATCCTCATCAGGTACACTATCATGTCGAAAAATTCCTTTACAGACACCAATACGATCCTCTCTTGTAGGTGCCCAATAGAATTTCTCCATACGCCCATCGCGAATAAGAGGAGCATACAATGTTGAAAAATCATTACCAGTAACGATGATAGGAACACGCGGATTCTCTTCTTTGTTATACATACCAGGTAGTTGAACATTTTTTGGATTATCAGCAATGTTCATAAGTGTTGCATTTACCATTTGGTTATTTACAGTATACTGTGTTGTTCCACCTAAACGACCGGCTCCTGCATCAAGATCGTTTATGAATAGACAACACATTTTCCCTTTTCTTATTATGTCTGCTGCTTCTCTGTATCTTTGTCGAATTAGTTTTGCAGGTTCTCCTGCATTTCCACTTTCTAGCTCTCCAGCACTCATCATGATTGGGCTACAATTGTAAATTCATATGGATTATATAAGTTAGTGACAAATAATGTATTAATACATTATCCTGATAATCTATGTAGTACTGATACTTCAAATGAAAGGTGTGTCAGATGTCCAACACGTGTTGGTATTGGACACTGACATATTTGGATTTGGATCGAGTGTAGGTGAGTGTGAGTGACTACACACAGTCAAACGCATCCTGGCAGTTCGTAAAGATAGGATGGTCTAGATTTTAAAACAGATTCTGAACATCGAACAACGAAGATGCACGTGACTGCGTACAACATGACTTCCATTTTTTTTATTATTATCGATGGCTACGTGTCCATGTTGCATACATGATATCAAACATGAACAGTTAAGTAGGCTAGTATTTGATTATATGGAAGTAACTTACTTGATTCCCATCTTGGCAAAGACAAGTTCAGCTTGGAAAGATTTTCCTTGACCTTTACCTCCCCAAATACCAAGAATGAGAGGAACCTAAAAAAAATAATCAAAATATTTCAATACGTCTATTTTATCGAAATCTTAGTGGCAGTATCTACAACATGGTTTTAAATTGCAGCCTGCAACCACAACTGTGTTCGCAATGTAAAGGATTTTGAGGTTCCCTTATCGACATCACGACCACAATTTCAACTGCATGGACCTCATTTTACCTCAATCAGTATAACTGCAACCGCAATTTAAAATGATGATCTACACAAGTAACATGTATATATCTAATTACTTACCTTGATGTTAGGCAATGTCAAGAAATTCTTGGTGATGTGAACAACAAGCTTGTCCATAAAAGCAGGAGCAATGTAAAAACCATCCATTGTGTTGTCAAAATCGTACCTGAAAATGAAATACCATCACGCATGATGAGGACCGAACCACCTTCATATCAAACAGGATTTAATACCAATCTTTTAAAAACCGAACCAAACAAGCGTCGTCTACGGTTCTATTATTTAAGCAGTTCGACCACAATTTTAACCCCAGATCGAACTGTTTAAAGCAGTTGAACCATGACCTAGAGGTTTGCAGGTTCGATTTGGGGTGAAATTTTTTCAACTCATCACATCACTTAAAATTTTTCAACTCATGATAATAAAAATGAAAATGACTTAAGTATATCTCTCACTTACTGCCTAAGTCCAGCACTAATGTACTCATAAGAACTCATGACTGCATAATGAGTTCCAGCATTTTCTGGTGCTTGGAAAACCGAATCAACCATACCCTTCCCTCTTGTGATATCTTGTTGATCATCAGAAGTATCATAGGCCAAACCTCTCCATCTGTCTTTGTCAGTTTGTTTGCTCTCATCAATCTCAGCAGCATAAACTTTGAAACTTCCAGATGAAACCTTTGTGTATGGAAGCTTTGAGGTAACTTTCTTTAAGCTGGTTCCAAAGAATGATGAACTTGGAACTGAAACTACTGCTCCAGAGCTATTCAAGCTCAACTGCAATATCACAGTATTAGCATACAAAACACAGATACATACATGGATACGACACTGACACTTTGACACTAATAATAATTTGAGATAAATCAATTTATTGAATGTAAATAAACACATGCGCCGGTGTCACAGTGTCCGACACTGACATGTGTTGGATATCAGACACACCTTAAATATGAAATGTTTGTTATCACAGGCTTACAATTTTTATATATATCATGGTAGGAAATAGTGTATTGCTTTTCTAATTTGGTATTATTATATATGTTGATTACTAAATGACCTCACATCAAATTAATAATTTCTAGTTAATTAGTTTAGTATCATCAATATATAGAATTAGAAAGAAAAAAAATCAAGCGGGCTAAGCCCTCATTTTGGTTCTTGAAAGTATAGCTCGCTGTCACATTGGTCCCTCCCTGACTTAATCTATCGAAATTGCAAGGACATTCTTGATATCTCTTATGTTAGTAATTTTATGAACTAAATTGACTACTTAAGCAAATTCAAGGACAAAATATTTAATAAAATAGACAATTGTGAACGTATTTGCAAATTTGATATATTCAAGGACGAATATGACGGCGAGTAACACTTTTTAAGGATCAAAATAATGGTTTGTTAAAAAATGAAGGGTAGTTTTATTTCACAATATCATACTTGAAACTGTTAAAAAAAGTAAATCAAAATCACATTTACAATCTTACAAGTGATATAAAATAACGATTTGATCGAGTATCTATATATTTTTTTTTGAAGAAGTGATCAAGTATCTATATATAATATACTTAAGACTTATTAAGAGCATAAGAACAAGAAAAAATTTATAAGTAGATAAAGCAACATACTGGAGTGCCACAGATAGTTCCAACAACAGAGACTGATGCAGCCATAGTTTTGTATTTGTATTGTCTTGCAAAGATAGAGCAAATAAATGTGTGGTGTTATGGGATGAGCAAATTTTTCCAAAGAGAATGAATTTATAGTGTGATTCAATTGAGTATATACAAAAATTCATATCTCAATAAGATTAGCTAAGGATCTTTAACATCCACACAATGAAGATTTCTTTACTGCCACGTGGCAATCACTTATTGCCTGAATTGTCCAGACACTTCTAGAGAAAAATGTCTTCATCAAATTTTTGGATTGTGTCCTTTCTGAATTTTATCTGATTTAATGAGTAATTGTTGTTACTACAACATAAATCTGGTTTCAGCAGACACTTCTAGGTTCATGGTTTCATGCAATGACAATTTTTTTTTGTTTCATTGTTGGAATAAAAAGAAGTGGTTACCATTAATATGTTTTATTTGATGCTCAATTAGATTTTTTAGCATGTATTTTTGTTTGGTCAAGAAAAAAATAAAGAAAAAATAATAATTTTTAGCATGTATTATTACCTCTAATCCTATATATAAGTATTATTTTAAAAGCTTAAATATCATTTCAGTCCCTGTATGTTTACAATTTTTGGTTTTAGTCCCTGTAAGTTTTTTTGTTCTAAATTAGTCCTTCAATGTGTTAATTTTTTTCGTTTTAGTCCCTGCCGTTCAATTCCGTTAAAAAAATGTTTAGGTAGCAAACGGAGGGACTAAAACCAAAAAACTTCCAAATCCCTCTCTCCCTCCAATCTCTCATCACAACAAACATTTCCTCTCTCTTTCTCTCTTCATTCTATCATTGCCATCACATTAGTCCTCTAAATTACATACACTTCTCAATTAAACATGATTTAACAAGAGTACTATTATGTTCTTTTTGCAATATTGTTGTGACTGATAGAATGTGGAGGGTGCAATATTGATGTGACTGATAGAATGTGGTGGGTGCAATATTGTTGCATTTGTTGCTTTGAATAGAAATATTGATCGCATTAGTGATTCTTTGTTGCTGCTCAATAATTAATATAGTCATGATTTACCTAAAGTAAGTTATTTACATTGTATGTAATAGTTTTTTTCTTTTATGGAGTTAGATTCCAATGCAACAGAAACAAAAGGAAATGGAGAAGAAATAGAGGTAAACTAATTAAGAAATGTGGTTAGCATATCAGTAGCCTCCTGTGGGTATATCAGTAGCCTCAACTATCATTGTCTTTGCATTGTGGTTGATAATTAAGAAATGGAGAAGAAATAGAGGTAAACTAATTGTAGAAGATTTCATGTTCTTTTAATTTGAATCATAGTCTCCTTTTTAGTATCACTAATTAATTATTTCCACTTTGCCTATATAGCTAGTTGATCCAAATCCAATTATTCAAATTCAAAGGACAGTGAAGCTTTTCACACTGTAAAACATCCCACAAGAAAAGTAATTTTAGTTCATTTTACCTTCAAGAAAAGATACTTACAAGAAAAGTAATTCTGACTCATTTCTCTTTGGATTTGTTGTAACAATATTGCAACAATATTGCACTCTCAATATTCTATCAGTCACAACAATATTGCAATAAGAACATAATAGTACTCGTGTTAACTCATGTTTAATTGAGAAGTGTATGTGATTTAGAGGACTAATGTGATGGCAATGATAGAATGAAGAGAGAAAGAGAGAGGAAATGTTTGTTGTGATTAGAGATTGGAGGGAGAGAGGGATTTGGAAGTTTTTTGGTTTTAGTCCCTCCGTTTGCCACCTAAGTGTTTTTTTAACGGAATTGGACGACAGGGACTAAAACGAAAAAAATTAACACATTGAAGGACTAATTTAGAACAAAAAAACTTACGGGGACTAAAACCAAAAAATTAGGAACATACAGGGACTGAAATGATATTTAAGCCTATTTTAAATTATTAGATATATTTTCTTATAAAATTATTTTTTTCGTTTTTAATTTAATTATGCGGAAAAATGGGAAATCTATTAATATAATTGAATAATGGAAAATAAATTTTGGTGATTTTTTTTTTTAATGGACAATAAATTTTGGTGATTGACCCTAACCACTCTTTTTGGAGTAAAAGTGTTGGGGGACCAATGGCCACAAGTCCAACCATGCAGCAATGCACACAAGCTGTTTATCCCATTGCTATATCAGCCTTCACTCATCTGTGCCTTTCTCCGCATGTTCTGTCCGTGATTTTAAATCCCGGTTGTGGCTGCGGATGTAGCAAACCGAAGCGGATGTTGTGATTACAGTCAATGTGGTTATTGTAACGTGCAATGCGACTATTGCAACGTGAAATTATTTTGAAATTTTACAAAGTATATAAAATGACACCACTATGTCATAAATTATTTATCCACCATTGCTGAATGTTAGTGTATTTCACAAACATTAATTCAATTAATGTGCATAAAATAGTAATTTGGCCTCTATATTTATAACTAGGTATTAATTTATTTAAGAAAATAATATGATATTCAATTTTAAAAAATTTAATATGCACACTAAATCTACTGAATAAAGTTAAAGTTGTTTCTTAAATCTTGAAGTATAGTTTAAAGTCGTATTTAACCCTACTTTTTGAAAACTTAAAAGCTACCTGAATAACATATGAAATCAATAGAATTTCAATAGATTTACAAAATTATTATTATCAAGAATAACAATTTTGATAGATGTGTTGAACTATTCTTTGAGTTTTAAAACAATAACTTTAAAAAAATTATCTCATCAAGTGAATGTATAATACAGAGTCAGATAAAAAAAGTTTTTAATATAAATAACGGGTCGTTGACCTGTAAATAGAAATAGAAGTGAAATAAAATAGTGAATTATAACAACAAATTCTTTTGTTAATTTTTTTAGTCTAACTTGCGTCTCTTTAATTTTTTGTATGTTAGATTTTAAAATTTATTAAGGTTTTTTTTTTAGAATGGAAAAAAATAGCAAATTAATAATAAAGAAATATTATCAAAATTAGATTCTAATTTGGGTCAACAAAATTATTTTAGTTAAGAGAATAAATAAAATCAAATAACAATTTATTCATTATTGCACGGGTAATTTGATTATAATTTTTTTCAAAAATAAAAAATACTCTATTGGAAATAATAATTTCGATAGATGCGTTGAATATAGTCTTTTAAATTCAATTTAAAATATTTGAATAAAAATATTTTGAACTTCTTCAATATGTTCCATGTTAATATCATTATATATATAAAACCTATATTAGTAGACTATTTAAATATAAAAAAATTCAATTTAATTATTTTACAATTTTTATAAAAAATACATTCAAAGAGCTTTAGAATCAATTTTGTCAAATTTTATATTAGAGCTAGACTTTAAAAGAATAACACAAAGCGTTTACGGATTTGATTAAAATATTTTAAGTAAAGTTGTGTTCTATAAAAAGTGACATTTAAAATATTTTTAAAATTTTTTCTCGTCAAGTGAACCTCTAATGTTGGAGAAAATATCTTCTCAATTTTTTCTCTCAACTTTTCTCATTTCTCAATTGTTTATAATGTGTCTTTATAAAAAGTTGTATTTAAATTTAATAATCTTAGTAGATGGGTGCATTTGTTTGATGGTGTTTGTTATAGATTTTTTAAAATATTATTTTCTAAAAAAAATATTTTGAACCCCAAAATAAAAAGCTATTTTTAATAACTTTTCAAGAACTATTAATTTTAAAACTAAAGAACATAAGTGTATGAACTTTCTATTTTTAAAAAAGTGATTTTTTATAGTAAACAAACAAAAAGTAGTTTCAGATTTTTTAAAAAAATATCTAAAAAAGAATCTCTAAACTTTTTAAAAATAAAATTACTTTTTAAAGCTTAAACAAACACACCCGTATTCAATTATTCTTTGATTGCGAAAAATTGCTTTTAAAATTCCACTGTATATAGAAATCAATAGAAGTGCAACTGAATAATGTATTATAATAAAATCTTATTTTTATTAATCATCTTTTCTGAATTCGATTTATATCTTTTCAAATTTTTGTTATTTCTATTTTAATTGTTTTGGGATAAAATAGTGGATTAATTCATATTGTCAAAATTTTATTCAAGTTTAATAATATTTAAAGGATTATGCCCTTAAATGTAATTTTACATCTAAAAATAGTGGATTAATATAGTTTTTGTCAAAACTTTATTCAAGTTTAAAAATATTTTAATTTTTTGTCAAAATTTTATTCTTTGGTTGTTTATATTTTTATTATTTACTTTTCGACATATATAAATGATTCACATTGTTTTGAATATGTTTAGTGATAAATACAAACGCAGACATTTTAGTTTTTCAATAATTGATAAAGAAATGATAACCTAAGGTATTAAAAATAATAACAATCCATATTCAACCAACAAAAGAAAGCCATTTGCAAAAGATGTATTATTCTGCACTTTTGCAAAATGATACACTGACGATGTTTATTTAGTATTGACGATGTTTACTTTATCGTTATGTCTTAGCGAATGAATCCTTCACTACAAAAAAAATGGAAAGCGGCGGCGGTTATAACTGTCGCTAAATGCACCGCCGCAAAGCATTTAGCGGCAGTTATAACTGCTGCTAAGCATTTAGCGGCGGTTATAACTGCCGCTAAATGCTTAGCGACAGTGCAACCGCCGCCGTTTTCCAATTTTTTTGTAGTGCTTATTGACGATGTTGCCATTTGCAAGATATTTTAATGAATCCTTATCTTAGCGAATGATACACTGACGATGTTTAATTACTTCATCATTATATCTTGCTTCACTTTTGTTTTCGTTGGTTGCTTCCACCGTTACTCGGAAATTTGGTCGGAAACTATCCATGCTTTTCGGAGGTTTCCTTTTCCTTGTCGGTGCTCTCATTAATGGCTTTGCTCAACATGTTTGGATGTTGATCATCGGTCGGATCTTACTCGGGTTTGGTATCGGATTTGCTAATTAGGTAAAAGAACCTTTCTCTTTCATATTTGTATGCTTCTCAGATTTTGATTTTGTTAATGTATTTTTTTTGCTTAAAAAAAAGGAAAAAAGGGGGATGCAATAAAGAAAATGTGAAGAAAGAATTTAAAGGTGAAGAAAGAAACAAATTTATCTCAAAATAAACTATTTTCATTGCTAATGTCTTGATACAAAAGATGTATCATTCGTCAACTATATCCTCATGCAATAATATTCACTTGTGACAGAGTTTAACAAAATTTTTACAAAATTGTTACACATGTATAAAACTAATATTAGAGTAAAGAAAAAGTCGCATAAATGTATTATGTATATATATAAAAATATATAAAAATAAGAAGAAGCGGCATTCGAAAGTAGGAAGCTGAGTATATGTTGCGTTGATCAATGCATGGATAGAGTTAATTGTTATTTTTTATAAGATCGGTTCCATACATTTGTGTTTAATTACCTTTTTTTTTCTTTTGAGGTTTGGTTTGCCTCTATGAACAGTTCAAGACCTCTTGATGTATTGTTGTAGTTCCGATTCGTCCCATTTTTTAGCGCATGATTGAAATGAGTTCTCCTGCAATTCGTCATGTAGAAGGTGGGTAGTTTTCTTTTGAAACTTGTTAAATTTTATAAATATATAAAGATAATGAAAGGAACTAAAAAATAACAACAATCACAAATAAAATACAATTATCTCATACAAACTTAATCATTGAGTCCCATATTTCATAGCAAGAGTTTGTCTACACATCACCTACCACCACAAATATAACAAAATTTAGACATTGCTAAATACACTAATTAACATCTTTCTAGCGAAATATTTAGGCACCGGTAAATACCTATATTATGTGAAATTTGATGCACACGATTGCGTATATTTATTTTTGAGAACACAAACTCTTCGGCATAACCTTGTCGATATTGGAAAAATTAATCCAATTCCCTCAACTTGATGCACTGATACATACATATATAACTATTGGAAGATTAACTTTATATTACATGGAAATTTTCTTAAATTATATTATATTCTCAACAAGCAATGAGTAGCTAATGGAAGATTATCTTTATATATACCTCCAATTTCATGTAATAAGATCACAATAATATTGTCTTCAAAACTTCCTTGTTTTAATTTTTAATTTGTAACCGAAGAAGTTAAACATGGCTCTAGCAATTTATTTTAATTAAAGCTGATATTTCTTTTGTAAAATTATAGAATTCGTAAAATTATAGAATATCAAAGAATATAGCACTGATATATATAAAAAAAGGTGGCAACCTTTATTCCATAACTCAAATAAAATATTGCAGCAATATGAATAGCAATAGATGTACAAAAGTTATGTAACATACGGAATAGCAACATTCATATTGCACTTACAAAAGTTATGTAACATAAATGGAATAGAAACATTCATATAGCACTTCTGCAATACCGTAACTGCTTCATCATTCATCAATTGAAAATTTGCTCATTAAGCCCCCTCTTTATTGTTATTATAATTAGAAAATTGAATCAATATAACACATAATCAAAGGAATAATAATATGCAATGGAATGAGTTTTTTTTATCAATTATCAAAAATAAATATGAGAAATGACACATATGCATCAACTTTTGCCTAGAAAAAAGGAAAAAAAGGGTGGAGCTCTATTAGGCTGCCACATAAGCAAAACAAAAGCTTGCTTTACATATAGTAGATAGATAGATAGATAGATCGTCTACAAGATTCAAACTTCAATTTTGTAAATTTAGAAAGAAAAATAATAATAATTTGGCCTAATGGATAGCAATGTAAAAATATTGACTTTTGTGTGGCTACGAATACTACTATATGAGCACATTACTGTCTGTTTTATACCATGCCATTTGAGCTTAACGACTCTCATTAGTTATATATTCTCTAAGGAGTTCCAAGGATTTTATTCTTGGCTATGAATGCCACTCAAATGGCTCTTTTCCATGAAACACTATTCAGAAACAAAAGCCAATTATATAACTTATAAATATATCTATTTCAATTCAAACAATTTTGTTGTGATTCCAATAAGAAATATATGAAATAAATAACAATCAAAATCAAACTAAACAATAATAAAATTAATCAAGAACAAAATCCGTCACAAATATAATAGAGGTCCTGTTCTAATTTTAAAAATGAGGCCCTAATAAAAGCAAACATAATTTTTATTTTATTTGTATAATCCA
Source organism: Trifolium fragiferum (assembly GCA_954870985.1). Taxonomy (NCBI): domain Eukaryota; kingdom Viridiplantae; phylum Streptophyta; class Magnoliopsida; order Fabales; family Fabaceae; genus Trifolium; species Trifolium fragiferum. The sequence continues at coordinate 10,932,906 of OX940791.1, read as the reverse complement.
GGACAATAGTCAATAGATTTAAAACATTGTATACACACCTCAACAAAACTCGTTCTCAAAGTAGCCCCTACGAGAACGCTTTCTAATGCCAACGGCTTAAAACAATGGTGATTACTTTTTCCGCCCTGCGAATTATTCGCACGTCTTATTTTTACTCATCCGCTATTTAAATAGCGGATGAATAAAAATAAAAAATTTAAGGAAAAAATATGATGTTTTTTTTAACCAAAAAAAGTGTTAGCAAAAAGCTAACACCACCCAAAATATATTAAAGAAAGATAAAATACAAGATGGAGGGCACCAAACCAAACTCCATCAACCAAAATACATTCTAAAGTTGGCCAAACCCAACTTGTTCTTTACAAAACTATCTAAAACAAACAAAGGAAGATCGTGCCAAAAAAGGATTGAATCCAAACTTAAACCATGATTGGCCACACTACAAGAAAACATCAATTTAGTGGCCAATCCACTATTAATTTACTGGCCGCTTTGGCAGCCAGTAAGTTTGTGGCCGCCAAAGCCGCCACAAAATAAGGCAAAACGGCCAAAAAAAAATGCAATTTACCGGCGGCCACAGGCGACGCAAAAAAAAAAAGGAATAAATTACCGGCGGCCTTGGCCGCCGCAAAAATGCACACAAAATAAAAAAAAAAGCGGGAAAATTTAGCGGCGGTCAAAGCCGCCGCAAATTAACCCAGAATTAAAAAAAAAAGCGGGAAAACTTAGTGGCGGCCATGGCCGCCGCAAAGTAACCCAGAATTCGAAAAAAGGGGGAAAAGTTAGCGACGGCATAAGCCGCCGCAAAAAATAGTTTTTTTTTTTTAAAAAAAAAAATTTTCTTCACCAACCTCTATATATACCCAATCTCATTCATTTCTTCATTTCATCCCTTCTCTCTACAAATTTCTCCACCTTCTCTCTAAACTTCTCCATCTAAATTTCTTCATCTTCACTTAATAATTTTCTCTACCTTCTCTCTAAATTTTTCTTCCTTTTCTATAAACTTCTTCATCCAATTTTTTTAATTATTTATAAATAAACATATAATAAAATTATGTTTATAAAAAATAAATATAATACAGTTTTTTATATAATACACTTTAATAATAAATAAAATACATTTTTTAAATAACATTTTTGTTTTATCTAAAATAATTATTAAAAAAATAATATTATTTAAATAATTTTTTTTTAAAAAAATATTTAAATAATTTTTTTAAAAAAAAAAATCTGCAGAATTTGCGACGGCCCAGGCCGCCGCTAAGTTTTAAATTCTGCAGATTTTGCGGCTGTCCTGGCCGCCAGTAACTTTTCCCCAGATTTTTTTACGTCCAGATTTTGCGGCGGCTTTAGCCGCCGGTAATTTTTGTGTCAGAAAATTTTAAATTTTTGCGGCCGCTTTGGCCGCCGCTAAGTGTTTGCGGCCACTGTTTTTCCGGCCGCTCCTGGCCGTCACAAAATTTGCGTTTTTTTTCATTTTGTGGCCGTTTTTGCAACTTTGTGGCTGCCAAAAAATCAATTTTTTCTTGTAGTGCCAAATCATCAGCAACTTGATTTCCCTAAAGATATGAGTTACCACCAACTGCATTTGTCTAAGGAGAATCGAAACATCATGCCACCTATTCCTTAGAGACCAAGGAACAAACTTTTCTAGCTTTGAAAAAGCTAAAACTACCAAAGATGAATCAGATTCCAACCAAAGCTTTTTTCAGTTCATTTGATGAGCAACTTCAATTGCTCTTAAAGCTCCTTGCAATTCAGCATGAAAAGAGGAAGTGTAGCCAAGAGGTTCAGCAAAACACAACAGAAAATTAGCAAGACTATCCCTGAAAATCCCCCCACAAGAAGATTGACCTGGATATCCTTTACTGGCCCCGTCAATATTACATTAACCCAAGAAAGAGAGGGAGGAAACCAAAGAATTTCTTTTACAAAAGAAGGCTTAGGAGGGTGTATGGAAACTTTGAACTGTTTAAGGAGAGTAAAATCCCTAAGAGAGCTAGAAGCAACTTTCAAAGTATTATTTCTAGATAAAGCAGTATTTGAAATGATCAAGGAAATAGCATTATGCACAGAAAGAGTCTTATTATCAAACCTGAAATTATTTCTAGCCAGCCAGATGGTGTTAATGAGATTGATGATGGCAGCAGTTACAGTAAGCTTGCCTTGAGGGGACCAATTCATCTCAGGGATAGACCAAATGTAATAGGACGTTTAATATTTAATAGACCAATTCAAAGTAGCGAATGATGTTTGAGTATTTAATAGGACGTCAAAAGTAATCATCTAAAACGATTTCGGTTAATTTATGGGTTAGTAGAACCCAAGCTAAAGGTCCATCTCAACCCAATAGTTTCGGGTTGGTCTCACCTCTGTCCTGCACAATTTTTTGACAAAAAAGATCATTGAAATACTTATTTTCAAACGTTAATAACAATTTTTATCCGAATAATATGGTACTGCTTCCGATTTTCAAGAATTTGAGTTAAATGAAAAAAAAATTTGTACTTAAAAATCAATTTATATATGCTTGTATTTAAATCTAAAATTTGGAAGTCCCAAATGATTGAGACCTTTTTTTGTGGTAGCTGAAATGTAATTTGGTGGTAACTAGTGTTGCTTGCTAGTATTAAAACAAAAACAAGAATTATTACAAAGTCTATTTTGGTGGTTTTGCGATTTAAGTGAAAATCGTTATCTGCAAGAAAAATCCAATAATTGAACCTCTTTTTTTTTTTGTTAATCCTCAATTTTCATGTGAAGGATGAGGATAATCTAAAGTTTGGATGAAAAATAAGTAAAATCTAAAATTATTGTTTCTTTAAGAAATCAAACTTAAATTTTTTTGAACAATTTAATCTAAAGAAAATTCGTTAACCATTTAAACCCACTCACTTAGGCTCAATCTAGAATTCAACCCCATTTTATTCAAACATATTAAAAATTTAAGTCTCATTATAAAAATTGTTTTAAGTCTCTAAATAGGATGAGCCAGCCTTGATTATGATATTATTATGGCTGCTTCATGGTTATACATTGTAATGATTTTCTAACAAACAATGATGTTGATTGATGCATGATAGAGATAGACAATTTCATCGTTAAACTCTAAAGCCTAAAGTTCTTCATCCACCAGCTCATAATTTTTATCCCTTTTTCATACATGTCCATATGTCAAAGACAAAAATGTTAACAGTTTTGAAATGACATAAACCAGAAAGTTATTTCCTAGGTCGCGGAGATTGCCAGGGTGTGTTTATAGAGCATTTGTTTGAATTAGCGCATTTGAGATTATATATCGACATAAACACTTGTACGACTATTATGAACATATTATAGAAGAAAAAACTATTGTCCTGTTAAATTAGTAGGTGAAAGTGAAAGTTTGCGGGAGCTAACAACATATCAACACCACTAAAAAAATGTATAGACGGACAAATTTTATCACATAAATGGATTTTATTTCGCCACATAAATTGATTTATTCAGTCTGTTAGAAGTCCCACATTGAGTATATCAAAGTGCTAAATGTGGTATTTAAATCATGAGGCTCTCCCACCTATTGGACTAGTTTTTTGAGTTGGACTCTCCTCATCTGCTTAAATCCTAAAAATTGGTGCTTTCATTGAGAGTTGGGCCACGGAAAGGGCTACCTATAGGCTGGATTAAGGTGCTCCACCGAATACTGATAGGTGAGCGAAGCCGCTGAAAAGGAAAGGGCTACCATCGGATCAGTGAAAGCCGCCGTGGACGTCGGCTCTTAAAGGGCGTGGCAATGTTAGGAGTCCCACATTGAGTATATCAAAGTGCTCAATGTGGTATTTAAGTCATCAGACTCTCCCACCTATTGGACTAGTCTTTTGGGTTGGGCTCTCCTCATGTGCTTAAATCCTAACACAGTGGTTAATGGTTTGAAAAATGGATGAAGAGACGAACAAATATTAGTCCCTAACAAATTGGTCACAAATCCATTGGGAAGAATTTTGAGAAAAAATATTTTGTAATGGATAATGGAAATTATCAAGACGGGATAAGAAAACGTCACAACCATTTGGAGACAAATTTTAAGACGGAATGTATTGGCAAATTATAAAAATAAATTTTGTCACTAAAATATGTTTTTCAGTTCTTTTTTTAGTTGGTTTTTCTTTCTTAAAATCGTTTATTTGAAAATGGATTCGAAGATGTATTATTTCACCTCTAAACTCTACCTTTTGTCGGTATTTAGGTTTTCCTAGTAATGTTATGATCACGATCACTGGATATTGAATGTCATTTTCCATCTAATATTTTAAGAGCTTGTTGAAAACTGTGAGTGGGTCATATCTATAAAACATATAGATATTAGTATTGCATATTATTTGTAAATTATTAGTGCCTGTCTAGTGGTTAGCTTTTCAATGATTAACCTACACAAACTTCACCATTTTTGCTAAAGAAAATGTTAAAGGTGTTTATGCTAATGAAAACACTAATATAGGGTTCAACCCCAAAAGTACACAAACTTAACAAGGTACAAATTGTATGTCATATTTCGCCAAGTTAAAAAATAGGTCATTTGAAGATTAAAACATTACTAAATAATAATTTCGCCAAATCTTTATTTTAAAATCATATAGTTTTGATCTCTTCATTAGATTTTTATACATAGAAATGGTGATTTAGTGTATTTTAAATGGCATGACATACAATCTAATTATGTAGATTAATCTAGGTGGATTAATTATTTATGTTTTATTAATTAAATTATCATAATAAATTATTTTTTAAAATTGAAACCGAAGTATTTAAAAACATTTATTGTAATTTCATGATTTTTTTTATTGTTCAATATCATCAAATTGTATGTCACATAATTTAAAATAGGTTAAACCATCATTTTTAAGTAAAAAAATTAATAAAGGAATCAAAACTATACTGGATAATTTAAAAAGAGGACCAATTAAGTGAGTGAATAAAATAGAACCAAAATTATAATTAAGCTTTTACATTAAAACAATTTTACTTTCTTTGATTTCTTCTTAGTTTCAATGTTTCATCAGTATGAAAACATTCGCTTCATAACAAGAGAATTTCTTTTGTCATCGTATTGCCTTCTCGCGCACCCTACACATTTCTCATTTTATCCTTCCGCTACTTAATTAGCGGACATTATAAAAATGAGAAATTTGCAAATGTTGTCCGCTGCTTAAGTTGCCGACCAATAGATGGTCAAGTGTCTTGCATCAGTCAAAGGTGTGGTTTCCACCTCTCCCACCAATCTTGTATTTTTTTTTTATTTTTTTTAGTAATTTTAGTTTGTTTAGTTTTAGTCATTTTGTGTGTAAACAGCCGCATATTTTGTTGTCGGCTACTCATATATACCGCATGCACCAGTGTGCTTAGTCACCATAGTTGGGTGAGGTATGATTATCGACGGAAAACTTTTGTGTCCTAATTGTATACATTATGACGAGCTGAAATCGATGTCCACAGAGAAGCAGAGTCTTGTAGGATTGACAAAAGAGCATGTTCAGAAGTGGAACTTCCCAAACTCAAATGAAGTTGTCCTACAATGCTAATCTTTTTGGGCCAAACCGCCTTTTTGTCTGCATTTCTCTGATGGTGAGCAAGTGGTTGATGTTGCTAATTAAAAGGAAGTTGGTGATAAATGTTGTCACGTTGGCTGGTGGAACATTCACAATCTATTTTTATTTTTTTTTATATATAAAGGAAAAAAAAGAAGAGAAAAACTAAAGCGCGACTATAGAGGAACAGGCTCCCCTTAAATTCTTATCATAAAGCATACTGATATAAGCAGGAACTAAATCTAGCATAACATAATTGAAACCAACAACGTGGCCTCTAAACGCAAGAACATTTGCAATCTTTTGGTTGTTATTATTAACGCACATATTCTTTCCCATTTAACTTTAATATAATTTTTGTGTCTAACATGTAATATTTAATTTTTCTTGCAGGAAGATTTCATCCACTTTAAAGTGAAAACATTTAGCGAGGATAAGATGGAAAAAAATATCTCAGAACTGAACATTACAAGTTTACAAAAATCACCACAACAACATAGTCACAGAATAAGTTCAACACACTATTGCTGATTGTGTGTGTGTGAGTTTTGGGCCACAAAACATAATTTTGTATTATTAATATCTTTAAATTGGGCCACAAAGAGTATGAAATGAACACAAAAAGAACTACAGGGGTTAGTCTAACACCTAAGACCATAATTTAAGTGGCCAACAACTAAACCTGAATTGTGGTGTGATTATACTTTCAATACATTCACATAGAGCAAGTGGTTATTAAATTAAGCTAATTAAAGGACCATTAACAATAGCAAGACAAATAACCGCAATGAGTCATGAAGTCTAGGCTATGAAACTAGATTTAGGTAAAGCATGCATTATACTAGATTACTAGTAACTCCAAGTTATAAGCTTGTTATAGTTTAATAATATCTCTTTTCAATCCCAACAAATGATGATGATTGGACATTCAATAAGAGCAATTCTATTGTCCCTTTCAGAAAAAAGGGACCCGGTCCATTGCTTTGGTGACCAATAGAAAGAAAGTTCAATTTAATTATGAGGGGGACAATCATAAGGAGTGTGGATAAATTATGGTTCTTTGTATGACAAATGTGAAGTGTTTATGTTAATGGGAAATTTTTTTTTTCTTCATACGAATAATCAATTATATTGATTTATATATATATATATATATATATATATATATTTATATATTTTTCATACGAATAATCAATTATATTGATTAATATATATATGTTAATGGCAAAACCAATTCGGATAAAAATAACATTCTTAACTTTAGGGGACACAACATTGCTATTCATAACATTTTGAACTCGTTGCAAAAGACTCACAGCCTCTGGTGCTAGGAAGCCAAAAGTGTCAAAAGCAAATGTTATGAAAGCATGTTGATTGTTAGAACATGTTTTTTCATGTTTAACCACTTTACTTGACGCAACTTTGAGGGTTGTTTGTCCCACAGTAAAAGTCCCGGCCCTTAAACCAACAAGTGGCGAAACTCCAGTCAAATCCACACATGCATGCTTTCCACCTACCCGCCCATACACCATAACATCTGTCGGTCTGAGAGTTGATCGCTCTTCCTGTGGGTCGGTCAAAAAGTTCACAGGGGTCTAAAAACATCAAAAAGGACATCTCAGACAAAGTCGTGTCTATATTTGAAGCCTAGAAGCTCTATGCAATGTACTGCGTGCTCCCCAAAGTTATTCAGGCACGCTTTACGATAAACATGGCAAACCTCATCAGAAGGAAATAAAGGAATCACGAGGCGATATGTAAGGATAGTACGATACTCAATTGGTGACATATGCTGGCTTAATCCATCAATATGAATAGCAAGAAGAAAATCTTGAGCTTGTGTTGCTCGCAAACACCTAAATACTGCTTTCTCTCTCGTTGTCATATTAAACTTAACTTCCATGTCCTGAACAATTTTACCGTTTCATTATTGTCTCTCACCTTTTCATTATATATGTTACGGGACTTTCTATCGTTTTGAAGGAATTGAAAGTGTATTGAAAAATTCCTCTTCCAACACATTTATTATTTGCTAGTGATTGTTTTCTATTTTTTAGGGTTGAAGAAAATGAAGCACAAAATCATTAACGATGCTTTTAAAATATACGAGGGACTGTTAATATACAGAAGTTAAAGATATTTTTCAGCAAAAAATCAGATGATGATAATGAATATTCTCCTAATGTTTATTTTTTACAATGAATATTCTCCTAGTGTTAGAAAGCATTGGAACTGGAAACACTAATGTTATTTTGACACTTAAAGAGTTGTTGGGCGTGAGACCCACCACTGTTTAGCTTTTTTTTATTATTTGTAGCATGCGTTGATTTGCGTGCTAAGGAAGAAAAAATGAGTAGTCTACTTGAGACAACTCTTTTTGGTGTTCAAATAACACTACTCAACTTAAAAATATTTGGATTTTGGCATCTATATGGTTTCAATTTGACAATGGTAGAAAATGAAGGTACTTCTAGGAAATTGACTACCAACTAATTTGAAAATAGTAGGAAAGGAAGGTAGCAAATTCTCTCAATTTATTGTCAAACTTATAAGTTTTATATACAAACAATATCGCTCATTTATTTGCAAAGTTGTTATCGTTAAGAATGAAATGAGTTAATTGTATTTCTATAAAAAAAAATTAAAAACAAAATATTAATAATAGAATTTGTCTTTTGACAACAATTTATGAAAAAGTATTTGAAGAGAATTTTATTTTTTTTGCAATGTTGCTTTAAAAATGATCGGTATATTTAAATCAATAAAAAAAATAAAAAATTAATATTTAACATTCAAAAACTATTTATACATGACCAAAGAAACTATATATACAGGTCTAATTTTTTGATTATATATCACTAAATAACTCTTATTTTTCCTGTTACCATAATATATAATATAAGTACGAAAGAAATACTTATATGGGATATATTAAAGTAATATCAATTAATTAATGTGACTATTTTATATTTCTTTTAAATTTTTTTATTTTATGTATGTGTGTCTATATCATTTGTGTCTATGTAAGAAATTCTTTAAGTACGAAGTTTCTAGTCATCAGCGATAACGAATTTTCGTGAAAAAATATATAGGTCATGCAAGGTAGATTTCTCTCTTTCAATCAAATTCTTTATATACATAGGAGATATGCATGAATCAAATCTCTGATCATCTATTTAATGGGTCCAAAAATTTTATCACTAAAACTAATTTATTTTAATTATTAAATAACACTTGTTATCATTAAAACAGATGGTAGAAGCTCTCATTCTCAATGATAGTCACATGAGGAAATAAACTTTATGAATTAATGCCCTTTTTAGGCACAAAAGTGGAAATTATTTCCTTAATTGACAATGACAATGTAGGCCACAATAGAGACCTAAAAAGAACATACTTTAAAGTAAAATGAAATGAGAATGAATGTCCTTGCAAACAACAAAAAGAATTGACCCCTCATGTGATGGCTATAAAGTGTTAGATTCTCAAACTCTCATTAGGCACAAAATAATAATACTATCCAACTATAGAAAATTTTGGAAAATGACAGGGTTTGGCTCATCATGTGGAGCATGCAAATTCTTAAGGAGAAAGTGTGCTAGTGATTGTGTATTTGCTCCTTACTTCTCTTATGACCAAGCTTCAAGCCATTTTGCAGCTGTGCATAAGGTTTATGGTGCTAGTAATGTGTCAAGACTATTATCACATCTACCTATTCAAAATAGAAGTGATGCTGCCATCACTATATCTTATGAAGCCTTGGCTCGCATGCAAGATCCTATATATGGTTGTGTTGCTCATATCTATGCATTGCAACATCAGGTTAATGTCTATGTTACCATATGATTTTTAAATATGGTTTCCATTATATTGCAAACCTATATATTGTGATAAATCCAACTTAATTGTATTTTATCTGTTACACCGCCTTTTTGTTAATTTGTTACCTTTTGTTAATATATAATAAAAAAATGAGCCGCCACTGGAACTACTACTAAAAAACCTAAAAATCAGCAATTGAAATTGTGGGACTACAATAAAGTAACCTTGGTTATAACCTCGCAACCAAGATTTAAATTGTTGTTGCATAAATCTTTGATATTGTGGAGAATTGTGTCGTTAAACACGGTTAATGTGATCTTAATTGTTGTCGCAAACATTTTTTTAAAATCCGAAGGAGAACCTAAATCATAATATAGTTATGTATTTTGTACCATATAAAATTTTAAAATTGACATGTGTATATTGTGTAGGTTGCAAGCTTGCAAGAGGAGATAGATATTCTTGGAAGTGTAATGGCAAATAATTCCAGTCTTAGTGTTGTGAATTGTGGAAATGTCCAAACACCAATTGGCCCAAACAATGGAACACAATATTACCATAATCAAAGTTTTGAATCATACATGGATATGGAGCTAATTCCAAATGCACATGGATTTGAAGAGCCTTTGTATGGTGATTTCAACTCCAATCCATTAGAGAAGTTCCTATCAGGAATTGATCAAGAGGGGTTCCTGAACCACCCTTGGTTCAAGCATAATGCAAACATGAAGAACTAGTAATTAAGTAGTTATTTATTAGACTATAGTGCTCTCATCCTACTTACAGAGCTTATCCTACTTTGCACAAATGATTGCATGCAATGAAACTTTTGTGACGTATGTTTCACAATAAAATCATAAATATAATTTATAAGAATTTGAGTTGTTCGCCCTAATTTAACTTTACAAGACCAACTTATAAAATGAAGATTGTTCTCAGACCATTATTCATTAAATGTGAAACTCTAACAATATAGTAATGTAACTGTATTAGATTAATAATACTTCCACAATTTTTTTTACAAAAAATCAGTCTGCATGTATAGATCAAACAATTCATGATATTCTATCATTCATGTATGTGTTTGGTTTAAATATAAAATAATTGTCTCTACATCACTTCAATTCGGAAGTATGTCCAATAAAAAATGGAGAGAAAATTCGATTAATTTTAATTGATAGAATAGGAAAATAATTTAATTTTCTTATAATAGAATAGAATAATATATTATTAGAGTGATCTCACAATATACTATATATAGTGATCTAACTAAATTTCAACCACAATTAACAAAACTCCAACTATTGGAGAGCTTCATCTACTTTGTCTTATTAACTCACTTTAGCAATTCGCCATTCACAATAAATAAATATAAAAAAAACCATGAAAAACACATGCATGCATTTAATTTGTAATTAATTACAAATATAAAATAGAAAGACCTTATTGGATTCTACCAAAAACAAAACCAGGCGACATGTGGTAAGGTGCTTGGATGAAATTAATGACCTTATTGGATTCTACCAAAAAACTAAGTTTAGTGAAGTTTTAAATATGTTTTTGGCATCATTAAAAAAAAAAGTTTTTGGCAGCCACAAATATATGATTTTTCTACTTTTGCTCTCAATAAAACTAAGTTGTTAATATTGTTCCGGACTAAACTAAGATTCAATATAAACGACCAAATATCATAAATTTTGTTTATATCCACACCGTCTCGAGTATAATTTGTTAATTGATTATGATATAATTTGTCCTAACTCTCTAATAAATTTTTATTGGTTTTAGTAGTAAGGTAAGGTGGAGTATATTCATGCCTTCTCATTTTTGTAAGTATTCCTATGCCTTTTCTTCAATTATATTGTGATTTACTTTTATATATTGTTTTAGTAGTATTATGGTGGAATATTTTTCTCAATTAGAGAATTATTTTTATTGGTTTTTCTCACATAAATAAGCCGCCCACCCTAGGTGAGTACGTAGGCCTATCAACTATAAGTAATAATACTTTACCTTTCCCACTATAATACATCAATAGATGACTTTCCAAACACATTCTTATTTATGGTTTGTTTGGATATGAGACAAAAAAAAAAAAAAAAAAGATAGAAAACCCATAAAAAGAAAAAAAAGAGATAGATAGAAATAATGGAGAGAAAAAACATTTTGACATACAATTTGACTTTAAACAAGTGTAATAACTAATTAACGGGTCATTGTCTAAACAAAAAAAAAAAAAACTAATTAACATTTCATATATGCAACACAATCAACTACGATGTGAAACGCCATTAACCACCTAATTTGAACACATTTTCAATGGTAGATAAGCAATAGAAATTCAACTCAAGGATATGATATACATTCGAAGGAGAGATAAATTTATAATTTCTTTTTTAACAGTCATGGTTAATTATTAGTGCTTTTGTGAGTAAAAAATCAAGTTTTTAATCTCTTTATCACTCCACTCTCAAATCATCCTTCTAAATTCTAATTTTTTTTAAAGCATCTCTTCTTCTTTTTTTTTTTTGACAAATAAAGAATCTCTTCTACCATTTCATAGTTTAATAATTTATAGATGTTTTAAAATGTGTAAATTATTTTTCCAAATTACTACAAAAAAATCTTCAGAAAAAAGTACTCATATTTTTATTAAAAATAGAGTTTTGCTGTTTAAAAATTAATATTTGATTAAAAAAATCTTAATTTTTGTATCAGAGATTCATATGATGATATAAATACAAAAACTCAGTACACATGAGTTGACATAAAAATAGGAACTAAATATCATGATATTCAGAGGAAGAAAACTAGAAATTATTTTTTTCAACAGATTAAAATTAAAATATAATTAATTTATAGGGAGTGAAAACTTATTTACTATTAAAAATATAACCATTGTAATAACATATACTATTAGGATACATGTATTTCAAACATCAAAGGTGATAATACAATTCTAAATTCACAATTGTTTGATAAAAATATTATACTAAAGGAAGACAGAATATATTTTTGTTCTCGACTATTTTTTATCTAAATATATTTTTTTACTAAAACAGATAATGGTCCGCTTTTTGATTATTTTTTAGAGGTTTTCGTATTACACACACCTTCAATATATATGCCTATATTTTTTTGTGTAACTTTTTTTTGTATGTTCAATTTATATATAGTTGCCTACTCCAATTTTTTAGTTTAATTCTGCCACTGCCTACAGCAAACATAGTGGTTAATGAAGATCTAAATAGAAAAATTTGAAACCATAGAAAAACAAAACTAAGAGATGGATAATGTGTAACTAGAACCGGTTGGGTATGGTTCTAATGTGGCATGTTGTTGTCTGGTTTATCTGGACTTCTCGGACTGATATTATTTTTGCCGGTGGTTCTTCAATGATTGATAATCTTGTGGATAAGGTGAAAATCTCCTCTTGGAAATGGTTTATAGGTAAAAATCCTGATAGTCACTGCTCTTTCTACGAGTGGGAGGTGCAACCTATCTTGTGCTGGTCCAATATGGCCAAGTGAGGATGTGGTGTCTGAATGCATCTAGTTCCTATTGAGTAATAATATCTCTTGAGGTGCCCGCTCTTAGTTAGCTTTTCCCCTTTCCTTTGTTGGTGGTTGCTTTGAGTTGATTTGGTGGTTTTTTCTGATTTTTCGAAGCCTTTTTAGTATTTCTTATGTATATTTGTGTTTTTATTGAGTATTTTTTATACTTTTGCTGTATCATGACTATTTTATCCTATATATATATATATATATATATATATATATATATATATCTATTTTCCATTCCTAAAAAATAATGTATAATTAGAAGAAAAAACTTGAAGTAAAAATCAAAGGAAAGCAACAAATCTCACAAATGAGTGAACCACTAGATACCAATGAAGTTGTTATAAGCACTCAAAACAGCAAATTTTGAAAAGCTAAGCCTGAGGAGATGAATGAAACTAGTAACAAAAAAATAGTAGAGAGACAACCTCTAGGCGAGATGGAAATTGATATAAATAGTGGATTCAATTCTCTACTTAAGTAACGAATGTGTAAAATCTTAAAATTTTTAGGATTGTACATTATTCTCTACTTATATTTTTAGAATTTTACACGTCCGTTATTTAAGTAGAGAATTGAGTCTGCTGCTGAAATAGAGAAATGCATGCTGTTTCAAATTTCTCAATTTTATAATAGTCACTACTTAAATTACAAAAGAGTAAAAATAGAAATTAATAGGACACGCAAGAAATCGTAGGGCGCCAAAAGAAACTATTAAGACATAAAAGTTTTCAACATTAACGTTGGCCCATATAGGCCCCAACTTTTTATCCAATCAAATAAAAATCACAAATTTTCCAAATCTTTTTCTAAAACAAATGGGGCCATAAAAGTCCCTTGCATAACATCGACCACATATAAATAATTAATATGTTGGGAAAACACAGTTATCTCAATAAGGTAATCATAAGTGAGAAACTCTTCAATAGTCACAGATACAACACATCAGTTTTGGGCACAGCAAATAAGAATATGACACCTAGCTTATATTAAAAAAAATATTATTTGTAGGTTTCCTAGTCACCAACGCGTGTTCTCTCTCTCGTAGAGTCACAGACTCACAGTTACCAACTCCTCCCAAACTCAATTCCATTACCAGTCTGCTTGAATCTCAACAATTTTTTGTTCATAACATTCATATAAGGCTGTTTGCATTAAATTTCCAGAAAAATTATCATCACAAGAAACTTTGTTATCAACTATTACAAAGATTGATTTAATTTAGTGATCTAAAATTCTAACACCAAAGTTTTGTAGATCCACAACATCATCACTGATTACCCAAGCTTGAAGACCACCGTAACTCCACAAGGACCACATAAATGGGTCCATGAATGCTTGGATATTGGTTAAGTTCAGTCCCAGATCCGGCCGACTGTCAAGGAGGAGGTCACGAACGGACGTGCGGCAGTTTGAAAACGGAACACGAGCAGATAGGAAAACGATAGAAAATAGAGCAGATCGTGTTCGGTTTCGACGTCGGCGCGGATCGAACGGCGCGGTGGTGCTGCGACAAGACAGAGATCGTACAAGAAGTACTGAATCGTTGACGGTGGCGGCGGTGCACAGAGGAAATAGCTGCGGCGGCGCGAGTGGAGTTGCAAGAGAGAAACGGGCTTATTATTCTTTTTCTCGTATTTTTTATAAGTGAAATGACACGTGTCATCTTTTTATTTGTCGTGCCTATGGTTGATGTGTTGTATCTGTATCCATAGAAGAGTTTCTCATCATAAGTAACGAGAGTAAATCCCACCAAATGGTCATTGTCTCTATAACTCACTTTTAAATTAGTGTCCGTCAAATATTTTTCAATTTGATTTTATTATTTATCTATATATCTATCTATAGATAGTTATCCAAATGTCTCTCTAAACTATAATCCATTTAAACCAATGAAAACTTTTTATTTAGCCACATCACCCACTTATATTTGTTTATTATGTGCTACTAATTATTATTATTATTATTATTATTATTATTATTATTATTATTATTATTATTATTATTATTATTATTTTCGGTTACAATTCATTTTAATTTATTTTTTTTCATTTTATTATTTTGTGTATTTTATTATTTTTTGTTCAAAGTAGTTAATACTTTTGCTAATAATCTTTTGTCCAATCTTTGTGTATATAGGAAGTTGGTCGATTGTTAGGACTACTTATCAATAATTTTGGTACGCAAATTCATTGTCACGTTTTTTTGTTTATCCAAATTAAAATCAATTTGAAGTAGTATAATTAGTGAAAAAATAGATAGTAAAATAAAATTTAGCAATGGTTTGTATGCTCTGCATGATTTTTATCATATTCAATTTTGAGCACGGGTTAAGTTGGTGTATCTTTGTTGAAATATGTTTCTAATTAGTATTTGATAATGAAGTAGTTTATCCAACTCAAAATCATCCAATGAGATTTATAATACAAAAAAACTTATGTTTCAACATCAATTGTTTTTTCATGGTCAATTATATGTTGTCATTTTCAAAGTTATTTTAAAAAAAAGTGTTAAAGATATTGCTAACCAATGTTAACGAAGAAGATATCGAGGTAACTTCAAATGTGGTGTATAAATAAGTTTTTTTAAAAGTATAAACACATATTTGATATCTTCTATTGTTACTATTATTTTGATAATACTTATTGTTTTAATTTTATATTTACTACCTATACGATTAATCTTTTGACATTATAGTGTAAAATAGCGCATAAAATCCGTACATCACACGGGTAAGCGTCCAGTTAATATTCAATTTAAATAAGTTGATGTGAACTTTTAAATGCAACATGAACAATATGATCACTTAATTTAACAATCCTAGTTATAGCATAACTTTTTAGTAAATCATCAATTTGTCTGGGGTCAAATATTTATAAATAGGCAAAAAATACTCTGATTTTGAATTATATCAAGCAATTTAGTCTTTAAAAACGAGTCTACCTAAAATGTATCACTTTTTTTATGGGCAAGTTTATTTATTTTTTGATGGGCAACTAAACTGTATCACTTATTAGCATATTTAGTCTTTTATATGATTTATTGACAAATTTGTCTCTGAGTTATATCACTTACTTACAAATTATTCCATGAATTATATTATTTATTATATCTACAATTGCATGCATGAGCCAAATTTGTGATTCACTCCATATATATATATATATATATATATATATATCTTACTTTGGGGATAAAAAAAAACTCTATTTAGGCAATTTTTCAATCCCCATTTTGGTGATTATGGGTGTGTTTGATTTGTAATGAAGAACAGGACAAAAAAAACATGACTAAACAAGTAGGTGAGCCACAACACAACTTTTTATTTTTGACAGCCACAACACAACTTATTATTTTGTATACATTGTTTGGTAATTGATACACAAGACAAAAATGTTAAAATGATGACTATAATATCAAAATTTTCAGGCTTTCATTTTTTCTTAAAAAAAAAAATCAGTTAGTATGAATTAAAAATATGTTATTGAAATGCATAAATTTTTACTGCATAAATAAAATTAAAATGTTAATGTGTTATGAAAAATATAAATATTTTATTTTCTTTTGCTTAAAATAATATATATTGAAATTGGATCCACTACGACGTATTGTGCAATCAACAAAATGATAAACTAAAATTTTATATATAATAAAAATATGTGACAAAGTTCCTGTTATTTAGCCATTCGTAATAACAAGCATTATCCTAATAACAAAGGTATGGCGAAACAAACAATTATTTAAAAGCATGGTTTATAATTCTATAAAAAAAATTATGCGGTTATTTCCATTTAAAATGTGATAGTTATAATGGTAATGTTGTCTTTTGCTTCATTCTCTGTAGGACAAAAGCTTGTCCTCCACAAAAGTGGGTAACAAGTTTTGTCTTTTACTTCATTGTGCGGTTGATTAATTTTTGAGATGTAAAAATTGAGAAAAAATAAGAGAAAAAAATTTGATAGGATATGTTGTCACGATTAAGAGGGATCCCATGGCTTGCTTACAGTTTCTAGCAGCTTCTTTTTCGTTGTTGTTGATATTTTTGAGATGTTGTTTAATTGGATTTATAGGATTTCCAGGGATCATATCTTTATAGCTCATTTAGTTTATTTGGCATGTTCATGATAATTTGATTGACTTCATGTGATAACTGCTTATTATGTTTTATGATTGTATTTTAGCAAAGTGGTTATGCTTCCATGTAATTAGTTGAAGAGATGTTAATTAATTGTAGAGATCAGACATATAGCCATTGCTTGGATATACTGCATATTTGTTTCGTATACAATAAAACACATCACAAGCAAATTTTAATCTTCATTCTGTAGAGGGATGCTACTAATCAATTTCATAAGGATACGAAGTAATTAGTTTAGGTATCACCCTTTCACGGCCGAAAGCTCCGCAACACGTTGGATAACTTTAATCCTGCCCTATTACGGTTAAGGGTAATGTTTTTGTCGAAAGGTAAACAATATAGGTAGTATGATTCTTCCTCTTTATTTTAGGCTGACCTATTCCCTTTTATTAAGGTATTTCTCACTATATTAGGTATCTTCCCGGTTGAATTGATCATTCATAGTATGACTCTGCTCATCATCTGATTCAGAACTTATTTCACAACCACCATCCATCACCAATCACATTTCACATTTCACATCCCACTTCAAAATTATCGATTCCTCAAGTAGTCTCCTCTAGAAGTTGGTCCAGCCTACTACGAGGATCCCGTATCCAGCAACCCTATCTAAAAAAAGGTTAAAAAAAGGCCTTGACTGATTGAAGCATTCTAGCCTTTTTTTTCCCCTTTTCGGGGTTAGACTTTATAGAACCAGAACAATAGACGGATTGACTGTGGTCAGGTCAGAGCCCTCTGTTGAAGGAGATTGAAAAGGATGAGCTAGTTAATTTACTTTAGGATAAATTTAGAGAAAGTAAATAAAAGAAAGTTGTATTAATTATATGGTCATGTGTTTTTTAATCATATTATTAATGCAATCCATTTTTTATAATTTATGTGGGATTTATGTTTATACTCATATATTAATATTGAGATTTTTTTTGAAATGTATTAATATTGGGACTTAATTACGAGAATCTATTTTTTTATTTTTTTGTTGTGATTATGAGATTTATGTTTTTACTCATATATTAATAAAATTATCTATTTTTTGATAATTTAAATTAATAAAATTGTCTATTTTTTTATAATTTCACATGTTATACTAATATATTAAAGCGGAAAATTAATTATTTTGGTGATTTTTACGAGACATAAAATATATTAATAAGCCTGCTTATTTTTTAATATATTTTTATAGGACGTATATTTATCCAATAAAAAATTCAATATTTCATGTTACCAACTCAGGAGCGGCAACGCCGCACAGGTATCCTGCTAGTTATTATTTAAGAAAGTCAAAAAAAATTAAATTTTAAATTAGAATAATTTTTTATAATTTTAAAGTAGAATACAAACGTTTCAAAACTTATTTACGATATTTAATTCTTTAACTAATACTCTCTCTGATCCAAAATAAATTATTATTTGCCCATCTTCACGCTTGTCATTGTATAACTTTAATCATTAATATTTTTATTATCTATTATTAAAAATTATAAAAAATTATGTATTTTTTTTAGAATACTCATTGAGAGAAATCAACAACATTTCATATGTTAATATTTACATGTCCATATATATTAATAGAAAAATATTGTCAAAGTAGATCACGTGATCAATAGTATATACAGTCAAATTAAATCATTTATTTTTTTCACGGAATACTTTTAAGCACTAATTAATACTTGAGTCATGCTAAACAGTGCACCCGGGACACTAGTTAAGCATAACAAAAAAAGAAAAAAATTATTTTAGAAATTTAATATTAGGAAGACAACTTATTATACTTTCAAAGTATTAAATGCATAAATTTTAAGACAATTTTCTGTATTAATATGCTTAATTAATATCTCGATGACACTTTTAACATTTTCTTTAATATTTTCCAATTTTTTGTTCTGGATCAGCTAATAGTCCAACAAATAGTAAGACTCTCATAAATGGAATAAAGATAATTACGTGGCACAACGACCACTGTCCTACACTACGAGCACGGGTAAAGACTCCTAAATTTCAAATGTGCCTCCTAAGTAAAACGACCATCCAAATCAAAGAATAATCCAGGTGTCAAGCGTAGCTGATCCTCTACATATGAGGGATTCCACCATATCCTGAACCCTAATAATCTTCTATATATATATATATATATATATATATATATATATATATAGGACATATACTATGAGAATGGTATATTTATATGAGAATATGAGAATAAATTTTAACCATTAGATTAAAATAGACGGTTTAGATTAAAAGACTTATTAAAAATAAAACATGTCTCTCTCCGTACCGTATCTTTGTCATAAACCAATACACTTCTTCATCTTCTCCAAGTCCAACCCTCCACCATGTCCAATTGCAGATCTGATAACTTCAACTTAAAAGAGAAAAATCAAATTACAGAACACGTCTCTTATTTAGTGAAGGGGTTTGCTGCAACATAAATTCTTTCATCTCTTCCACTCACTTCAATTTGTGTTGCCAATTTCTACTGCCGCTAATATTATAAACAGATCCCAAACTAAAATAAAGTGCTGAATGATTAAATTTTATAATCTGGCGGTGACAGAAATTGTTTCAATTGAATAATCAAACCCTTAATTAAAGAGTTGTGCTTATCCATTTTTCTACTGTGAATGTTTTAACGGCGACAAAGAGTTGTGCTTTAACAGCGACAACGGAGGAGAACGATTGACGATGTCAGTGAAAGGGACGGCGATCTTGTGGAAGGGAGTCTCGACGGCGAACAGCGACGCCGACGGCATGATAGGGAGAACAAGTGAACAACGATCCGGCGAAAAACGACAATCAACAGCATCAAAGGGAGTCTCAACGACAAACAACAACGCCGAAAAAAAATCTCACCACAAGAAGGTTTGAAGGTGGAAGTGAGATTCACGGCAGAGAGACGAAGAAGAAGAGATGCACTGAGAAAATGAGAGAGGAAGAAGATGTATGATGGGTAAAAAAAAAAAAATCAGAAGATAAGCTGTGACTCATTTAATGTATGTATTTTAATCCAATGGTTAAGATTCATTCTCACATTCTCATATAAATATATCATTCTCATAGTATATGTCCTCTATATATATATATATGGCTAATGCTACGGTGAACCACCTTCACTAGTGGTCCACCGTGGACAAGTGATCTATCGAATACGAATTTTACAAAATTTAATGGTAGATTGAAAGTTTATATCATATAGAGCATCCATAAAAAATTTTAGAAAAATTGAAAATCATTTGATATTTTATTGGGATTTATCAAGATTTACAGTATTTAATAAACCGTTAATCTTGATGGGTCTCAATAACATATCAAATGATTTTCAATTTTTCTAAAATTTTCTATAGATAATCTATATGATATAAACTTTAAATCCAACGATGGATTTTGTAAAATTCGTATTTCTTATATGGTTTTTTATGAATAGTCCACCATGAACCACTTGAAGAAGTGGTCCATGTTAGAATTTTTCATATATATACATATAAACACTCAAATATCAATTCCTAGTTGTGAAATTTATATACCTCCAATACTAAACTTCTTATTTTTTTCATTCAAATACTAACTTGAGCATTAAAGTGATAACATTTTTACGGACAACCTTCACCCAAAAGAATTAGAAACCAGCCATTCATCCTCAACGACCACCAACATCCAACTTATAGTCTTGGTTCAATTTCTGACAGGTTTGTATGAGATATTTTGTTGAAAGAGATCCAACATTTTACATAAATTTCTGTTAGCTTGAGAAAATTCGTTTTCATATACTACATATATATTAGTCAAAATCCATAATCTTGACAAAAAACAAGGAAAAATTTGTAACTATAGATTTGTTTGGGGTATGCCACGTCGGATCTATTTTCACTTCACGTGCACCGCGCTCTCTCTCCTCTCCTTTTACCTTGCGACATCGTTGCCGTTTCCTTGCGATATCGTGGCCGTTTGCTTGCAATTTCGTTTCCGTGTCGTGGTAGAGAAAGCAATGGAGACGCCGATACTCATCTCACCACGCGTATGGCAAGCATGAAATTGGGGGAAATTTCATCTGGTTTTATCTGGTGAGGGTTATATCCCCTTTCTTTTTTTTTTTCCCCCCCAAACTTATAAAGGGTTTTTTCAAAATTCAATTCCTGATTCATGTGGGGTGGGTGCTATCTAGAATAATTATCTATAAATACCTCTCCCATGGTGATTATCTCAACACAACCAATTGCATATCCAAGCCTCTGAACAATTGCATATAACCAACAGAACAATGGTGTATAACGAGTAGCTCAATTCCGAATCCAAGCTCGATGATGTTGCTGAGCTGTTGCCTGGGAAAGAAAATCTTCGCATAAAGGCCAGAGTGGTTCGATTGTGGAGGGTTCCAGCTTTCCTCAACCCATCTGAATCAATCTCTCTTGAGATGGTACTCATTGATGAGAAGGTTAGTTGTTTTTGCTACTGCTTATAAAACTGATAAATATGTTATGGATGTGTCGTATTGTTGAGTTTATTGGATTGTTGGATATCAGATTATTGTTGGTTTTGGGTTGATTAATGGTCTTAATCCATAATCTTGACAAAATCAAAAGGTAAAAACGTTACTGTAGATTCATTTTAACTGTGCCACGTCGGATGAATTTTCTTATGTACGCTGTGTTTTGCATGTCTTACTTCTTTTACGGCTTTGTTCGCACGTTGTGATCGACAACGACGACAAGTGTAGACGACGACTCTCCCAGTTGAATCAGTCTATCTTGAGATGGTGTTGATCGATGAGAAGGTTAGTTAGCTTTGCAACTTTTTGTTAAATTGATTGATTTAATTTGATTATTAAGTTTCTTGATTGAGTTTTCGTGTTGGTTTGATTAATGTGGTGCATATATATTGTGGAGGCTATAACTCATAATGTATTTTCCCTCTCAATTTAGGAGATTGGGTGATTTGAATTATGGATTGTGAGCCATCTGGTGTAGGCTTTATCTGTTCCTTCCCTTTTCTATAAATTGTATTTGTTGTTGTAGTTGTTGTTTTCTTTGCAATCGAATTTTAATCATCAACACAGTGCATAACGAGAAGGTGAGTGTTGATTCGAAGTTTGATTTTGCTGCTGATATAGCGCCTGGGAATGAAAATGTTCATATGTTAAATTGAATTTGTTGTTGATTAAATTGGCAGATTATCTTACACAGAGAGAAGATATAGACCCCTCTAAGATAGGAATCACTGGAATATCACTTGGAGGTTGGTTGTGAGAAGTTGAGATGAATAAGTCAGATACCAAGTTTGTTGCGGCTCATCACTTACATAATTCCTTGATTCAGGAATGCATGCATGGTTCGTTACAGTTGCTGATACTCGCTATGTTGTGGTTGCTCCGCTGATTGGTGTGCAGGTGACATTGTATTGTTGAGTGAAGCTTATATTTTACAAGGTGTGCTTATGAAACAACAACTTCAACACTTTTGCATCACATACTTTCAGGGATTTCGATGGGCCATAGACAACGATAAGTGGCAGGGCCGAGTTGACAGTATAAAGCCTCTTTTTGAAGGTATGATAATGTATTGTTTTTGAATTTATTTTTTTGTATTTCAGTGTTTTTTACTTTGCATTTTTTACTGCTCCTCCTACTTCATTTAGATTTTGTATATGTGAAATAGAAGTCACTATTCATATAATCCCAGTAATCATGTATATATGTAGTACAGTTTTTATGGGTAGTGCTTTCACAAATTATAGTTAGGATTTCACATGTAATGTCAAACAATTTCTTAAAAGATTAATATTCTCATTTAGGATTTGTTATTTATAAATTTTGGTAGACTGCCTATAGGTTATATTACATATTTACATGGTGCTGTTGTAATGATGTTTGAATAAGACCTAGAGGGGAAATATGATATGAATCTGGGTCATATGGTTAAGCATACCAGCAACGAATGACTGAACAAATATTCTGAATGTGCTTTGGTAATTAGTAATTACACCCTAATGTTCTTGTGTTCATGTATGCAGTGGCTTGTGATGATTTGGGCAAAACTGCTATTGACAAAGAAGTGGTGGAAAAGGTCTGCTAAGTTTCTTTTTATAATTCTGACTAAGATTGTCTTGAGACTCCAAAAGAATTGTATTCTCAATGGCAAGATCCTTGTATTTATTGTTTATTTAACATTTAATTTATAGATTTTGATATGCAGCAGTGGTGTTAAATATGATTTGTTGATTAATTAATAAGGGGCAAAATTCATGCTTCTATTAGGAAACAATTGATTTATATGTTCGAATCGAAGCTTGAGGAGGGGCAAGTTTATGAGATGTCCTTATAAGAACACCAGTCATGACCAAAAAAAATTATCTAAATTATTCCATAATGCTTTTTTTACGAACAATTTTACCCAAATTATTTATTCATCGTACTCATTCCTTGCACACTTTCATGAAATAATTAAGATTCCTTTGATCTTGTGGCTTTGATTTAGGCACTGATGTAGCATGAGAGGTAGTAGAGGTTGGACCACAAATCAAGGATTTTAAAGTTGGAGATAAAGTTGTTGCAAACTTACACATCAAGTACTTACCTCTTTCTTTCACTTCCTCGGATTACTTTCAGGTGTGAATTGGAAAAACAATTTCATGAATGGAATGGTTTTCTTTTGTATATAATATATACTAAAACACAAAGATGTTTTGGCTATATGAGCTGCCTCTTTTTGTTGGGGGTGGTAAGTTCTTGATTCCTACTTATATTGTTTGGTATATGTTTGAGGCATTTGATAGTTTCAACAGATTTTTAATTGATTTTCTCATTTGTATTTTATATAAAACTTGGTGAAGGGATGGCTTATAAGTCTCTAATGTATCTTAAAACATGTTTTGTAACAGTTGAAGCAAATGGTGATGGCCAATGAGGGTGCTAAATTCAAAGAGTGCGGATATTTGTGATTTATGTTACTATTTGTGACCATAGTGATTTTGCATCTAACTGAAGCAAACTAAGGTATTATACATGACCATTGAAGGACTTCTTGGTTTTATTAAGAGCATGTTTAGTTTATGAGTATAAGTTGTGTTTTCAACTTATTAATCTATAAAATCTTTTTTGGCAAGTGCAACCATTGATTTTGAATGAAGATGATTAATTTGCTTTGGGCTATGGCTACAACAAAAATAGCAATGCAATACATTGCTGCCCTTGGTGGTGAAAGTGGAATAGAGCATGGAATTTTAAAGACTAATCCAATACTAGAAGCCTTCGGTGATGGAAAAACATTGAGAAATGACAATTGTCTAATCCTATATGTGTTGAATCTTTTAATTGGCCTGTTCTTAAGGGTTTCGATTTTATTCTCTTTTGATGCTGAAAGTTCTCTTAATTTGACTGATTGTTGTAGGGAAAACTCATTGAGCTTCACTTCAGTGAAACTGGAAAAATATCTGGTGCTAATATTCAAACATGTAAGTTTACTAACATAATTAAAGTTCATACCAAGTGTCTTCCTTCGACTAAAACTTTCCAACCAATCATGTTAAATGTTTGCATCAATGTAAGTTTGATGAGAATGCATGATTCCTTTGCTTATTTTGGTTTTAAGCACATACTTTGGGTCTATAGTAGATGCAGAGGTGTTCATTGTTGGGTATGTGATGGGAAGGCCAGAAGGTGAGACGCCAAAAATTCTAATATTTCCTCCAACTCTACTATTGCAGGTTAACTAATGAGCAAAGAGCTTCTATTGCTGACTATTTTCATGTTTACAAGGTATTATACTTAGTAACAAGTGGTGGGTTTGTGAAGAACTAGGATTAGGTGCAGTCAATGGTTGATGCAGTTAACACAGTCACAACAATATCAGCCATTGGATGTATGTTTCACACACTTTCAACCCTTGATCACTTTTTTCGTAAAAAAAAGAAGATAAAACTCAAGTTAGAGATAGATACTACTTGACTGCACACAATGGCAATCTGAACCTGTTTCTCTTCATGTTCATAGTATTTGAGTTTCTAATATTTTTCTATTATTATGGCATAAATTGAATGTGCAGTTTTAATTTTTTGTTCAAAACACATACACATAAAAATATAATTAGAATGAATTGCATTGTGTATGCTGTCAAGTTTGTTTGGGTTTGTCTATAGTATTTTTCTGATGCGTCTATCACCATACAAGTAGATTACTTATAGGTTGATACTTTTAAATACTTTTAGTTTGATTTAGATAGAAAGAATTATCGTCACTCTTTGAATTTCTTACTTTAGTGACAATTGGTGAGGTACATAGCTTTGATTGTATTTGAAAACTCTCTTTGATTGTGAAAGTGAGCATTTAAAGTGTTTGAGGAAATGTCTCAATATGAAAATTTGATGGCTTTGTGGCCTTACTTTTTGTGCTTTTCTAAACCATCATTTGTATGCAATTAGTGAAAGAATTAGTGAAAACTCATAATTTGTTAGCTTATTTATTCATGTATGACAAAACTAATTCATTTTAGAAAGCAAAAATGGTGAACTCACAACACTTTGCAAGCTTAATCACTCTTATCAAGTTTGCTTATTTATAGGTGTTTCTCCATGGTGTATATATGATGCATTGGACTCCACAACTTTATTACTCAACACTTTCCAAGCTTTGTGGCTTTTATAAGTTGGCTTATTTAAATCATCTTTTATGACACTGCATTTAATTAATTTTGTTTTTGTGTGCAAAATAGACTTCTATGGCGTGGGTTTTGTCAGAGTTCATTTTGAGAGCAAGTATGTGATCAAATGTTAGTGGATACCGCTACTATGATGCCTACAATGGCTGATGGGTTGATTTTTGCAGAGCATGTAGATTGGTTGAAGGGACGCTGGTTAAATTTGTAGCTACCAAACCCCTTGACAACAAGGTTATTCATGTTAAGGTTGCAGCTGATTTTTCCATGCGAACTACCTTGGTGCAACAAGTGATAGGTGGAAAGTTTGTTCCTTTTGTGGTCGTGGAACAATTCTTTGCGGTCTCACCATGATTTGAATTGCTAGGAGTTGTGTTGTCTTCTTTGATTCGCATGTATGAACTCATGGTTTATTATGTGACTTTTGATGGTGGTGTCATGTTTCATTTTGATAGTAATGTTGAATGGTTAACCTATGGTTAAGCTTTTGCAAGAGGGTAATGTTGAATGGATATGTTGTGTGATGTTCCCATAATACCTTCTGTCATAGTTAATCTATGTGCCTCCTCTTGCACATTTTATTGTTGATTTCAGGAATTTAGAAAATAGAAGCAACTCATATGAGCAACTTCATTCTATAACTAATGTACTTTTAAATTCCATTTCCATTTATTTTAAAATAAATTTTATTGAATTTAAGTAAGCTCAAAATAGCTTATATGCAGATAAAAAAAATTATTCATTAGCTGATTGGAGTAATTTATTGAATAAAGCTCACACATCTTATAAGCAGGAACTATTTTATTAAATTTAATCAAACATCTATTTTAGTCTTTATATTATAAGAAAAATCCAAATAAGCTCTTTCATATGAGCAATTGATTTTAATGTTTTCCCTCCGTAGCGTATATTACTTGGTGTAAATGATGAATTAAAATAAGTTTTTCTTAAGTATTATTTTATTCTTTATAATTTAACAAACATTGGATTAAGAAAAGGAGAGAAAACATTGGAGAGAAAATTGGAGAGGATCCAAATCCTATCCTTTTTAGTTATGTACTTACTCTATCTTCGAGGATAGTTTAAAGTACTTTATTTGGAGTTGAAGATGTAATTAAGTTGTGTTAAAGGCAAATTAAATTTATTGATTTGGATATGGTTTTGATTGCCCTTCTATAGTCATGTCTTATAGTCATCAGATTAATTATAAAATTTTTGTTTAAAATAGGCTCTTTCTTTTCTTTCTTTTGACAAAAACATAGCTCTTTCTTCAAAAACTAAATTTTACACGTCACGAGTCTTGAAGAGTCTACTATAAAATTCGGTGTGATATTTCACTTTATTCGCCTTATATCGTGCAGTTTTTATCAGGCTAAGCACTATTTTATGTTATAAGCATTTCATCATAAACTTTGTTGCATTATTTCTTCTTCTATGCTATCCTTTGTATGATTTTAAACTTTGTTGCATTATTTCTTCTTCTGTGCTGTCCTTTGTATGATTTTAAACTTTGTTATCTTAACTTCGTGTTATCTCTAAATTACTTGAATGAGTGTGTTTAATTTACTATATCTCAAAATAGTTATTCTAATTTCATGCTTTTAACTTTTTGATTCATATATATATGACGTTCCACCGAACCCGTTATTTTAATTTACTTTTTGATTTCAACATGGCAATTCAAACTTTGTTGTTAGTCGTAACATAAAGGTATCTGTATATTTTCATATGGTCATGCTTTTGTTTGCAGAGGCATTGTTTGAATTATTTCAATTGTGACGAACTAACGATGGCGTTTCATATATTAAATAAGATCATTTAAGGATTGTTTCAATTCTTTGGTTTATATTCATTTATGCAAAAAAACCACACATTTTATTACATATTTGCAAAAAAAAAAAAAAAAAAAACTCAGTGTCAATAAAAAAAAAAAAGTCATCCGTGCGAGAGCATGGGTTAAAAAACTAGTATATATACACGAACGATAGTCAAATCCACATGCTGTGGAAAAATCAACATTCAATTGGCCAAAGAAGTTCTTATCTTATCCCCATCGGAAAACTTGCTTGCTATCACATTCTAGTAGTAATGTTTGTCAAAGAGAAGAACATTCTATTTCTAGTTAGCTAATAGTGATTATGAGGTTGTTTGGATTAATTTATTTTTGAATTTATGCAAACATCTTATGAATATAAATTAAATTTTATGTTATTTTATAAATTCAAACTAATGAATATTATATTTTTATAAGCTATTTTATCATAAACTACATTGATAAACTTATAATAATATATAAAAAATGCATTAGCTGTTTGAACAAACTCAAAAATAAGCTAATTCAAACGGACCCTATTAGTAATACTAATTATATCTTTCTCTTTGAGGTTTATATTTGCGATGGTGATCTTAAGGTATTTTAGTTTGTTATTTGTGTGTCTTCTTAATTAATTGTAAATTTTTATTTATTTTTCTTGTTCTATTTTAAAGTTCCTTTTAAATTTTAATAAAGTGTACTTTTAATACCTCCATTGCACATTTTTGCTATGTTTGAAACTTGCCTTCAACATCCACATTAAATACCATTGCACATGATCTTATTATTCTGACCTTTTGTACTTGCTTGCTATACATTTGCCATTAAAGATAAATAAATTCATATTCATTAATGTTCAACTTTATCTTTTTTTTTTTTTGGTACATAACTTTATCCTGTTCTGCTAAAATAGTTTGTCGTTATTAGTTCCTGGTTTCACATTTACTATTTTCGATCATATGATTATCATTAAATAGTAACACGTTCTTCTGTTTTGTTACAAGAGTTCCATGTTCTCTTTAGGTGAACACAACATTAATTGAAAGGTAATTTTCATCTGTATACACACACATTCAACACATGCTTATGAAGTACTAGTTTAGTAGTTACGGTGCGAAAGATTTTTCAATTAATTTTTTTTTTTAATATTTAGTGAAAGACGACAAACAAAGAAGGTCAATGCATAGTACAAGTGATCTCAATCATAATAGCCAAACGTTCATAAGCAACTAAATTAATGAGGGAAACAAATTTTCTCTATTGAGTGAAAAAATTGAGATATATTGTATGTAAATTATCAAGGGTTAGCTTCTTAAATAAAAATATCAAGGGTTGCAGAAGATACAGAAAACCTACACACAATCAAACCGTAACAATGATAGTAAAATATGTCGATAACGGCCGCAGAAGATAGGTCGACGGTAGCTAAAGCAAGGTGGGAGGCGGCGAAATCAAAGTGAAAGTGTTCTAATAGACGGTGGCTTGAGAGGAAAGTGAAAGGGTTTCAACAAATGGATTTTCAGTGAAAGTGCAACATATTCTTCACAGTTAAAGGGTTTTGCTTGAAAAAGAACTTGAGAATAAGGGTTTGCATTTTTTAGAGAAGATGAAAGGGGGGTTCGGCGTGAAATTGTTTTTGAGAATGAATGATGCTTTATAAAATTGTTTTTGGAAGGGTACGAGATTCGATTCCCTCCAAATATACACATTGAAATTTAATTTGATAGACGTGAATAAAACTTCTTAGGTCAGGTAGCCGAAAGTTGACATAAAAAATAAATTTCTTAAGTCGGATAGTGAACATAGACAATTTAAAAAATTTAATAAACATTATATTTTTTTTATTTAATTTTTGTTAAGTCAATTTTAAAAGCACTCACTTAAAGTTACAAATATTTACGGAATTACTGCCATGTCACTTCTTAAGTCAAGTGGCAAGGCAAGTGAACTAATTTAACAACCTTTGCTAAAATAAAGTATTTTTATACTAGTGCCTAAAGAAGTGACGGTTTAAATATATGGGTTAGAATCAAATGACACCAATTAGTTTGACACCAAATGTTACATCGCTCAATAACGCTTTAATGAATTCAAATTTTACAAAATCCACCGTTAGATCGGAAGATTATATCATATAAATCATCTATGTTAAGTTTTATAAAAATCTAAAATCATTTGATATGTTATTGAGAATCATCAAGATTAACGGTATTCAATAACAACGCATAAACTGTTAATCTTGACGAGTCTGAATAACATATTAAACGGTTTTAGATGTTTATAAAATTTAACATGAATGATCTATATGATATAATCTTCCAATCCAGCGGTGGATTTTGTAAAATTTGATTTCGTTAAAACGATATTGAGCGGTTTAACATTTGGTGTCAAACTAGTTGGTGTCATTTGATCCTGACCCTATATTATAATTTCCTCACAAGGTGTGCCGAGAAGAACTACAAAGATTTAAAGTGACATTTGTCGTCCTCAACCACCGATATGAAAACATATTGACTTTGTCCAAAGCTGATACACGGAGTTCTTTGAATTTCTGAATACTCTAATGCTTCGTTCATTCCAGATAATCCAGACACAAGCAATCCAAACAAGTTGAAGAAAGGACCACCGATCACGGAGACCACCTATTGATCGAGTGAGTGAACTGAACGAAATGATCAGAGAGACGATGGGCATCCGCTGATGAAAAATTGATCCAAGCACGAACTAGAGGCCAAATTAAGAAAACCAAATGTGCCACATGAGAGAAATAAGGGGTGGGCAGACTCCTCGCCACCACAACCTGTCACACAAAGAGCAAGATCTTCGGATGAAAGACTAACATATGAATCCATCGTCAACAAGTAAACCTTAAATCTCAAAATTTGTAGATCTCAACAAATCTTAAAAAATTTGAGAAACAAATATAAAAAATGCCACCTACGAACTAAAGACACAAAACAACCTCAACCACACCAACAAAATATGACAGACCATATGTTTACCACGTTCGCAATTAATTTCTCAATTCTTATGAACGAAATGATATTACTATTGAATTGTGATGAATCACCGATCACTACTCGTCCTTAAATATCGATAGACCATGAAAGAAGCGAATTAACCATGGTAAAAAGAGATCTAGGGTTTTCTCTAGCACCCTATAGATTTTCGAGAATAATTTTTTAAAATTATTAAATTAGAAAAATGCTTAAATATTTATCAACTACACTTGTATTGATCAATTGACACCATTGTTCAATTTATGGAAAAGAAAAATGATCCACAGTTATAAAGGAACAATAACTTGAGAAATCTTGTGTTGGTAAAGACACTTGAGATTATTTACCACCACACACACACACACACACACACAACCCCAAACAAAAGAAAAAGAACACACTTGTGATCAAATTCCAAAAGATACGGACACAATCATTCTGCTGTCCCCGTATGGCCGTATCCATTCCTTCTCATGCCTCCCAAAACCAAATCATTTCTCATTAATCAATCCATTTTTCGTTATAAAATATTCACATATGAGATATTTGATTTGTCTCGATAAGTATATTTAAAGTATGCAGTTTTTATAATTTTTAATAATAAATAATTAAAAATATTAATGATCAAAATTGTATATTGATAAACATAAATGTGGTCAAACAAATCTTTTATTTTGAAACAGAAAAAATAATTAATATTTAGTAAAATAAAAAAGGTTATTAAAATATATTTGTTGTTTACATTAGTCTTTCTACACGTGATACGAACTTACGGCCAAAAGCATTTGTAAACATGATAAAAGTTCAATCTTCAAGTTCAACAAAAAATATTCAACAGTAGTGCTTTTTTTTTTTGACATCTAAAAGTAGTGCCTTGTTCAGTTGAATTTTGACTCATTTGTACAACCGATTTATATGTCAATCATTTATTATAACTACTGTCTCTTATTTAAATTATATTATTATTATTTAATGGAATAAAAAAAAATGAACTCCACCATTTATAATTACATTCTCCCTTTTCTTTATCATAATAATAAACTGAACTCATATCTTTAATAAAAAAATTGTCAATCAAAAAAGAATTGTCTTCAAATGTCTTAAAAAAACAACACCATTACATTACATTCACAAAAGAAAAAGAAAACAGTAATTTTGTCAAGAAGAAGACCATAATTAATATCAATATCAATTGCAGCACTATCCAGATTGGATGCGGTCAATATGACTGTGCAATTAAATGTTAAAGACTGTCTGATTAAAATTAAACGATTTTATTTTAAAGATAGTCTTTTCTAAATTATTAAATAAAATTTAAATATCCTACTTTAAAAACCATCCGATGTTAATCGAATAGCTAAAAACTCTATAATTGCATCATTGTTTCAAACTTTCGACCCCATGTAATCCATTTCTAACAATATCAACTCCTCGAGTAAAATTTGTGCACACAAAATAAAATATAAAAAATTCTGAACTACACAATCACAAACGAACCTTCCAAAATGAAATCCAATTGTATTATTAGATTGAGGTACAAAAACCATTTTATGGTACAAAAACCATATGTATTATTCCGGTCCCAAATAAACATTGTGGCATAACCACAAAGTTTACAAACAAAATATGGGAATAAGGCAAAAACTAAAGAAACAAAACAAACCTAACCTAGCTTACTAGCTAGCCAGGACACATTACAACAAAACACAATCAACCTGATCCCATAAAGTTCACAAGTAAATAATGTAATGTAGCAATGTGCGCAGCCGCGCTTGTTTGGTAACACAATGAATTTGATAAAATTACAATAAATCCAACTAATGTGTCATGTAATTTTATTCAAACAACCGTGATACCAAACAAACACGTAATCTCAGTACCCAGATGGGCGCCAGAACACATCATGTGCCACGACGTGTCCACCACCATTCTGCAGCAAACTTGGATTCAGATGATTGTAATCACCTAATCCAAGATGCGAAGTTGCGCCGCCGCCGCCGCTACCACTTGCTGAGCCAGAAGCACCAGAGCCAGAACCAGAACCAGCATCATTGTTGTGATTATTAATAATACCATTACCAATGGCATTATTAATAACAACAAGATTAGAGTTATTAATCTCCTGCACAGCTTCTTGAACCTCTTCAATAGGTAATGGCAATCTTTCATAAGTAGCATTAGCAAATGCTGCAGCAATGATCATGACAGGTCCACAAGCAACCAAATTCCCGACAACCGATCCTCCGATGATCTGCCCGTGACCTCCAACAAGATAAACAACCAGTCCACTAGCCGAAGGAGGCGACGGCGGAGGCAAAAATGCGCCTGAGAGTGAAGCAAGCTCATACCTCCCATGAAGAACAATCATTCCAGTTGGAGCAGACGGGTTCCGGAGAGTGACATTGCTAACGGCGCCGGAACCGCTGAGAATCGCAACTCCACGGTGACGAACATTCGCGAAGTTGGAAACACACGATATGACGTCGTTTCCGTCGGAAACTTCCAAGAGGAAGCTGTGCAGCGCGTTGGGAGTTTCTTTCGTAATAACCACCGGCGGTTTTGGCTTGTTTTTCGAACCGGGCGGACGTCCACGTGGACGACGTCCGCCGCTTGCGGTGTTCTGTCCGCTGCTTACACGGCCACTGCTGTTTTCACCTTCACCGTTAACGTTAACGGTGTTGGTGTTGCTGTTGTTACTCAACGTTGGAGTTGGAGTGACGTTTCCGAGGTTGTTTTCGAAGTCTTGGTCTCTTCGTAACCCGATACGGTTCGAACCATCGCGGTTCTGATTCGAACCTTCGATCGGGTTCATCTCAGGCTGCCTTCCGTTTCCAGTCCACCAATTTGCTGCCATCTTTCTGTAAAATAAAAAATAAATTAATAAATAACCTTTTTAGTTTTCACAAACCCAGAAATAAATAAATAAAAACATGAAAAAATAAATATAGATAAAAATACAGAAAATACAATTATTATTTTTGTCCACTAGATCTCTTTCTTTTAACACCATATATTAAATTGATGTAACACAATAAAAAACATTATCCAAATTTATGCAATATTAAATAAATTATAGACAAATAAAAAAAAAAAAAAAAACTTAGATAGGAAGAAACTTATGTAGCTCACCTTGAAAAACTTGTGATGATTTTTTTGGAAGTTGTGTGTAAAGGGTAAGAAAATGGATCTATTGAAATTTGAGAGTGATAATGTTTGTATTTTTGTGTGTATAGTGTGCGGTTTTATTTGACTCACAAGCAAAATAGTGTATGATAAATTCAAGATTTGGAATAGATATCCAAAGTATTAATATGTCACCTAACAAAATAATACTTTGGAATTATTCAAAACTTAGAATTTATAGAGCCACTTGCATAAAATGGAATGATTATGGTAGAGGAAAAAAAGGAGCCATAATAAGAGATGGGTTAAAGAGTGGATATGAGTTGATGGGTGGCAGTGTTTGTTTTGTGGTTTGGACTTTTGTAAATAATGGAATCCAAAAGACCAAAACCAATGTCTCGAGTACCTCGTGGGAGGCCAAGAGAAGGGTGTTCAGTGTTTTAGTTGATGATGAATGTTTGATTGTATGTGCTTGTTTATATAGGGAACAAGATGTGACATTGACAATATTTTGGTATTTTTTTATTAATTTTTTTCTATTTTTGACAATTGTCAAAGTCAATAAATATATTTTTTTATTTTAAACAATTCATAAATGTTTAACATTTTCATCAATCATATATTCAATCAATTTTTTAAAAGGTATTCAAAAGTTTGAATAATTTTATTTTAAGTATTTAGTTATTTTAAGTATTTATTTATATAAAGGTAACTTTTAATTAAAATTATTTTTTTTAAGTATTTATTTATATAAAGGTAACTTGTAATTAAAATTATTTTAGTTTAATTGCAGTTTTGGTCCATCTATTTTTAACTTTTTTGCAGAATTTATCCTCTATTTTAAATTTCGACAGTTTTGGTCTTCTATATCATAATTTTTAATTATAAATTGACGATATGATATGATTTAAACGACGTGATATATATGATTCAATGATGAGAAAATATCAAAATCGATGAAATTAAAATAAAAGTATTTCATAAAGTTAATTTAAAACATATTGTATCATTATATTATAGACAAAATATGTGTTATAAGATCAAAAATGTCGAATTATAAAATAGGGAATCAAAACTACAAAAAATTAAAAATAAGAGAACCAAAACTGTAATTAAGCCAATTATCTTTTCAAGTCTATCTAATAAAAAGTTAGGTTTATAAAAATTTACTTCGTATTCAATAAAATCAAATTCGTTTTAAAAAAATAAATATATACATCCAATTAAATACTTGTTTGAAATCACAAATAAGTTTAAAAAAAAATTATACGACATGGCACTGTAATTTTGTTGATGTTTAAGGATAGTCTTTGATCAAAATAATTATTTTGTACATTGTGATTATGCTAATTCATCTTTGGTCAAAATATATATTTATTTGTACGCGTTTCTATTTTTGATATTTTACCGATAAGATAAGAAAAATAAAAATATAACTACTTAGTATACAAATTTATTGAATTTGTTAAACCCTAAAAAATATTTGTTCACTTTTTTAACAAATAAAATTAACATTTTACCATTTTAGATAAAGCGAATTCAGAATTTAGCGTTGAATACATTACCATTGAATGGTATACCATTAAATTTTCATGAATTAAAGTTTACATAGTTTAATATTATTTAATGGCATTTTTTATCAATGTTAATTTTTCAATTCTATCCACTATAAACTTAGTTTTATAAAAATGTATTTACTTTGTCCTAAAATATAAATAAATTTTATTTAGAGCAATTGATATATTTGATATAAATTTTAAATCAATACATCAATTAATTGTTTATCAATTTTTTTATATTTTAAGACGGATCAAATTTTTCTTAATTATTCAATAAAATAATTTTTTTTAAATATATATATATATGCCCAAAACTTGTTTTGAATCACAAACAAGTTGATATGTCACTATAATTTTGTTGATGATTAAGTATAGTCTTTACTCAAATTATTGTGGTGATTATGCTAATTCATCTTGGTTCAAATAATCATTTATTTGTACACGTTTCTATTTTTATTTCTATACCGACAAGCAAAGGAAAAAAAATATAACTACTTAGTGTAAAAATTAATTGAATTTTTGTTTTGGTACATCAATTAATTGAATTTGTTTTGCATTAACATTTGTGTTCACTTTGTCTCTTCAAAAAAAACATTTGTGTTCACTTTTTTAATAAATAAAAAAATATAATTGATTTTTTTACCAAATTAGATAAGACGAATACAGAACTTAGCGTTGAATATATTATCGTTGAACAGAATACCGCTAATATGGCATACCGTTACAAATCAATTGAATTTGTTTTGCATTAACATTTGCGTTCACTTGTTATATAAATAAAAAAATATAAATGATTTTTTACCAATTTAGATAAGACGAATACAGAACTTAGCGTTGAATACATTATCGTTGAACAGAATACCGCAAATATGGCATACTGTTACAAATCAATTGAATTTGTTTTGCATTAACATTTCTAAATATATATATATATATATATATATATATATATATATATATATATATATATATATATATATAATTGATTTTTTACCAATTAAGATAAGTTGAATACATTATCGATCGTTGAACATGATACTGCTAAATGGCATACCGGTAAATTTTAGTTTAATATAGTTTACATAATTTAATTTTAAGTATTTGTTCATTTATGTATTTTTAATCAACCTTTTTTTTTCAAGTTTATCCAATATATACTTGATTTTAAAGTGTAGTTGGCCTAAATTTTGAACTAGTAAATCATCTAATTTTTTTATCGATTTTAGTTTGTATTTTGGGATGGAGAAGTATTCAATAAAATCAAATTTATTCAAAAAATAAATATGTATGTATGTATGCATCCATCCAAATATCTTTTTGGAATCACAACAAGTTATGACGAAATTTTGATATGACACTGTAATTTTGTTGGTGTTAAGTATAGTTTTTATTCAAATCATAATGGTATATTGTGATTATGTAAAATTCATTGTACGCGTTTCTATTTCTGACACATTAACGAAAAAATAAGATAAAAGAAAAATATAACTACTTAGCGTACAAATTAATTGAATCCATTTAGCATTATATATTTGTTTATTTTTTTAATAAAAAAATTTAATAAATTATTTAATACCATTTAGTTTAAGACGAATACAGAACTTAGCGTTGAATACATTACTGTTGAATGGCATACCGTTGAATGCTCTACTATTAAATTTCAATATAGTTTAAATTTTACATAATTTAATTTTTATGTATTTAATCATTTATTAATTTAATGGTATTTTTAATCAATATTATCTTTTTAAGTCTATCCAATATAAACTTTGTTATATATTAAAATGTATGAACTCTGTTCAAAAATATAAATAAATTTTTGACAAAAAAATTTGATGTATTTTGGTCAAAACTTTGAATTAATATAACAAATTTCTTCAAGCAAATTTTGCTAAATTTTGCTATAGTGCGAAATTACAATATAGCATTGCGATTTTTTTATATTAAGTATATATAGTTTTAGCACAAATCATAGCGGTACAATGTAATTAAATTAAATTAATCTTTAGTCCAAACTATTGGAGAGTCCGGGGGAGTTCAGGAGAAACAGTGGGGTCAATGCTCCAAGACCACAAGCGAGGGAGACATCTCAACCCAAAACTGTAAGGCACTGGGTTAATGTGTCACCTCTCTTATATATTCAATATTCTTCTCATTCATAGTCGATATGAGACTTAATCACTCACCATTGAAACCCAACACAAACATTCATAAATTTAAACGCGTTACTCTTTTTGATACATTAACGACAAGATAAGAAAAAAGAAAAATATAACTACTTAATATACGAATTAATTGAATTCGTTTAACAATATTACAATTTATGTTCATTTATTTTAATAAACAAAAATTACAATTTGTTTTTGCTGTCGAATTTAAAATATACCATTAAATATGTTATTGTAGAATGAAATATCGTTAAACGCGCTACCATCAAATGGCTTTCCGCCGAATGGTTTACTGTTGAATGTTTTATAGATGTAAATATTTTTGGTTAAGTAGCCTAGTGACTAATTACGTTTCTTTTTTCTTTTTGGTTTTTTATAAAGTAACTACACATTATAAGTGTGAAGAAGTGGAAAATTCAAAATTCGAACATTCGTCACTTCAATAATATTTTTAGTATTTATCAATTGAGTTATTCATACGGGACAATTTATATGCATTTTTTAAACTTTTTTTTCGTAAACCAAAGGTATTATCTGCGCGCAACTGCAGAGATTAATCCCCTCGAGATAACTGAGATTCATTTAAGGGGTTGACCTCTTCCAACAAATGCTTTTCCATACGATGTTTTCTCTTCCGGCCCCCCACGTTTCTTTTTCACCTCTTCAATTTCCTGTTTTGCCCTTTAATAAAAACTTTGGTTTCTATAAACCGAAATTTTTTTTTGCCTTGAAATACAACTTCGGTTTCTAGAAACCGAAATTTCCTGAAATTTGAACTAGAAAAATTTCAGT
Organism: Trifolium fragiferum; assembly: GCA_954870985.1. Classification (NCBI taxonomy): domain Eukaryota; kingdom Viridiplantae; phylum Streptophyta; class Magnoliopsida; order Fabales; family Fabaceae; genus Trifolium; species Trifolium fragiferum. The sequence goes on along the minus strand of OX940791.1, from coordinate 10,894,717 downwards.
TTCATACAAACCAAATTTTTTATTAATCGCAAAATCGGATTTTTCGGGGGTAAAAAAGAAACGTGGGGGCTGAGAGAGAAAACTTCATCCCATACAGACCGATCAGGGATCGAACCTAGGACCAAATAATTAAGGGGCTTAGGTATCTACCACTTGTGCCACGCTGTGTTGGTTGCATTTTTTAAACTTTAATCGAAAGTTAATGAAAAAGATAAATATAACTACTTATATAGTACGAATTAATTGAATTCATTTAGAATTGAAATTTATGATAGTTTTTTAATAACTAGAAAAAATTAGGGTTAAGTATGTTTAATAGTTGAAGTTGAGATCTTATTTCTCAATGTTTATTTTAATCTATATAAAAAAAAAATTAACAAGTTTTGATCCTCAAATATTTTTCGCCAAACATTTTAAGTCAACTCATGTGTGGGTGGGTAAAAATCCGTAAATCGATTCAAACCAAATAATTTGAACCGAAAAATGGTTAAGCGGGCGAGTCGCTGCGGATCATCGGGTTGTCAGTCACACATTTTCGGATTTTAAACGGATTGAAATGGGCGTGTTCGGTTTTCTAAAATCAACCCAACGGTACCCGAACCCGTCCGAGTTACATAAATCGTAAGCTTTTATTTTATTTAATATATAAAACATGTTGAAGTGATTGAACATATCTCGAGACACAAACTCAAAACTTGTTACCGTTTATTTCCGTGGAAATTGAAAACAAGAAACCATTAACTAGTAACTCAAATACTAATATCCCCATACATTTATACTATTTTATTTTACTTTATACTTCATTCTGTTTCACTTGCACTCGTGTTCTTTTCACACCACACAATTGAGTTTTTTTATTTTATTTTTTAGATAATTTTTCATTCGGTAATTAAAAACCGAAATAACCAACCCGTCAAACCGCCAATCCGCACAAACCGAATCCGCAAACACCGAATTTTTAAAAAGAATCGGATTGTGCCTCGTTATTGCAACCGCGGGTTGGGATGGGTGATTTTTTTGGCCCAAACCCGTCCTACTCAACCCATTACCCACCCCTCATTAAATGATTTTTTTATTCATGTTTATTAAATTATAAAAATATCTCCCACAAAAATTTAAAATTTTATAAAAAAGATGAATTAAATATGAATTTTTAAGCGGAAAAATTTTTAAAATTCATATTGAATTCATCTTTTGTTAAAAATATTGCAAGATATTTCTATTTTGTATTAAATATGACTGCACAAAATTTTGAATGATACACACGAGATGACTTAAAAAGCAAGGACCAAACGTTGCGACGAAAATTTTTTGGGGCCGAGTGTAGTGGGAATGCAATTGGTAGTGAGGATGGATTGAACATGTACTTGAACACCAGGGTATATGGTTCGATTTCCACGGAAGGCTAAAACTCTACTAGAGAGCGGGGTAAAGAAGATTGTTACGTACGTCGCCGGAATTGCCTATAAAACACTTAGAAAAGCGACTCGAACTGATACATGGGACATCAACCAAACTCAACCAAATTACACATCAACCCAAATGGGTGTACAAACAACTCAAAATACAACAAAAGTGGTCTAAAATAATAGAGGTAAACACACGCATGATACACTCGCAAGTACATCCTCATAATAAAAAGAGTATCAAATCCATAGAGACAAATGAGAGACAAGGTATAATTTTACTCAGTCAAAGAAAATATTATTATTATTATTATTATTATTATTATTATTATTATTATTATTATTATTATTATATGATGAGATGATTAGAGAAATGATTACGAAAATTATTTCATATTTTATGGTGCTCAAACAAGCAAGCAATAAAGATTAATTTACTTGTAATATAAAATACCAAAAGATTATGAATTTCATCAATGACACAAATATTTAATTCTTTCTTGTTGTGAATTCATCTAAAATATGACACCAATTAAAACTTGATGAGTGGAGCAATGGAACGGCAACCAATTATCAAGCGGATAAGCAATAATAGGATTATACCAAGAGACAGACCTTCTTGATCTAGTCTACCCAAGATGTATTCAATACCCCTTTGCTCAACCCTAGGATTATACCAAGAGACAACCCCTCTTGTTTCTCCCTAAAACCCTAACCTTTGTGTTGACAGAAAATCCTAATTGAATTTCCTACACCTTGTTGCTCTCCTGCTCTCTTATTTTTCTATGAATAAATATCGTCTATTTATATAAAAATACATGCCTACTAAATTAAAACAAACGTTGCACCAAAAAAAAATAAAAATAAAAATAAAAACAAATGTGCTTTACAATAAAACCAAATAACACATTGTTTATAAATAAGGTTAAATAGTGGTTACCCCCTGCAAAGTAGGTCGATTTTGGAATACCCTCCTGTAAGTTTTTTTTTTAAGATCCCTCCCTTGCAAACTAAAGATTCTTTGGAATACCCCCTTAGAGTAACACATGGGCAGAGAATCTCCTACGTGGCACCTCCACGTGGATTTTTATTAATTTTTAATTATTTTTTTGCCACGTGGCATTAAAAATTAAAAAAAAATATTTTTTCCTGATTTCTTTCTTTTTCTTTATTAAAAAAAATTCTGATTTCTTTCTTTTTCAAAAAAAGACCTAAAAAAAATTTTTAAAAAAATAAACAAAAAAATTATATTATAGTATTTATTTAATGACATATTGATATATATTATAAAGGGTTAAATATAAAAAATAACAATTATATAAAAAATAAAAACATAAGGAAATCAAATTAAAATATTTATAAAAAAAATATGTTACCAAATTTATTTTTTTAAATAATAGAGAAAGAAAGAGAAAACTTATAATATGTCATTTAAAAAAAAAAAAGGGAGTGGGAAGAACAAAGAGCAACAACAACATCTTCATCTCTCTCACATCCTCATCAGTCATCATCACGTTCATTTCATCTCACCAAACAACAACACCCACATAAATTTCATATCTTCATCCTCAACATAAATTTTCATCACTAAACTCAAATACAAATAGTTAAAAACAACACCCACATCAATTCATTCCTTTAAATCTTCATCACTATCTTGTGTCAAAAAAAATAATCTTCATCACTATCAAAATCATTAAACTCATTCCTTCAAATCTTCATCCAAATCTTCTTTATTAACTCATTCTTTGAATTTATGTAGAAAAATAACAACACCCACATAAAATTACAACCGGAAAGCACAAAAATTATAAACAACAAACAAGGAAACCAAGATTTTTCCTCTTCTTCACAAATCAAGGAGCACCGTACAAACTTGAGCAACCCTAGAATCACAACTTGAGATGCTGGCGTAACAACTTACGGAGCAGTGGAAATGGCCACGGACATGGTGGAAACGACCACAATTGCAGCGGCGCCGACGACAATTCGCGAAATCATTTGGGGGTTTAGGGTTGGTTTCTGGGTTCTAGAAAACATTAGAGAATATGTATAGAGCGAATTTCTAGATTTATGTTTTTTCGATTTGGGGGATTTCAATTTTTAGGGTTTAGAAGTTTCAATTTGGGAGAAAACAAAAATGCAGAAAATTTCAATTGCCTAGTTTCTCCATTTGCAGTACAACTACAAATTATTTGTCTTGATTGCTACTACAAAAAATCTAAGAATGAGTTAATAAAGAAAAAGAGAGTGAAATCTTTCATAGCTTTGTTGTTTATCCTTATCATTTGATTTGTTGTTCTTGTGTCGTTGATTTTGAGTTTCAGAACTTTATTGTTGTTCATCCTTATCATTTCATAGTTTTGTTGTTCAACAATTCTAGTTTTTGATTTTACCAAAAGAATATATCTGAATTTGTTGCAGATTTTTCCTTTTTAATTTGATTTACTTATTGTTGATTTATTTATTTTTTATTTTTTATTTTATTTTTTGGATTTATTTTCCCTTTTTGGACTAATTGCAGATCTTTATTTACTCTAGTTTTTTATGATGATGTTCTTCCTGATCTTTCATTTTTTATTTTAAATAAACAAATATTAATTATTATTAATTTTTAAATAACAAATAAAGAAAAAGAAAGAAATCAGAAAAAAAAAAATTTTAATTTTTAATGCCACGTGGCAAAAAAAATAATTAAAAATTAATAAAAATCCACGTGGAGGTGCCACGTAGGAGATTCTCTGCCCATGTGTTACCCCAAGGGGGTATTCCAAAGAATCTTTAGTTTGCAAGGGGGGATCTTAAAAAAAAAACTTACAGGGGGTATTCCAAAACCGACCTACTTTGCAGGGGGTAACCACTATTTAACCCTTATAAATATAAACACAATCCAAGTAAATATCCTTCAAAAACTAATTTTTCCATGAAATCAGCAACATCCAAATCTGCCACGCGCGTGTTGCGCCTAGCACAAGAGGCAGGGACAACCCATGGAACTCTGGCACGCTTTGCGCCTCACGCAGCAGGCAGACTCCCCATCTAGAATTTCCGACTATTATATCACGAGATTTCAAGACATACTCAACAAATATAGACCTTGTCTTTAAATCAATGGTGATGCCAAATTCCCATCAACCATTGTGTTGTTATCTCCATATTGAACTTCTATTCAAGATCATCGGTCAAGTCCAAGTGTGTTTGGTTTGGCGGTGGCAAAAATTAATTTTGATAGAATTGAGTTTATAGAATTGATTTTGGTTAAAAGTTACTTGAGAGTAAAGTGATTTATATTTGGGTACATTTATAATAAAAGTGATTTGTGTGAAAGATGTTGTTTAGAAAATTTGTGTTAAAATTGCTTTGGGGCATGTAAATGACCAAAATGGGTTTTAACCCATACACATAATTTTTTTTATTAAATTGAAAATAAAAATATTAAATTAGCATAATTTTCTTTTGAGATAAAATTAGCATAATTTTGTTTGGTAAAAAAACTAGCATAATTATAATTAATAACAAAATACTCAAATAATCATGATATTACAATTTACCATGTCGATTACTCCGCTGGGTTTTCCTTCTTGTATCAAGCAGTGTAGGATCAAACTTTAGCATATAAAAAATTAAGTATCAAATTGTGGGTTTCAATTCTATCAATGAATTCTCTGTTTTCTCTGCTTGGTGTGCATGACGTTGCTTCTTTCATATTTCAGTTCACAACCTTGCTGTGCAACCGCTTTCAAAGTCAATGTCGCCTCATTCACGCTAGTCACTTGTTCAACACCGAATCCTTGTTTCTGCGTAGAATCTTTCAGTTGATGTAGATTCCTCAAATATGAGATTATATTAGGATGAGTGACCCTTTTATGAGGTAGGTGGAGGAACTTTGATCTTGAATTCAAGGGCAAAAAAGAGAAATTGATTATTGCATAACTGCGGTATGGAGAATTGATTTCAAGAAGCTAGGAATCCTAGTTTCAGCTAGACGCACATTTTGGAGCAAGAATCGCGATTGCCGTAAAAGTAAAATTGAGAACCAAGCAAGACAAACTCACGTTTGAGCTTGTAGAAACACACGTTTGGGGTTCCCACCGCTAAACCAAAAGGCACCAAGTCACACTTGAACCTTGACCTCTTCCACTTGCTTCCAACAACCCTTGCTAGAACCACAAGTTGAACCTCCACCTCTTCATTCCTCAGAATGACTTTCACCCTCATGAAGATCTTGCCTTCCAATTACCATAGGATTTTAGGATGCCCCACAATTTTTCATCATAACATCTTCGGCCGCCGGAGTGTTCCACTCCATACTCCTAAAGAAACACTTGCTTCCAATTGTCCTTGAATTTTTAGGACAACCTTACAAGCTCCATCGTACCCTCTTCAGCCCCCGGATTGTTCCTGTTCGTCCTCCTGAAGAATTTCTTACCTCCGACTATCCATGGATACTTAGGTAGCTAGTTCCACTAGCTGCAACACCAGACTTTTCTTGTACCCAACTACCTACCGTAGCCCTACAAGTTCCCAAGTCTGATTACCTTTGTTCTCAATTACTTCCCTGAAGTCCTTTAATAGATTTTGCACTTCTTCAGCTACAATCGAAACATAGCACACAAGGACTTGATAGCCATACCACTTTGGTGCAACAATACCACTCTTCTCTCTATCTCATATGAGATAGCCAAGAGCTAATGTTGACTGTCTCCCTCTAGTCCCACCATCGGAAGGTTCCACCTCAAACTGAGATCCCTCCATCAAAGTCTCAAAACTAGTATCTCCACTATGCTTTTCACCTTATAACCGGCAAAACTTTCAAATTTCTCTTAAACAAGCTTCAGGCTATTGTTAGTCTCCAACAATTTTAGTTCAGTCTCATCACCTAGTAAACCTAGCTTGTTTCACTAGTCTAAAATGGCATCGATAATATGTGTATGTTTGATAGTGTAATTGAATGGTTATTTTTATTTTTTTTAATAAAATAATGACTTAATTGACACCAATTTAATTAAAACAACATATAATAAATATGTAACTCGTAGTGAATTGACATTAATAATGTCGATTTTTTTAGTTGTAAAAATGAGAAGAGTGTAATTTTTACTCTTATAAAGTATTATCGACAATTGTTAGAATTTATAATAATTCTAAGCATTATTTCACAGTAGACCACTTGTTAATCCGATTAGCCAACATAAATTTTAAACTAAAAACTAATAATATAAATATTTTAATTGATGAGAAATACAAATATTAATTCTGTAATAGTGGAACCATCAAAATTTTTAATTAAATTTTCAAATACATGTATTACTAGAATATTCCACAATTTATTAAAAAAAAACAATATTCCACAATTTGGTCCTTCTATCGTAGGAGACTCATTGAGATCGCCTACAGTAGTCTTGGCCGGAGAATATTGATATTGTTAGGTTAACATTTTATTTAAAGTTGAATTTAAAATTATTTATAGTTGTATGCAAGTTTAAGCACAAAAAAAACATGCCATTTAGCACGCGTGAATTGTTTAGTGAGAATTTGGAAACTGCCACTTATTAGAATCCCGCAATGTATTTGTGGGGAATTTTTGTAATTCCTGGTATACTGCGGCGATTTGTTTAGAAGTGATTTTTTTTTGGTCAAGTAGCCTAGCGGCTAGAAAATCCACTTTAAAGATGAATAAGTGGAGTATCCGGGTTCGAACCCGGCTCCTGCACATATAGTACTATATCCCTACTAATTAAGCTAAGCTCATGGGGATTGTTTAGAAGTGATTTTAAACCTGTAAATTGTTTCATATGTGTAAAAAATATCACAAAACTCAAACTTTGACTAGAAATAAAATATCTTTGTCATAAAAATTAAATACTTGCCACTCAAATTATAAACCAATCTTATTAAAAAATTGTTTACATTACAAAACATCCCAATAGGGACTAAAAAAATAAAAGCTTGTAGTTAATTAACAAAGCTAAAATAAATTATAAACCAAGTCAAGTAACTATGTTGAAACAAAAGTATAAAAAACAAACTCCCCCAAAGCATTTGGACAAAAGTATAAAAAATCACAAAAAGATAGTAACAAAATAGTACGGGGCTTTATAAATAGTACGGTTGCTAAAAAAATAATTCAAGGGAAGGGGGTGCTATTTGGATCCCACGTTTTGGTATATCCCATTTTCTCTTTTAATATAAATCACGACTAAAAAGTCTCACATTAATTATAAATGATCTGAATATATGTTTATAAATAAAAAACAATTCTTACCATATATTCTCTCTGGTTCTAATATATAAGTAAAATTTAACTTTTTAGATTTATTATAAAAGTAATGTATCTAGCTTATGTCATTGTTTAGATACATTACTTTTGCATAAATATAAAAAGACAAATTTTGCTTATATATAGAACCGAATAGAGTAAGTTGATTTTATAAGTTTAAGTTAAGTTCACCTCTCAATTCTAAAATAAAATGGTATTAGAGCTTATGTAATATTCTCATGACGAGTCAATTTAATATAAATATTACATCTAATATTTATATTTATGTGAAGACTTGATATTTTATATCCATAATTCATAAGATGTGGTCATCAATCTATTCACATGATAGTCTCTATATTTTACTGTCATCTCACATCACAATAAAATTTTACATTTGATACTTTAAAAATATATATAGTCATTCTGTTTAATGAGATCTCAATAGATTAATTAAGCTAATTAAATATTTTATAACCTTGAAACAAACATAATAAATAAATGTCTTCTATTTATTTATTTGCTTTTATATATATTGGAATTGGTTATTAGGGCTTAAATTGGAAGTATAGATCCACTTAAAGTAAAGATATTACCAATATTTTATCTTATTTGAGATGTGAATATCTATCACATTTGACTTATTTATTTAATTTGAGACATGTTCTTATAGTGTGAAAGCCTTAAAATGGCCAAACATACAAGAGTTATGAGAATTTATCCCTGACATGATAAGGGTATATCTTTTGTCTTGGATCACCTTTGTGCGGAAGGCTGATCTCATTGATTGTTAAGTTATTAATCAATTGGTCCACAGGGGGAAACTCTCATCAATCCACACAAGGACATTAGCGAGTGTTGACTATATTAAGACTTTAATTTTATATATAAAAAATAAATAAATTATAGAGGAGTATAAGAGATATTTAATGTCTTACAATTTAAAGAGTAAATTGACAAACTTTGAAAATAAATAAGAGATTTTGTATATCAATCGTGAAAGGAAAAATTTCTCTTGTTCCCGGAACGACCACTAAACCACAATCAAAAAAAAAAAAACATTAATAATGTTGTCAACCAATTTTGAGAAATCAGGCAACTCTCCTATGAAAAATACTTGTTTGGGCACAACATTTGAACACAAACCTTAGACACACATACACAGTAAAAATATTAAAAGAAAAATAAAATTATTACATAAAATCATATTACTTTAATCTTTTTTCTTTAAATTTTATATTTTTAATGAGTATCTGCATAACAATTCATATTTATATTTGTGGCTGTGCCTACCAAATAATTGATGCTCAATCTCCTCAAAACATAATGTTATGACTCATCCTCCAAATACACCAAGTGATAGCTAATCAAATCAAATGTTTCACATTTACATCCCGCTCGAAATGAGATAAGTTCCAAAAACAGAGAAAATGTTTCCATCCCTCTTTATGAATGATGTTATCATAACCCAACCACTTTAAAATGCATTTCTATACATATTTCACATGACAACAGTCGAAAAAAGATGAGAGGCATCTTCTAACGCAGCAAAACAAAAGGCAGATGCTAAAGACCTTAATGATAATTAATGAGCAATAATGACCACAAAGGTGGGGATTTTAGGTTTAGGGTCTGTTTGACTAGCCAAAAAAGCTAACTTATATCTTATGTCTTGTAACTTATAAGCTAAAAGACCTGTTTGGTAACAGACTTTTCTATATGAGTTTATAACTTATTTTACTGACTTATAGTTTATTTTTCAGATGTTATTTCAAATAGCTTATGAGCTTATAGTTTATTATTTTTTCTTACATTTTTACCCCTTATTATTTTAACTAATGTTCACTCTTACCTTTTTTTTATTTCACTTTAAAATAAACCATACATTTTTTTGTTGCTACCGATAAACCATAGTTTTTTTAATAAATATAAACCATACTTTTTTTTAAAAAACCATGCATGATCATTTATTATTACCTTATGGCAATTTTTACGTGAATATAAACCTTATGTATGCACTACCAAAAAAAAAAAACTTATGTATGCTACTCACTATAAAAAAATAACATTGCTCAGTTTTATAAAATAGCCAAATAATTATTGTTTTGGACCAAAATATAATAATAAACCATACTTTTTTAATCTTGTAAAAAAAAAAAAAAACATACTTTTTTAATAAAAAAGTCAATAAGAAAACCCATAATTTTTTGAAAATAAAATTTCAACCAATAACAATTAGTTTAGTAATATAAAAAATATATATTATGTTAGTACATTTAATTTTTAAATTTCAAGTATATTAAATATTAATTTGACATAAAATTTATTTTGTTAATAGCGCAACTGGTTAAACTAGTTGACATAAATCTTATATTTTATTATATTTGATTGATTGATTTTATTTAATTAATTGGTGTGTTTTGTATGCATTAATTAGTTGTTACATTTATGTTTGTTAGTATTGGGCTTAATTATAATGAATAAGAGTTTGTGATAGAATTAAGGTTAATGTAGTAATTTAGTATAAGTTAGTGGATTGTGTAGAGATAAGAATGTCACTTTGGTTATTATCTAAAATGATAGAGTATCTTGAGGAGGAAGTAGTGGCAATTGAGTAAATAGTACGAGAATTGATGGTATGAGTAAAGTTAAGTTTGTGAGTGGGATTTGTAGAGAAATTAAGGGTAATATAGGAAATTGACTATAACCTAAGTAGAAAGTATATAAAGGAGTAGTTTTTATGAGGAGTAGAGTTGTGATTTCATTTCTCACAAAATGAGAGAAAGGGAGGTAGAGAGAAAGTGTAGAAGACCAAAGCTTGAAGATGTAGAAGGGAGTCAAAGTGTAGAGCTTAGAGATGTAAAGCTTCAATCTAAGGTAAGAGGCCTAGATAATATAATATTGGGTGATCAAAGAGATGGGAGTTTGTCTATGACTCCACACTCAAACTCTCTTCACTCATTTTGGGTTTTGGGAAGAAAAGGGTTTTGAGAAGGTGTTTATCATCGAAGCTTGATAATGATTCATGTATAATATGTTTCTACTTATGATTGTTGTATGAAATCCATGATAAAGTTGGTTACTTGAACTTTGATTTTGAAGGATTATGTGATAAATGGGTTTTATTAGTTAATACATGAAAATCTATGCTTTATGACATGAAATGATGTTTGATGATGCTTTAAGTTGTACTTCCATGTTTAACATGATTTTATAAGCTTAAAGTTGGTAACTTTCTGCATTTTTGAGTTTTGGATAATGGTTTTCGAGTGGATTTCATCCAAACCTGAAAACAGAGAGTTGCTTCTGCTTCTGCTCGCCCGGCGAGGTTTTTAGCTGGCCCGGCGAGCTCAGCTCGCCCAAGCTCGCCCGGTCCCGCCCAAAAACTGGAAAATTCTGACTTGAGCTCGCCCAGGCTCGCCCGACAAGGTCCTCTGGACAGCAAAAACTATTTTGCTTGTTTTGATGATTCCGGAGTCGTTTCTAATTCGTTTTCGATGCCGTTTGTTTCTATTGTTAGCTATCGAAGAGTACTTGAAGTAGGAAGTCTATTTTGCAGTGTTTGAGACTTTGATTAATTATGTGCATGTTGATGAATAGATGATGAATTAAAGTGTATGTTCATGTGTGAATAAGAGATAATAATTAATAATGATTTGTATGCTTATAACATGATTAGATTATGATCTTATAACATATTATAGGATTAGCTTGATTATATCTTGAAGATATGTGAATATTGTGCTTATGGTTGCATGATTAATTTAATGATTAATAATTTGAAGTATGAGATGAACTTTATGTAATGTATATGATGTATGATAATTTATGAGGTGTGAGACTTAGTTAATGATTCATGTTGATTAACTAATGATATGTGGTGATTAGAGATTAATTAATAATATGTTATGTTTGGATTCTAAATGAATTAAGATGATGTTTTATGATAATGAATTGTAATGATGATGTGTTGATGAGTTGATGATGATAATGAATTGCAATAACTTAATGGTTGATGTATGATATGTGCTTGAATGTATGTCCATAATGATGATAATATGAGGTGAATTGAGGTGAATATAGGCTGTGTGGTACTATATTTTATGAGGTGATTGTTTATAGTGTCATCATATGTGGTATATGTACATTCATGCATTCATGAGTCTATTTGTGGTGAGTCCTTCATGACTTGAAACTGAAAATATTTGTGGTGAGTCCTTCATGACTTGAAACTGAAAATGAGGTGAACGGGATATATGTTTATCCTAATATGAGGTGAATGGTACCGCATGCATATAGTTATGTTTAGGGTGACATGACATGAGATTTGTGACATTAGTTGCATTATGAATATGTGACTAAATGTGATACTTGGTAATTGGCATTGATTGGTGATCCTTAACTTGAATGATTAAGTGTATTATGAGGCGTGTGATGAATGATTGATAAATGATGATGTTATGTATACTTGTCTATTGATTAAGTATGTATTATTATATGGTGATGTGTTGTATTTTTATGGTAATGAAATATGAATAACATGAGAATAATGTATGTTTTATGGATTGAGTTGTTAGACATGAGCATGATATGTCCTAAGTGTTAAGTGTGTTTTTGCACTTAGTTTCTTTTTATGGTTATATTATCTAACCCTCCGTTTTGTGTATGTGCTGAACCTTTGGGGGTTCAGATTCTCAGGTTATGTTTTGTGACCAAGTCGTTGGTGAAGTTCCGCTCTGATCATGACACGGGGATAGGGTTCCCTAAATGTACATAGAGTCTTTATCGCTTATTTTTATTTATTTAAGGATGTATCGAGTTAGAAATATTTTGTATATCGGTATTTTACTAATTAAGTTGTTAGTGACTAATTTTGATGAAGTATGTAATACTCGAACCATTCATTTTATAAATCCAATTTTATTTCCGTTGCGTATTCTGAATAATATTTATTAAAAAAAAAATTTAAAAAAAAAAAGGTAGTATTTTCTTAAATACGGGTTTGGGTGTTACAGTTAACAACCAACTAATGCTATATAACCATAGATAGAGAGTCATTTGAGCATAAATTTCATGTTTCCTTATCAACAAAGCATAGCATACAGATAAAAGGGTAAAACTTTGATTTTGAAATGAGTAGTTGAAAACAAAATGCAAAAAGAAAAAGTAGTAAAGCATGAGAGAAGACTACTCACATGTAGTGACATTTTCGACTTGAAAATAATGAGATGAGAATGACCATTGTCGATGATGTTACTGGCATAATTATAAGTTTGGGCTATCAAAGATAACATCTGCATAAATATATACATACTCTAAGGTTTCTATTAATAATATTCTGAATTCAACAATCAATACTCTAAGGTTTCTATTAACAACATCTGCATAAAATTCGTCAAAAAAAAAAAAAAAAAAAACATCTGCATAATTATATACATACTTATTTGCTTATTAATAACAAATAATTTGTTATTTTCATTGCTTATAATGTTACTTATAGAATCATGGCTTTAAAACCATGGATAGAACAGAATCATCATACCTAATATTACTTATAGTTATATATAGACTTTAATTCATTTTTAAGATATTATATCATATGTATGAATATTATAATTTTTTTAATTTTCACCACCAAATTAATTTGGTTCGGAGGTTAGTATTGGCATAAAGTGGTTCCCGATCGCAGTTGCGGTGGATCAAACTGTGGTTCTCTCTACTAAGTTCAGTGCCAATCACCACTGAACCAACAAACGATCGGTTGAATATTATAAATTTAACTCCAATGAAACAAACATTAACATAAATAACATTCTTAATTGTTTATGTAAATACAATCAAGAAATTAATAACAAAGTAAATAAAAGATGTTGTTGCAGTCAAAACGGTGTTGCGTTGCAGAAAAACACCGTTGCGGCGTTGCGTGTGATTTACGTTCATACCGCAATTGTGGCCTGATGCGGTTGCGCTGCGGTCTGCATCCGCAATATGATGTGGTCCACAATTTAATTTAAAGTTTTAATATGATATCAAAGTTCCTATAAAATTCGTCGGATCACCTTTTGTGTGATTTGGAAGATTTGCTTGAAGAAACCGTCTATTTATTTATTTATGCATAAATGTAATTTGGACCCACAAATTTTGCATTTTCTAGCCCCACGTTAACTTTTTTGGCTAAAAAATATTTGTGTGACATTTTAAAATTTTTAAAAGATAAAATGAAATTACAAAGATATTTAAAAAAATTTAAAAAATAATAAATGAAAATTTGTTTTATTTTAAAAAATAACTTATAGCATAATCTTTTTGTTATAAAAAATTAGTTTTAATTTTCGTAATTAAAAAAAAAAATTAAAATAGTTTTAGTTTTTTTAATTTTATTATATGTAGTTATAAAATATTTTTAAAAGATATTTTAAATTTTAAAATGTCACATAAGATTTTTAGTCAAAATGGTCAATGAGGCTAGCAAATGCAAAATTGGATAAATTTGATGGCCAAAATCGAGCAACTGTATAACTTAAGGGGTAAAAAATCAAGCAATATAAATTTGAGGGGACAAAATTAAACAATAATAGTAGTTAATTGAAGGGTTAAAACTCCATTTAAGCTATTTATTGTTTTATTTAGGCTTAATTGCAGTTTTGGTCTCCCTATTTTTAATTTTTTGCAGTTTTGGTCCCCCTATTTTAAAACTCGACAGTTTTGGTCCCCCTAACACATATTTTGTCTAAAATATGATGATGCAACATGTTTTAAATGAACTTTATGAATGACTTTTATTAAAATTTCATTGATGTTTGTATCTTTTTCATCATAGAATCATATACCACATCGTTTAAATTATATCATATCATCAATTTATCGTTAAAAATTGTGATAGGGGGACCAAAACTGCAAAAAGTTGAAAATAGGGGGACCAAAACTGCAATTAAGCCTTTTATTTATTTATCATTTAGTCTTTTCTTAAATAAACCAGAGTCCTTCTTAAATTTTGCAAAACATTGTCACAACGTGAGAGGTTATATAAGAGGTGAAATAACCGAGTCATCCAAAATATGTATGCCAAAGAATGTTGGAATACAAACAAAACAAGGATAGATCTACACTCGGGCGAGCACGAGTACTTGCTCAGGCTCTATAAAAAAATTTGATATTTTAGGAATTAATTTAGGGCAAAATTGAAGTTTTTAGAAATTAATTTACTTCAAAACTGAAAGAAAAAAAAAATCAAAACCGAGATTTTTTCAGTTCAAAACTGTGATTTTTGTTTAAAACTGAACTTTATAAGTTTTCTAGCCCCGCCACTGAACAAGACCGATCAACATATTTAATGGTCTGTTTGTTGCACATGATAAGATAAAAATATGTGATATGATAAGAAAGTGGATAAGAATAGGATATGATAAACACTTATCATATCCTGTATTTGGTGCACACATGATCAAAAAAATAACATTATTTTTTTTGGTAAGGAGGATAATTATTTTATTTTATAGCAAAAACATTTTTTTTTTCATAATAATAAGTAATCAACGTTACCCTAAACCCACCAAAATAAGGATTGGGACATGAACAAAAATAGAGAAGCATAGAATGGTTTGACAACAAATATTCATACACAACCAATGTCACTAAAATCGATCCATAATCGGTAAAAGGAAGAAAGCAACACAAAGAATGGTTACACAAATTTTCAATGTTATCCACAAAAATACGAATAGCAAAGACATTGATATTTGACAAAAAATATGATAAAATTAGGCTAGAGATACAGACGGACAGGGGAGAGAGACGAATAGGAAAAAGAGAGGAATTGGAGAAGAGATTAGTGAGTTGTATGAACAAAGTGTTGGAGGGTAGTTGTGAATGGAGAGTTATTTTGCTATCAGGTTGCTAACCTAGTAAAAATTAAGGATTAAAATAACAGATGATGAATATGATAGAATTAAAAATAAGTTTAATTTATTCTTTTTTATTGGTGCACTAAACAACAGATTTAAATAGGATAGGATATTTATATCATTATCATATCTCCTTATTGTGATTAGAAATTTCTAAGTTTTCCTAGGCCAACAATCCTTGTTGCAAAGAGAGATCAATTTAGTAAGGTTAGATCCCAAAAGCATATTATTTTTAAAAGTTAATTTTTGGATCAAAGTCTTCTTTTAGGAAAAATTATTTAGTAATCATATGTATTTAAAAACAGTTAAATATATTTTTAATTCTTATAAATTTACTCGATTTTATTTTTAATCTATTTACAATATATTAAAAGAAAATACTACTAAAAAATCTATTTTGTCCTTAGTACGTTTAATAATATTTCACCGTTTATGCCCTTAAATGTCATTTTAACTCTAAATTGAAAAAAAGATATGTACAAAACAAAAATAAAAAAATAAAAAAAGAAGAAGATAAACATAAAATAAATATACTCATAAAAAAAAATACAAAACAAAAATAACAAAAAAAATCCAAAGATAAGTATAAAACAAATCTACTCATAAAAAAAATTTAAAAAGAGAATAAAACCAATATACTCATAAAAATAGCACGAGAAGTGTATTATTGATGAATATCTATTATAATAAATAATTACGGGGTAAATATATATTATGGTAACACACGGGGCAATTGTTTTAATAAGAAAAATTAATCTTATACGGGACAATTGCTTTAATAAAAAAGGAATTAAATAATATATTATAATAATACACGGAACAATGTTGATGAATATATTATTGATGAATATATATTATAATAATAATAATACACGGGACAATTGTTTTAATAAAATTAATTTAATAATACACGAGACAATTGTTTTTAATAAAAAAATTTAATAATACACGGGACAATTGCTTTAATAAAAAAAAGGAATTGAATAATAAATATTTGTTATTATTACTTATAGTTTATTACACAAAAATCATACACGGGACAATTGCTTTAATGAAAAAAATTACTTAATTTAATAAATTTTATAAAAAAAATAACAGAATAACATCACTTATTATTTTTATTTTTTTGGTACACGACGTCACTTATATTTTAGCAATATTTTATAAATAAAAGTCAATAAACCCGTGCAAATGCACGGGTCTTAAAACTAGTTTTCATTAAAAAGTTACACTTTGTAATTCCTACAAAATTACCGTGCAATTAATCTTAGTACATATTAAAACAAAACATAGACTAAAATTCTAATTATGTCTAGTGGTGAATTCATAAATTTTTTTAGTGGGGGCTAGAAAATATTCCAACTAAAGAAAATACTTTTTAAATGATGTTTGATTTTTTTGCTATACCATATTATAAATATGAAGTTTCAATACCGTTTAATTAATAGTAATTAATCTTCGAACTTGTTTGACATACAAGGTGATTTCTTATCTTCCATTCTAATATTCTCTATATACAAGAGTTGAGAATTAACATCAGATAACTTGCTTCCGTGATGCTTGGTTTATTTTGCTATCAAAATTAAAATTAGTAGACAAAAAGTAGTTAATATTGGTTGAGAGTTAATGCACTAGTAGACAAAACTTAATGCACTAGTAATAAAATTTCAACCTTTAAATATTGGTTGAGATGCACTAGTAGACAAAAATTAGTTAATGTGAAATTAAAAATTTAAATCTTGAATTTAGAATCGTGGTAATAACAACAAGAAGGTAAAAATTAAAATAATTTGTGCTGCTCTTTTTTTAGGGAAGACTATATAAAAATCAAAGAGAGATATTTTATAGAAGATTTAATTGGAAAGTGAAAGTATCTACACAAAAAATTAGAAAAAATATAGGTGAAAGTTAGCGACATAATCGATTTTATGAGGGCTAGAATAATATAATAATAATTGTTTACATTAAAAAAATAATATAATAATATTACGCACCATACATAAGGATATTCCTTATGCATAATAACTCAACCCACGCTAAAAATATGTGATACTCTTGTTGGGACTTGAGCCCCCAATCCCACTAACCTGTATCCGCCCCTGATTATGTCTACACAAAAAGCATTCAAAATAGGCTTAATTGATTTTTGTATGTTTGCAAATTTTTAATTTTAGTTCTTGTATTTTGTTTTATTATAAATAAGTTTTTGAATGTATAATTTTTTTTTGTTTTAGTCCTTAAAGTCGAAATTCACAGGAAAATTTGAAGGAAAATCTCCATAAAAACTGCAGATTTTCCTGCGGATTTTGACTTTAGGGACTAAAACCAAATTTTTTTATACATTCAAGAACTTATTTGCAACAAAACAAAATACAAGGACTAAATTAAAAAATTTACGAATATACAGAAACCTAAAACCTAAAGATCTATTAAGCCTTCAAAATATATCTGACATAACAAGAGAGACTGAAACAAACCGCATACAGTATAATTTTGTGGGAATTAAAAAGTAAAGACAAAAAAGATATTTACCTCTTTAAAAATTGATGGGTACAAAAAGTAACCATATAGCTATGGAAATTAAGCACGACTAGTTCCTTCTGCATGATTGACAAGGGCTGTTGTTGTCAAGCATACTTGGCCCAAAAAAGTATGGATTGAAGATCACTTATATGCTGAGAAAAACTATTTTCGCTATGCATTTTACGAAATAATCAAAATATTTTTTCGTGACTTAAATAATAGGGCGTGTTCAAGAAACCATAGGTGGCAAAAATAATAATCTATACCAAGAGAATTTCTGATCGTACCTGAACGGACGTTCGATCGATGGCCAGCTGCTAGTCACGTGCGGTGTTGATAGTTGCTTTGGAAACGAAGGGGGGGGGGGGTTGTACCTGCAGACACTCCGACGCCTAAGTCAGCACAAGTACAAGAGAAGAGGTAGAGAGTGAGAATTGAATACCTGACTCCTCAATGATGAGGAGTATTTATAAGCCCCCAGCGCGGGGCCAACGATTATCACTATTGGGCCGCGTAGAGCAAGCCCAATGAGGATAACTGCTAGGGATAGCGTGGTATGCTGGAGAAGTCGTTAGACTCTCCCCCTAGTCAAGCTTAGCCCGTATTCTGCGGGAGACGGATAAGCTTGGGATGAAAACGTGGCTTAAGAGGCACGTTTGGCAGGTGCTGAATTAAAGACGAGCACAGGTGTGCTCGACAATGGTGAACTGGATAGGTTTGAGCTGCTAGCGAGCTTGAGGTGAGGTGTCGAGCTAGAAGCTGGTTGTGCTCGACATTGGGCCGTCCTCGACGGTTTAGTGGATTGGGCCTGCTAGTCAATTCTAGGCCCAGTCCGGAACAGAAGCCCCCCAAGTCATTGCTGCTAGGCATAGGGGTAATGACTTAAGGTCCAGTGCAGGAATGGCGAAGAGAAGCGTCGCGTGGCAAATCAACAGCCAAGCGTGTTCGTCGATATTTCGTGTTCGACAAAGACTTGTGAATTTTTTGGTTTAGGATTGCATAATTTCGCTTATTGAGGGTGTGAATCTTGTTCGCCGTTTACATGCAAACCCAAACGTTTCGTCGAGGAGCTACTTGTGCCGAGGAGAGCAAAGGGCAACGCGTGGAGAAGCTAAGTGACGTTTGATGGGACAGGATTTTTGCCTGATCATGCCACGTGTGTGGGCTACGAAAAGGCGTAATCATGACCTAGGGAAATAGGTCATGAGTGGCTTTGTTTCCCGTGCAGGTGCGTGGAGCGCGTGCTTGAGACGCCGTTTCGTTTTTTGCAAGGGTGAGTTTGGAGCGTTGGATCCCTTCAATCTGGGGCGTTGGATCGATCCAACGTTTGAGGGAAAGCGAGTGTACCGTTTCGTGGAGCTTCGCGGCACACCAGAGAGTGTATTTGGTTGAGTATAAATAGGGGAAAGGAAATTCATTTCAGAATTTTCCATTCCTCTCTTGCTCCTTTGCTCTCACCCTCCCAAACTCCACTGACTCCATTGCTGCTGTTGATTTAGCGTGGATTCAAGCTCCCTTCGCGAAGCAAAGCTTCTTATCTCAAACAAAGGTACGACATTATCCGTCATTTTTTGTGTTCGCATTTTATGTTGTCTGTATCCGAGTTGTTGATATTTGGAGTTGTTTGTTTAAACTCCGGTGAAGATTGCTTGTTTAAAATGATGGAAATGCCACAGCTTTCGTGGGTTTGAGGGCGTTTGGTGGTGGTCTTCCACTACAAAACGCCCTTTTTTATAGGAAAGTTAGGATTTTTATTGCTTTTGCTTAGTTTAAGATAGCTACGCCGCCCAAAATCGCCGTTTTGTGCTGTTCCGATGAGTTTTCCGGTGAGAAAATTTCCAAAAATTCGTATGAATTCCTGGGAATTTGAATGGGCGTGCCGGAGATAAATTGTGAATGGTGCGAGCATAGGATGCTTGCTTTGGCGAGCAGAAATGCTTGCCTTGGCGAGCAGAGATGCTTGCTTTTGAGTCCATAACGTTGTTCGGTCTTAGCCTCTGCTCGCCGTTTTGAAGGCTCGAGCCCGATACGCCCATGGATTTGTTTCTTCGCCATTTGTAAGGGCCTTTGGTCGAGGGCAGCGTCCTCGGCTAAAACTTCGCCCTTTCACTTGACTTGCGGTGGAAGGGTGAATTTGATTTCAAACGTCGAATTCATTTTCTTTCGCTGCTTTTCAGGTGCTTTTAAATGGACGAAGAGGAGGCTGAAACGTCGCAGTATAGAGAGCCGATCAGACCAACCGAAGCAGATCCCTATGCTTGGATAGCTGAGGGTCCAAGGACACGCTCAGTGATTTCTCCCTCGGCGGAGCCCAAGTTTACAATCGTCGAGGATAGGATAGGAGACCAGCCAACTAATTGGTCGGCGCATGCTGTAGGCGAGCGGCGTGTGTATTCAAACTTCGGCGAGGACGGATTTGCCATGTATGAATTCGTGTTCGAGAAGTTGGGGCTCAGAATGCCGTTCAGCGAATTCGCGATGAGCGTTTTCAGGCACTTGAAGTTAGCCCCTTCCCAATTAAACCCGAACTCGATAGGGTTTATTCGATTATACGAGATAGTGTGCAAGCACCTGCAAATCGCGCCTTCCCTCGCTTTGTTCTTCAAAATATTTCAACTCCAGCGGCAAGCGGTAGATGGACGACAAGGCTGGGTGTTCTTGAAGTCTCAAGGGAAAAAATATTTTAATATGTTCGTAGATTCTGTTCGGGGTTACAAGCCTCGCTACTACGCAGTTCGAGCAGAGAGTGAGGCTGCTCGGGAATCCTTGTATAGAAACGTGACGGTAACAGTGGATGGCGAGCAGGTAGTGAGGCGAGAGCCTAAGTTCCCTTTGGCATGGACGTTTGCTCACTACGAGCATAGTACCGATTCTTATTTGACTAAGGATCGAGGGATGTCCGAGCAGGATTGGGCCAGCTTGAAGGTCTTGAATGACTATGTGAGTAGTTTCAAGCTAGGACCTTGCGTATATAAGGAAGTGATTGACGGAGAGAGGGTAACGCTGCCTGTGGTCGACAAGGAGGGCAAACAGGAGTATGGCGTTAGAATAATTAACACCAGGGCGGTGCTGTCGGCCAAGAGCGCCGCTGCTCGCAAGATTTTGCTGGGTATAAGGGCTTGTTTTAACTTTCTTTCCTCGTTTCTAACTTGCTTTTATTTTCCTGCATTCATTTTACTAATCCTCTGTTGTTTCACTTTGCAGACGAGATGGCCGACAAAGCTACTGATATCTTGAGAATGCTGGGCGACAACACCAAAGGGAAGAAGAAGGGGAAAACAGGCAAGAAGGGACCCGTCTCCGCCGTTTCAACTGCTGCTGGTGGGTCGGACTCAGGATCTCCCAGGCTGGATTCTCCAGGGTTGGGGAACACTTCTTATCGTCCTGAGAAAAGGCCGAGGTCGTCCCCAGATGTGGAGGTGGTCGATATTGCTGCAGGGAAGGCCGAGCAAAGCGTCGTTCCCCAATGCTGGGCTATGCGAGGTTACCTCGAGAAGTATCCTCTTGCTGTGGCGGCGAAGGAGAAGTCTATTATCAAGGAGATGGATCCTCAGCAGAGGGAGGATTTCATGAGGGACGACATTGCTGGGTTGATGAGGCTGGTATCGACGGTCCTGGTTTTGAATGAGGAAAGTAAGGAACCGGGGAAGGAGGTTGAGAAGCTGAAGGCGAGGATAGA
This sequence comes from Trifolium fragiferum, assembly GCA_954870985.1. Classification (NCBI taxonomy): domain Eukaryota; kingdom Viridiplantae; phylum Streptophyta; class Magnoliopsida; order Fabales; family Fabaceae; genus Trifolium; species Trifolium fragiferum. The sequence continues at coordinate 10,872,946 of OX940791.1, read as the reverse complement.
GACGTTGAAGGCGAGCAAGCTGAAGCTCCAGGTCGTTGTTGAGGACCTACAAAACAAGAAGGAGGTTTGGCTAAAGACTCAGACAGGCCTTCGTATTGCTACTGAGAGTTTGGAGGCGGCGACCAAGAGGCAGAAGGAGCTCGAGGATGAGCTAAAGGAATTGAAAGCCTCTGCGGCTCCTGCTGAAGACGAGCCTGAGTATGCCCGAGAATTGACTACGAGGGCTGCCCTTGTTAAGGAGCTTACCTCTGTTCGTGAAAAGATTACGGCGGCGGCTAAATTTGGTTTCAACAATGCCGTCGCCCAGCTGAAGGTTGTCAATGCCGAGCTCAAAACTGCGGGAACCGGTTTTTGGCGCCGTGTGGTTGATGGGGAAGTGGTCCTTCCTCCAGAGAATGAGGTCGCCGAGGCTGATGAGCTCCTGAATGACGTGGAGGAAGAAGAGGACGAGGAGGACAATATAGACCACGACCATTCAGACGGCGAGGACCGAGCCAAGGAGGATGAACATATTGAAGGCGAGCGTGTCGAAGAGGAGCATCATGATGATGAAGGTCACGATGAGAGCAATTAAGCTCTTGGTTTTGTGCTTTTTCTTCTTGCCTGCGCGCCATAATTTGATGTTTTGTTAATTCTGGTGGCCTTTGTGCCTTTTATGTAATGTTTGAACAATTGGGCCTTTGCCCGTCATTAAGTACTTTTATGATTGACTTATTTTGTGCTCGCCTGTTTATTTTTACGCGTTTATTTATGCTCGTGTATGTGTTTGCTCGTTCTTTTGTTGAACTGATAATCTTTTGTGTTTTGTTCGCGTTTAATTTGTGAATCTTCGTTCCGTAAAATTACGCGCGAGCTCGACGAAAGTTTTGTCCTCGCGGGGTTTTTTATTGTCGTCCAGGGGCCCGGGTATCCTGCCCCCGAACAAAACAGCGGAAAGCTTGGTCGGTTAGGCTATTCCGTTGGTCTTGCATGTGGCCTTGGTCCTTGCGCAGTCAAACTTGGTTTGTTGAAACTGCTTGGTACTCATGCTGTCATAAGTGTTTGTTGAAACCGTCCACATGCATTTTGTTGAGATTGTGGGGATAAATAGCCCCATTTGCTTCCTTCCTCTTTACTTTCAAGAGTTATGGAGAGAAAGAATGTGGAGAAAGGTGTTGCAACTAGGTCTAAGAAGTAATCTGAAGGGTCTGGCAGCAAGGCCAGAGGTGTTTCTCAGCCCAAGAGGGGAAAGGGGAGAGAAAGGGTTCTCCCGTCACCGGGATGGCCTGGAGATGAAGAAGTTGATGAAGATTGGGCAGAATACCTGAAAACTTATCGTGGGACTCCTCCTACTTCTTATGAGGAGGATGAGTCTCGGATTTCCAAGGAGAGTGAGCAGGCCGCGACCAAGGTTTCAGAGAAGAAGAAGAAAAAGAAAACAGGGTCTAAATGATGGCTTAGGCTGCATGTTTCTTTGCATGTTATGTTTGAATTTCCTAACGAATAAACGTTGTAATGTTTAACATTATTATGAATGAATGGAATTATTGTGTGTTTAAACCTGTTGAGTTTTTATTTGCATTTTTCCGTTCGCACTTAGAAGTAAGGTTGCTTGGTTTTTATCACGCGAAGCTGCGTTCGCCTTGTCGCTCTGTTCGACGACGGCTATATCGGCGCGTCTTAGGTCGACAAGATGGACTGCGACGAGGAAGGTTGATTTCTTGCTCGGCGTTACCATGAGCAGTTTGGGGAACTACCCAGGCGCTCGGAGGTTCGGCTCCGAACATAACAGCGCACAAACGTCGCGGAAGTGGTTTGTTTGCCGTAGCTTCACCTACCCATCGCGAGCTGGGGGTCAAGTCGTGGTACGACGATGAGGGGGCTCGTGTTTTGAGCTTTCCCAAGTTGGGTTGGTTAACCTTGTTAATGTTTGAGGCGGGCACCTGTACCTTGGTGTCTGCCCGTTGTCGAGGAGCGACGGTCCTACTGTCTCTGGACTGGTCGTCTCCTTCGCTATAGGCTGTCGTGGTCAACGTTGCCTTAGCTGTAATATTGTTTTAATTTTTTAGCATTCCAAGTGCGAGGGATTACTTTCCCTTTGAGGGTTTCGAGGTGGTAGGCTTCAGTTCCCGTTTTTGCTCGCACGCGATATGGACCTTCCCAATTGGCGGCGAGCTTCCCGTGGTTGGAGTCTTGGTTGTTTCGTCATAGCACGAGGCTGCCGACGTCGAAGCTTCGTGGTATGACTTTGACGTTGTATCGAGCAGCGATTTTTTGTTTAAGCGCGGCTTCTCGAAGGGAGGCAGTCGTTCGAATTTCGTCGACTAGGTCGAGCTCTTCCCTAAGCGCTTCATCGTTTGCCTCTTCCGTCAATGGCTGCGTTGTTCGCCATGAAAGATTCTCGATTTCGACAGGGATGACGGCTTCGGATCCGTACGTTAGTCGAAATGGTGTCTCTCCGGTGGTCGAGTGCGGAGTTGTTCGGTAGGCCCAAAGTACGCTCCAGAGCTCTTCGACCCATTTGTTTTTCTCTTCGTCGAGTCTTCTTCTGAGACCGCGAAGGATCACCCTGTTCGCCGATTCGGCTTGCCCGTTAGTTTGGGGATGTTCCACAGAGGTGAAGTGTTGTTTTGTTTTAATTGCGGCGAGGAAATCCTGGAAGTTCTTGCTTGTGAACTGAGTGCCATTGTCAGTGACAACTACTTGTGGGATTCCAAAGCGAGCTAGGATGTTCTTTTTAAAGAAACAGAGAATCGTTTCCGCGGCTATGTTGGGGATTGCTTCGGCTTCTACCTACTTGGTAAAGTAATCGACTCCCACTATTAGAAACTTGCAGCGGTGGAGTCCCGTCGTGAATGACCCGAGGATATCCATGCCCCACCAAGCGAAGGGCCAAGGCGAAGACAATGTGTTTAGCTCCGCCGGGGGTGCTAAAACCATGTTGGCGTGTCGTTGGCATTTGTCGCATTTCTTTACGTGCTCTCTAGCATCTTGTTGCATGGTGGGCCAAAAATATCTAGCTCGGAGAGCTTTTCTCGCAAGGGACCTTCCTCCGAGGTGCTGGCCGTTAATTCCTTCGTGTATCTCGCGCAGTACATATTCGACATCGTCTTGGTCGACGCATCTGAGAAGAGGGATCGACACCCCTCTTTTGTAGAGTTGGTCGTACATGAGACAATACGAGGTAGCTTTTTGTTGTATTGCTTTTGCCTCTTTCTCGTCTTCGGGGAGGTGTCCGTGGGCGAGGTACAGCCAGAAAGGCGTCATCCAGGATCTTCCGTCTCGGATTGAATTGACGTCGACGGGAGCTTTCGAGGATGACGTGGCCGGCTTCTCGATACTTGGACGAGGAAGTATCTCCTGAATGACGGATTTGCGTCCGCCCTTCTTTTTTGTGCTCGCCAATTTCGACAGGATATCCGCTCTCGTATTATGTCCCCGTGGGACGTGTTTAACTTCGAAAGAGTCGAATTGTGCAACTTTGTCGCGCACCAAGATTAAGTATTCGTGGAGATTGTCATTTTTGGCTTGATATTCTCCTAGTACTTGTGACACCACGAGTTGCGAGTCAGTGAATATCGTTACTTCCTTGGCGCCCACGTCTTCGGCGAGTCGTAGGCCTGCGAGGAACGCCTCGTATTCCGCTTGGTTGTTCGACGCTGGGAACGACAGGGCGAGGGAAACCTCAATTATGGTGCCCGTTCCGTTTTCGAGGATGATTCCTGCTCCGGCTCCTGATGCGCTGGAGGCTCCGTCGACAAAGATGGTCCATTTGTTCGCCCCGTCATCCGAGGATGTAGGTAGGGCCATCTCGGCGACCAAATCCGCTAGAACTTGGGCTTTGAGTGCTTTCGTATCGGATGTCGAATTCAGCCAATTCAAGGGACCATTTGAGCATTCTGCCTGCCATGTCTGGTCGCCCTAGCAATGCTTTGATGGGCTGGTCTGTTCGCACGGTGATCGTGTGAGCAAGAAAGTAATGTCTTAATCGTCTCGCAGCTACGACGAGCGCGAGAGCGACTTTCTCAATGCGTTGGTATCTGATCTCGGGTCCTTGCAGGGCCTTGCTCGTGAAGTACACAGGCTTTTGATTTTCTGTGGTTTCCCGGATGAGTGCGGCGCTTACAGCTTCGGGAGTTACAGAAAGGTATAAGTATAAGACTTCCTCAGCGTTTGGTCGAGAGAGGACTGGGGGTTCTGATAAAGCTTTCTTTAGGCGTTGGAGAGCCTGCTCGCATTCCTCTGTCCATTCGAAGGCAACCTCTTTTCTAAGGAGTTTGAAAAGGGAAAGTGCGTGCTGCGCAGATTTTGCTACGAAGCGAGATAGCGAGGTGAGCATACCGTTGAGGGTTTGGATCGACTTTTTTGAGTTCGGTGTTGGGAGCTCAGCGAACGCTCTGCATTTATCGGGGTTTGCCTCGATTCCTCTTTCAGTAAGATAGAAACCGAGGAACTTCCCTGCCCGCACTCCAAAGGTGCATTTTTCGGGGTTGAATCGCATTTTGACATGGCGGGCACGCTCGAATACTCTTTTTAAATGAGTAGTATGGTCGACTTCCTCTTTGGACTTGACGATCATGTCGTCCATATAGACTTCTAGCATGTCGCCAATTTCTGCTCGGAAAACTTTGTTCATCATTCGCTGGTACGTAGCACCTGCGTTTTTTAGCCCGAAAGGCATTACGTTATAGTAATAGTTGCCTGATTCGGTCATGAATGCGGTTTTTTCTTTATCCGATTCAGCCATGGGTATTTGGTTATAACCTGAATACGCATCCATAAAAGATAATAATTTAAAACCGGACGAATTATCTACTAGTTTATCGATACTAGGCAGGGGATAAGCATCTTTGGGACAAGCCCTATTAAGATCGGTGTAGTCAACGCACATTCGCCATTTACCATTAGATTTCTTAACAAGTACAACGTTTGAAAGCCAAGTAGAGTATCTAGCTTCGGAAATAAAATTTGCCTCTAAGAGGTCTTTTACATTTTTTTCTGCAGCCTCCGCTTTCTCGGGAGTCTGCTTTCTCCTACGTTGCACTACAGCCTTAGCGGCTGGGTCTATGGCGAGCTGGTGGCAGGCGACCTCAGGGTCGAGGCCGGGCATCTCAGTGGCGCTCCATGCGAACAGATCCGCGTTCTCACGGAGACAAGATTTCAGCTGGTTCTTGACAAAATCGGGAAAGTCCGCACCGATCTTCACTCCTCTGCTCGGGTCCTCTCCAAGGGGGATGACTTCGAATTCACCATCTGGAATGGGGCGGTAGTTCTTTTTGCTCGCCTCATTGTCCTCTTCGTTGTCTTTTCGAAGCTTTTTCTCCTCTTTTCGTTCCTTCTTGGAGAACCGAGCATCCAGGTCGATGGCACTGACATTGTTGGGCTGTGGATTCTCCTCACTCCCTTTCCCCGACGAACTTGGTGCGTTCTTGGCTTTGCTCGATGCTTTGTCGATAGAGGACAAGCCTTTGGACGCAGCTTCAAAACATCTTCTGGCCGCGGCGATGTCTCTGTGGATAGTTGCGACCTTACCATTCTGAGTGTAGTATTTCATTTTGAGATGAATGGTAGAGGGTACGGCGACCAGATCGGCTAAGGCTGTTCTGCCGAGGATGCATTGATAGAGGGAGCAGCAGTCTATGACCAGGAACTTGACTCTAACGGGCTTGGCCGTTTATCCCTTACCAAAGGTGACGAGGACGTCGACGTAACCCCAAGGTTTGCTTGTTGAGCCATTGAAACCTTGCAGGTCTGAGCCTAAGTAAGGGGCCAAGTGCTTCCTCTCTAAACCGAGCACCTTAAACAGGGAAGAATACATTATGTCACAAGAGCTTCCCTCGTCGACCAGTATGCGGTGCACCTCAAAATTCACCATGTGTGCCTTTATCAGTAAAGGGATTTGAGAGTTGGGAGTTCCGCCGGGCATCTCTTCCGGGTAGAAGGCTAGGGGAGGAGAGCCTTTTTCCCCATCGTCGAGAGTGACGCCCAGATTAGGCGAAGTGGAGATCAGTTCATCGAACTTTCTTTTGACAGAACCAATGGTGAGGGGATTGAAACCCCCACCGGAGATAACCATGGCGGAGGAGAAATCCTCCCATTTGCTGAGTCGGGCAGCGAGTTCATTAGTGATCAAAAAGTCTTCTGGCCTGTAGATAGCCATGGCTACCTGCCCGGGGGCAGCGCCATCATCCTTGTCCTCGGGCTTAGGAGCCGGTGGGTCTTTGTGTCGAGGAGCGTCATTGTTCCTCGCATATTTCTTCAGGGGGCCTTGGTTGACTAGAATTTCAATGGCGTCCTTCAGGTGGACGCAGTCTTCAGTGTTATGACTGTGGGTCTTGTGGTACTTGCAGTATTTCTTCTTGTCGGCGTTGGGCTTGGCCGGCATGGGCTTGGGTACTCTGACTCCCCAAGTTTTGAACTGGCTTGTGCCAGTGGTTGATAAGATGTGCTCACGAGATGTGGTGAGCGGAGTGTACTGAGTGAATTGACTGTTTGGTCCTCGGTTCCTTTCACGAGGACGCTCTTCGTGCCTTCTGTCGCCACCTGCTCGGTGGGGACCACGACTATCACGATTGTGCCCGGATGATCCTGCTCCGGACCTGCGGAAGTTCGCAGCTTCTTCTTTCTCTTCGTATTCAATGAAGGCTTGCGCCTGCTGGAGGAGGTCGTTGAGAGTCTCCTGTGGGGAGATCCCAATGAATTTGGCGAAGTCGCTAGGACGGCGAAGACCTCGCTCGATCAGATATTTCTTCATACCATCAGAAGTGGGGACTTGAACGGCTTCTTTGTTGAACCTGTCAAGGTAGGCGCGCAAAGATTCGCGTTCTCCCTGAATGATGTGCTCGAGCGTGGCCACCGACTTAGGTGGACGACGCGAGGCAGTAAAGTGATTTTTGAAACGTTCGCATAACTCTTTCCATGACGTGATGGATCCTCGGGGAAGGGCTTTGTACCAATCAAGCGCTCCCTTGGTTAGGGTTGTCGAGAACAGCCTGCACTTGATGGGCCCTTTCACCTGGCGATAATTCAGCTGGACGTTGAGATTGTCGATGTGGTCGTCAGGGTCTCCCAGCCCGTCATATTTCCCCAGGTTGGAAGGTGGTTTCTCTAAACCCGGAGGAAGAGGAGCATTAAGGATATTCCAAGACAGGGGTCCCTGGTTGTCGTCCTCGTCACTCGAGCTCGGATGGTGGCGAGGGGAGTTATATCCCTGAGGAGACGGGGAGCGCTCCTCGTTGTACTGCGGAGGAGGTGGATTAGGATGCACGTGTTTCTTTCCACGATCAGTGGAAGTAGTTGCGGGATTCCCGCTTGGCGGCCGCGTTTTGCGGGAAGGAGAAGGTTCGCGGATCACGATTCCTTTTCCTCTTTTGCTAGTCTGGGCTGGACGGTCCTCGCGGGGAGGGGTTCGTCCTCTTTTCTTCTGCGCCGGCTGGCGGCGGTTGGGATCGTCGGTGCCGTGGCGGAACGGACGATAGTGTTTTTCAAGGGACTCCAAGCGGCGGTTATGCTCTTTGATTGTGTCCACCAGCGTTTTGAAGTCTGCTGCAGTTATAGTAAGGACTTGTTGTCCTGGACTTTCGATAACTTGGTTAGCCGCGGGGGCTTTCTCTGACGTTCCGGTGTTGGGGTTCGGAACCTCCTTGACTTGATCATCATCTTTGGTGAATGGAGAGCATTCTTGTCCATCTCTTTCATCACCGTCGAGGTCGACGGCGGCGTTGGCTTGCTGATCGTCTTCGTTGTTGGAAACGATGGCGTCGTTGCGTGGTTCGACGACGGTGGACATAGGACGTCCTTCGGCGTCAAAGAACTGAGGAGCGGATCCGTCGTTCTGAGGCGGAGGGGTGCTACCAGTGGCCATGACTAATGAATTGATAGGTGGTTTTTCTTTCAGTTAGAGAAAGGGGGAAGACTCACGTCCCCAGTGAAGTCGCCAATGTTCTGAACAGAACTCAGATTTATCCGCGGGGGATAAATATGTACCGACCCGACCTCAAGTCCACATCTCCGAGAGATTGTCCGCTTTGGGGTTAACCCGTCACGGTTTTGTCCTTTGTAGAAAAGGCGCCTCGGTTGGTTAGAGGAGTGTGGCGTTTGTATATAAACTACCATTAGCCTCGAGTTCCAAGCGATGTGGGACTTATAGGTGAGCCAGAACAGATGCCCCCCAGTCGAGGCTAAGGGGCTGGGTTCGAGAACGAATTTTTTCGTCCCCAATGAAGTCGCCAATGATCGTACCTGAACGGACGTTCGATCGATGGCCAGCTGCTAGTCACGTGCGGTGTTGATAGTTGCTTTGGAAACGGAGGGGGGGTTGTACCTGCAGACACTCCGATGCCTAAGTCAGCACAAGTACAAGAGAAGAGGTAGAGAGAGAGAATTGAATACCTGACTCCTCAATGATGAGGAGTATTTATAAGCCCCCAGCGCGGGGCCAACGATTATCACTATTGGGCCGCGTAGAGCAAGCCCAATGAGGATAACTGCTAGGGATAGCGTGGTATGCTGGAGAAGTCGTTAGACTCTCCCCCTAGTCAAGCTTAGCTCGTATTCTGCGGGAGACGGATAAGCTTGGGATGAAAACGTGGCTTAAGAGGCACGTTTGGCAGGTGCTGAATTAAAGACGAGCACAGGTGTGCTCGACAATGGTGAACTGGATAGGTTTGAGCTGCTAGCGAGCTTGAGGTGAGGTGTCGAGCTAGAAGCTGGTTGTGCTCGACATTGGGCCGTCCTCGACGGTTTAGTGGATTGGGCCTGCTAGTCAATTCTAGGCCCAGTCCGGAACAATTTCTTTTCACACCAACCGACTTTTTTCGTGCCCCGTTAGACATTCCAAAAATATCTCTCTTGCTATTTAAATAGCGAGTGTTAAAAGAGATTAAAATTTGAAAAAACACAGTTTATTATTTAAGTAGCAAATTTTTTAAAATCTAATAATTTTGTCCCTCTATTATTTTTTAATCCCTATAAAAATATTTTTATAAGATTAGCTAGTTAAAGTGTAAACTCAAATTATTATTATTTTTTTCAGATTTTGTACCCACATTCACTATCTAATCAACGAGGGAGGTAAACTTGGCAACTCATAAAACACGTGAGAACCTAAGAGAGTGCCAAAAGAAGAACTTATAAGCTAATTATCTATTATCCCGTAATATGTAGAAAAAATTCGGTGATATTGCCTACTATTTATTCAAGATCAAGTGTTGAAGCAATGAGCTTTGACTTAACTTTTATATAAAAATATACTAGACTGGGGTACACCAACCCCTAATCCAAAAAAAAAAATTAACTAAAAAAATAAATCATAGACACTTGTAAATAAATTATTTTTCTTTTTATGTAAAGACAATTAAAGTATTTTATTCATAAAAACATGATTTTTTTTTTTTTTTTTTGACGAAACATAAAAAGATGATTAATACGTAGAGATATAATCAACACTTGAGAGCTGGTTAAAAATGTGTATGAAAGTTTATATAAAATGATTTAACAAAATGTCTACGTACTAATTAACATAATTTCTTTGAGCTTTCTATCGTCTTGTGTCGTGGCTTACTAAAGTAAATTTTTTTTTGGTACAACTTACTAAAGTAAATCTACAACCACTTAAAATCTATCTCAATGTTTATTATGATCAAATTATTTGTCACATATAAATTTGGGGAATTTTAATTTACTTTTTTATAATTTGAAGGTATTTATCTTTTAAACAATAAGAATATCCCCATAAGTTTGTTACAATTAATTGGGAAGATCACATCAAATTTACTTATCTGGCTTGTACTCATCGATTGAAGAATAAATACCCTTAAATTATGAAGGGAAAGATAAATAGTCACCATAAATCAATTACCTAACTAAATTGGTAAAAAACACTAAGAGCATCCACGATGGAGCACTCCAACTTTGAGTACTTAAATGGGTCCCACATGGACACATCACTAATTTATTATTTTTTAATAATAATATCTAATAGGTACTCAACCCCTCCAATGAAACACTTCTTAAAAAGTTCTAAAAAGGATCCCATTAATAACTCCACATCATTAAAAAATTGTGCAAGAGGGGAGAGAGTTCAATAAAAAAAATATTTTAATGAAAAATAAGATGAATTGAAGAGGAGAGAGAGTTCTTATTTTAGAAGTAGTACCTAATAGGGGATTTGGATTCTCTACATTCAAAATTCATACATTCACCTAAATTCACTTGCATTTAGTGTAAAAATACTAGAAAAGAGAATGAAGAGAGATAGTATAATAGATTGTAATGACAAAATTATCCTTGAAAATGAACTAAATATAGGTGAATGTAGAGGATTTGAATGTAGAGAATCCAAATCCCCTAATAGGTACTCCAATGGTAGTACCTAATAAGTACCACAAGTACCTAATAGGTACTGCACCATTGGAGATGCAACATGTCGCAGGCAAAATTATGATTTTTCGTAACGGCTTTTTTTGTTACAAGTCGCTGGCAAAATTACCTTTGATTATTTTGCCAGCGACTTGTAACAACTTTTAATGAAAAAAATTGTTGCCAAAAATCATATTTCTTGTAATGTTAAAACTTGTAAACTTTTAATAAAATATACTATTCCTCAAATATTCCTCAAGTGAGCTTCACCAATCTGACGAAACTATCACTCAAAGATAGACATTTTAAGTAAAAAAAAAATTAGAAGCGAGGATATATTGATAAATAAAAGAGCTAGAAGAGAGGATAATATTAAAGTTTGAGGATTTGAGGAAATCGAGTGAAAAAATCTTTGAACAACATTTTATGAACATTTCAATATAAAGTTAGAATCAAGTGTTAAATAAATTTTTGATTTTTGATTCTTACGAACATTTCAAATTTTGTTTTTTAGTCTTTACCTAAAATTTCAAGTTTTGGTGTTTTTTAAATATTTTTCGTCACAATTTTTAATATCTATTCATATTAATTTTGTAAGTGTAACAAACTTAAAGAAAAAAATTTCTCTAAAAGCAGACAACACCTTATGTTAACAGTGATATTGCAACATATATATGAGCTATCACCGCATATAAATGTTACGAGGATATTAATATCTTATAAATGGCACAATGCCATGCTTCTTTTCGAAAAAATAATTGGGCTAGTTTCTCTTATATACAGAGAAGAAGGAAATCAAGCTGCTGGCTCTCTTGCTAATATTGGATGCAACATGTTCTCTTCACTTCTTGGTTTGAAGTTGAACCACCTTCACTAATTGTAGAAAGTTTAATTAGAAACAGACATGGCACTCCAACTAGAGTTGTTAAAATGGTCTAGCTCGAATGGGCCGGCTCGAATAGCTTGAATTTTTTTTGGGTTTGAGTCTTAAAATTTGAGCTCGAATTTTTTCCAGACTTTTTAACCTGGTCCGTTTAAGCCCCCTTAAAATATGGACTAGCCTGAATGGACAGCGGGTAGCCCGAAAGCCCGAATAAATTATAATAAAAAAATTATAAAATAAATATTAGTTAGTGCGTTACATTTTAAGTGATAATTTTTTATTTATTTTTGGGCAAACTAATATTTTTTTAAAGTGAATTAGTATTTTTAAGTTCTCTTGTATTGAATTTATATGTAAACTTAAATATGAATATTATTGTTTAAAAGTATAAATTAATGGTTATTCTATATGATTGAAATAATATCTTATAACATAGATAGAAGAGTCATGTTTTTATATTTAAAGAATATTATCGATAGTCATTAGAATCTGTGATAATTTTAAATACCAACCTCTTTTGATTTTAAAAAAAAAAATTTATATGCGGTGTTGGAGTTCGAATTTGAGATTTCCAAAGAAATGAATTTTTAATTATTAGGCTACTTAACAAAAACAAAATAATAGAAAAATGACAAATAAAAGAACTTGAATTCGAGTCTCGTTAATAATTTGATTGCTTTAAGAGTACTAAATCTTGGACGTAACAACCATCCTCACACCTTAAATTTTTTTCATAAAAAAAGACAAATATCACAAAAATAAATAATTTTTTAATGGATAACATTAAAATGTCTTTTTAACGCATCCTTAAAATATATTAGTAAAAACAAAACTATAAAGTACCGTAAATTTAGTTCAATTGATAGTAATATGACAATCCACTTATTCATATTAGAATTTCTAACCACTAAACTATTTGCGAAAAAATCTTAAAATATATTCATTTTTGCGTTGCGTCTATTGCGTAATAGGTTGCCCACCAAAGTCAATCTGGTCACTCGAGGCATCTTACCTTCTGCAGCACACATGTGTGTTTCGCGTTGCGGCGAGGTAGAGTCAGCTCATCACTTATTTCTCTCATGTGGCACATTTGGTTCTCTTTGGGCATTAGTGCGTTCGTGGATTGACATTCCGGTGGTAGAGTTTACTTTCTTACGTGATCACTTCGTCTAGTTTACTTACTCAGCAGGTGGTTCTCGGGTACGCCACTCCATTTTGCAGCGTATTTGGCTTGCGTGTGTGTGTTGTGTGGACGGAGAGAAACCGCAGGTTGTATTGCGGCACAACTAGCACTACTCCTTAGCTACTGAACAAAATCAAACACTTTTCCTTTCGGTGGTTGAAGGCGACGAATATTACTTTAGCTTCCAACTGTCATAGTTGGTGGTCTTGTCCTATGTTCTGTTTGGGGCTTGTATGATCTGTTTTTTGGGTTATCTCTCTATATCTCTGTATTTTTTGTGACTCGTTGTAAACGTTAGTAGTTGATTTGGCACATCTTGTGTTAACACGATTGTTTTATTTTATATATTCCATTTTGGCTTAATTAAATAGGGGAAAACTTTTTAGTAAGAAAATCTTATAAGAAGAATTGTAAGAATAAATCTTGACCCTTGTTTACATCCATCACCACCCATGATTTCCATAGAGAAGGAGATTAAATGACATCATCTTTTAAGATTTTACCATGCGTTGATTCATGCATTTCTTGTGTTAAAAATTCTTACTAAATAGCAATGCTCAATTAAATAATAATAATAATAATAATAATAATAATAATAATAATAATAATAATAATAATAAACTAACATGTTATATTGGAGTGATGATCACAATAATTCATAAAAAAAGTGACAAAAATACCAAAATTCAATGAAAAATAAGTTGTGACATTTTTATTATAATTTGTCGTGTGTGTAAGAGAGAGTGAGAAATAAGAACTCATTGTTGTGAAAGATTTAGATTTGAAGTAGCAGAAATCACGATTTCAATGTAACATACCAGCTCCGATTTCTGACCTAACTCTCACGATCTCGGTAATCTTCCCCTCTTCTTCTTCTTCTTCATCTGCTACTGTTTTCATTTCCATTTTTCTTTTATTTATTTTATAAAGATTAAATTTTTCAATTTCAATTTTCGTTTTTTTTCGTGTTAGTGTCGAAATCAAAGGTTTAAGATACTGTTTAGGACCCATTTATATTGAATTTTGAGTTTAATTTCAATTGGGTCATGTTCAAATGGATCATTAGATTGGTTTTGTTACTGTGCAATGAAAATGATTTAATAAAAAAGTGGTCTTTTTTATTCTAGATCTAAGGGTTTTTGTATGCAATTTGTAATTTTGGGGTTGAACTTAATTTGAGAAATTTTACCTGAGGTTGAATTTTGGAGGAGGGATCAGTGAGTTATAGTTGCTGGTTAGAGTAGCTTATTTAAGGTGAATTTTGGGTTAGTGGAATAATGGTTTTGCAATTGGGAAAGAAGATGGAGAGTTGGTTTGATTTTGACTGTTTATCGATACTTGTTCTGGATGGATTCTAAAGTTGAATTGATTTGTGCATATTAAAATTTTGAACAGCTTTGCCTTCTTGTCGGTTTTGTCAATCGCAGATTGTGGAAAATAACATTTTTTTCTTTAAAATTCGGCTAAACTCCTTCGCTGGTATTTGACAGTATTTTGTACTAATTCGTGTATTGCAGAACAATAGCAGTTTGTTAAAACTCCACTATGCTATAGCTGCTATTTGACAACACTGCTTCATCTTTAGATATGTGCGTGTGTTGTTTATATGGACTTGTGTATTATTCAACTTATATATGCTGCCTTCACAAATTTCTCTGAAGTTTTGGTTGACCCTTAAGCTATGTTTCATATTTTGAACTTTGTTGAGATTGGATTTTTGTTTTGTGTTTCTTATGCTTCACTTTGACACGTGGATATCCATGCCGCTTTGTATTGGATTGGTTGTCTGTTTCAAAATTGCTTTTCTCTGGGCTGTGTTTCATTTTGGAAAATTCTATTGGTAAATGTCAAGCAGGTTTGCTTAGCAAAATGGGAAATGTGAAGTTGCATATGCAAGATGGTATCAATGCAATGGAAGAGGAAGCTGGGCAGAGTGGTGCTGGATATCCTAGCAGAACTACTGTGGCATGCATGATTAATGCAGAAATCGGTGCTGTTTTGGCAGTTATGCGAAGAAATGTTAGATGGGGTGTTCATTATATGTCAGATGATGATCAATTGGAGCACTCACTTGTTCAGTCTTTAAAGGCATTAAGGCGGCAAATTTTTTCATGGCACAGTCAGTGGCATGTCATAAACCCTGTCTTGTATCTCCAGCCTTTTCTGGATGTGATTCAATCAGATGAAACTGGTGCACCAATTACTGGTGTTGCTCTGTCGTCTGTTTACAAGATCTTAACTCTGGATGTAATTGATCAAAACACTGTCAATATTGGGGATGCCATGCACTTGGTAGTTGATGCCGTCACAAGTTGCAGATTCGAGGTGACCGATCCAGGATCTGAAGAAGTGGTTTTAATGAAGATATTACAAGTTCTTCTGGCATGTGTGAAAAGTAAAGCATCTGTAATGCTGAGTAACCAACATATTTGCACCATAGTAAACACTTGTTTCCGTATTGTTCATCAAGCAGGAACCAAAAGTGAGTTGCTTCAGAGAATAGCACGGTACACAATGCATGAACTTGTTCGGTCTATTTTTTGTCACCTTCAAGACATAGATGTCACAGATCAGGCATTGGTTAATGGGAGCACTGCTTTAAAAGAAGAGGTATAAATGTTGTGTTACCTTTGTCTTGTTGCTTGCAATTATCTTTTACTTTATTTGACTATTCCATCAGTTTCTACTAGTTAGTGAGAAACATGCTTGTAAGAGAATATAGGGACCTTAGGCGTGCAATTCAAATTTATGCTAATATTTTTGTTTTGATGATGTTTTTATTCACTTATTCTCAGCTTTCAAATCTGAAATTATTGATACTTAACTTATTTTCTCTTCTTACATTATTGTTAATGACATTCAACTTTCTAATTTCCATTAATTTATTACCCGCTTACAAATTGCATTGTGATATTTTTGGAGTTTAGTATATCATGCAATGTTCGATCAGCTGATTGAAACATAGCTTCTAAGCCTTTAGTATGACCTAAAATGAACTAAGAGCTACCTTACTGATTTCCCTTCAAATATTGGAATGGGACTAATTATTGACTTATTGTTTTAGATCAAGACCTAGAAATCTTTTAGATAGATCCTCTACAATTATACCAGGAACAGGGAAATTTTTGGGAGTATTTTAATAAGTGGAAACATAAGTTGTATCTTATCTGAGATAGTTTTAGATTTGATTACTGAACACATCCAAAAGATAGTTTTAGTTGGAAATCAAGAGAAAAAGAAAATGGGAAAAGATATGGAGACAAGCCTTGGAAAACATGATTTGAGTAAGTCAGAGTATTTTAAATGCAAGTTTAGCAGGGGACTCATTTCTAGCTTGGAGGAAAAATATTGGGGAACATATAATACTATCATCAAAGTCCCTTCTTTTAGTACCCTGGGTCCATCATGATAGAGGGGGATGCCAAACCATAGGATCTTGGCAAGGATGGCTAAAATAAAAAATTGCTTTAGGTGTAATTTGTGATTGAAGCGTACCTCTCAAACTCAGACAATTTTTATCACACAACTAGAACACCTGCATTGTTATACGAGAGTAGATGTTAGGCAGTAAAGCAGTAAAGGGTCACATGAAAGTAAACTCAGTGATGTAGAGATAGGAAGGGATGATGGATTAGTGGCTGCACTGGCCAAAATAGAAACTGAAATGCAATCATCAGAGAGAATATTGTGGTAGCTTCCGTCGTTAAAGACGAGTCTTGTCCTAGGTGGTTTAGACATGTGTGGAGCTAGGTTATCAATAATGCGTTATAATGGCTCAAGACTTTAGTAGAGTGGTTTAGAGGTGTGCTATAGGGTAGTATAACGGTTTGAAAGTATATACCATGTGTTGTGCAGCTGTTGTTGTTTCTGAAGTCTTTGCAGCAGCCATGTCCGATGTGACCCTAGCCTCCTCTCCAGCAGCTCCAACCTCATTTGCGATGTTTTTCTACTTATATTTTTTTTTGGATTAAATGTTTTTAGTCCCAACAAAATCACGAGTTTTCAAGCAGTCCAAAATTTTATTCACTTTTAGTCCCTATTTGCATTTTATAGGGACTGTTTTGAGGGCTAAAAATATTCATTTTTTGTAAAGAGTTTTCAAAATAGGGACTATTCTTACAAACTGCAATATAATGGACTTGGAGGACTAGAATTACCATTAAAATTTAACAAGACTAAACTCTAAAGTTGAAAGATTGTGATTTTTTAGCGACTAAACATATTTAACCCGTTAATTTTTGTCGTAAAAGCCGAGCTCAATTGGCTGTGTTTTTTTCCTCTTTAAGTAGAACATTTATTTTAATTTTTAATGTTTACTTGACCTATGTTGGTAGGTATACTTCCATGTTTTCCTTAAGACGTAAAACTCTATCATCAATTATGAATATTTCATGAGATTTGAGTATTTTTTTTATTCTTCGGAATCTGTATGAATATAGTATAGATTATTTAATACACCTTAGAATATTCATAACAACAGCCATCCTGCAATCTACCATTCTGCTATAGTGTTTTCAAGTTTGACTGCTATCTGAGATTGATAACTACAGTGTGTAGGAAGACTGGTTGAATGATCAGTAGGGTTGATTAGATGAAGTATAATCCAATAGTTAGTTGGATAAGTAGACCCAAAATACTATAAACAAACTACTAGAAGATATTTAGAAGTAAATGGCCTATTTTGGACATTTTACAACATGATAGGAGGGTTTTATGGCATCGTGTTTCATTAATAAATAAATACTACCCTTATTATTGGGCATTTTTTTAGCATTATAAAACCCCTTTTAAAGGCATCATAATAAACCTAAACGAGGAAAACTCTACAACTTCCCTAGTCTACATAGACGGACACATTGAGTAAATTAGCAAGGGGGACTGTTGTGAAAGATTTAATGATGAGGAGGGCTAAATTAATATTTTTACATTCTTGCTGAAAAGAAAAAAGAATTTCTTTAGCAAAAAAGATGGGGATAAAGCCTCCTCACCTATATGGTAGTGCCACCCTTGCATGTAGTATGCTGTAGGACTTAAACTTAAGTTCAATTACCCTAAATCTACCCAAACCTCTCAACTAAATCCCTAAATATATTATCTAGGGAAATTTCATGAAAATGATAAGAGACCTATATATAAATATAACTGACTCCGTCCTTTACTGCATCACCTTATTGTTGGCTGTTGTACCTCCATAAACAGGAAAAAAATAAATTAAAGAGAGTAATTGTTAGAGGTAGAGAGATTATCTTGATGTATGCAAATACTGCTATTTTTACAGTCAATGCTGCAAATTTTGAAAGGGAATCTTTTAATTTTCATATGAAGCAAACTGATCTACTGTGCAAAATTTGACAGCTAGAATATGGATAAATGTATGTATCTAATAACTGATAGTTTTTTTATTTGGGAACAGATTGATGGGAAAAAAAATGAGCATAATTCTGCAAACAGTCAATTGGAAAATGGTAGTTTGATTTCTGCCAGTGATAGTCAATCTGTATCCACAGGCATTGCTTCCAGTACTTTGAGTGATGTGGCAGCAATAATAGTGGATGTAAACACTGCTGCAAGCAGCGGCAAGGAGACTGATCCGAATGAACAGCTCATGAATGAACCGTATGGAATTCCTTGCATGGTGGAAATATTTCATTTCATGTGTTCACTTTTGAATGTTGTTGAGCATATGGGAATGAGTCCTCGATTAAACACAATTGCATTTGATGAAGACGTTCCACTTTTTGCCTTAACTTTGATTAATTCGGCCATAGAGTTGGGAGGGTCTTCCTTTCACCGACACCCTAAGTTGTTGAGCTTAATTCAGGATGAATTATTCGGCAATCTTATGCAATTTGGTTTGTCAATGAGTCCCCTTGTACTTTCCATGGTAAGTAGCATTGTTTTAAATTTGTATCACCATCTTCGTACAGAACTCAAGTTACAACTAGAAGCATTTTTTTCTTGTGTAATTTTGAGGCTTGCACAAAGCAAATACGGGGCTTCATATCAACAACAGGAAGTAGCCATGGAGGCACTTGTTGACTTCTGCAGGCAAAAAGCGTTTGTGGTGGAGATGTATGCTAACTTTGACTGTGACATAACTTGCACTAATATCTTTGAAGACATTGTTAATTTGTTGTCCAAGAGTGCATTTCCTGTGAATAGTCCATTATCTACCATGAATATTCTTGCTTTGGACGGTCTTATTGCTGTCATACAAGGAATGGCTGAAAGGATAGGTAACGGATCTTTGACTTCAGAACATTCTATTGTGAATCTTGAAGAGTATACTCCATTCTGGCTTGAAAAGTGTGAAAATTTCACCGATCCAAATAATTGGGTTCCATTTGTTGGTCGAAGAAAGCAATTCAAGAAAAGATTGATGATTGGAGCTGATCATTTTAATCGTGATACTAAGAAAGGTCTTCAGTTTCTCCAAGGAACACATCTTTTGCCCGACAAACTTGATCCCCAAAGTGTTGCCTTCTTTTTCAGATACACAACTGGGTTGGATAAGAATCTCATTGGTGATTACCTTGGAAACCATGATGAGTTCTGTGTTGAGGTTCTTCATGAATTTGCTAGAACATTTGATTTCAAAGACATGGCATTAGATACAGCCCTACGTATTTTTTTGGAGACTTTCAGATTGCCCGGAGAATCACAGAAGATCCAGAGGGTGCTTGAAGCTTTCTCAGAGAGATATTATGAGCAATCACCACATATCCTAGCTAACAAGGATGCTGCTCTCTTGTTATCATATTCGATTATAATGCTTAATACAGATCAGCACAACTCACAGGTCAAAAAGAAGATGACGGAAGAAGATTTTGTCCGAAATAATAGGCGAATAAATGGTGGTAATGATCTACCCCGAGAAGTCCTGTCTGGACTATTTAATTCGATTTGTAAAAATGAGATCCGGACAACTCCTGAGCAAGGTTCTACTTTTCCTGAAATGACCCCAAGTCGGTGGATATATCTCATACACAAGTCAAAAACCACAGCTCCCTTCATTGTTTCTGATTGCAAAGCACACCTTGATTATGATATGTTTGCCATATTGTCTGGACCGACGGTTGCTGCCATTTCTGTAGTATTTGACAATGCTGAAACTGAAGAGGTGTACCAAACATGTATGGATGGATTCTTAGCTGTTGCAAAGGTAGCTGCGTATTATCATCTTGACAGTATAATAGATGATTTGGTCGTGTCACTTTGTAAGTTTGTTACTATTTTGGATCCGTTATCTCCCGAGGAGTCAATCTTAGCCTTTGGAGAGGACACAAAAGCAAGAATGGCAACTGAGACTGTTTTCACTATTGCGAATCGGTATGGGGATTACATCCGAACAGGATGGAGGGATATTCTCGATTGTATCTTAAAATTTCACAAGTTAGGTCTTCTTCCTGCTCAAATGGCCAATGATGCGGCCGAAGAGTCAGAGCCATCCACAGAAACCGGGAATGGGAAGCGTTATGCTAATTCTTTATCTTCATCTCAGCTTTTATCTGTTAATACTCCAAAGAGATCCTCAGGATTGATCAGCCGGTTTAGTCAACTCTTATATCTTGGCGCTGAGGAGACAAAATCAGAACCAACTGAAGAACAACTTGCTGCTCAGCAGAGTTCTCTTCAAACAATTCAGAAGTGTCACATTGAGAGCATTTTTACTGAGAGTAAGTTTTTGCAAGCTGATTCTCTATTGCACCTTGCTAAAGCACTCAAAAGCGCAGGAGTGAAGCCTAAGAAAGGGTCTGAGGATGAAGATACTTCAGTTTTCTGCCTGGAGTTGCTGGTAGCAATCACACTGAATAACAGAGATAGAATTGAACTTCTTTGGCCAGATGTTTATGAGCATATTTCCAATATTGTGCAATCTACAGTAATGCCTTGTGCACAGGTAGAGAAGGCTGTTTTTGGCCTCTTAAGGATTTGCCATCGCTTACTTCCCTACAAAGAGAACATTACTGATGAACTTTTGAAGTCCCTTCAACTTGTCCTGAAGCTTGATGCAAGGGTTGCTGATACATACTATGAACAGATTACACAGGAAGTTAGTAACCTTGTGAAGGCAAATGCTTCTCACATTAGATCTCAGTTAGGATGGCGGACGATAACATCACTGCTTTCCATCACTGCTAGACACTTGGAATCATCTGAGGCTGGATTTGATGCATTGTTTTTCATTATGTCAGATGGAGCCCACATACTTCCAGCTAATTTTGTTCTCTGTGTAGATGCTGCAAAGCAATTTGCCGAGTCTCGTGTTGGACAGGTCGAGCGGTCTGTAGTGGCACTTGATCTATTGGCAGGGTCTGTCAATTGTCTTGAGAAGTGGACTAATGATGCTAAGCAAGTAATGAAAGAAGAGGAAGTTGAAAAGATGTTGCAGGATATTGGGGACATGTGGTTGAGGCTCGTACAGGGACTAAAAAAACTATGTTTGGACCAAAGAGAAGAGGTTCGAAACCATGCATTGTTGTTGTTGCAGAATTGCTTAACAGGATCAGTTGGAATTCATATCCCACATGGCTTGTGGTTACAATGTTTTGATCAAGTGATCTTCACTGTACTTGATGATCTACTTGAAATTTCTCAGACACATTCCCCAAAGGACTACCGAAACATGGAAGGAACACTTGTTCTTGCTGTGAAGCTCTTGTCCAAAGTTTTCCTCTTGTTACTCCAAGACTTATCACAATCTACAGACTTCAGCAAATTATGGTTGGGTGTGTTAAATCGTTTCGAAATATTTATGAAGGTGAAAATTAGGGGAAGGAAAAGCGAGAAGTTTCAAGAGCTTGTACCTGAGCTTCTCAAGAACACTTTGCTTGTTATGAAAGCAGGCAGTGTACTAGAACGAAGCAGTAGTAGTGGAGATGAAAACAGTTTATGGGAACTGACATGGCTGCATATAAATAACATCTCCCCATCGTTACAATCCGAAGTTTTCCCGGAGCAAGATTCTAAGCAATTGGAGCAGAAACAGACTGAACAAGTTGGAGATAGAGGGCCTGCTGAGAATGTTTCCGTGCCTTCAAATGAAACAGCAGGCGAAGGTGGTCCTGGTAATGGTATTGGTTAATCATATATACTTTTAGTGCTGCTGCGGCTACCTGATTCAGTTTTGGTGTGTCCCTATGAACCCATTATCTCAGTCCTTCATCGGTTTTTTCACTTTGGAGGGTGTCTGGGTTCTCTTAAACTGATTATGCAGAATGTATACCAGGGATGTCATTCATCAATGGGATGCTTGCTTGATGCTGGTAAGATTTTTGGTTGAAGATATGTTATAGCTTGAGAAACATTTAGAGTGCTCCACTTCGTAGTATTGATGGTCCTTATAGTCATAGAGATTACTCCTTCTCCTTGAGTTGAGCTTAGGCCTGAGCCGGTTAACTGCAAATTTATTGGAGGTTTTTTCATACTAAATTGTACAGAACTTGATATTGTTATCTCTTAGCTTTGAGATGTGAGGCATGATGCAAACAACAAATTTTTTGGAATTGTCATAAATGTGTATTTGAATGTCCATGGTTATGCATTCATTTGATATACCTGAGGAAAAGTTTTATGGTTGGTTTGGTCATATGATTTATTAGTACTTGGAACATATATGCACACCTCTAGAAAATCTATTTGAGATTTTTAGATAAGTTTATTGATTTCTGAACACCAAAAAGAACTACATTAAAAAAAAAAAGTACAAGAGATACTTCAACCCAATATATAAATAAACCAAACTCAAAAGGACGAGACGCAATAAACGTCGTTGTAGCTAAGCTAACCATTGTCCATAAGAATGCTAATGAAACCTTTATTAGTTTTGCTAATGATCACTGCATATATAATATAATATCTCTATCAATTTAGCTATGATTAAGGAGAAGTACCTATACAATTTTAGTTTGCATTAATTTATGCTTATGTGATTTAATTGTCCAATTGTTGAAAATTTAATATGCACAACAAAGTTTACTCAACATGATATTTGTGGTTGTAGTAATGTTACTTTATTTTTTCAAAGAGAAGTGACAATTTTATTTATGAAATTATAATCTACATCTTATTACAACACTGTACCTTAATAATTTGGGGTATTTACCAAACAACCAATGAGAACAAATCACATAAGTAGAAGGCTCGGGTTGTTACATAAAAAGGCGCCTTTTTTTGTAACAGCCCGGGCCTTCGACAGCTCAATTGGTAGTGGGAATGGAATGAACAATGTACTTATCCCCAGGTACATGGGTTCGATTCCCACGGAAGGCAAAAACTCCAATAGTGAAGGGGGTTGGAGAAGATCGTGAGGTAGCAGTGCCGGGATCGCCGAAGGCTCGGGCTGTTACAGATATCTCGGTGAGTATGTTTAAATTATGGTGATCTATCGTGATTTTACAGAAACTACAATTTTCGATAAATCATTCAATTCAAACATACTCATTGTGATACCTTTCCGGCCAACCCAATTTCATATTAAATATATAAACTTGTTCTAAATTGATTTGTAGGTTATTGAATTTGTTAGGGACAAGTTAATGTCTTCAAAAAGATCCCATCAAAATTTGGGACAAAGTTAGGGTTGATTATAATTGGTCTCATTCAGTTCATTGCTCACCCAAGTTTAAGCTATTATTAATGTTAAGCCACACTTTGTCTTATTGTAAATGGTTTCTTCTTCCAAATGTATAGCTAGGCACATGAAGTTATGAACATAAATACATTAGGTTGCTCCAATATCGTTTGATGTCAGCACAAATGACAAATTAGAGCCATATTATTTCTCTCTTTGTCACTTGTTCTTGCTATTTAAGTACAAAGATTGAGAAGAATAATATAATTGACTCATCAAGTCAAACTGATTTAGTCAAACTAAACTAATATATTGAAGTGATATTATTAACTAAGCTATTAATTTGTTTGCACTAATATTCTTTCCAAGAAATTAAAGTCCACACCAAACATAAAATAAAATGCTAACAAGAACTTAGTGCCAAGAAGAGATTTGTATTAAGAGATTTGTTTGTATACACAAGCACTGAATATTTTCTAAAAACTATTTTGACAACTCACACGTGTGAACTATCTAAATAATTTTTTTGTTTCTTTCGTTGGATGGACATGCTCTTCCAGTTTCCTGCTTTCCATTTAGATTTTTTATTAGAATCAGTCATGAACAAAGTTTTCAAAAACTTACTTATAAAAATGAATACTAAAAATAGTTTATGCATTGATATTATACATGAATTCAATCATATCTCACCATAAAGATATTCGTAAAAATATTAACATAGTGATACACACACATAGAATATTTCACACTATCGATTCGAAGTACAAAGTTTTTCTTTTATCATGTTTTATTTATAGCGTGTATAGAGTTCAGAAAGAAAGATCAGGATTTTGGAAAAAATAAAAAAGAAAAATTAAGAAATTATATATATATCCCAAAACTCGAACGAAGAGTGTTAAGTTTTTTTTTCTTCACAAAATCTATCTAATTTGGGGAAATCTTAAAAAATTATTACAGAGAATTTTGAAGGGTTTGAAAAAAATTTCAAATCATTTTCATGTTGTTATTAAGTCAAAAAAAAAACCAGTGCATATAAAATGTAATATCTCCATGTGAACTATGCTCGTGAAAATATAAAATCATTCTTTTAAACAAAGTAAAATTTCTCTTCAGCCCAAACTCTCAAACTAATCCCATGCAACAATAAATAAAACTATTGCTTACTATAATCACTTGTTATAAGTTTATTCTAAATTTCTACTATTATATTACAAAATGCCATCACGTGCATATATGTAGATGATCACTGAGAATGGATCCTCTTAATTTTTTTTCTCTCAATTTTTTTTAATTTTCACATCTCAACCATCAATCAATTTTTCTTCATTTCTTTTAGATCTAAATATTGATTTATATTTATAATATAATGGTTTATGATCCATATTATTTTCTCAATTTGTTTTTTAACTTTAGAGAATCCATTCCCGTGCATCTACCTTGGCCAAAAGAATGGTAAAATAATAAAGAGAGCCATCCAAAATTACTCTGTTTGGAACGTTGTATAAGAGCTTATTTGAGTACTAGTGTTTCTATCTAGGAAAGAGGGAAGGAGAATAAGCTTGTGAAGTGTCATTTGTCAAAAGTTTCTATCACACAACAAATGAGTAGATTAATTATAGGATGAAATGTCTGTTTAGTTGTTTTCAATGACAAATAGCTCCTAATGTATAGATACACACGTGCTAGGTAGGAGTAGTACCTTCTATTGTCAGATCAAAACCTCTAGTTTCTGCTCAAGTGCTCTCATCATCTGAAATGCATTAAACTTCTTCACATTCTACATAATAAATAGAAGAGTGTCATATAGTTTTAGTTTATGTATTTATTTTTGTCGCAAATAATTCTTGTATTTTTGTGAATTTTTAGTTTTAGTTTCTAAAGTCAAAATCTGCAGAAAAATCTGAAGAAAAATCTGTATGAAAACTGCAGATTTTCCTGTGGATTTTGACTTTAGGAACTAAAACAAAAAATTCGCGAACATACGGGAACTTATTTACAATAAAAAAAGATACATGGACTAAAACAAAAAATTCGCGAACATACAGTTACATAAATGATATTTAAGCCTAGTTAAAAACATACTTTCTCATGGTTTAATTATAAACAAATATCACTTTTTAAATATACCGAATAACTAATATATTTAGACAACTTTTTAGACTAGATACATTAGTTATTCAATGTATTTAAAAAATGACATTTACTTATAATTAAGGCCGGAGGAAGTACTATATGAGTATCCAACAATAAATCTCTTTGGACATCCTAAGTATTTGATGATTTCTTAGGTTGGATTTTGAATTGGGATGGTTTATGACTAATTCTGCATTTGCTGAAGTCAATATATTAGTAATTGTTGAATCAAGATCACACAAGATAAATGTTTTATATGTATTTAAATTGTTTGATTTCGATCAAATAATCATCTATATATTATTTGTGTGAACGCGAGAGATTATCAATTACAAACAATTTGAATTCTTCAATCTCAACATTAGAGAGTAAATTAATATTGTGTAAAAAAAAATTAAAATCAACCTTCATAATTCTAATTATTTCAGAAAAATGATTTAAATTGCAAGTTGTGGCTTAAATGGTAGTCTACTAGGGACATTGTTGGAGTAGATGTGGTTCGACCACCGAATTTCCAACTTCTCCATATACTTTATAGTGTGTGAGTCTAGTACTACATTATTGGATAAAAAAAATATTTATCATTATTCATTTAATGATATTTCGTTGTTTGTAGACGAAGTAACAATGACCATATATATCAAAAGCTCACACACAATTGTAAACTCTAGAGTACAAATTCAATGAAAAGTATCAAACTTAGCAATATTGGCATTTGCGAGTTAAACTAAGTCATATGAACTATTCATTTAATAATATTTTTTTGTGTTTTTAACCTTCTAATTCTCAGACGAATTCGGCTGCTAGATAAGTAAAATTTAACCAAAAATTGTTTCTAAAAAATCAAACTCGAGTACGATGTCTTGATTAATTTATTTAATAATTAATTTATGTGCAATAGTAGTTTACTTTGCCTCTTTGATATCCAACATTTAATGAGATGCATCAAGTAAGATGCTTCCTCCCAACCAAAGTAACTAAGTGTGTGTTTGGTTTGGCTTTAGCCGAAATTAATTTTGATAGAATTGATTTTGGTAGAATTGATTTCAACAGAATTGATTTTAGCATAATTGATTTATGTTTGGATACTTTCATGTAGAAGTGAGTTGAACAAAATATTTAAGTGTAAATATGTAAGAATCAATTCTAGAAACCAGAAGCTACAATTTCCAGTTTCAAGTAGAATCAATTCTGGAGACAGAATCAATTCTACTTTTGAAAAACCAAACAAGTCAGAATCAATTCTACATATCCAGAATCAATTCTAGCTATTCTAGAATTGAAACCAAACACACACTAAGCCTCCACCTCTCCCACATTCTCTATTCCAATCAATTTCCTGTTACCATGTGACCACAGACAGGAACAAATGAATCATCAATATAAGTACATCCTAAAAGTAGAAAAAATATTGTGAAAGTTTACCTGAATTCCCCTCGTATACACCAATGCATCTATCTACTATATAGTACTACTAGTATTCTATCTACATTGTAAACAACATAAAACAAGTCAAATTGTGATATTTCATCAATTAAAGTAGTTTCCATACATTGAAAAATCAAAGGGTGTGATGTCACCTTATATTATGGAGGAACGGTCTATGTCACAATATTATGTACATTAAGGTGGCTATCACTGTTTTTATTTTGCTTTACTATAAGAATAATAATTTTGGGATTCGAAACATAAGCAAAAATTTGAACATTTTTAGGTTCCTAGGTGGTTGGTCTTTTAAGTGTAACAGCTATGAATATAATGTATTATTTCCATTCCAAGACTAAAAACAAAATGACGCGTTTAATTTACTATAGGCTAATTGATGTGATGTTTTTTTGTCATTTCTATTTCTTTGTCAAATTATATATTAATTCATCGTCCTGTAGTTTTATGCTATAATAATATTAAAAAATTTAATTTGATTCCTTGTGGTTAGTTGGGTTTTTGGATGTGTTAGGAGAAAATGTTTTGTAGGAAATTACTCAAGGGTTTGGAATTTATTAAGGATTAAATGAAATGAGGCGAAGGTGAAACTTAGGATTCGTTTGGTTTAGTTAATTTTTGAGCTTATGCAAACAGCCTGTACAATATAAATTAGATTTTATGCTATTTAATAAGCTCAAACTAGTAAAAATTGAATTTTTATAAGTTATTTTATCATAAACTACATTAATAAACTTATAATAATACATAAAAATTGCATAAACTGTTTGCATAATATCAAAAATAAGTTAGGCCAAACAGACCTTAATTGTATGGTTACATGAGATGAGGTGTGTTTGATAAAATTAGCGTGATTTTTGTGAAGTTCTAAAATGTAGGGTTTGTTAGTATAGTGTGATTTATCTTAGTTATGTCCATTTCACTATTAATTGATAATAACTATGCACTAGCAAATCTGATCTTTTTTTTTTTGAAAGTAGCAAATCTGATCTTATTAGCGTTCATTTGCACCATATATATAGTGCAAGTGTGCAACAATTGAAAAATTGTTAGATCAAAGTGTAAAAATGGATATCTATTTTCGAGTCTCCAATAATGAATTTGGATCTTCTCATATTAGAATTTAACATAAGGAGGTTAATTTAACATGTAGAGGTTATGACTTATTATGTTGGTGATTTCTCCATTAAAACTTCTTAGAACATTTTTAATGCAAGAAATTATCACTAAAACATGTTTACAATTCATACTTGACATATTGGTATTGGATAAGTACACTTGATTCCAATAAGCTAAAATTATTAACGGATTTTGCAACACAGAAAATTATACTAGTCATAAGAGGAGACACATATACACAAAGGATGATTTGGTAGTCGGAATAAGGGAGTTAAACGTACAGTAAAAAAAAAAAAGGCTTAAATGCAGTTTTACCTTATCTATTTTGAACCAATCGGAATTTTACCCCCTCTATTTTAAAATTCGGAATTTTACCCCTCGTATTTTACAATTCTTTGGATTTTACCCCCTTATACACTACAAGAAAATTTGAAATTAGCTACGACGATATTTGTAGCTAATTGGTAGCTATTTTCAAGGTAAGATTTTTCATCATAACCACTTCAATATTTTATCAAAAATCTTATAAAATAGCATGATTATCATAAATTTTTGGGGTTGTATTTTCGATCAATTTTCTGGACTGAATAAGATATACAATATATACTTCCTTTGTTTTAGAGTATTCCCAAATCATGCATTCTTTATTAAGCATAGCAATTACTATTTAAGTAAAATCCGAGAATTCCTCAAGCCTCTAAGGCAGACTATGTTTATACCAAGAGTTTGCGACATTAAGCCCGTTTTGTTAAGTATTATCTTTTGGAAAAAGGTTCTTGAATGGAAGAAATTTCTGGCTTATGAAGGGTATATTTGCATCATTAATAGGTTGGCATCATTCATGCTATCAACAAGCTTCATAATGATGTGCCTGGTTTGAATTTGGTTT
The DNA here is from genome assembly GCA_954870985.1 of Trifolium fragiferum. NCBI lineage: Eukaryota > Viridiplantae > Streptophyta > Magnoliopsida > Fabales > Fabaceae > Trifolium > Trifolium fragiferum. Next base: position 10,844,385 of record OX940791.1, on the reverse strand, counting down.
GAACAATTTCATTGATTTTGAAGTCTTCGTCTATTACAGTCTGCAGAAAATATTAATTGAATACACAATGCTTGATGGTGTGAATGATGAAGAGCAGCATGCCCACCTATTAGGATAACTGCTGGAGATATTTGAAGTGGTAAACATCCTATGCAATGCATAATTGGTAGTATTTGAGTGTTGAATGCTATTATAGCATGGAACTTGTTCTTTTGTATTTCGTTTTGATTACTTTACTTTCTTAGTGTCTTTAGTAAAATGTGATGGATATTTTTCTTCAATTCTATAACTAACTCTGTTTTACTAGAAAATAATTACTAATTAGCTACAAAGATCGTCGTAGCTAATTACAGATTTTCTTATAGTGTATAAAAGGGGGTAAAATTCAAAGAATTATAAAATTGGAGGGGGTAAAATTCCGAATCGTTCAAAATAGGGGGGGTAAAACTGCATTTAAACAAAAAAAAAAAAAAAAAAACTATTTGTGTATTTTTTTTTCTTTGTGTACAATAGTATATCGACATATGCGTCTCCGTGAGCTTGACTCAGTTAGTAGAGACATTGCACTATATATGTAAGAATCCGGATTCGAACTCGGGACATTCCACTTATTCACCGTTAAGGTGGATTTTCTAGCCACTAAGCTACTTAAAAAAAAAAAAAAATCGACATATGCAAATTATGATTTGGTCGAGAATTCAAATTTCACCCTAGCATAAAATAATTAAGTTGCGAACACTTTTGTCATATAAAAAAACATTTAATTATAATGGATATATGTTTAATTGTATTTTCAATATAACGTCACAACTACACTTCCATCCTAAAGTATAAGTTACTTTGTCAATTTCACCGAATTAAGAAATTTAGTTAATTTTATATGGTAAAGAAAAACTATGATTTAGTTATAAATTTACTTTTTATTAATTTATAGAAAAGATAAATTAAAAGAATTGGAAAACAAAGTAATAAATAATAAATTATATAAGTAATGAAAAAAATATAAATACTTCATTGATATTATAAAACAATGTATAAAATGAGCCAAACAATTTCAGTCAGAATGACATATATTATATGGAATAGGGAGACACGATGAATTTTATATTTTATTTTTTAATGGAAAATAAATATATTTATAATGAAGTACAAGATATACTTCAATTTATATTACAAAAGAATGAGAAAGGGTTCTCTCAATTTGAAAAACAAATTGAGGAAATAAAGTGTGCTTTTAGACCATTGGATTATAAATGTAGAGTAATATTTAAATTGAAAAGAAATGAGGAAAATGTGATTGATGGTTGAGATGTGAAAATTGAGGAAAATTGAGGAAAAATAAATTGAGAGAATCCATTCTCCAAAAGAATAGTAATGGAATGAAAAACAAAGTATAAGACAAAAGCAACCAACCAAACCACTGGTCCAACCGATGGAAAGACTATCTAGCCAGACAAAGAGATGGTTCCACTACACACTTATAAAAAGTTCGAGGAGACTCTAAGGACTTACCCTAAAATCACTTCCAAGACGAGAATTAAATACGATCCACCAAATGTGCAATATTTGTAACTTTATTTGAGAAAATATGATCATTCTATGCATATTAGCCATGCCGCAAAATGCCAAACAAAAGCTAAACACTTTCTAAGTCGGGAGCCACTTTCAAAGGAGCAAAAGATTGAGAAAAGCCATAATAAGCCAAGCGGCGTAGCCTGCTCCTATTGCAGTTGAAGTGAAATCTCATATGACGCAATATATAACTCTTGAAAGAGGCCACGCATAACACACCGATCAACATTCGTAATAATATATTTTGGCAAGTATGAGCCTTGTCTAAGAGAACTTGCTCGAATTGTGTAATTGACTTTAAAAGTGTCCTCTTTTACCTTTTCCATTTCATTCACATATATATAATACTAATATTTGTTGTTGAAAAAAAAAATAAAAAATAAAAATTTAAAGGTGTCCAATTGTTCCACACTTGCACCAAGATCTTTCGCTTAGCGTTCAACAAGATAATCTATCAACCGAAAGAGTCCTAGATGCTAGACTTTCATACATTGTACCGAACCTCGAAGGGCCACTAAACCAAGACCATTATCCTCCTTAAAATTAAGTGTGCCCCGGCCACCAATTAAGATCAACACATCCCTCAAAATTGCACTTCTAATCAATTACATAAATTAGATACATTACATTTTCAATGAATCTAAAAAGTCAACTTTTCCTAGAGAGTTGTATCAGTTAGTTAATAGATTTACTAGAGATAATAAAGGAAGAAGGTTATTAATTATTTTGTCAAGGTTACATGTGGGGGACTTGTACTGTTAGTTCTCTAGAATATATGTAGCTGAGAAGTGACTTATAATGTCAGTTACACACTGTCAGTCTCTTTCACCACTTCAATATACCTTCCAGTTTAAACTTTACATTCCCTTCATCTCTCTGCTTCCTATCTAAACTTTCAGTTTACTAGGATGCATCATGTTTCTATCTCTAAACTATAAAAAAAAAATAAAAAAAATAATACTGCAGTATAAGTTTTTCCACTTGAATTATTATTTTTTTCTCAAAAAATGAAAAATCCAAGTTTAGTTTATTCTAGAGCTATTCCACTTGTTCATCTTTTATTGCCTCACCCTTCAAAGAAACCCTAGTTCAGATATTTCATTTTCCTTTAACAAGTAAACTTTTTTTCTTGTAATTTTTTGGCTTCTACTTGCACTCTTATTTTATTTTTGCAATTTTTGGATCTGTTTTTGGTTGTTAAGGCGGCTGATTATATATTCTGAAGGAAAATTCCAATATGTATTATTTCTTCTAATCTCTTCTGAACAACTTGTGCTTAATTCTATATTAAACCCTAAAAAAACTTTTAAAAAAAAATCATTAAGTTGTATCTTTTCCTTTGTCATTTTTCTTTCATTGAACTGCATTATCCTTTGCCATGCTGATATCTAAAACAAAAAAAATAAAAACACATAATTCCATAATATATATGCTGAGGACAAATATTAATTATAATTAACTTGAAAGGGAGATATAGAATTACAATTAGTATTAAAACATTTTGAATATAATCATTATATTCAAATGTTTACTTAGGCAAAGAAAAGGTTATTTCTTCCCATTTTTCAATATTCATATCCTAATTAAAAGAGAAAAAAAAAAGGAGGAGCAAGGAAAAGCAACTCCATTAATTAATTCAACTTCACAAATCATCACAATTTGTGTCCTAATATAATAATTAAACTACTTAATAATCTTCTGTTGTTTCCCTAGCCTAAGTTCAAGATCTAAATCTTCCATTCCATGATTAAGTCCAAGCACAATTTCTGAAGGTTGAAAATCCATGAACCTATGATGATCATTTGAACATGTCTTGAGAAAAACAGAAGGAAGTGAAGATATGTTATTAGTCTTCAATCTCTTACAACTGATCATATTCATACCTTTCTCCTCACAAGAAACATGATGTTGCTTCTGACGCTCCCCCAGACTCCCCAACAGAATAGTCGATGATTTTTGTCCAAACATCGAAGTCAATCCCAAAGACAAACTTGTTTCAACACAATCCTTAAAATTTTCTTCTCTTGCATTAACTATAGTTGAAATCATTCTAGAAGGTGAAAGTGATCTTGTTCTAGAAAAAGGTTTAAGTTGAGATGACATTTTTGCAGGAAAATAATTATTACCTAGTGATGAGTTTGTTGAAAACTTGAAATCATTCTTTTGAATTTCATTATGAGGGCTAAGATTTTGTTTGAGCCTAGCTCTGTCTCTCCTATGGATATTCATGTGACCACCAAGAGCTTGAGCAGACCTAAACTCTCTTTTACAAAAGTTACATGAATAAAATCTTGGTGGCCATATGCTACCATTTAGTATATTCCTAGCTGCATCTTCTGCAAAAGCTTTTTCTTCCCAAGATTCTATTGGTGCTTCAACTTGTCTTCTCTTCATCCATAGCCAGTAATGATCAGAGTGAAATCCCTCCATGCAAAGAAAATTATTAAATCTGCTAAAGTTGAGAAGAGAGAATATTATTGATTAAAGAGCAAGTACTATAGGACTATGTAATGTGAAGATAAGAAGTAGTGTTTGAAAAAAGCAAGAGAGAGTGAAGTGAATTTAAATGATTTAAGGGCTGTCCTTGTCCATTTAAATAGTTCCTATATATGTGAAAATTACAAAAACATACTTAAATTTTATTTTATTTTTGTTTATAGATTGATCATCAAGTTTGTCTTTTATTGGGAGGTGAGTAGCTTAAATGGTTTGCGTTTAAAAAAGTTGAAGGTTTTAGGTTCAAACTCTGACAAACACAAAAAATACTAATTAGTTAGGTCTGAGGTTCCAAATTATGGAAGGCATCACCTGATGCGGCCGCAAAATTGTAAATGCGAACGACACGACAACAACCACATCAGACCGCAATTACAATTTGAAGTGAAATCATAGATGATGGTTGCTCATAACCACATCGGACCGCGTCAAGACTGAACGCTGTAATATATAGACCAACAATATCGAATATTACATTCTTTTTTTTTGTTATTTTTAATCAGTGTGAAAATGACTTTATTTTTAAGAAAAAACATATAGAATAGATTGTGTGAAATATAGATATGAAATTATGAATAAATATTAAATCAAACTCTCAATAAAATTATTTAATTCTTCAACGACTGCAATTCACATCACAGCGACCGTAATGGCCACAATCACAACGCCGGGTCGCCAGCAACTACATTTACAATTACAACTGCAATTTAAAATTAGATTAGTCGACCTCGAATATGCGTCTTTAGTTAATTAATTTGTTCTATAGAAGGGTATTTTTACAATTTTTTATACTTCCATAGACTATAGTGTCACCTCTCACACATTTATTAGGATATTTTTACAACTTAGGAATCTATGAGTTATTAGAGAAAATGACTAAATGTAAAGTTGTTTATATAATTAAGTTTTGTGTCTATATATCTTTGGCTTTTGTATAATAATGAAACTAGCTACCATTTATTTTATGAACTTTGCTTGGTAAGATACAAAAGGTGTAGTGGGGTCCCTTTTAAGAAACTGTCTTGTATCAGATTTGGTTCACACGGATGAAGAAAATAACGGTTATGATAGTAAGAATAAAGAAATACTGCAAAACTGGATGGATTTTTGAAGGTTCTATCAACCTTATTTATATGGTAATAGTGTTGACTTATGTTAATATGACACTAGTTTTTCCTATGGTAAATGCAGTATATATATACTGTGTGCATGTGCATGTGCATGTGCATCAAGTATATAGCTCATTTAATAATTCTGTACCCATTACAGCAAACTAATCTGTTATGTATAAAGTCTTATTTAATTTTGTACTACTTTGATCTTATAGTAGAAATTTTTGTTTTTTTTTTAAAATTTTCTTGAGTATAGCTTAAATATTCATAATTTATCTTTTATTGAACAAATTTAAATATTTGTGGAGATGTTTTATTTTTTACAAGAGAAAAAGATTCCTATAATATAATAATATTATAAACTTGCTTGCAAAAAAAAATCATTAAAAACTTTGAACTGATTGGCTTAAAAATATGGACAAAAAATTATTGCGGAAAATTACACTTTAAGACCGTTGTTTGAATACAAATTTTAAAGTGAAAATTATAGAGACTAAATTTTTTTAACCCTTTAAATAGTAAATAAAAAGATATTGGCTATTGCATAGCAAGAGTAAGCTTAGAACATCATAATAGATAAGACCACCATAAAGAGAAGTGCACAATAGTAATCGAAGGGAGTATGTCACAATTTCACAATAATAATCGAAGAGAGTATGTCACAATTTCACAAACGCTTAAATAATAAGTATTTTATCCAAACAGAACCATAGAAAAATATGAGAAATCAAATTACATACACTCACACATAACACAATTGGATAGTGTAAGAAAACAAAAAGCATGATGCTATACTGCTAAATAAATTTTTACCATAACATATTTAAAAAACACATAAATAACTAATACAAAACTTACAAAAATTATTTTAAAATAAATTATTTAGAATCATTTATTTTTCGTAAGAAAGCAAATTAATTAAAATATGAATTATATTTTTATCTCGTGAGCATATATAGTAGGGGTGTGCATGCTCGGTTATTTTGTCAAACCAAACTATATCCAAACCAAAACCATATATATGGATTTGGATACATATCCATAACCATTATTTTTTATAAACTGGTTATATAACCAGTTATAAATTTGGATACGGATACATAACCATATATTTTTATAAAACCGGTTTAAAAGCGGATAATTTTTAAATCCAGTTTTTAACTGGTTATTTTTAAAACTGGATTAATAAACGGTTAATTTGATCTGATTTTTTTTTACGCAGACGAAAAACATATTAAAAACCGTAAAAAAAATACACTTTTCTTTTTTTTATTCTTTGCATTCCTTAAGATTTCTTTTTTCCAATTTCAACGAGATAAGGGTATACAAATTGGAGAAAATGAATGTGGTTCGATTGGAAGATAATATTGTCGATTAGAGTTCAATTAGAGAGATTATTGTAGATTTTAGATTTAGAGTTCATCGCAAATCACAATTTCAGATATCACACGCACATGGTGATGATTTGTGTGTGAATTTAATTTTAATAAAAGGATATTTGTTTGTAATTTTTTTATTCTTTGCATTTCTTCTTCTAGATTTCTTTTTTCCAATTCCAATGAGATAAGGGTATACAAATTGGAGAGAATGAGTGTGGTTCGATTGGAAGATAATATTGTCGATTGGAATTCAATTAAAGAGATTATTGTAGATTTGAGATTTAGAGTTCATCGCAAATCACAATTTCAAAGATCACAAGCACATGGTGATGATTTGTGTGTGAATTTAATTTTAATAAAAGAATATTTGTTTGTTATTTTTTTATTCTTTGCATTCATTCTTCTAGATTTCTTTTTTCCAATTCCAATAAGATAAGGATATACAAATTGGAGAGAATGAGTGTGATTCGATTGGAAGAGAATATTGTCGATTAGAGTTCAATTGGAGAGATTATTGTAGATTTCGAATTTAGGGTTCATCGCAAATCACAATTGTAGAGATCACACGCACATGGTGATGGTTTGTGTGTGAATTAATTTTAATAAAAGGATATTTTTTTGGTTTTTTTATTCTTTGCATTCCTTCTTCTAGATTTTTTTTTCCAATTCCAATGAGATAAGGGTATACAAATTGGAGAGAATAAGTGTGGTTCGATTGAAAGAGAATTTTGTCGATTAGAGTTCAATTGAAGAGATTATTGTAGATTTGAAATTTAAGGTTCATCGCAAATCACAATTTCAGAGATCACACGCACATGGTGATGATTTGTGTGTGAATTTAATTTTAATAAAAAGATATTTGTTTGTTATTTTTTTTATTCTTTGCATTCTTTCTTCTAGATTTCTTTTTTCCAATTTCAATGAGATAAGGGTATACAAATTGGAGAGAATGAGTGTGGTTCGATTGGAAGAGAATATTGTCGATTGGAGTTCAATTGGAGAGATTATTGTAGATTTGGGATTTTAAGGTTGATCGCCAATCACAATTGCAGAGATCACGCACACATGGTGATAGTTTGTGCGTGAATTAATTTTAATAAAAGGATATTTGTTTGTTTGTTTTTTTGACAAAAACAAATTTAAAAAGGATTTTTTATTTTTTTTAATTATACAGAAACAAATTTGAAAAGGATATAATAACCTATTTAAACTAAATACAAAAATTTAATTTGGATGGATAACCGACCGGATGAAAATGGTTTGGTTAATAATCATATACCAAAATTCGGATTTTTTAAAATGAATTTGGATCCGGTTATGGGTTTGGACCTTCTAACCGGATATTTTGCACACCCCTGATATATAGTTCGATTCGTAAAGACAACATTATAGTAATATACAGGGACCGGTCGATGTTCCATCCATAATTTTTTAATTATACTTTTAAAGAGAGTGAAATTTTGACTCATTGAATTAAACTTGACAAAACATTAAAAAATGTATACTCAGTTGGGCTTCCATATTGCTGCTACAGAGAATTTTATCATGGGCCTCTCTTTGTTTTTGGCTAAGGTCCATCAAATAAATTATTTTGAAAACTACTTTTGCCACCCTATGATTTCTGGGATGCTTCCTACAGAATGACAAAAATCCCCCTGTCAGTGACTTATTCTACGGATACCCCTCATAGCAGCCTACAATTATAACATCCGTGACTTAAGTTACGGAAGTCACAGAAGGGTATTTTGCTCATTTATTAGGGCGTGTGAGTAAGTCATAGAGTGCCAAAAGTAATTTTCATTATTTTTTAAAAGTTACTATTATTTCGTATAAAGCAAATATATATTCGCACTTTAAATTTGGAACATGTTAATCCTATAAAGCTGATATTTTTTTTAACTAATATATTATTATAAAGCAAATGTTGATGAAATAGAATCATTTTTTCTCATTTTTCTTCGCTCGCCACACCCCACCCCACATGATTTCTTTTAAGCACAACGTTCGCATTTTAAAATAGGAACATATGAGAATAGTTAACGTTCTAAAATGCAAACGGTCTTTATTACATAATTTCACCAACTTTTTCCTCTTCACTTAACCCGTCAAAATCCCTCAATTTTTGACGAATTAGTAATGTTTTCAACACAAAATCAAAACATCAAGGGACTCTACATATATCACATTGAGCTGAATACAAAGGTAATATAACTCTAAAACTTTTCTCATTCCATTTCTTAAGGTTTTCGTTTCATTCTCGCCCAATATGATGCGAACCATATTGATTTGATACTAAAACTATTTTATTTATTTTTTAAATTGTTTCAGTTATGGTTGATGCAAAATCCAACAAAGAACTTAAGGTTGATGTGATGGCACACAAACATCCTAAGGTTGACTTGAAGTCAAATAAAGAATCTAAGGTTGAACAAAGAACCTAAGATTGATTTGAAGTCAAAGACAAAACTAAAGGTTGTACTTCCTCCGGCCTTTTTTATAAGCAAAAATTGCTTTTTAGGTTCATTGGATAAGTAATGTATCTAATATATATTTAAGACTAGATACATTACTTTTTCAATGAACCTAAAAAACAACTTTTGCTTATAAAAAAGGCCGGAGGAAGTAGATCTTAACGTTGATTTTCACGTACAATTCATGAATACGATGAAGTTTACTAAACTAGATGAGATAATTGCACGGGTTCATGATGATGTAAAGAAGTTAAGATTTGTCATTGTTGTTGCAAAATCTTATAATAAGGGAAAAATAATAGAAAATTATTTATCATGTTAGGGGTGTTAAAGAGGTGGTGAATAATGGAAGTACATTAACAAAAAACGTGAAGACATGACAACCTTAAAATGTAGTTGTCCGTTTAGAATAAAAAGTTATCTTTTGAGTAGTGGTGTGTGGAGTCTTAATGTCAAGAGAACACAATCACACAAATTGATTGAAATATTTCAAGGGCATAAATATGCAGTGATGCTTAAAATGAAGGAGAAGATCTTGTCTGTGAGATTACAAACAATATGGTTCTTCCAAGAAATATCCAATTGACATTAGAGTCCAAGATAATAAAAGCAACATGTGATGAAATATTTGGTTAAATATAAGTATGTGTACATAGCTAAAAGTTGGTTATCGATACTGAAATTATCAATGATATTTTTTAGGACCATCCAAATTCTATTAAATTGTTTAACACTTTTTTCACTGTAGTTTTGATGATTCCACTTACAAAATTAACCAACAAATATACTGGTTCTACTAAGATGACTTACTCAATTGTATTTTACTTATATGATGTCTGAGAGGGAAGAGAATATTCTCTAAATTTAGAGAAGAGTCATGACTTATTGAAATGTCCAAATAATTCCAAGATAGTTGTGACTGAATGAGGCTCTTCTTTGATGAATATTGCATGAAAAAAGAGAGCAAAAAATACATTACAATTGGTTGAAAGCCACAAAACAGGAAAAAGAAATTACAACCTAAGGTGTTGTAAAGGATTTTCCCACAAAGAAGAAAAAATTGTAAAGAGAGTCTTTGACATTAATTTTAAGCCACCACCAAATATAAATCTTAATTTAATCTAACTAAAAGAAAAAACTTTGACATTAATTTAGTTTGATTCAATTTTTATCGAGCGAAAGTCAACCAAACTAAGTAAACCAAACTAACTAGTTTCATTCGGTTCAGTTAATAAGCTTAATAATGCAGAAGATAAATTACTCTTCATTTATATTTTTCTAAAATACAACCATGTTGCTTGGGCTTAAGTGGTAAGGAGCTCCTTCCAATGACGTATTCGGGAAATACCGGATTTGATTTCCAGGGAGAAACAACGCTTGACCAGTGCGCATGCCTGCACGAGCCGAATTAATCGTCCACCTTTAATGGGTCGGAAACCGGTACAAAAGAAAAAAAATTCCTAAAATACATACAAAAACAACTTTAATAATTCTTTTGAATACGGATGTTAAGCTTGTGTTTAAGAGTATTGTTAAACAAAATATGCTTAATAAAATTAATTTATATTCAAAAACAGAAAAAGCTTAATAATCACAAACTTAACAACATCTATTCTAAAATACATAAAAAACATTGCAAACAACAATAAAAGCAAAAACAAACTACAAATCCACCAATTTATTTATGAATGAGTGCTAATAATTAATATAGATTGAAAGAAAAGAAAAGAAATTGTTCTGGACCAGGCTTGACAGTCCGCGCGCGAGGAAACAAATCGCTCTTTTGTCGAGCAGGACCCAATAAGGGTGAAGTCCACATGCAAGAATCCACGTTGCCAACAGGCAGATTCTCAACGAATCGTAACGTCCGACATTGAAATGATGAACATTTATTATTTATTAAGGTTCTTCAGCCGTTTTCCGACAGCTATTGATGGTCTCATCAATAGTCTTGGCCCAATGTTGGGTGCTATATATATATATATATATATACACACACATACACACACACTCCTCATTTGCAGAAGTCAACCTTTGTTTCACACTCATATCTAACATGGGCGTCGGAGCACCTGCAAGTACACAACTCCGTCCCATTCACCGGAACGGGACGGAGCAACAACATCAATATACCGACATGGTCAACTCTGATCAGGTAAGATCAAAAATAAAAAGGAATAGAAAACTAACCAAGAGAATTTGAGGTAACATTCTTATTTTAACTTGACGGTTAAAATATTTGTAAATACAGCTCGTAAACTTCAACATTGACAATTTTATGTTCAACATCGATCAACAATTTTTCTTTTTATTTTTGTCGAACGATATAATAATTAAAAATCACACTATTAAAATAGACATCGATCACTAATTCTAATAACCTCACACTACTTAAATGGACATCGATCACTAATTCTAATTAGCTGATATCAGGTACTTAAACCACTATTTAAAGATATTTTTAAAAATCAAAATGTGTTTCTAATTAGCTGATATCAAGTACTAAATCAATATTAAAATATATTTTTAAAAATCAAACTTTGTTTGTAAATAAATAAAGAGTCATGATAAACAGTGCACCCAGTGCACTAAAAATAGAAATAAAATATAAAATTAATAATAATAAAAACAATTTTTTACACTTTTTATATATTTAATTTAATGCATGAGTTCAACAACAAAATTTCTTTATTTATGTGTTTAATGAATGTACACCACTATTTAGGATTTTTCATAAATAAATTCAATATGGGTGATGCTAAACAGTGCATACTGTTTAAGGAATAATAAATTATAATAGAACCCACTATTATTTATGCCAAAAAAAAAAAATCAGGGAAAGTAGGATGACATGATTGTTTTCTCTCTTTTGCGTTTCCATTGTTTCTCGTTTTCTTTCATCTCTCTTTACTTTTGCAATCAAATTCCAATCCAATAGTAAAAGCAACATTTCAATCAAATGTTATTCTCAGATTTGTTATTTTATTTGTTATAAAGGGTAGTTGTTTTCAACTTTGATGGTGAGATTGAGAAGGCAGAGCGATTATGTGTAAATCGGATAGTCGACTTGGTGAGATTGACGCCGGAGACCAGAGAAAACCACAATCAAGTCGGCGACAGAGGTGGAAGTCAACGAGTCCGCAACGGCAAGTTGGTGATGGAGAGTGCACGACGGCAAGTCGGCGAAGGCTATGGCTCCGACTAGATGGAGAAAGAAAGGCAGATTGCATCTTAGTTATGGAGGTAAAGAAGATGAAACGAGAGAAAAAGAGAGAGAAACCTGTAAAATGATGAACAAGAATGGCAGAGAAGAAAACTGAAATGATGTATTTTCTCTTTCCTAAATATTTTATTTCTTTTATTATATTTCTCTTGCATCTATGTAAACTAAGTGGGTCTCATTATAATTTATTCTTCCTTAAACGGTGCACTTGGTGCATTGTTTATCATTGGTCAGGGTGTTGGTAAACGGTGCACCAAGTGCAGAATAATAAATTATAATGGAACCCACTATTATTTATGCAAAAAAATAATTAGGAAAAGTAGGATAACATGATTGTTTTCTCTCTCTCTCTCTTCCGTTTCCATTGTTTCTCGTATTCTTTCATCTCTCTTTACTTTTGGAGTCAAATTCCAATCTAATAGTAAAAGGAACATTTCAATCAAATGTTATTATCAGATTTGTTATTTTATTTGTTATAAAAGGGTAGTTGTTTTCAACTTTGATGGTGAGATTGAGAAGGCAGAGCGATTGTGTGTAAATCGGACAGTCGACTTGGTGAGATTGACGCCGGAGACCAGAGAAAGCCACAATCAAGTCGGCGACGGAGGTGGAAGTCAACGAGTCCGCAACGGCAAGTCGGTGACGGAGAGTCCACGATGGCAAGTCGGCGATGGCGAGTCCGTGACAGCAAGTCGGCAAATGCTATGGCTCCGACTAGATGGAGAAAGAAAGGCAGGTTGCATCTTAATTATGGAGGTAAAGAAGATGAAACGAGAGAAAAAGATAGAGAAACCTGTAAAATGATAAACAAGAATGGCAGAGAAGAAAATTGAACCGATGTATTTTCTCTTTTCTAAATTTTTTATCTTTTTTATTATATTTCTTTTGCATCTATGTAAAATAAGTGTATCTTATTATAATTTATTCTTCCTTAAACAATGTACCTGATGCGCTGTTTAGCATTGGCCAATCAATATATAGGACATTATTTATTATTTATAATGCTACGTTTCACAAATCTGAAAATCAAAAAGTCGGTTTACTAAAAATTAAAAATTGTTGTCGTAGAAGTAGAACAGATCATGGCTTTATGCAGGGGATCAGACGTGGAGAATAGAATCGAACAAGAATTTCGTATTATACTATGTCGCCACGTGGTTACTTCAAAAAGAAAAATAATATAAAAATAAAAAAATCTAAACATTGCTCCCGGTGTACTCATTAAGCATATAAATATAGTAATTCTCTCTCGGAATTTATGCATTCAATGTATCGAAAATATAAAAAATTATTTTATTAATATTAATTTTATTTTTTATTTTTATTTTTATTTTTAGGATGCTTAACAAGTGCTCCGGGAGCACTGTTTAGCATGAAAAAAAAAATATGCGTTAGAAAAGAAAGAGAAGCCAAAAAGGTTTTGGTGTTACTCATACATGTTAGAAAGGAACAACTTTCAACCTACCGTGGAAGGTTATCATTGGACCACGTATACTACTCACAAAAATCATTACCACGTGGTGCAATCATGAAACGGTACTCATTCAATCAACGGTTAAGATTTCATGCTGAAGTTAAATCGTTCAACGTCACACCAACTGTTAAATGTTGAGTGTTGCCCGTGACGGTGACGGGCAGTCTACCCGTGATTAAATGTGGACCCCACCTGACCAAGTTAAAAGCTTGTCCTCCAACACCATTTCAGTTGATTGTGTTTTGTTTCGATTCTTCATTTTTCTTTGCTTATGCTTCTCGCAATTCAATTACAATTAATTAAATTTTAATTAAGTTTTATTTGTTAAATTTCATTTTAAGCGATTTAATTAATGGCTGAGATTTGTTGTGGTGTTGTTGGAGCCGGAGAAACTACGACTCCAACTATCGAACCAAACACACGAAACTCCGTTCGTCGGAGTTTAAATTTTCTTCCGTTGAAATACATAGCTGACATGGCAATTCCACCGGAAAATATTAGCCGAAAACGTCAGAAGCTAGATCCATCGATTTCTCCTCCGTCACTGAAGAGCGAAAAAGAAGTTGACAGTTCCGAATCGAGTACGAATGAAAAATCTACGAAAAACGAAGTTGTCTTGGTTACGAATCGTTCGAATGTTTCTGAGATAGAAAACGAGGTTGTTGTTGTTGAAGAGTGTCCTAAGTATGGAATAACATCGGTTTGTGGAAGAAGAAGAGAAATGGAAGATGCTGTTTCGGTTCATCCATCGTTTTGTGAAGAAAAGAGTGAACAAAAACAGAAACCGTTTCATTTCTTCGGTGTTTACGACGGTCACGGTTGTTCACATGTAAATGCTCAAAACTTTCATAACCGTTTTTTGTTATTTTCTAGAATTGGATTATTATTTTTTTATATTTTATTTTTATTTTTATAGGTTGCAACTATGTGTAAACAAAGGTTACATGAAATTGTTGATGAAGAAATAAACAAAGAGAAAGAAAGAGTTGACTGGAAGTCAACGATGGAGAAGAGTTTCATTCGCATGGATGAAGATGTTTTGAATTCCACCAAAACCAAACAGAGCTTCACTTGTAAGTGTGAGCTTCAAACTCCTCATTGTGACGCCGTTGGTTCCACCGCCGTTGTTGCCGTTGTCACGCCGGAGAAAATTATTGTTTCCAATTGTGGAGATTCTCGTGCAATTCTTTGCCGTAACGGTGTCGCCGTTCCTCTTTCCTCCGATCACAAGGTTAGTTTATTTAATTTTTTTATTAACTACTGTTTTATTTATTTAACATTTTTTTTTGTACTAATGATAATTGACCCGTATCCGTTTTTGTATAGCCGGATCGACCCGATGAGTTGGATCGGATCAACTCCGCCGGAGGACGTGTGATCTATTGGGATGGTGCAAGAGTCCTTGGAGTCTTGGCTATGTCAAGAGCCATAGGTGAGTGATTCATAGTGCGCACGATTACAAACTTTTCTTATTTATTTAATTATTATTAAACTTTTGTTTTAAATTAATTAATTAGTGAATGTAGTGTAATGTAGTTAATTATTTAAAAATTTAATTAGTTAATATTTTCCGTCCATTATAGAAATAGATGTCTTAGAATTATTTATCAGGAGTTTGAGTTCGAATATCAGAATTTCGATAATTTTTGGTCTAATCACTAGTCTATTTGATTTAGGACTATTGGACAAAGAAACTGAATTTTGAAGGTTTTTGTTATGTAGGGGACAATTATTTGAAGCCATACGTTATTTCGGAACCAGCGGTAACGGTAACGGAGAGAAGGGACGAGGATGAGTGTTTGATACTAGCCAGTGATGGTTTATGGGACGTGGTGGAAAATGATACTGCGTGTAGGGTAGTTCAGATGTGTTTAAAGGCGGAGAAGATGGTGTCGCCGCCGGGGTCACCAGGGAGTGTGGTGACGGGAGATGGGTCAGATAAGGCGTGTTCTGATGCTTCAATTTTGTTGACGAAGTTGGCTTTGGCGAGGCATAGTTCGGACAATGTTAGCGTGGTGGTTGTTGATTTGAGGAGAGATCAACGTCAACAATAACAATTAATGATAATTATTGGGATTAATTAATGGAATGTGAAGAAATATTATTCATGATTAACCGACCAAAACGTATGATGGGTGGTACATTGTGTTTGGAGACACGTTGGATTCTTGGGATTTTTTATTGACAAAGGTGGGAGGAAAATGGTGGGGCCAGCTTTAAGATTTTTCTGATGATTCCATATGATTTTATTTTAGTAATTTAATTAGTGTATGATGAAATCAAGGGGAGGTTTAAAATTGGAAAAATTCTTCAAGTGGTTCATGGTGGACCATTCATGAAAAATTCTATAACGAATACGAATTTTACAAAATCATCCACTGTTGGATTGAAAGTTTATATCATATAGATCATCTATAGAAAATTTTAGAAAAATTGAAAATCATTTGATATGTTATTGAGATCCATCAAGATTAACGGTTTATTAAATACTGTAAATCTTGATAAATTCCAATAAAATATCAAATGATTTTCAATTTTTTTAAAAATTTTTATGGATGCTCTATATGATATAAACTTTCAATCTACTAATAAATTTTGTAAAATTTATATTCGGTAGGTGGTCCATCGTAGCATTAGCCTTAAAATTGTATCTTTTGGGAAATGATAAAGTAAAGTAAAATATATGAAATTTTAGATTAGTTGAATTAGTTGAAACAAGTGGCAACAAGAGCAACACTTACATGGGCACAACATTTAGGCACACACACACAAGTTAAAATATTTAAATAAAAAATAAAATTGTCACATCAATACACATCACTTCAATTTTTTTATCTTTATTTTTTTTTTGCTTCATGTGAATGTGCCTTACAATTAATATTTGGGCTTGTGTCCATATAAGTATTTCTCGTCAAGTCAACTAAGGCTATATTTGTCCGTAAAAAAGATAGAAAAATTATCCATATTGGCTTTGGCAATTTGAGATTAATCTTACCTTTGTCCATGTTGAAATTTAGTGTTAACTATATAATTCAATTCATTTAATTTTTTTCTTGTAACATTTGATTTTTTATGAAAAGATAATTTGATTCAACTTTGGTCCACCCTGAGTTAAGTTATAAATTTCTTCATATAAACCTTGGCTAGGGTTCCATTAGCCTCTCCACATATTTGGGAATTGTTCAAAGTCCTTTCTAATATTTTGAGTTTGGTTCGAGCAAGTTGACTAAGGTATAGTGTGTACAGAAGTTGCAAAACTTGGAGGATTCTATTACAAGACTTATACCGGTCGTACAGGCAAGATGCTTAAGAAGGGCTAGATTGAAAAAGGACACAAGTTTGATAATGTAGAAATGCTAGGATAGTATGTTTGCAGCGCCTACAAACACGCTACAAACATGAGGTTTATAAGGGAAAAAGTTTTGGGACATGTTAAATGGACCAAATTAAGCAAACTTCGTATGAGATGTTTCATGTTATAAAGATCGATGTGTGAAAACAAACGAGATTGCCATTTTCTATGAGTGACTTGAAAAAACTCAAGTGGGTATGTCTCAATTTTGATATTCGCATATGACTACTATTTTTGCAAGCAAGATTGTCATTTTAATTCATGTTCTCCAACGCCAATTGTTGGAGATTTTATGCATTGTATTGCAATCACTTGTCCATGTGTGCAATTTGGTTTTGGTGGCGCAACACATTTGGTAACCATACTTTGATTGCGCCCCAATCAAAGTAGCATTCTAGCTCATAGTTTGTTGTTTGCTTCAAGTGGCCACCTTGAAGACAAGGTTACGATGTTGGGTATGGCTAAGAAACATTTCACCGCAGTTTCATAGTTAACATCAAATGTTTAGTATAGCAAGTATTTTAAGTCGGTCTACAACCTCCAAACATGAGCCATATTAGGGTTAGACGTTTAAAAGATGTAAATTCATTTCAACTAACAATCTAAATCGAGAATGGAGAGAGGTGTAGATGGTCCAATTTTCTAATTATTTTTCTTTAATAATGTATTAAATCTAAAATTCAGTTTAATCATCTAATAATATCATCGTATCAACTTAACTTTTTTTTTTCTGATAGTCTAGCGGCTAGAAATTCATTCGAATCTCGGTTCCTGCACAAATATGCAATGTCATTTACAAATTGAGTTAGATTCGTATCAACTTAACATATACGTAAGAAACTAAGAATTAATAGTAGCCGCATATTGATATATTGAAATAAGCACACACAATCTAAATTCTGATCTTTCCTTGAAGCATTTTAACTCCAAAAACGTTACAATCTTAGTACTCATTCATATAGAGACAAAAAGTTGAAAGTTGGATATGCAAACATTTTGAAAAATCTTCTATTTATTTCTTAATGAAAAATAAACGGATAAAGGCTGAGTATTCATTTGGTTCCTGCGGCATAAATCTTAATACAAAGTTCAATCATCAATAAATTAACATGTGGGGTTGGGATGACTTGTACACTCTTATAATCAAATATCAACACGTAGCATTGGTATTATTTTTAGTGTCACTATCTCTCTTAGCTGGACTAGATTTCCTCAGATTTGATGCCTTAGCCATGGAACTAGGAACAAATTTTATTTTTTTTTCCACTTTTTATATATATTATTTGTCATATTTTTTAAAGTGATAATTAGTGTCATTGTTATTAATTGCACATTCCCTGTCTTCAATTAGAGGTTTTGCTTGTATGATTCATGCTAGCAATTAGGGTCAATTTGAAAAATAAAAAAAAAATAAAATCAAGAGAAATTAATTGCCAAACGCAATTCATTTCGTACTTACATGCTTTTGATATCGAGTTTTATATACACATGTCCATTTTTTATTTTCAGAATAAAGAAGTGAACAAAAATACCAAGCTTAAATAAAAAGAGATAACTCATATTCGTTTTGTTCAAATTAAGCCAAAAGATTTCATAGGTTACTTTGTCTATAAGAACTATAATGGAGCAAAATATTTGGGAACTGTTCAATTTTACGATCGAAAAATAAGTTATTGAAAGTAAGTATTTTTATAGTTTATACAATTATTTTTGTAGTTCACATACAGACACAAATTAGTTAATGTGTATCCTACTTTAAATTTTTTTTATTAACCACAATTATTTATCACATGAAGTAGTCTTATATCAATATAAGAATAAATATCACAAATTAATCAATATTCATTATAAAATGTGACCGTATTATTTATTAATATATTTTAAAATACTTATGATGTGTTACACTGTGCATGAGCTTGTTCATCAAAAATATATGTTTAGATGCAGATCGAGTATGATGATTATAGAATCAAATATTTAGATCTAAGTGAGGTTAAAAAATATAAAGCAAGCAAGGACGATATTGAGAAGGCTCGACGAGAGTAACAACTAAGGCATGATAAAAATATATTTTGAATTAAAATTGTGATAATCTACTGTAACATGTTCACTGTAAAAATCCAATTCTTAACATCAATCAAAATTGAATTTTTACAGTGAACATCTTAATGGAAGCTCCTAATATGGACCTCAAAAATAAGGGTTCACTGATGGACCTCAACAAATGACTTGCTACAACCAGTCACAAAACACTCAAAGTTTCCATCTCTCTCTTCCTCACTCTCATCTCTCGGTCTCTTTTTTCCCCAAAAAAGCAAAGGGAAGTAAGTGTATTGGTGTTAGTGTGTCACTTAAAAAGGAACTTCATCTTTCTCCAAATACAGATTTCTAATATTCATTCAAACTTACATAAGACTTTCTCTATGTCTTCTTCCAAAAATTGAGTGGTTCCATTTACATTTTACATCAAATTAGTGTTTTTTGTCAAATCTACATTTATGTTGTGGTGAAAACTTTGTTTTTTCCTAATAACTTTCACCACTATAATTTTTTGTTATACTTCGACATGATTTTAAATTGGGCTTCTGTTATATGCTTCTTAATGTTTCAAACATTCAAATAATTTTTTATAACCAAATTCAGTATTCAAATTCTTATTCATTGATAAAAGTCTCATGTACTTGCAAATTTCAGATTCCAAGTTCACAACACAACCAAAATATAGACATTATGAAAATTATGTTAGTGTATTTCATAATATAGTTGATGTTAACTTGAGTCTTTTTAAAAAGCTAAGAAAACATTTTAGCAAATTGATGTTACCCAGATGTCTATGGCATGGGTAGAACAAGCTTGGATTAAAATATTAAATAAAACATAAAGACAAATGGATGACCGGCTACAATAAGTCATTTAATAAGGTTCACCCATGGACCTTATTTTTTGGGTCCATATTAAAGACTTCCCATCTTAATTATCAAAATATTAATTTAAAATATATTTTTATCATACCTTAGTTGATACTCTCGCCTTATATTTCTTAACCTCACTTATGTCTAAAAATTCAGTCCTATAATCATCATACTCAACCATCATCCAAACATATTTTAAATGAACAAGCTAATACATTTTAATAAGTGTAAAACATCGTTAGTATTTAAAAATATATTAATAAGTAATACAGTCACAATTTATAATGAATATTGATTAATTTATAATATTTATTCTTATATTCATATAAGAATGCTTTTTGTGATAAGTTTGTGGTTAATAAAGAAATGTAAAGCACGATACACATCAATTGTATTTGTATATGAACTCTGATAAATAATTGTGTAAATAAAAGAACACTTACTTTCAATAACTTCTTTCTTCGATTGTAAAATTGAACAGCTTCCAAATATCTTGCTCCATTATATTTCTTTGAGACATAGAAACCTATGAAATCTTTAGGCTTAGTTGGAACAAAAGGTGTATGAGTTGTCTCATTTTGTTTAAGTTTGTTATTTTTGTTCACTTCTTTTTTCTTTTGTTCTTAAAATTAAAACAAAATATAAATAAAAAATGAACATGTATATATAGAACTCAATATCAAAAGCATGTAGGTACGAAATGAATTGCGTTCGACAATTGATTTATCTTGACTTTTTTTTTTTTTTTTTTGTTTTAGGTCTCAAATTGACCATGATTGCTAGCATGAATCATACAAGCAAAATCAGGAAATGTGCAATTAGTAATAATGACACATCAAACTTAATCATGTTTTCTAACCTAAATATTTGTAATAAATACATCATGTCTATGTGATTGTGAAGAATCATAGGATCGTAGTGCCCTAGATCAAATACTTAGAAGAGAGAGAGAGAGAGAGAGAGAGAGAGAGAGAGAGAGAGAGAGAGAGAGAGAGAGAGAGAGAGAGAGAGAGAGAGAGAGAGAGAGAGAGAGAGAGAGAGAGAGAGAGAGAGAGAGAGAGAGAGAGAGAGAGAGAGAGAGAGAGAGAGAGAGAGAGAGAGAGAGAGAGAGAGAGAGTAGTCATACTCATACAGTAAAAGATCATAAGAGATCATATTGAATTGATAAAAGATAGTGAAATATGTACATTATTGTTCTACTTATAGGACTTAATTAACTACTTATAGGACTTAATCATGTTTTCTAACCTAAAATTCTCTATCATATTCTTCGATCCACATACTTTCTCAATCTCAATTGACTCCAAATGGAAGAAAGAAACTGAACACGAAATGTTATGCAACAAGGTCGACACCATGGGAGAATGAAATACAGTAGACTAAAATGAAATTGGGAGCAAACCATAGAAGCATGAACTGAAACAGAAAAGTGAAACGCGTGTACGTGGTGGAGCATAGCGATATCGATGTATATGAGAGTCCCGCCGGGATCAAACGTCTTCCTCCCTCTATCCCAAGGCATCCACCGTAGACGAAGAATAGTTTTGCAAAGGACTCTGCAGATCACATAACCAAGAATCGCAAATGTTGCTCTGTCGGGAGGATCATACATCATAGGCATTGATTTTGGAAAAAGGTTCCTTCAATTTCATGATTGCGTCAGAGTGTTGATTGTTGAGTGGAGAAACAAGATGTTGAATGTCCAGAACTTGTGTTTGCTCTTTGCACGTCGATTCAGTTTCATGGACCGAAAGACAACAATCGAGTTCTTCAATGTTGATAAATCCTCCTTCGACCAAAGGCTTGATGATGATCTCTGAAGTTATGAACAAAGATGATGATGCAGAATCAAGATTCTACGATCTCATGTGTTCTTCCAAAGCGGCGAACTCAGATTCTTGAAACATAGATTCCTCAACAATGTTGCAACATGAATCCGCAAGAATACATGTTGTCTCACCAATCTTGATGGTGAATACATCAATTGTTGGCTTGATTGGAGTGATCGAAGGAGATTGAACGGTAGTAAGATCAGAATTCCCAAAATTTCCGAAACGAATGTGATTGCAGAGGCTTGAAGGTTGAATTTCTGCTGCAGAAACCTCCATATCTTCATCATGAGAAAGATCTTCATCTTTATCAATGGCCGAAACAGAATCAGCAGCGGAATCTTCACCGGAAGCGTAGTTATCCTTATCCCTTGGGTATCGCTCTTGTACCATGTGAAGAATCATAGGATCGTGGTGCCATAAATCAAGCACATAGGAAAGAGAGAGAGCATAGTCATACTCATGAGATAAAAGATCATAAGAGATCATATTGAATTGATAAAAGATAGTAAAATGTGTATATTAGTGTTCTACTTATAGGACTCAATTAACTAACTAATTGAATAACCAACTATAATTAATTTCTAACTAACAAACTAACACCAACAAACTCTAATTATCTTAACAGTGATAAAAAAACATATTGATTGCAAACCTTTCTAAACAACCATCATTAGAATGTGATGATTTTCTCCAGCTCCACTCAAATAGATCTTCACCGTGTCGATTTCCGGAACCAAAACCCCTCATTTCCAAATCCTTCAACCGCTGAGGTCTCATTAATCTTCTTCTAATCTTGACCTTCCTCTGTTAAAATCTGCCGCCTTGGTCGTGCCTTACCAAATGGATTTGCACTCTTAAGCTTTGCAACTGTAGGCTAAGAGATCATCAGAAGCAACACAAATCTAATATAAGAAATAACCTCAACATGTTATTATAGCATAAGGATCAGGCATTAATAATTGTTAATTTTGCAAATGCAATTATCATTATGAAAGATGTTAATCAATAACAAGCAAGCATTCGTTTCGACTTGTCCGTGCAGCATAGAAATCTACAGCTCCAAATTTATAAATTAAAAATGGTAACAAATTACTACATACACTTATAAGAGAAGATGTACCACCTTCAAAGAGAGTGTGCATTTCTAAGACAATATCACTATTAAATTCACAAAATATTCGTGAGTACTTTTATCAAACACGTTCACTGCAATTCAAAGAAAGTATTAAAAACAGAAGAAAAAAAAAAGCATCATGAATTTTGCAAAATTCTTAGAGAAACAAATAGAAATTGATCACAGTTTAAATTAATTTGACTATAGAGAGCGAGCGTAAAAAGATTAGGATTTTACCGAAGAGATACATGATAGAAAATGATTTTGTCGGCAAGAGGATTAATCGAATGAATCGGAAATGCAAGGTTCCCTACGGTGGAGAACAATTAGAGGTCGTGGAGAACAAAGTAGAAGGTGTTGAAACCAATGACGACCTCGAACTTCAAACAAATTGACTTGAAAAACGCTCGGTCAATAGTCACGAGATAAGGAAGGTCAGCGGAAAAGGAAAGCGCGAGAAAATTTTGGATCGAAAAATGGAAAACGAGAGATGAAGACAATGAATTTCTTGAATTTCACTGGCTTTGGTGGTTTTTGGGTTTGGTTATGATTGATTATAGCGGAGTTGTTGATTGCTGATGGACCATTGTTTACCAAGGTTTAGTGATGGCCATGGTGAATAACACGACGATCTTGATTATGACGGTAGTTGCAAAAGAATCGCCATTGATGTAGGGTTTCATGGTGGTTGGATTATGAGAAGGAAGAAGCGAGTGACAACCAATTTATAGAATTCTTAGTTAATTCCGATTGGTTGGTTATGAGAATGAGGTAAAAAAAATTGGCACATATGATATCAATTTATAAAATTCTTAACGAATTTTGATTGGTTGAATTAAAGGCACATTCAACCATAGGGCCAATCACAATTGGGCTATGTGGCAAACAATTTTGACTGCATGGAGACCCTTTTTTTACTGTCGACCACTTCGCTATGCAACAAGCAAACACAGTTCGCAGAGTAGCATGCAAACCGCTTTTTCCCAATTTTCTCATTTTAACATGCTCGCATTGTAAAAAAAAAAAGATGCTCGCATTGTACTTTGTGAGAGGGGTATAATTGGAAGGCTAGCGAGCGCATGAGAGTCACAGGAGTAAACCCCATTTAAGAACACAAAAATTCAAAATATTTGCACAAGAAATTAATAGATGCCGCTTAAACTTTGTAATACACATTGAATTTTACAAAAGTTAAATGATATACTATACCTAATCAGCTCTTGCGATCTGTTGTTAAGAATCAATACCATTCATTGCCTCTAGAATCTAGACAGTTTCAAGGAAGGAACTGAGATATTTACACTTGCATCGTCCTAAACTTGTGTCGAGTGTTGAATTCCCCATTGCAGCTGCATGGATCAATTAAGAGTATGGGTTTTATAACCCTGACTGATCAACCAGGTGGACGGTGGTAGGTCCTTATTACAAACCAAGACTCTGTAACTTGTATGTGGACCCTCAGTTGTTTCTCGCAATGCGGCTCGCCAGCCGATAGCTTTGGCAATCTTCACAAGCTCATCCATGATAGAAAGAGCATCATGGATGTATACTACTCCACCATGTCTAAGTATCCGATCCATCTCAAGCATGATTGAGACATTGCATCTGACAAGAGACAAATGCAACACATAGTAAGGAACCACTGCAGAAGAACTCCAACATATGCAAATAAGAATACAGTAAACCTATACAAAATATTGGTACAAGATGGACACGGATATGTTCCCTAAATGGCCGATTTAAAATGAACATTACAATATAATTTATTTCAAGATGAACAAATATAAAAACTTATTTTGTCTATCCCACATTTAAGGACAACCTGACATATTTTAACTCTTAACGCAAAGAGTACCTTTTCTTCTCAACAGAAAGCAGGTTTGAAGCATACAAAAGATTGTAGGTTCTTGGATAAGTGTCAAATGGCTCACACCTGAATTAGAAATCATAAATAGAGAAATATTACTACATGCTGAGAAGTTCACAAAATATTGGTACAATTTTTAGTATGTTTTTAATATAATATTAAATAAGATCAACAAAGTACCAGTCATGCATAACTCCAATTAGGCCACGGTCATATATCACGGGCAAGGTGTTCGGGCCACTAACAGGAACAACATTCATAACCCACCTGTCAAGATTTTGATCAATCAATGCAGCTGCAAACCTGCAAAGTTCTAAATTATTGTAGATACTAAAAAGAAAATCCTAGCATTATATACAAAAAAGGAAATAGGATCAAACAATACCCTCCAAAACCACCTCTCAAAGTCCATAACATTTCTTAATCTTGTGGTCTTCCAATGTAAACAACATACATAATATGCTATGATCTCATTCCAATATTTTGATTCAGCCTTAAAAAGCTCTTTTCTGGATTTGAAAGCGTCTAGTTTTATGCTTTGAAGCCTATCAGGTGAAGTTTGCAAACGTGCAGGCCATTTGATAAGATTTGCTCCATATCCATTCTCAGGCAATAAGGAGATGCATGCTTTTAAATTAACATACCTAAATTGACAAAGAAAATAATTAAATACCCAATTAAAGGCCTGTAAAATGTAATAAAACACAAGCATGAAAACCTATTATAAAAGCTTTAATCATATTAGTCTTTTCAGTTGTGCACAGAGGATACCTGGTTTACACAAAAAAACACTTTACTCAGATTGTTTAATTACCAAAAAGGGTAAACTTATCTGGTTTTTCCCCATTGCTGCATAGGGTCAAGGTTGTTTCAAAATATAAAATTCTATGAGACTGCAAGTAGAAACCCTATACAACTGCGTATAACCAGGGTAGATCACATATACTGCTTCCACAGTCATAAATACTCATCATTTAGTTTCCACATTATTTAACTTACTTTGTTTCTTATTTGTTTTTCAGGGAGGTTAGATGAAGGAACTATTTAGTTTCACTTGGGTAAAAAATATAGTAGTCTAGCATTTAATATCATTGAGGAACTATTTAATTCTACATGACTAATTTCTTAAACCTTGATTATATTCTCAAAAGCTCTATCACATAAGACAATGATAGTAAATTTATATATTTTTTGTGAAAATAATTATCAGGAAGGGAAGAACAGTACTATACCAGATATTGTCTGGGTCATCACTTGGGTCACAGAGTGGAGGTTTAGTTTCTGCCACACGGTTTAGATAGCAGCTATTGTCGGAGGGTTTGTGCCATATTGCAACATAGCCATTTTTTCTCAAAACCTTCCAGTAAAGACGGGCAGTAAGATTAAGCATCTCTGAAGATAACAAAATCCAATGTTAAACTCACAACGGATGCAGGCTACAATATTAGGAATATAGATTTGGACCAACCCTAATAGATTACTAAATATTCAACTAGAGTAGTCCATATAGAAGTACAAAAATTGGAGCAGTTGAGCATGTATTTCACGACATATAGTATTCAGACGTTTTTCCTTCAACATCGTGTAAGTAATATCATATAAAATAGAGTAACACAGGAATTATAAAAACATTAGCAGGAAGATTTAAATAGTTAAACTTTTGTTTTAGAAAATGAATGAATCGTTGAGAGAGGATCTAGGTCAATGATTCATTCAAAGGTTTAGTGAACAATTTCATTTAAAGGAAATTTGTTGCCGTATTTGCCAGAGTTGCAGCTAGATCTTAGATATGAACCCGTCGGCAATAGAGGAAGACGATGGTGGTGCTGGCCGGTGAGGGAGGAGGACGACGGTCATGGTGGACGATGACCAATGATTGTGACTGGTCTAGAGAGAGTGAGAGAGACACCAGAGAAAATGAGAGAGGAACGACAGAGAGAGGGTGGTCGGTGATAGAGCAGAGATCACAATATAGGATGGAAAAGAGTTATTGTATATATGATGAATGGAAAATTGGAAACACAACCAGAGCTAAGGCTCCTTAGTAGAGAAAGTTTCTCTTGCTGCCTAACCACAAAGGTGAATACAAATCAAGTGATATCATAACTAATTCCCACTATGATATTTATCGAGGGAATATCCTAACAAACCGCCACCTCAGCCATCACACTTCCTTTGTGACTCTTTTCTTCATTCTCCTCTCATACACACGCCACACTTTGGGCTTGACATTCTCTTTGAGAACCAGCACATCCCCTTCTTTGTTAACAGGCCCATTCCCATTCCCATCATCAAGGTAGTCAGACTCAAGATCCTACGCAAGATCGGGGAGGGGTAACAAGATCGTGATTCGGGGGATCGTAACACGGATCGTAAGATCCTACCAAATTTAAAAATTCATATATAATGCATATAGATTCATAATATGAATATGAAGCAACATAATTTAGTAGTAAAAAAACTTCAATATTAGCATTAAAACCATCTTAACAACATCTAAACAGCAGACCAGAACTGAAAATTTCATCCTAATTCACTCAATTCCCAAACAATTCATGTTGGAGTTTGTCATAATCACCCAAGGGATCATCAATTTCCTGATCTGCATCTTCGCTATCTTCTCCATCATCTCCTTCATATTCATTTTCCTTATCAAAGTCATCCTCATATTCATTCTTATCTCTGCCTCCATCATCATGTTCATCTTCTAAATTATCAACAAGAATGACATCCTCTTCAATCTCAGTCCTACCATGAGTAGCATCTACTTCTTCATCCATAACCCAATCATCATCAGATCCAACATCTTCAAACTGCATCTCATGTGCTTTTCTTGCTTTCTTTTTTTTGGACAACCTTGAATTAGCCATGACAAAAACAACATCATTCATCGTTTTTTGCATCAAACGATTCCTTCTTTTGGTATGAACCTTAAACAATAAATGAAAAAAATAATTAATATATGCAATCTGAAAACATTTCACAATTTAATTATAATTTTCTAAACTCTTACCATTTCAAAGATACTCCAGTTTCTTTCACAACCAGAGGAACTGCATGTCAAGCTAAGTATGCGAATAGCAAACCTTTGGAGCTCTGGATACTCAAACCCAACTGAATCCCACCAATCTGCTGGAGTAGCCTTCTCAAGTGTTAGTTTGGCCAATTGTGTGCCAAAATATCCCCATTTTTTCTTGAAGTCATGCATTTGAAGTTCAATCTTAGCTTGTTCTTCAGGATCATCCACCATCCTAGTTAAACAGTCCAATAAGCCTTTTCTAACCTCAATATCAGCTTTAAATCCAGGACCATAATGCATCTTTGGGTTGAGATAATAGGCTGCAGCATGCAATGGCCTATGCAACATTCTGTCCCATCTATCATCGATGATGTTCCAAATAGGCTTGTAACTACAAAGTATAATAAATTAGTTAGTTTTAACCTTTGATATCATATCAAGACCAACCACAAATAATTAAAAGAAATTAAAACCAAACAAAGTATACCTTTTTTTGACACCATTAAAATTCTTTTGAATATTCTCCTTTGCTTGGTCCATTGCCTCGTAGATTAATCCCATGGCTGGTTCTTCATCGGAATCAACTAAGCGAAGCACTTTAATGAGAGGTGAAGCACCATTCAAACAGATTAAAATATTCTTCCAAAAGTTTTTATCCAAAACCACATCTTCAATGGCTTTTCCATCTCTTAACTTTGAACATTTGTTGGACTTCCACATCTTTTGAAGTTCCAGCCAAGTGATGTTTTAGCCTGTAAACACCTCCTGTTACCCATTTTTTGCAGTACTTGCATTGAATTTTCCTTGGATTAACAGGATCAGGAACACCATGTTTCCATGCTATATCGGTTTTGTTTCCAGAAGCATTTTTTGGTCGTGCTTTCTGCCTTGGTGCAACTGCAATTGCAGGGGGAGCAGTGAGAGCACCAAGAGCCAAAGTACCACCAACAGCAGAGCTTGAAGCCATTGGGGAAGGAATTGAATGGATTAAAGAGAGAAAGAAAATAAGAGTAGATGAGAAGAATTGAATAGAGGAAATAAGAAGTGAATACTGAAGTGAGATCAATCAGTCCTATTTATCGTGAGATTTGGAGTGAGAAGGAAGTTCCACTAATCATGACATATATTGGGAAGTTACAGATATGGATTGGGAAGGTGGAAAAAAATTAATTATTTTAATTATCAATTAGTTGGTAGAATAAAAGAGACTGCACAAAATAAGGAACCGTTCAGTTTTCTAGGGGAAAAGGGAGAAAAACGGGGAAAAGAAAAAAAAAAACGCATCTTTTAGACCCGGGTCCTGAACCGGGTCGCGTTTTCAGCTTCCGGGTCGTAACCCTACCCGAATTTTCTGGTTTCAAGCAGAAATGGAAATAACTCGCGATTTCGTCCGATCTTATGCGTTTCCACTACGATCTCACCTGCGACCACCCAAAACCGATTCCGGCCATATTCCGACACGGTGAACCCCTGTAGGATCTTAAAATCGTCCGATCTTACGCTTCAGATCGCGATCTTGTCTACCATGCCCATCATCACTCCTATTAAAGAAGTCCCACATCGCTTGCGACAAGGCCTGAACAAGTGTTTATAAGTAAGAGGCAATCCTCACCTTACAAGCCGGTTTTGTGAGGATGAGTTAGGCCTAAAACTCAAATCTAAGATGGTATCAGAGCCTATCCACGATTCGTTGGGCCACTTCGTCGGGCCGCCTGCAATCAGGTTTCTGATCGGGCCCTCAACCTATCCGCGCAACAAGCCCAACAGTGCTGAGCGCGAAGGGGTGTGTTAAAGAAGTCCCACATCGCTTGCGACAAGGCCTGAACAAGTCTTTATAAGTAAGAGGCAATCCTCACCTTACAAACCGGTTTTGTGAGGATGAGTTAGGCCTAAAACTCAATTCTAAGAACTCCCTCCTCCATAAACAGCCTTGTCCTCAAGGAAGAGGTTTGGAAATTGTCTCTTCAACAAAAATTCTTCCTCCCATGTCGCATCACCAATATCCATGCCTTCCCACTGCACTAACCATTCTCGAGTATGTGTGCCAGCATCAAACTTATCCCTCCAAGACAGCAGTTTTGCGGGAATCACATCTCCTTTATCTGACTTCCAGACTTGCAGGCAGCTCATTAGTTTCAACTGGGATACGTGAAATGTTGGATGAATTTTTGATGTCGTAGGAAGCTGTAGCTTATAAGCAACCAATCCCACTTTCTTGATGATTTGATAAGGGCCAAAGAATCTGGGGGTTAACTTTTGATGGATCTGCTGGACCACAGATTGTTGTCTATGGGGCCCTAGCTTGAGAAACACCCAATCCCCAACCTCAAACGTCACTTCTTTCCTCTTTCTATCATCCTTAACCTTCATTTGTTCTTAAGCATTCAGCAAATTGAACTTCAGCTGCCTGAAAGCTTCATCTCTATCTTGTAGTTCCTGTGCCACCGCTTCAACTCTAGTCTCTCCCTCTAAAAAATGTACCAACACAGGGGGCTTCCGACCATACACCACCTCAAAAGGTGTGAACCCAGTAGATATATGGAATGTGGTGTTGTACCACAGCTCTGCCTACGGAATCCAATGAGCCCACGATTTCGGTTGGTCTGAGATGAAACATCGAAGATAGGATTCTAAGCACCTCTTTACCACCTCCGTCTGGCCATCGGCTTGAGGGTGGTAAGCGGACGACATCTTCAGCACGGTTCCCAACAACTTAAAGAGCTCCTTCCAAAAAATACTCACAAACAAGGGATCACGATCACTAAGCATTGATTCAGGAACTCCATGAAGCCTAATTATCTCTTTCACAAAAATGGAAGCAATGGAACGAGCGGTAAATGGGTGTTTGAGAGGAACAAAGTGGCTATATTTGGAGAGACAATCAATAACCACCAAAATAGCTTCATAACCATTACTCTTAGGTAGGTTAGTAATGAAATCCATGGAAATTTCGCTCCATACCAACATCGGAATAGGCAATGGCTGCAGTAATCCACTAGGTGTGGTGGCAGCATACTTTTGTCTTTGGCACGTATCACAAGCTTTTACAAATCATCAATCATTGGGGACTTTTGTAAAGTAGGATACCACCTTTGATAGTAAAACTCGGCTTAGACATACGATCTGATTGAATGGCCTCCACAATCTGCTTGAGAACAGGATCTTGCATGTTGCCTTGATAAAGCACCAGCTACCTTATTCTCCACCCCAACCTTGTAAATAACCTCAAAGTCAAAACCCAGCAGTTTGGCCATCCATTATTGTTGATTGGAAGTAGTGATCCGTTGTTGCAATAGGTGTCTCAAGCTCTTTTGATCAGAGTACACAATAAACCTCCTACCCAACAAATAATGTCTCCAATGTTGGATAGCTAGGACCAACGCCATCAACTCTTTATCATAAGCTGATTTGGAAAGTTTTGATGCTGCAAAAGCTTTGCTAAAATAAGCAATAAGATGCTTTAACTGCATCAGCACATCCCCAACACCTTTACCGGAAGCATCACATTCAATTTCAAAGGGCAAATTGAAATTTGGCAAAGCCAAAACAGGGGCAGAAATGACCGCAATTTTCAGACGCTGGAAGGCCTCTTCAGCAGACGTATTCCAATGGAAACCATCCTTTTCAGTCAAATCAGTCAAAGGTTTGGAAATTTTCCCATAGTTAGCTATAAAATTCCGATAATAGCCCGTCAAACTCAAGAACCCACGAACGCCTTTCACATTCTTCGAAACTGGCCACTGTAACACACTGTCAAACTTAGAAGGATCCACATTAACCCCTGCCTTAGAGATAACATGTCCGAGGTATTCAATCCTCTCTTGGCCAAAAGCACACTTGCCTTTGTTAGCCACAAACTGATGCTTCAACAGAACTTGTAAAACCAAAGCTAAATGTTCCAAATGAGTGGCCCAATTAGTACTATATACTAATATATAGTAAAAAAAAACGAGGACAAATTTTCTCAAGTAAGGTTTGAGAATTTCATTCATCACCGAATGAAATGTAGCCGGGGCATTAGTAAGACCAAATGGCATTACCATATACTTATAATGACCTTCATGAGTTTGAAACACAGTCTTATGAATGTCTTCCTCCTTCATCCTAATTTGGTGATAACCGGAATTTAAATCTAACTTGGAAAAATATGTAGATCCATGCAATTCATCTAATAATTCATGTACCACCGGAATAGGGTACTTATCTTGCACTGTGACTTTATTGCGGTAATCGACACACATCCGCCAAGAATTATCCTTCTTAACCAAGCTGACCGGACTAGGGAAAGCACTAGTGCTATTCCGGATCACCCCTTCCTGTAGCAAACTCTGAATTTGTCTTTCAATTTCATCTTTGTGATGGTGAGGGTACCTATAAGGTCGCACACTAATTGTTTCAGCACCATGTAACAACACAATAGAGTGACTTGTGTTCCGAGCAGGAGGGAGGCCACTAATTTCACAAAAAACCCTAAAAACTTGGTTAATAGCGCTTGAAGAGCCCCATCTTTAACCTCATGTAGTCTTTGGTCTGACACCTCCTTTGCTGCCAGCATGGTAGGCCAACTTTCCTCCTCAAGCACTCTAGAAGTAGTCATCAGATTCTGGAAGGTAGCCATGTTTTCATCTAAAGGTTGGCCAATAAGCTTCACTAAGTTACCCTTGTATGTGAACAGCATAGACATTTCCTTCCAATCCATAGTCACCTTACCGAGAGTCTCCAGCCATACCACTCACAAAATCAAGTCAACACCACCCAACTCTAGTATGTAAGCATCAAGAGTGGTTTCCATGTCACCCAACACCACAGAAATTCTGACACACTTACCCATAGTCATAACACGATGGCCATCACCTAACTTGACACCCAAAGGGTTTGAAGGAACCATAACAAAACCCAGAGCTTGAACCACTTTGGAGGAGATGAAATTGTGTGTCGCACCGCTATCGATCAAGACCAGAACGTTGGCCCCTTGTAATCCACCTTCTAATTTCATCGTGCATGGTCTAAGAGTTGTTGACAAGCCAAAAACGCCTAGAGATTTGCACTAGTGTTCCTCAGTCTCCTTCTCTTCCACAGAGTCAGCTTCCAAACCCACAATCTCTCCCTCGTCCTTGACAAATTCATCATCTCCCAGAATGAGTACTCACAACTGTTTCGAAGCACACTGATGGAGAGGATCCCATCGCTCATTGCAACGAAAACAGAGACCCTTTGCTTGCCGTTCATTCACCTCCGATGCCAGCAAATGAAGAATGCCATGCGTATTCCGGCGATCAGAGCTTGCACAGGAGTTCGCTGTGGAGTTTTGGGAATGGGTTGACCCGACCTGAGATCCAGATATAAAGCTGTTGGTACGTGTTTTTCCTAAATCACCCCCAGTTTGGGTAGAATTAGAAAGGCCTTTCCCTTCACCTTCACGAGAGGCCCAAGAAGACTTTTGAGCCCGAGCCCAAGATCCTGGACCCCTTTTTGTAGCGCGACCCGGATCCATGTCCCGAATTTTCTGCAAATTCTCGTTCCACATCACGTGCCAATTGCATCGCCACATACCGGTTGCATGGTTTGAACGTACGTATGCGAGAACGTATATCGTGTCATAAACCACCAACAAAATAACCCAGAAACTGTTGCTCTGGTAATCTATCCCACCGACAGGAATACAATTCGAATTCAGCGATGTAATCCTCCACTGTATCAGATTGTTTCAAGTCCTTGAGTTCTTCAAATGGTTTCTCTAAACAACCGCCACCAAATCGCATCATCATTGCTTCACATAGATTCTCCCACGACAACTCTTCCGTAGAATCACGCCAGAGATTGAACCAGTGAATTGTAGGGCCTTCCATCCTGAGTTTGGTTAGTTGAATACGAACGTCCGGCGAGATGCGTTGCACCTCAAAATAAGTCTCAGCATGTGTGATCCAGGCCACGGGGTGGTCGCCGGTGAACGCTGACAACTCCACCTTCTTTGCAGACAAGTGAAACTCATCCATCTGAGAGGTCACTGTTGCAGCACTTGTCGTCGGAGACTCACGACGTGCAACGGCACGTTGAATCTCAGCACCAATGAACTCACATAACGCGAGAATACTCTCCTTAACACCGGCCAAACGTTCCTCCACAGCTGTAACACGATCCACCATTTTAGGTGCTTTACGGCCATGAGGCATCAACTCCGGCAGGTCGGACCAATTGATTGAGCAGAGATCACAATATAGGATGGAAAGGAGTTATTGTATATATGATGAATGGAAAACTCGAAATACAACCAGAGTTAAGGATCCTCGGTAGAGAAAGGTGAATAAAAATCAAGTCATATCATAACTAATTCCCACTATGATATTTATTGAGGGAACATCCTAACAAACCGCCACCTCAGCCATCCCACTTACTTTGTGACTCTTTTCTTAATTCTCCTCTCATACACACGCCACACTTTGGGGTTGACATTATCTTTGTGAACCAGCACATTCCCTTCTTTGTTAACAGGACCATTCCCATTCCTATTAGTCGGCTAGTGTGGTTGGCCAGCGAGTAAGGCGGAGAGGGAGTGAATCCGAGAAGAGAAAGAGAATAGAAGGAAAAAAACGAAGAAAAAAAAATGTATAGATGAACAATGTGGTTTAGTTGTTGTATTTTTGTTTGTAGAAGTTGTTCAAAAAACTTTCCTTTTTTTTGCAAGTGAACATTTATGTTTTTGATATTGAGTTCTTCATACATGTTCATTTTTTATTTCTATTTTATTTTATATTCAGAATAGAAGAAAAAAGAAGTGAACAAAAATAACAAGCTTAAACAAAAAGAGAGCACTCGTACTCTTTTTGTTCCAATTAAGCTTAAAGATTTTATAGGTTTCTATGTCTGCAAGAAATATAATGGAGCAAAATATTTGGGAACTGGTCAATTTTACGATCAAAGAAAGAAATTATTGAAAGTAAATGTTCTTTAGTTTACACAGTTATTTATTAGACTTCACATACAAACACACATTAGTTAACGTGTATCCTGTTTTATATTTCTTTATTAACCACAGTTACTTATCACATGAAGCATTCTTATTATATCAGTATAAAGAATAAATATCACAAATTAATCATTATAAAATGTGACCGTATTACTCATTAGTATTTTAAAATACTTATGATGTGTTACACTTATTAGAATGTATTAGCTTGTTCATTAAAAACATATTTGGATGCGGGTTGAGTATGATGATTATAGAATAGAATATTTAGACCTAAGTGAGGTTAGAAAATATAAGGCCAGCAAAGAGGACATTGAGGAGGCTCAACGAGAGTATCAATTAAGATGTATTTTTATCATACCTTAATAGATACTCCCGTCGAGCCTCCTCATTATCCTCCTTGTTGGCCTTATATTTCTTAACCTCACTTAGGTCTAATTATTCAGTTCTATAATCATCATACTCAACCTGCATCCAAACATATTTTAATGAGCAACCTAATATACATTCTAACAAGTGTAACACATCGTAACTATTTTAAAATATATTAATAAGTAATACGGTCATGATTTATAATGAATATTGATTAACTTATGATAGTTATTCTTATATTGATATAATAAGAATGCTTCATGTGATAAGTATTTGTGGTTAATAAAGAAATGTAAAGTAGGATACAAATTAACTAATGTGTTAATGTGTCTCTATGTGAACTCCAATAAATATTTATGTAAACTAAAGAACACTTACTTTCAATAACTTCTTTCTTAGAACGTAAAATAGAACAATTCCCAAATATCTTGTTCCATTATATTTTTTACAGACATAGAAACCTATGAAATCTTTAAGCTTAATTGGAACAAAAAGAGTATGAGTGGTCTCTTTTTGTTTAAGCTTGTTACTTTTGTTCACTACTTTTTTCTTTTGTTTGAAAAATAAAAAGAAAATAGAAATAAAAAATGAACATGTATAAATAGAACTCAACATCAAAAGCATGTAGACACGAAATGAATTGCGTTTGGCAATTGATTTCTCATGACTTTTGTTTGTTTGTTCCGGTTCTTCAAATTGACCATGATTGCTGGCATGAAATCATACAAGCAAAACCTCTAGTTGAAGATAGGGAAAGTGGAATTAGTAACAATGACACTAATTACCGTTTTACATATGTCTCATATGAGATTTGAGTCATGTCTCTTCAAATTACAAATTCAACTACAACATAAAATAATTAATTAAGAACGAAAAACAATAGTTCAACACTGGCTAACAAAAAGCAAATGAAAAATGAGGTTTTGAGCTTTGTCGAAGAAATTTATGCTCCATTTTTGCAGACACATCAATCTTAATCATGTTTTCTAACCTAAATATTTGTAATACATCATGTCTATGTATATCATGTTTACTAACTTAATCGTTCTGTCAATCTCTATGTATGTCATGAAAATTCTGAGTATATGATGAAAAACATAAAAATATAAATGACTGCAAACCTTTCTAAACAACCATCATTAGAAAGTGATGATTTCTTCCAACTGCACTCAAATCGATCTTCACCGTGTCGATTGCCAGAACCAAAACCCCCTCCTTTAAAAACCCTTAAACCCTTCAGCATGCTGCCTTGGTCGTGCCTCGCCAAATGGATTTGCACTCTTAAGTTTTGCAAGTGTAGGCTAAGAGATCATCAAAAGCAAATTAACTACAATGCTTTGATCATTTCAAATATAGGCTAAAAGATCATAAAAGCAAATTGAAAAAAAGGTCAAAGATTGAAGTTCTCATCAATAAGAATGTCACAGGATCTCCCTTCATCAACGATGAAAAAAAGGTTCACCATCATCCATGAAAGGAACATAAAAGTAGGCAACACAAATCTAATATAAAAATTAACCTCAACCAACAGAATTAATGCTATTATAGCAAAAGGATCAAGCATTAGTAATTGTTAATTTTGTGAATGCAATTATCATTACGACAGATCTAATCAATAACAATCAAGCATTTGATTTGATTTGTGCGTGCAGCATACAAATCTACAGCTCCAAATCTATAAATTAAAAATGGTAACAAATTACTACATCTGCATTTCTAAGAGAAGATTTGCCACCTTCAAAGAGAGTGTGCAGAACAGAGAACCTTAACCAACAGGGTCGATACTATTATAACAAAAGAATCAAGAAATAACAATTATCAACAAGATCACTATGAAATTCAAAAAATATTCAGTGAGTACAAACACTTTCACTGCAATTCACAGAAAATATGTAAAACAAGAAGAAGAAAAAAAAGCATCATGATTTTTGCAAAATTCTTAGGAGAAGCAAATCGAAATTGATCATAATTCAAATTAATTTGACTAAAAGCTAGGTCATAGGGATACATATAAAGCTAGGTGATAGAGAGCGAGCGTAAAAAAATTAGGGTTCTTACCGAAGAGATACATGAGAGAAAATTGATTGTGTCGGCGAGAGAATTAATTGCGTGAATCGGAAATGCAAGGTTCCCTAAGGTGGAGAACAATTAGAGGTCGTGGAGAATGAAGTAGAAGGTGCTGAAACCAACAACGACATCAATTGTCTTTAAAAGCGCTCAGTCAAGAGTCACGAGATAAGGAAGGTCGGCGAAAAAGGAAAGCGCGAGAAAATTTTGGATCGGAAAATGGAAAGTGAGAAATGAAGACGATGAATTTCTTGATTTTCAGTGGCTTTGGTGGTTTTAGGGTTTGATTATGGTGGAGTTGTCGATTGTTGACGGCCAGTGTTTACCGAGGTAGAAGAAAGTGACGGCGGCAGTGAATAATGCGGCGATCTTGATTATGACGGTGGTTGCGAAAGAATCGCCGTTGATGGAGGGTTTCATGGTGGTTGGATTATGAGAAGGAAGAAGCGAGTCACAACCAATTTAGAGAATTCTTAGTGAATTCTTATTGGTTGGTTATGAGAATGAGGTAAAAAACATTGGCACATATGGTACCAATTTATAGAATTCTTAACGAATTTTGATTGGTTGGATCAAAGGCATAGTCAACCACATAGCCAATCACATTTGGCCATGTGGCAATCAATTTTGACTAAATGGAGACCCTTTTTTTTTTTGCCGACCACTTCGCTATGCAGCAAGCGAACACAGTTCACAGAGTAGCATGCAAAGCATTTTTTTCCCAATTTTCTCATTTTAACATGTTCGCATCCTACATTGCGAAGGGTATAATTGGAAGGCTAGGGAGCACATGAGAGACATGGGAGGCACGAAAAGAAGGACTCCAATTCTAAATCTCCACCTAAGTGGGTCGGATGGGACAGTCTATATATAGAACACCATAAGGAGAAATAAAGAGCATATATACAAGAAATGAAAACAATTATCAAA
The DNA here is from genome assembly GCA_954870985.1 of Trifolium fragiferum. NCBI lineage: Eukaryota > Viridiplantae > Streptophyta > Magnoliopsida > Fabales > Fabaceae > Trifolium > Trifolium fragiferum. The sequence continues at coordinate 10,806,226 of OX940791.1, read as the reverse complement.
ATTCACATAAAGTAAACCCCATTTAAGAACACAAAAATTCAAAATATTTGCACAAGACATTAATAGATGCCTGCTTAAACTTTGTAATACACATTGAAATTTACAAAAGGATCAGCGTTATCAGAGAAAAATTTAGTGTCAGGTCCAAACGCAGAAAAGGACGAGTTAGAGTGACGGTAATCTCATTATTCCTGAATGTGAACATATTTTTAATTACTAATCTTAAGAACTGGTGCACTGATATAATATCTCTTGTATTCAGAGTGAAAAGTTTGAAGTTGAAGCCGAAGGAATCAGCTTTGCTTCTATTTCAGCAGAAGATGGAACAACCATTGCAGGCTTACTGCCAAAGGTCAGTTTCTCATGAAGTCATGTCTCTTTCCCTAAAGGCAAAGGCCCAAATCCTAACAACGGATGCAGGCTGCAATGTTAGGAATACAGATTTGGACCAACCCTAATAGATTACTAAATATTCACCTAGAGTAGTACATATAGCAGAAGTACAAAAATTGGAGCAGTTGAGCAGGAATTTCACGCATATAGTATTCAGACGTTTTTCCTTCAACATCGTGTAAGTAATATCATATAAAATAGATAGTAACACATGAATTATAAAAACATTAGCAGGAAGGTTTAAATAGTTAAAAAAACTTTGGAAAATAAATGAATCGTTGAGAGGGTCTAAGCCAACGATTCATTCAAAGAATTAGTGAACAATTTCATTTAAAGGAAACATGGTAAGAATTGGTGAACAAATTGGTGAATACATCATATCACGAAATGCTTGACTTCGATAAAATAAACGTCCAGACAAAGCATCAATAACTAAATCTAAAAGGAAACCAATTTGAATCATACCTTCCCATTTTTCTTCTAAATTTTGCAAATGTTTATAAACTGGTTGGGCAGCCTAGACAAAGTACCCTCCTGCCCTTAGCATCCTATTAATTTCAAACAGCAAAATACCATCTGCATCACAAGTTAAAATGTGGTGTTGGATGAAACTCAAAGCGTGCGACTAAAACAAAGACGTGAAGGGCAGGAGGGTCTGAGTTTGACAGTTATAGTAGTTTTCCCAAGAAGAATCTCATAGGGATAAAATCAGGATCAAAGAAGAGAGGTTTAAATAGAAAATGGATACCAAAGGGTCTGTATTAATTTTCCAGAATAAAAAAGTGCATATGCTGAAATTTACGACATATAAATATATTCATTCATACCATAAAAACTAGCTTAAATATATGAGAGTGGATACGAATTGAAATGCAAATAATGACATTTACATACAACTGTGACTAGGTAGAGAAACTTGCAATTACAACATGCAACTATGGTTAATTGGCTGTTAAGAAACCATGCACGTGATAAAAGAGAACTCATACCATCTCGAGTCCAATTAATTCTGCAGCGCTAACAATGTATCAAATCAAAAGCTTGACTTGGATATAATAAACGTCTAGTTGCAAACGCTGCCAGCATTGCTGGGACACCGCGCTCAAGAGCAAATTGGATCTAATTCTCATGAACATCCTTGGGAGCAACAAACATGGTAATGATATTTCTTGAAAATAAGTATGCCCCCAAAACTAGCTACACCACAGCCAACATCAAGTGCATGATAAACATCAGAATGATAAACAATTGAATCAGCAAACAACCAACAAACCATAAGCATCAGAGTGATTCACTTCCTAGGTAGCGAACAAGTATTAGTTGGTTCGCTTCCTAGGTAGCGAATTCAACAAGTCACAGGAAAAAAAAATGCAAAAAAGTTGAATATTCAATCAAATATACACTAACCTCTAGTTTGATGTCTTTTTTCTTCACTTATCACGTGATTTCAAGCACAAATGTGCAGTAAACTGTTCAGCTGAGGGGGAAGGTAGTGGGACTCATTATATATAGGAACGGTGTTCGCATTTTAAAAAGTGAACTGGGAGAAGGTGTTCGCTTTCTAGGTAACGAACGGTGTTTTTTTCAAATCAGGGTGTTGTTTCCTATGAGGAGCGTGAAGGGTGCAGACGCTGTGGTTGGTTAAAATAAACTGTCACTCGCTGCATATGCGGCGAACTGAGTTCGCTACCTAGATAGCGAGGGGGATATTTTGGTCATTTTAAAGGGCGCGTGAGAAATGATGAGGAGTGTGAAAGAAGAACTCATAATGCTGATACTAGTATTTACTAAACCCCAATAACCTTGTGAAAGTCAGTACACTACCCAAAAATGGACCCACATGAATTATTTGAAGTACCTAAATCACCCTTCATCCTAATAAATGAAGATAACTTCCTTTTTTTTTTGAGTCCCATTAAACTCAACCGAAATAGAAATAGGATCAACAAACTCAAACTTTGATTTTGACTGAATGCAAATGTATCCCGACAAACCCAAACTTTGAATTTCTGTTTCGACAAAGACAAACTCAGAAAATTCAAGCTTTAACTTTGTCAGAACACAAACCAGACACAAATGTGTTCCAGCAAACAAAAACTATGAATTTGCCGGAATAGGAATTGGTTCCTGCAAAGTCAAATTTTGAATCACTTGGAGGTGGCAGAGTTTTGTTTCTTAAAAATGTCAAAGGCAAATTTAGGTTTTACTGAATTTATAGGGATATGAATAAAATTTGAAGAGTATAGAGTAAAATTTTCTGTTAGACCAGAAATTTATAACAACCTCAAACTTTTTGACACACACAAATAGTTTCTATTGTGTTTTATTTGACTTCATCTTTTTCAGCATCACTTTTGGTTAAATCAATTTCATACAACTGTGGTTTTCTATGTTCTGTGTATGCTTTATTTATTTTTAACATGTGTCAAATATAAATAGAGCCACTAAACTATACATGGCTATAGATTTTCAGAATAAATATATAGGTTCATATCTCATCATAAATTATTTCACAGTTATCTTTTGTCAATACCTTGATAACAAACATTCACAAAAATGCTTGCCAGTGTGTTAATAACAAACATGGTATCCAAAAAAAATAACAAACATGGTCCAGAAAGAAATGTTACATACATCAACAAATTTTGAAAACACAGAGAAGAACAAATATGATTGAATTGATGTCCTATGCTGTCATAATCTTTTTCAGAAACTAGGTAACCATAAAAAGTCTTTACTCCTTACACAAAAGCAATGGAAACAAGTCATTCTACTAATTTCCTCAACTTACATGATGGGAACTGAAAGCCGCTGAGCCACATGAAGGATTTTTCAACATCACTCCTACACAACTATATGCTTATTCTTTCCTACCAATATCACCATCCAAAATTGCATGCCTAGTTAAAACAATCTCTTTAACAAGATTTCTGTAAGTGAACGGTCGAACAGCCGCTTGCAGAAATAGTTCTGGAGGAAGCTTACTCTTCTTAATTTTTTTTCTCCACGGACCGAGCCCAATGTACTTCCACTCTTCAGGACTAACCTTTGCTCGCTTTCCTCTCAAGACGGTTTCGTCTCCATCTGCTGAATGCATCATTTTTTCCTCTGCTTCCTCCACTGTCATCATTTGCTTCTTATATAACTTTGTGGAGAGTTCGACACTCTTCCTTGCCATATTTTCAATTGCCTCTGCACTATTTGTTGCTTTTCGAAACTCATTCCAGCCCTTTACATCTTCTTCCATGGCATGAAATTTACCATCTTCACTTTCTTCCATATCTGTAACTAGATCTTGGTCTTCATTAACATCAAAATTATCAGTCTCCTCCTCCTCTTCCTCTTCTACATCATCACCATCATCGTCATCAAATTCAGAATCTCCATCACTACCTTCATCCTCAATCCAATCTAAAATCTCAGTATCATTATCACCAACAATATCGTCATCTTCATCAGGAGCATCACAACCAAGCTCCATCTCTTCCAACCTATCCTTCCACTCTTTAGTATATGGATGTAGAATTTCCACTGGATGATGGCCCAAAAGAAACTCCAAACATTTTGACTTTTTTTCGTCACTTAATTTCTGATATGCATTAACAACATCATCAACAAAAGCCTTTTGATTCACCTTCACGATCTTACACAGTCCACCATAATAAGTACACGTCTCAACAGTTCCATCATCATTTTGCAACTCACAAAGGTAATCATTTTCAGTCCTAGGATCAAGAAACGGAATTATTGCATTAAAAAAGTTATCTTGTGGCTCAAACCTACACTGGAACACTGGCCTCTTGACATACACAATATCAGGTCTCATCCACGCTGCACATTGCGCTACCAACGACCTCGCCCTGTTCCCGAGTCTACCCATCAAAGTCCACTTATCTAATCTCTGCTTACCAGCTTCAAGCACTACTTCACTAACTAACGTCCATTGCTGCCAAGGAAGTTCTGAAACTCTCCACTTTGGGTGCCTAATGAAAACCCAAAAATACCTTAATTTCGTTTGATCCAACTGCTTCACTTTTTTCCCAAAATCTGCAGCCATATCTGATTTCTCAATCTCCTCCCACTCTTCATGATCCTTAACTTCATTAATTATCGTCACACACTCATCCGTAATCCCACCACTAACGGGCTCACCGACAACAATTCCACGCCAAGAATACGGTCCATACTCACCATATTTATACCAATCATATGGGTGCCGCAAATTCGGATCATCCTTCGCCATGAACCGAACCAGTCGATCATATCCAAGACCAATTTGCTGTAACAAATCCTCAGAGAAATTATCCGGATAATTCCCACGACCCCTAGGGTTTTTCAACCTATAGAATAAAGACTCAGCAAGCTTCTTACTTTTCGTCCTAGCATTACGCTTCACCCGTCTCCGAAACTCAGCATTGCCTTCAAGCCGACCACCAGAAGACGATGCACCACCAATCTTCTTACTACGACCCGCATAAGATCGAACATCTCTTATGCTACACTCATTATAATTCTTTCCGGAAATTGCCAATTCGCTACTCGGTTTCAGATTTTGTGAAAACGAAACAACTTGGAATCCTTTGTGGGGTTGAAATTTTAGGTTTGGGGGTTTATTGAAAGGTTTAAGAAATGAAAATTTGTTGTAAGGTGAAAAAGGGTTCAATGTTCTAGGCAAGAATTCAGTTGTAAAATGGGTTGAATCCATTTCAACACAAAGCATTCACCAGCATTCGGTCTTCAAATGAACCCAAACAAACACAACCTACAAAACAAAAACAAAAAATTAAAAAAAATACTTTTAAAAAAAAATTGAAGTAACAAGAATCATTATTCAAATAGCAGATGATGAGTAAACAGTCAATTTAGTCCCTAAACTATCACTCTTTCACCAATTTAGTCCCTAACTTATTAAAAACAACTAAAAGGTATCTAAACTATACTTACATCCAACAATTTCGTCTCTCAGTTAACTATTCCGTTTATTATAGTAAACAGTGAATAGATAGATAGAGAGAGAGAGAGAGAGAGAGAGAGAGAGAGAGAGAGAGAGATTCGTTTAAGCAAAAACACAAACCTGGTTTATAGTGGCGAAGCAAAATGACCGTTGCCGGAAAACAGAGCAGTTGGCGGCGAGCAAGGTGGTTCTGTCAGTCGAAGTGCTTTATTTTGATGGAGAACTGCTGATTTTATCCATTTATTACAACTCTCTTACACTATGTTTGGTTTAAGAGGAAACTAGAAGGAAAGAAAGAGGAAGGATAGAAAGTCTGAAGAATATTCTTCTTTCCGCTGTTTGGTTTGCTAACAAAAAGAGAAGGAAAGAAAGTTTTGTGGCGGGACGCACTGAAAAGGCAATCCCCCAAAACTGGACGGAAAGTAGAGCATTGCATGCTTTTTGGTTGAAATGACACACATGCCCATGATGACTACAAAATTTACAACTTTGACACTTTTTTTTTAATAAATCGTAACAGCAAGTTATTTAAACTCATATTACTTTTTTTTAAAGTGATAAATGTGTTTCTTCAATTTATTAATATTTTACAATTTTTTTAAATTGTTATTTGATGCTTATTTTAATATTAATTTATATTTTTTTTAAATTTTTTGTCCAATACATTTTATTTTTAGTTGAGGGTATCTTTGTCATTTTAAATTTATACATCTTTATTTCCTCTCACTTTCTATCCACTTTCACTCATAACAAACAACAAAAAATTCATCTCACTTTCCATTCACTTTCTATTTACTTTCATTCCTCCAACAATCTTTCTTCTTACTTTCTTTCCTTTCACTTTCTTTTCTCATCCAAACGGACCATTAGAATTTTATTTATTTTTTTACAAATAATCAAATATGTCAATTATTAATTATAGATTAAAAAAAGTGACTTCTCATAACAATAAAAAAGTGATTTTTGGTCTAAAAGTCCTAGCTCAACTGGCAAAAATGCCGAAATTGTTAGGCCAGACGTCATGACCCGGGTTCGAACTCGGGATCTCACAGTTGTGTGAGTTTAATTTCAGTGGATTTACCACTTCATCTAAGACCAAAAAAAAAAAAAAGTGATTTTTGTTCGTAAGTTCTTCCGCAGTTCAACTGCCAAATTTTTTTTTTAAAATCGAATGTTTTTTTGTTTAAATTTGAATCTGATAGTTGTTTTAATGATTAATGATATTTATCATTTTGTAATTTAAAAAAAAGTGATTAATATTTTGTAATTTTAAGAAATGTTTTTTATGAAGACTTGATTAAATATAGTATAAATTATTATAAAGATATTTGTTACAAATTAAAAGAATAACTTTTATATTCTTTAAAAATAAAACTTTTGACAAAAAGTAATTTATATATCGGTCATGCTAACAATTTCCATATGAATCACCGAAATAGCAAATATTTATTGCAAAAATAATGCATAAAATTAGCAATAAGGCAAATCATAATTCTAAGTCAGTTGTACTTTATTCTTACGTAGAGCCAGCTGTACTAAATCTAAGTTGATGGTGGTGAATTAAAACTAATAATTTTTCATTCTAACTAAAATTGCTTTCTTATAAACTGTTATGCTTTCATAAAGTTTCATTCTAGCAATTTCAATTTTTCAATTATGACTCTAGCATTTTGAACTTACGCTATTGTGGTCTTAAGTTTTTATGTTTTATGCAACAATATTGTCATGACTTGAGCTTATTTGTGAAGTTCCACAATTTCAAAAACTTAAAAATGAGATTTCCTACTGTCACGGTTTTCTGCATTCATGCAGTAGTCAGTTAGCCACATTGATGATCGTTGGATCAAAATTGAAAAATGTAGATTTCAAACTCAGTGTCTTAATTGTAAAAAAGAAACTTCTACTTGAAATCTACATTGTCCAATTACGACCCAACAACTACTGGTGTGGCTGACTGCATGAATGAAACCTGTAACCGATGTAAATCTGAATATTATGATAAACTTGATAAACATGCACTTTATGCACCCACAAAAACCACTTTTTTATTAAAAAAAAATGCATAAATAGTGCCTGATCTGATTTACAGTAAATATATATAATAGAGGGAACACTTGTCTTTTCATTATTCCTTTGCTGCAATACACACATGACAGTGTGACATAATGATTGTAAGGGGAGAGAGCAACAGCAACAACACCAAACAAGAATGGTGACGGAGGAAGTGAGCACAAACGAGAACCACAACAGAAGGCGTGCCCCCGGGATACAACAAGGGTGATGAGATCTAGGTAAAAGGTGGGGACTTGAGAAAATGGTAGACAGGCAAAAAACAGACATATAGCAAAGGTGGTGCCGCTGCTTGGGTTGCTCATTAACTGGGGTTGAAACATAGAATGTGAATGTTTCAATTTGTTTTCTGACATGATGTCTCACTCTTGTTTGTTTTTTTTAGAAAGAGTGAAACGACAAAAAAATCACAATATATGAAAATCATCTATAAAAATTGAAGGGCACATATGTACTCATTCGGGACGAGACAGAGGGGGCGTGGTCCTGTCACAAACAGCATGCAACCACCGGATGGGGCAGTCCTCACGGGGATCACTACACTCGTATACATATATAGAATACCAGAAATAGAGTGCAAAAATACAAGAGAAGAAAACAATTATCAGAATTCACATAAAGTAAATCCCATTTAAGAACACAAAAAAGTCAAAATATTTGCACAAGAAACTAATAGATGCCTGCTTAAACTTGTAATACACATTGAATTTTACAAAAGTTAAATGATATACTATACCTAATCAGCTCTTGCAATCTGTTGTTAAGAATCAATAGCATTCATTGCCTCTAGAATCTAGACAGTTACAAGGAAGGAAGTGAGATATTTACACTTGCATCGTCCTAAACTTGTGTCGAGTGTTGAATTCCCCATTGCAGCTGCAGGGAACAATTAAGAGTAGGAGTTTTATAACCCTGACTGATCAACCAGGTGGTAGGTCCTTATTACAAACCAAGACTCTGTAACTTGTATGTGGACCCTCAGTTGTTTCTCGCAATGCGGCTCGCCAGCCGATAGCTTTGGCAATCTTCACAAGCTCATCCATGATAGAAAGAGCATCCTGGATGTATACTACTCCACCAGGTCTAAGTATCCGATCCATCTCACGCATGATTGACGAGACATTGCATCTGACAAGAGAGAAATGCAACACATAGTAAAGAACCACTGTAGAAGAACTCCCAACATGCGCAAATAAAAATACGGTAAACCTATACAAAATATTGGTACAAGATGGACACAGATATGTTCCCTCAATGGACAATTTAAAATGAAAATTACAATATAATTTATTTCAAGACGGACAAATATAGAGATACAGATTCCTAAGGACAGAATATAAAAACTTATTTGTCTATCCTGCATTTAAGGACAACGTGACATATTTTCAAAACAATACTCAGTTTTTAACTCTCAACACAAAGAGTACCTTTTCTTCTCAACAGAAAGCAGGTTTGAAGCATACAGAAGATCGTAGGTTCTTGGATAAGTGTCAAATGGCTCACACCTGAATTAGATATCATAAATAGAGAAATATTACTACATGCTGAGAGGTCCACAAATTATTGGTACAAATTTTTATTATGCTTTTAATATAACATTAAATAAGATCAACAAAGTACCAGTCATGCATAACTCCAATCAGGCCACGGTCATATATCACAGGCAAGGTGTTCGGGCCACTAACAGGAACAACATTCATAACCCAGCTGTCAAGTTTTTGATCAATCAATGCAGCTGCAAACCTGCAAAGTACTCGATTATTGTAGATACTGATAAAAATCCTGTCATATTTTAGCATTCTACACAAGAAAGGAAATAGGATAAAACAATACCCTCCAAAACCAGCTCTCATGTCCATAACGTTTCTTAATCTCGTGGTCTTCCAATGTAAACAGCGTACATAATATGCTATTATCTCATTCCAATATTTTGATTCAGCCTTAAAAAGCTCTTTTCTGGATTTGAAAGCGTCTAGTTTTATGCTTTGAAGCCTATCAGGTGAAGTTTGCAAACGTGCAGGCCATTTGATAAGATTTGCTCCATATCCATTCTCAGGCAATAAGGAGATGCATGCTTTTAAATTAACATACCTAAATTGACAAAGAAAATAATTAAATACCCAATTAAAGGCCTGTAAAATGTAATAAAACACAAGCATGAAAACCTATTATAAAAGCTTTAATCATATTAGTCTTTTCAGTTGTGCACAGAGGATACCTGGTTTACACAAAAAAACACTTTACTCAGATTGTTTAATTACCAAAAAGGGTAAACTTATCTGGTTTTTCCCCATTGCTGCATAGGGTCAAGGTTGTTTCAAAATATAAAATTCTATGAGACTGCAAGTAGAAACCCTATACAACTGTGTATAACCAGGTTAGATCACATATACAGCTTACATAGTCTTAATTACTCATCATTTAGTTTCCAAATTATTTATCTTATGTTGTTTCTTTTTTATTTTCTTTCAGGAAGGTATGAAGGAACTACTTAGCTTCCCTTGCTTTTCCTTGGATGGAAAATATAGTAGTCTAGCATTTAATATCAATGAAGAAACTATTTAATTCCACATTTCCCAGTCGTTTCAACCTACATATTAGTAAAATGGACCTATTTCTTAAACCTTGATTTTATTCTCAAAAGCTCTATCACACAAGACAATGATAGTAAATTTACATATTGTTTGTGGCAAAAATTATTAGGAAAGGAAGAACACTATACCAGATATTGTCTGGGTCATCACTTGGGTCACACAGTGGAGGTTTAGTTTTTGCCTCACGGTTTAGATAGCAGCTATTGTTGGAGGGTTTCTGCCATATTGCAACATAGTCATCTTTTTTCAAAAACTTCCAGCAAAGACGGGTAGTAAGATTAAGCATCTCTGAAGATAACAAAATCCAATGTTACACTCACAACGGATACAGGTTGCAATATTAGGAACACAGATTTGGACCAACCCTAAAAGATTACTAAATATTCAACTAGAGTAGTAGATATAGCAGAAGTACAAAAATTGGAGCAGTTGAGCATGTATTTTGTGACATTTAGTATTTAGACATTTTTCCTTCAACATCGTGCAAGTATTATCATATAAAATAGAGAGTAATGCATAAATTAGAGAAACATTAGCAGGAAGGTTTAAATAGTTGGAAAATGAATGAATCATTGAGAGAGGGTCTAGGTCAGCGATTCATTCAAAGAATTAGTGAAAAATTTCATTTAAAGGAAACATGGTAAGAATTGGTGAACAAATTGGTGAATACATCATATCAGAAAATGCTAATATTAATATAAAGGTACACAATTAAGCAATCCACACAAATGCCGTAATATATAGCTGAAAAGCTTCAATAACTAAATCTAAATGGAAACCAATTTGAATCGTACCTTGCCATTGTTCTTCTAAATTTTGCTCGTGTTTATAAACTGGTTGGGCAGCCCAGACAAAGTACCCTCCTGCCCTTAGCATCCTATTAACTTCAAGCAGCAAAATACCATCTGCATCACAAGTTAAAATGTGTTGTTGGATGAAACTGAAAGCGAGCAACTGAAACAAAGACGTTAAGGGGCACATTAAAATAGCTCTCTTCTTTTAGTTTTACAGTTATATTAGTATTCCCAAGAAGAAGAATCTCAGAGATCAAAATCAGGATAAAATCAGGATAAAAAAGAGAGGTTTAAATAGAAAATGGAAACCAAAGGATCTGTATTAATTTTCAAGAATAAAAAAGCGCATATGTTGAAATTTACGACATCTAAATACATTCATACCATGAAAACTAGCTTAAACATGAGAGTGGATACGAATTGAAATGCAAATAATGACATTTACATAAAACTGTGACTAGGTAGAGAAACTTGCAATTACAACAAGCAATGATAAAAGAGAACTCATACCATCTCGAGTCCAATTAATTCTGCAGCGCGAACAATGTATCAAATCAAAAGCTTGACTTGGATATAATAAGCGTCTAGTTGCGAACGCTGCCACCATTGCTGGGACACCACGCTCAAGAGCAAATTGGATCTGATTCTCATGAATATCCTTGGGAGCAATGGACATGGTTATGACATTTCTTGACAATAAGTATGCCCCAAAACTAGCTACACCACAGCCAACATCAAGTGCAACTCTTATATTCTGACCAAATGTGATGTTAGGAACCATCTACAACATGTGGATGATAAACATCAGAATTATCACAGATGTACATACTACATATACTGTCTTAGAATGTTAAACCAAAGTACATAATGACCTTAGAAATATGGTCCAAGTATTGATCTGCTCCGTGTATAAATTGGGTGCCACCTCCTGGAAACTTGAACTTATCCTTATCTCTGGTAATCCAATTTTGACCCCCTTTATCTTCCACAAGACGAGTGTGGGGAATATTATTGTACCACACCTACAAGAAAGAATAAAAAAAAGCATAATATTGCATTAAAAAACTAATATACAGCTACCTCCATCCCACAAAAATAAAAATTTGAGTGAATATACTCTTATAATTTTCTCAATAGTACTCCTCTTTTTATTTTCGAGATATAATTTTCTCAATAGTTCTAATTTACAGTTATATTAGTATTCCCAAGAAGAAGAATCTCAGAGATAAAAATAGCTCTCTTCTTTGAGTGAATATACTCCATCTGTGATTTTAAGTTTCTGTTAAGTGATTATAATTTTCTCAAAATAAACCTCACCACTTTTGAGAATGAAACCAACATAAATTGAGTGTTGAAAGAGCATGGTAGTATGTTGCTAGAGTTTCTCTCATAGCATTTTCAATTATTCACCAAAGAAAATTCAGTTATTATTTTCTTATTATATATAAGAGTATAATTATATTGCATAACTATATAACATATATAATTATGATAAAAAGAGATACTTTTGATACAATTTTACACTGTCATCCAATCACAATTCATCCTTTGTATGACTCGTTCAACATAGAAACCATTTAAGTAAAATAATTTTAGCGATTCAACAATACGATTATGATTGATTGACAGTGTAAAATCATATTTTCCGCATTAATGCACATCAATTAAATCCTAGCATAACTATATAACTAGGATGAGTGACATTTTTAGAAGCTACGGTACTATACCTCTTCAACCACAAATTAACAATGTACCTCGTCGCGGCTTTTGGGCCAAGGAATTGGAGACCGGTAACCTTTAGGCGGCGGAACCAAGCAATTAAACCGTTTCTCCACAACAGGACAATGCCTCTCAAATCTTTCCCCTTTCTCCACCGATTCCAGCTTCCCAATCGCCTCTACATTATCCATACACGGTATATAATCACTCATGTTACTTGAACACAACACAAACTTCCTCACTTCAAATTTCAATTCATCATTTGATGAATCATCAACTCGTGTCTTGTTAATCGAATCATCCACAAAATCGGGATCAAATTCCCCAATCTCAAATTCATTAGACATTGTTCCGTCCTCATTGAGGACTCCTAATTTCTTGATTTTCAGTGGCTCTGATGTTTTTAGGGTTTGATTATGATTGATTATGGCGGAGATGTTGGAGAATTTGTTGAAATTGGGGGATGTTGTTGTGACTTGATCGGATATTGTTGTTGTTGTGAAGAAGATGAGTTGTTGATTGTTGATGGACCAGTGTTTACCGATGTAGAAGAAAGTGATGGCGACGGTGAAGAGTGCGGCGATCTTGATGATGACGGTGGTTGCGAAAGAATCGCCGTTGATGGAAGGTTTCATGGTGGGAAGGAAGAAGAAGTGAGAGAGTGAAGTGAGCGAGTGAGTGATAGTAATAACAGAATTTAATAACTAACTTAAACAGTTATGTCATTTTCATTTATTGAATCATAAAGTGACTTGAAAATACCCTCTCAAAAATAAAAAATGACTTATAAATACTGAATTTATTAGATTGAATTTATTACTTTTGGTAGTATCTAGATTTTTATTGGATTGTATTTGTTCTGGCCTAAGGAAAATGGTTTTCGCCTTCATAATGTTTCTGAGATTTTTTAAAAGTTTGAAAATATTTCTAATTTTGGATTGTATTGGATTTTAGATGGTTAATTTCGAATCTTACAATCCAAAACACTTTTAAAAGTAATTTGGTTAGAACGAAAGGTCTGAGAGCAATATAGGAAGGTAAGAAGAGCAATTTTCTAGCCTAAGCTATAAAATTTGTCATCATGTTTGATCCAATATTTAAGTGACACATCAACCTCTTTTGGAATATATCTCTCTCAACTAAACTTCAAAGAATATATTCGACCATACTATACTCGTAAGGTCATGCTCTCCTTATAATTAGCCTTTATAAATTATAACCATGAGTTTTTCCTACTATTGGTGAGGAGGTCGCAACTGCATCCCTCTCTTGGGATTTGGATTGCATGCAGTCAAAACTGCATGCAGTCAGGAAGCATGCAGTCAAAACTGCATGCAGTCAGGAAATATTTGACCGTCTGATTAAGATCAAACAATTCATATGTAAAGAAGATTTAATCAAATTATATGACTGATGTATATTTAAATCATCTGATTTTAATTAAACGGTCAGATCTTCCCTAACTGCATGCAATCCAAATCTTCTTTCTTGAATAGCAATGACTTCCTGTTAGAGACTTATATAACCCCTTCACTTAAAGGACTCATATATTTTATCTACATTATAATCTCTTACTTCACGCATCTATTAAAAAGTGAGTATTATAATGAAGTTTTTAGAGCAAGTGTTACAGAATATTGTCATACCACTCCTCTCAATCATAAATTTGGGCCTAGAAGTCATTCTAAGTTTCTATAATTTACACATAATTTTAAAATTATATTTTTTGACAAATAAATAAAACATATCTTTCATCAAATATATATGTGTGCTTTTTTATATGTAAAGTGACTTTGATAGTGAAAAAAGTTGAACTCATAAATAACAAAAACATTGAGATCAAATAATTAATGAATTTTCTCTAAGACAAATTTTCAGTAGAACTCGCTCGAATTTAATTTCTAGCGGATATAATTTTTGGCCAGCCTTCATCATGAATTAATTGATTTTTAATTAAACTTTTTGTTCTTTTAATTTTATTTATTGTGGTTAATTAAGTGTTCTTTTAATTTGATCTATGTGATATTGGACTCTGGAAAAGATTTCAATGTAGTTTCTTTTTTTAGAAAATTGTAGTGTAGTTTTAACAATATTTGATGAACATATATATATCTCTATAAAAATATATGATGGAAATGTTCATAAAAAAAATATTATGGACTTTCTTTGATGCAATCAACTTTTATAATTAGATATTCCTAGTGGTAACTTTTTAATATCAAACTACTATTTGTTGGATGGAGCTAAGTTGTCAAACATTATTTGTGTTCGAGAATTGTGATTTTACTAGTATTAATATTTTTCTCAGTTCACCTTGAATTGTAAATGTATCTTCTAATGATGTTTCGAACACTGAAAACATTTTCAATCTGAAGTGTTGGTGCTACAAAGATAGTGACATTGTTTGTGATTGAGTGAAAAAAGTATACATCCGAGTTCGGGTGGCAAAAAAAAAATTTATTTATTGAACCTTGTACTGGAACTCATTAGTAACATTATACAATAGTCCTAAGTAGTTTCTTAGAAGAAAAAATAAAAGTCCTAAGTAATTAAGTTATATTTATATTTATATATAAACTACATACACTATTGCTCTTGTTTTTGCATAAGTATTGAATTCATACATCTTATTGCATTATATATAGCTAATTAATAAAGTAATTAGGCTGAAGACTTTGAGTTAATAGGGAACTTAGGCCAAAGAAAAGCACCCATAGCAAACTCTCTTTTGTAAGCCAAATCACCATGCGTAGGCAAGCCATATTCCTTAAGGAGTCCATCAAGCTTCCATTCAGGCATGTTTTGGTAGTCTTTCTCTGTGTATCTTGGATAGTGAAGAGGCATCCGAAAGAAGCTAACATTACTTTGTTTAGGACTCTCCATAACTTTTTAGGAATATTCTACTTAATTATATATGTTGTTACTACAAAAATAAATTGTTGTATTCAATGGTTTGAAGGAGATAGATAATTAGTATATATATTTAGAGTGTTGATATTGTAAGTTGATGCAAGGCTCTGTTGGCATGAGTTGAGAGGTATCACATGAATGAGTTGGTGTACCTTCTCTCACGCATTTGGTAACATGAGTGACTGATTCATAGTATATGTTTGTGTGTATGTGTATTTGTTTACACTTGAAAATATTTTAAGTTATTATCCGAATACAATGAGAGTTGAGTCGAGTCGATGCTGGCCGATGTTAAGGAAGTCGGATCTTTCTCAAGTGCAAAGAGTTCATTTTAGTCATTTATAGGTGCGGTAAAATGTTGTCTAAAACATTCACAATTTTCTAATTTAGTCTAAAATAACTCTAGGCAGCTATTTTTTAAGTTCACACCTTTTCAAATCTAGCATAAAATAATTAGTCGGAAGTTTTTATAAGGGAGAGGACAAAATGTAGAAACCTAGAAACAAGAACCAAAAAAAAAGTTGTTTATTAACCTTTACGACCTTGCTTTTTGCTCATTAGTAAGGTTAGAGTGACATGACATAAGTTAAAAATGTTATAGTGAATTCGAGGATAAATTTTTTTAACTCTTTTTGAGAAAAACATTACAAAGAAGGCCGCAAACAAATGTGGGGAAGTCACGAAGGCAATGTCAAGGCACCCTCTCAATCAAGAACTTTTTCTTTTCAATTTATATGTGTAGGTAGTTTTTGTTTTAAAAAACAGTTGTTACAAAAGAAATAGGTATCATTGGTTAGACATTTTTCTTCGCTAAATCTAGTATGAACGGAAGTAACCATATTAATGGCCGTAAAATTCATTTAAAAGACAATCATCGAAGAAGAATATCTTGGACTAGAATTTTTCTCTTCCCACCCCCCATGACTCTTTCCCCCCCACCCCCGGATTTCCGTTTTTACCCCTAGTTTTAAACTTCGGAACGCGTTTTCCGAAGTTTTTTTTGCCTTGAAGATCAACTTCAGAATGTATTTTCCGAAATTTTCGACAAATTTGAACTAAAAAAACTTCGGAAAACACGTTCCGAAATTTTTGGACAGGGGTAAAATTGAAATATTGGGGGGTTAAAAAGAGTCATGGGAGGTGAGAAGAGAATCTTTCCTTGGACTATGTCCTTAAAGCCCACAATCCAGCCCAAATAGAAATTTTTTTTTTAGGTCATGTTTTATTGTAGCACTCTTTCAAAAAAATCATATCAGGCAACCAAGCAATATTGTCATATTTGGTATTGAAAGATCCACCTTATGCTAACCATCTGGAGGAGGAGTTAACAAACTATAGTAACTTTGCTCTTTTTTTTAACACTCACTCTCTAATTGATTGAAATAAATATAATTATAAATACTCTTTTTTTTCGTTTGTATTTATTTGAGTGTGTGTTTGTTGGTCTTTCAGGTTTCCTGTTTCCACACTTCCTCCTCCCTCGCATGTATTTATTTGAGTATATATTAGTCGCTAAACCAATAACAAAATTAAAAAATTATTTTATTGTAAAAAATATTTAGTGCCTGATTCGATAAATTTCTAGATCCATCCCTACATAGTACAAACTAAATGAAACATAACAAGTAGGAAACAATCCATGAAAGAAAGGTTGGACCTAACAATCCATGGAAGATGATTTAAGATCTGTATTTCCGGTACTTCTCCATCTTTACCGTTGATGGCTTCAATTAGGCTATTGTAGGCCATCATTTGATCTTTCCTTATCATATACTCCATTCGTTCCAAAATATAAGTCGCTTTGGAGAAAAAATTTGTTCCAAAATATAAGTCGTTTTACAATTTCAATGAAGCATTTAATGCTATTTTTCATATTATAACCTTAATTTTTTATTTATCTCTCTTCTTTCAATTCTTTCATTTATCTTTCTCATACAATTAATGAAGGACAATTTTGTAAACTTACTCATAATTTCTCTTTTCTATACAATAATGATTATATTTCTTAATTTGTGTAATATGGTCAAAACGACTTATATTTTGGAACGGAGGGAGTATATAATGGGTTTGAGAGTGATATCATAAACATTTTTTTTCTTATATAAAGTAGTTCCATTTCAATGTTGATGAGGCAACGACCCACATAAGCAAATTATTATAATTATAAAAACATAACAAAGTTTTATTTTTATACAACTACATTTTTGCCACAAAAAAACCTACATTATTCATTTTCTAACAAATTAAAATAACACGGACAATATATCAATCATAATTAGTATTTAATTATTATCATTATTAGTTTAAATTTTCCACTTGTATTGTTGCATGTAGTTTCCCTACCACTTATCTAGTTGCATGTTTTTGTTTTGACACTTGTCTCTATGCATGTAAGTCATTGTAGTCACTCTTCTCCTATAAATAGGAGTTCACAATGTACTTTGAATTAATGCAATATACAACTTTATTCATTCACTTATATGGTATCAGTTGGTAACGTTCCAGCCCTACCCTGTTAAACCAGAAAACGTCGTTTTTTCTCCCTTGCCGTCACCCTTGCCTCCCATGGCTTCCGATGGCTCTCACTACATAGCTAACCCCTATGAACCCTCCAAACCCTTTGCGTATATCACCCTCAGTGGTGTCACCAAGCTTCTCCCTACCAATTATCTCAATTGGAAACTCCAGGTAGAAGCCTTCCTTGATGGTTTTGATCTACTCAAATACCCTGATGGATCGTTCCCTGCGCCGACAGCAACGATCACCACCACTGCATCGCCTCCGGCCACGTCGCCGAACCCTGCCTTTCAAACATGGCGTCGCCAGGATCGCCTCATCTATGGCGCCATCCTCACCACTCTGTCCGATGAGGTGGCCTCCTTGGTGTCCCAGACGAGGACCTCGCACGACCTCTGGGAGCTTCTCAAGAACACCTATGCCAAAGCCTCCCGCAGTCACCTTAAACAACTCAAGGAACGTCTTCGGATGGCCTCGAAAGGTACTCAATCCATCACGACCTACATGCACTCTCTGAAGCAAACTGCTGATCTCCTCGCCTCCCTTGGATCTGCTGTCTCCGTCGAAGACATGACCGACCATGTTTTGCGCGGTCTTGATGACGGTTACCGAGCAGTCATTGATGGAGTCAACGCAAGGGACACTCCAATCACCTTTGATGATCTCCTCGAAAAGCTCCTCATCCAGGAACTCTCTCTTGCTGCTACTCAACGCCAATCACCTGCTCCTGTTACTGCGTTGCACGCTCAGGCAAGGTCGACCAACAACAAGCCTCGACCAAGTCAAGCACATGCACCGACCAACCAACGCCCAGGTGATCGCAAACCATTCCTTGGTCGATGTCAATGGTGCAATACCAAGGGACACGGCCTCGCTGACTGCCAACTCTTTCAGACTCAACACCCCAGTGTCCTCGCACCTCCTCGTCCTTCTCCGAGCACCACTGGCCAGGCCCAGGTCCACACCGCTACTGCTGGCACATCCTCGCCTGGTTTTCTACTCGACAGTGGAGCAACACATCATGTGACCAACGACCTTGCAAATCTGGCACTTCACCATCCATACACTGGCCCCGACTCACTCTTCATAGGGAATGGTTCAGGTTTAAACATCTCTCACTCTGGAACACTTTTAATTAATGATTTATCCTTATCTAATGCTCTTTGTGTTCCCTCCATGAAACAACAAATTATTTCTGTCTCTCAACTCACCAAACAAACTAACTCTGCCGTTGTTTTCTTACCAAACTCCTTTTATGTCATGGACTTGCAGACACGCCAAACAACCCATAAAGGCTCATGTGTGAATGGACTTTACCTGTTGCCCACGACCTCACCTTCCGCCCACACCGTCCAAGTGGAATCCTCTGCTTCTTGGCATCACAAGCTTGGACACCCTTCAACTTCCATCTTCAAATTTATTCAACAGCAGTTTTCCTTAGGTTCTAATAAATTTCCGCAATCAGATTGTAATTCATGCCAAATTAATAAAAGTCATAAACTTCCTTTTCATGAATCTACTCTTACATCTACTTATCCATTAGAAATAATTTTTTTCTGATGTATGGACCTCTCCTGTTTTATCTGTTGATGGTCTTCGTTACTATTGTTTGTTTGTTGATCATTATACTCGCTATATATGGCTATATCCCATGAAACTAAAATCTGATGTGCAAACCATTTTTCCCAAATTTAAAGCGTTAGTTGAAAACTTCTACAAACACAAAATAAAAGTCCTATACACTGACAATGGTGGCGAATACATTGGCCTTCGTCCCTTTCTAAGTGCTCATGGTATAAGTCACCACACCACTCCCCCTCATACACCCGAACACAATGGCATCTCTGAACGGCGGAATCGGCACATTGCCGAAACCGGCCTCTCCCTCCTTCACCACTCTGGCTTGCCCCTCACCTACTGGCCTCACGCCATGACCACTGCAGCCTACCTCATTAACCGTCTCCCCACCCCAATCCTCGGGCACCAATCACCTTACTCTAAACTCCTCCGCATTAGTCCGGATTATCATAAATTAAAATGTTTTGGATGTTTGTGTTTTCCCTGGATTAAACCTTATGCTAACCATAAACTTGCTCCAAAGTCTACTATGTGTGTTTTTGTAGGTTACTCAGCTGATCAACATGCATATCTATGCCTTGATCCCTCAACTGGACGGATTTACACCTCTCGCCATGTAAAGTTCGTCGAAACTGAATTCCCTTTCCGCGCATTGGTCGCCCAACCGACCACGTCCACAACCTCACAGACTGGTCCCCTCCAACTGCCCGTCCTGCCGACCATCGCTCCACCTACTGCGAGCACCAACCCCACATCCCCGGATACCTCATTTGTTGAGCCTCCCTCCTCGTCTGGCATTTCCTCCCCGACCACATCCCAATCCTCGTCCACAGATACAACGAGCAATGAAATGACCAGTAATGACCCCCCTTCCTCCATATAGCCAACATTGCTCCCACAACCACAAACGACCTCTCCTCCTACCACGACCACTGAACCCCATGGCGGTGGGATCATCACCCGGTCCAAAAACAACATCGTCAAACCCATCCACAAACTCAACCTCCATGTCCGTCCCTCATTCCCGATGGAACCTGGTACTATTACCCAAGCCCTTCGTGATCCGGACTGGCGTTCCGCAATGCAGGCTGAATTTGATGCCCTACATCGCAACAACACCTGGGAACTCGTTGGTCGTTCCTCTGCTCCGAATTTGGTTGGTTGTAAATGGGTCTTTCGCATCAAGAGAAATCCAGATGGGTTCATTGATCGGTACAAGGCTCGATTGGTCGCTAAAGGTTTCCATCAACGCCCTGGTTGTGACTACACAGAGACATTTAGCCCCGTCGTCAAACCAGTGACAATTCGGATCATCCTCGCCCTGGCAGTTCGACAAGGATGGTCTGTCCGCCAGCTTGATGTTAACAATGTCTTTCTTCAAGGGACGCTCAACGAGGAGGTCTACATGGATCAACCACCTGGTTTTGTTAACAAAAGCTTCCCTGATCATGTTTGTCGCCTAAAGAAGGCGCTCTACGGGTTAAAGCAAGCTCCTCGCGCTTGGTATATGAAACTTCGTGTATTCCTACTCTCCATTGGCTTCGTCAATTCCACCGCCGATGCTTCTTTGTTTATTCAGCGGACACCACGCGCGACACTATACTTGCTCGTCTATGTCGATGACATCATTGTTACAGGGAGCTCCTCGACATAATTATCTAGTCTCATTGCTACACTTGCTGATCGTTTCTCATTGAAAGATCTTGGCTATCTCAATTATTTCCTGGGTGTTGAAGTCATTCCTTCCGCTGCGGGCATGTTTCTTTCACAACGGAAATACATCACTGATCTCCTTCAAAAGTCGGGCATGACAGAAGCTAAACCAGCGTCCACTCCAATAACCGCAACTCCTCCACTGCTCAAAAACTCAGGTGATCCCTTGCCCTCCCCGACTGAATACCGAGCACTAGTTGGCAGTCTCCAATACTTGAGCCTTACTCGACCAGACATTGCCTTCGCGACCAACAAACTTGCTCAGTTCATGCAGAACCCGAGCACCATGCACTGGTTGGCTCTCAAGCGCCTACTTCGCTATCTGGCCGGCTCTTGCGACAAAGGCATTTTCATCTCCGCGACTGCTCCCCTGAACTTTCATGCGTACTCAGATGCCGACTGGGCGGGTGACAAAGATGATTATATATCTACCACTGGTTACCTGCTCTACCTTGGCGACACTCCCATCTCTTGGAGTTCCCGCAAACAACGCTCGGTTGCTCGATCATCCACTGAAGCTGAGTATAAAGCCTTGGCCGACACGGCCAGTGAACTCCTTTGGGTCCTCTCTTTGTTCACTGAACTTGGTCACACTCCTACAGCTGGTCCGGTCATCTACTGCGACAATCTTGGTGCTACACATCTAAGTGCTAATCCTGTCTTCCACTCCCGAATGAAGCACATAGCCTTAGCTTATCACTTTTTCCGTGAAAACGTTGAACGTGGTCGTTTTCGTGTTTCCTTTGTCTCTACCAACGACCAACTTGCTGACATTCTCACCAAGCCTCTGCTTCGTCCTCGGTTCGAGTTTCTACTATCCAAGTTGCATCTCTCTTCCAGGCCGCCCAACTTGCGGGAGGATATCAATCATAATTAGTATTTAATTATTATCATTATTAGTTTAAATTTTCCACTTGTATTGTTGCATGTAGTTTCCCTACCACTTGTCTAGTTGCATGTTTTTGTTTTGACACTTGTCTCTATGCATGTAAGTCATTGTAGTCACTCTTCTCCTATAAATAGGAGTTCACAATGTACTTTGAATTAATGCAATATACAACTTTATTCATTCACTTATACAATATCCTTGTGAGTTTATCTCAATTGGTAGGAACATAGCACTATATGTGCAGGAACTGAGTTCAAATCTGAATACTCCACTTATTGACCTTTAAAATGAATTTTCTAACTACTAATTAAACTACTTAAAAAAAAAAATGGACAATGTCATGTAAATACAACTCAAATAACAAAAAAATAACACATATATATTTAATATATTGTAGTACGGATTTGAATCAGAAATTCATTATTTGTCGTATATTTCTCCGTATTTACTATTAAGTGTGTATATGAGATAAAAGTAAGCTTGTGTAGTAAACAATAAAGAAACAAAACAAAATTATTAATAAAGATCTCCACATAAATTGGCATGAATATTATATGATTGCTCCACTTTATATTAAAGGTGATTAAAGGCCTTAAAATAAAAGGTATGGCATATTCCAAGTATCATGATGAGGTCGTAGTCGTCAATGCTCATTTTCTTATGGTTTGACATCACCTAGCTGGATTTTGTTCCTCCGCACATAGTTTTAGTGATGGCTTCTTAATCAAAAGTCAGGTAGGGGAAGTTGTTTATATTAAAATGATTTTTGGTGGACAATGCTTGTCAATTAGTCAAATATTTTTCTTAAATATACTATAGAATATATATGTATATAATCATAAAAATAGTAGCGTGTCATTCTTGGATTGTATTATATAGTTTATTTATAGTTTACCACATTTGTTGACATTTTTACACTCGATTGTATCTTGTTTCACTTAATTAATGAGCTAGCATTAAGGGTTAAATTAGGCACAAATTCTATTTTGAAGATGGTAACCCAACATTTGTTGAGCACAAAATGTAAGTTTTCTTTTTTTAACTTATATGTATGAGTCAGAAATCGAATATTTGATCATATGTTTAAGGAGGTCAAGATCCTTACCACTTAAATCAATTTATAATTGATATACAAGTGATCAATTGATTTAAAATAAAAGACAACAACATCTCAAAATTTATATTTTTGGTTTAATTCAATTAAAAAAAACTAGTTTTTTTGGCCGCGTCACACATATAACCATTTTATGCCATATACATACTTTTTTATGTGAGACTTTCATATGAAGTCCAAATTTGATAGAAAGATAAAGTGAGTTCTAGTTTTACAATTAGCTATGTAGGTGATCTATAGTGGACAAGTACCTAAAAATCATTTGAAACTCAAACTCCGATCAATAGTTCTCTTCGAAAGTAGAAGGTATCTTTTTTGTCGTCCACATGCCATGATCTACGTCAATTTATACAAAAACAAAAACAAAAACAAAAAAAAATTGTTATTGATTTTGAGATACACATATCCATCTTTATTGTTTTTATCGAACCAACATATCACAATCTCATGGGAAGAAACATCTCTAAATCTAATTATCATTAGAGTTTCAAATAATTTTCAACTATCTCGGTCGATGATATATTAGTTATCAAATGGTCAAGCTAAAATTTGCTTAAAAATATATTAAGATATGTGTATCCAGTCATTTTCCAAACATATGATATGCATGTATATGTAATATTTATTAATTATGATAATTAGGGTTATAGTGTGTAATGTGTTTTGAAATTATTTAATTTAAGAAATAATTAAAAATATTAAATGACAATTAAAGTTTTTAAAGCACTTAAAGTTATCAATATTATAGTTTCACTGATGAGCAGTGCTATATAGCACGACGCTCTCGGTCGTTGAATCTGCACGTCCCTTAATTAAACCAACTTCATACAAGTTTATGTTTATATATATCCGGTTAAAATAAAAAAGAATAGATTAAGTATATAAATATATATAAACATTTAGTGGTAATAACTATTAAAAAAAAATAAAAAAATTGAACAACATACTAAAACAAAAGGTAAAAACACAATAAACAATTATCATTCTTTAACCATAATACTTACACGTATCTTTTCAAAAACAAATGTCAACTTACTAACAAAGACAAAGATAAATATATAATTGGTTGGATTTTGTTAAAAATAAATAAATTGGTAGGATGCATTATATATAGAATATGGTTAAATAAATTTTTTGTCCTATAAATATTTTATATTTTGTTTTTAGTTTCTATAAAAAATTTCAGCAACTTTTGATCTTTCAAATATTTTATATTAAAATTTGAAATATTTATAGATACCAAAACATATTTAATTCTTTAGAATACCTGTTGTTGTCAATATTATGACCTTTTTATATTCAAAATGTGTTTATATTATGTCTATATATCATGTTAAAAAAAAGTTAAAATTATGCTCTTTAGGGACTAAAAACAAAAGGAATTTTTTTTTGTAGGGATGAAAGTAATTTTATTTTACAGTGACTAAAATCAAAACTCGCTATAAAAGTATAAACTGAAAATAAATTTTATCCTAAAAACTAAAAAAGACTATTTGGTAAGACCAATAATAAATTGGTTGAGTTTGAGTTCGTTAAAAAGATGGTTAGAAGTTTGATTCTTGACTTCTACATAAAAATAAAATTATACTATTATTGATGCTAATTTAGGTTGGCTGGTAAGAAATCGAAGGTCGTGGTTTAAACTCTAAATAATCCATTTATTCATCTTAAAGATGATATTTTTAGTCTATAAACTACTTAATAAAAAAACATTTTATATTATTAATGTATGCAAATTAAATCTTAAAACTAAAATAAATAGTGCATAAAAAAATAGATTTTGTGAGAGAGATTATAATGTATTAAATTTATGCAACCACCACATAATAGCATGTTGTGAAAGAAAAAAAAAAGAAAAAAACATAGTCGTGCACTTGGACGACAAAGGGCGTCGTGCATTATATCATTTTCCTTCACTGATATATTTTAGCTTTTAGTTTCTTAATTAGCAAATACTTTTAATTTTTCAATAAAAAAGTAGAAGCAACAATACCGTTAATTAATGTCCTTCTTTTCTCTAGGGAAAATGTTAATATACTTCTTAGTAAAAACTTTAATGTATTAAAGTCAAAATAGAAAGCAAACCTTTACGTATTTTAGATTAGAGAGATTATTAGAAGTAACATTTTGATTAAATTATAATATTATAGAGGTATACACAACATCAAGCAATTGGACGTTAAGGAGCATTATGCTCTAGAATCTATACATTGCTGGAAGTCTACTTAATCAATTGAAAAAAAAGGTCTAAGCACATGAATATGGAAGTGATTTTTTTAGCCTTGAAATTTAAACAAAGCATTTCCATAATATATGACAGCTTTTATGAGCCATGTGCAGGTGACGTTTACATACACATTACTCCCACAACAATCCAAAATCACATTTTGCTTAAATAACAGTGTAGATTGATGTACATGTGATAAATGTAGTTCAATAACTGTTATTTTAAAGGGTGAATTTTTAGCTCTGAAATTATTTAACTAAAAAAAATAAATTCAAGATAGATTGATAACATGACACACTAACTGATCTCTAGTAAGTGTATCAATCTGTTTTTAAGTAATAAATTCTCAATTGAATGAGTTCGTCTTTAAAGGGATCGTGCCAAAGTAATTAGTGTTTCTTAGGAATTAAGATAGTTTACATTCACTTATAGTTTGGATAAGTTGCGATAAAAATAAATACAAATAAAGATAATGAGACTTAGATATATTGAAATTGCGAAAGGTTGGGTGCTTTCGAATCATTTCCCTATTCCTACTTGGTAATATGGCGTTAAGTTCCCCTACAATTTCCTTTATTATCACGGCGGATTAACAAAATAGTGATTTGTGCTCTCGCATCAAATCATCCTGTGCAATTGAAGACACTAGACCCGATGAAACTAGTTGGAGATCATGAAAGCATTAGTTTTGTGAACGTTAAACCTATTTAGCCTCAAGGATTTTGAGATTATTTCCCCTGGTGTTGGCTAGATTAATTATCTCTAGTCGAGATCTAGAACTTTGCTACGACGATGCCTAATTTTTAATACAATTCATAAATACGCGCGTTTATCTATAAATTAGCATGAATGAACGGAAGATAATTACATATAATAAATTGAATTGTAGATAACATAAGTTTTTTCAAACCAATTAGATGAATCAAGTCATCCTAGGAAAGTTCATCTTCTTGACCTAATTTAAGAAATTTAGCTACTGATAATAGTAATCAACATGACAAAAGAAGTTAGATGATTACACATAAAAATAACCCGACCTTTGCTGCCTTCCGAAAAGAGGGCAACCCCTATGATGGGAGGCGACCTTACCTTTAGAGCCTCGTGCTCTCTCTTGTAACTTCCCTTGTGGTGGAGAGTTGCTTTGTTTTCTACTTTTCTGAGGTGTGAAAACTAGTGAAGGTGGAAGACTTTATTTATAGCTTTTATGATGGACTTGGATCTTGCGCCATCTTGGTACGATATAAACCATCGTTGTACAATGCTTCACAAAATTGCACTGTGCCACAATGTGAGTGTAAATCTTCTCCAAATTTATTTTTCTGCGCAGATTTTCTTCAAAAATATAGTGTACCCATACATATGATGTGAGCAAGATCATAGCACAGACTACCACTTCAAGTTATGATTATGTTGTATTGTTTGTCTATTCTTTCTGCATTATCATCTTGAAATTATACTTGCTTGTTGATTAATTCTTATATTAAGCTTCAGAGTTACAGGGTATGCTTTTTTATCCTAATTATATATATATATATATATATATATATATATATATATATATATATATATATATATATTCTTGTGTGTTCGCAAGGAATTGATCGAACTCATAATTCCTAACCGCTTTCAAATTGTTTCACAATTGCAAATGCAACTCCTTCACTCAACCTCGCATTCTCCTCAATTCATTTTTTTAGTCGCTTTCAAACCATTGCACACTCGCTTCAATTCACAATTGAAACCACAACTCCTCCAATCAACAACGCAAATCATCGATTCACAATAATCTCACCACTTCCGATCAATTAATGGCGTTCAATTATTTATAGGTTATTTTCATTCTCTTGTTGAATCTGCTCTCATTTCGATTTTAGGAAATATTTGTAACATTTTAGGTTTTTTTTTTTGTTGAATATGTTCTCTTGTTGAATCCAATCGTGTTCATTTGATTAGATCTTTTGCAATTTTTCAACTCTTCTTGACACCTTGGTGTATACGCAATCTGTCATTTGATTTAATGAATAATAATAACTATATTTACCAAACAAGTGGATGCTTTTTGACTTTTTTATTTCTACTAATTGTTGACATATATACTTATCTGTAGTACAATATATATTTGAATGGGATGAATAATTAATTACAAAATATACTAATAATTATTCAAATAAAAATATACTTTTTGGTGGTAGTTTTTGCTAACCAAACCATACACTAAGCTTCGTCACTGATAACAACTATAACATTTGGTGTATTGAAGATTTGATTTGGTTATATATATATATATATATATATATATATATATATATATATATATATATGTTTTTAAGACGATTTACAATATTTTTTAAAGTTGTATTGAGGATTTAAAGTATTTTTCTTGTAAAATATACAAGCTCAATGATAAAATATTTTGTTATGAAATTGTTGATAAATTTATAGAGTATGTACCATATACGTTAAATTATTAATTATATTTTTCTTTCTTTTTTAAAATCTCTCTGACCTTAATTATAAACAAATATTCTCTATCTAAAAAGAAAGAAAAACTAAACAACAAGAAAAAGGAAATTTCAAGCACACCCTATATTGCACTATTCCCTTTCACGAAAGAGAGGCAAAGAACAGAAGTGAGAAGTTTGTGATGACATGTGTAGTACAATCCTAATAGGCAAGTGAATCGTAACAAAAAGGTACCAACAACCAATAGACAGAAGAAGAAAGTGCCCACAATCCGAAACAACGTAGAAAGCCTCACCGACACCGTAACATAAGGGAAAACACTTTCTGCCCACAGTTTTTTTTTTTTTTTGTTGGAATTTTACCAAATTCATTTCTGTCAAAAATCTACTCATAATGAATAGATAAATCAGAGGATGCACTGTTTTACATGATAAGAAATTAGACTATTTTTGTACCAAAAAAAAAAAGAAAAAGAAATTAGACTATTTAATTTTCGTATTAATTATTACTATATTCTTTTATTTATTTCTTGAAGTTATTTCTATAGGGAATAATTTATTTTTAGGTTAATCAAATAAAAAGTTTATAAAAGAGACTGGAAGAGTATTTTTATAATTCACTTATAAGCATAATTTAAAATGGTATTTTAAAAATATAATTTAAAATGTACATATGAAGCATGTGTACTCCTAAGATGATAAAGTACTTGTACATGATACTTACCGGTATCGGGTATGCGTATGGTACTCGTATGATACGCATCGATCAGTACCCATTTTTATTTGGTTTATTTGGAATGATTAATTAATACAGAAAAAACAAATTGGTGGTTGAAAAACCACTTAAAATATTTTGATTTTTTATTATATTTCAATTATATTTTCGACTTTTGATAAAAATAATTGAGAAACTGGAAAAAAAGTAAATCTCCAAAGCATGATGATAATAATTCACTTAAAAAATAATTTTTCTAATATGTTATATTAGCATACCAGTATCTTAAGTTTTCAAAAAATGTTTGTATTCCATACCAGTACTCGCACCGAATACCGCAACCGTATCCACAGCTAGGCAACATACTACATACACGTAATTGAATTACTGATTATATTTAAAATGTATTGTTTTTTAAAAATTACTGATGTAAATGTTTGAATATACTTCAACTATATATGAAGAACATTGCTATTTAGTAAGAATTTTTTACACAAGAAATGCAAGAATCAACACATGTCAAAATCTTAAAAGATGATGTCATTTAATCTCCTTCTTTTATGGAAATCATAGATGGTTATGGATGTAATTAAGGGTGAAGATTTATTCTTGCAATTCATCTCCTTAAATTTTCTTACTA
Organism: Trifolium fragiferum; assembly: GCA_954870985.1. Taxonomy (NCBI): domain Eukaryota; kingdom Viridiplantae; phylum Streptophyta; class Magnoliopsida; order Fabales; family Fabaceae; genus Trifolium; species Trifolium fragiferum. The sequence goes on along the minus strand of OX940791.1, from coordinate 10,776,937 downwards.
AAAAGCTTTTCCCATATATAAATTGAAATAAATGGACATCAATACATATTCTTCAGAATTTTAAAATTATTTGTCAATAATACAAATCTGCTGATAGTTGTTAGAGAAATTAGTTTGAAGGGATATGTGTTAAAATTTAAAATTTTCCATTTTTTTCACTTAACAGTATGTTAATCAAACACTAGACTATTTAACAATATTTTTAAAAAAAAAAATTATTATAGTAAATCATGTTTGGATCATCTCTTCCTTTTGGGCACATCTTTTTTTTTCTTCTAATTTAAGTATTGATTGATCTTTAACTATCGACTAATCTATAATAAAGAGGAGAATGGATCCTCTTAATTTCTTTTTCCTGAATTTTCTTCAATTTTTACATCTCAACTATCAATCAATTTTTTTCCATTTCTTTTATATTTAAATATTGTTTTAAATTTGTAATATAATGGCTCATTTCTCACATTATTTCCTCAATTTATTTTTGAACTTGAGAGAATCCACTCTCAATAAAGAGGGAAGAAAAATTAAATTATTGAGATTAATATAAAATGGACAATATGAGACAAAATTCACGGGAAGATCCAAATCCTTAGATTTAATGTCTAGTGAGCTTAGTTTATTTGACAGAACATTGCATTATATATGTTGGGGGTCGAGATTTGAACATCGATCATTCCACTTATTCATATTAAGCGTGAAATTTCTAACCATTAGGTACACTCATTGAAACAAAACACAAATGAATACATAATAGGTATTGGTTCTACAATTAACAATTATATCTATACTATTTTTCCCTGTGACACATTTGTAATGATGTAGAGTTATTGACGAGATGTGTTATTAATATGGTTCATTTAAAAAATTTAAAGAAGTGTTGGATTGAAGAGATTAAATATTTATGAAGTACTATTATAAAAAAAAATTATAAATAAATGATGTATACACGTAAAACTAAGTTTTTTTTTTTTATCTTACAAGAAGTGGTAATTCAGTGAAATTAAACTCACACAATACTAAGTTAAATACTTAAAAATGAGTACTCTTTGATGTAGATGCTATGAAGCCCGGATACGTGACACGATACCGATACGGCGATACGGAAATTTTTTTAAAATTTTCGATACGATATAGTCGCGATACGTTGTTTAAAAATAAACTTAAAATTAAATATACAAATACACAATATATAAACATAACAAAAATTGAGAAAAATAATAAATTAACATTCAAATTATTAAATCTGAGCAAACAAGTGACAATTACATATCTCAAATTAATTAAGTACTACCCAAAAAGGATAATTATTATTATCCAAAAAACAAAACATCATCGGTACCATCCAAAAACACATGGTTGTCAATCCATAAAGAACATCATACTCTAACATTCACTATTTAAGAGGAAACACAAATTGTATCAGTCTCATCTCCTTCATTTCTATCATTAAAAAAAATATTATTTTTCCGATACTTCTCTGATACGTGTATCGGAGAAGTATCCGACACGTATCGGTAATTATTTTTAAAAAAAAATAATTTTAATTGTCTGATACTCTCCGATACGAGTATCGAAGAGTATTGGACGAGTATCGGTATCGGACACATATCGGACATGATAATTCGTCATTTTTTAAGTATCGGGGCTTCATAGTGTAGATGTAGTTCTCTTTTCAAACTTATTCATTTATTTATTTTGGTCAAGTAGTCTAATAGTTAGAAAATCCACCTTAAAGGTGAATAAGTGGAGTATCCAGATTCGAACCCGTCTTCTACATACATATAGTAATATATATCTACCGATTGAGTTAAGCTCAAGAGAAAATAATAAGATAAACCATCATATTCTATCTCAAAATAAAAATTGAGTTTTTTTCTTTTTTGACTTAGATAAAATTGAGTTAGAAACTAAAATTAAGACAAGAAAATATTTTTTATTTACTCATATAAATATAATTTAAAATATAAAAAATTGAAAATTTAAGTTGAAAATAAATAAATGTAAAAATTTCTTCTCAACTATTAAGTTGAAACGAAATTTTTTACAGTTGATTTAAAAAAAAAAAAAAAAACTTTTACGGTTGAGTATCTGAATTTGATGTGGGAATTATCTCTCCATCTATTAAAAAAAGCATAATAAAATGAAAAAAAATTGAAAATAAGTGGATAAATAAGAAAAGGTAGTTGGTAAAATATGGTTGGCGCGTGCGTGCGTGTAATTTTGTAGTATATATAAAGACGAACATGTAAGAGATGTTAATTGAGAGATTTTCTTCATTCATTCATAATCTTCTTATTCTTCTTCTAGATTCCGACTCGCCGTGTTGACTCGGTCCGGGTCGGGGTTTAAGGCACGACTCACTCAATCTCAATCTTCATATTCTCACCGGATCTAACTCTTCTTCAACCACCGAGGTAATCATTTCTTTAAGCTGAATTGATCTTCATTTTCACAATGTAATTTCGCTTTACACTGTTTGCCGCTTAATTTTTCGATTTTCTGTTGTAATCAATCAATGTGTATGTGTAAATTAGGAATTTCGATTACGTAATCATAATGTTCTAATTGTCGGTTTCTGAATTGTGATCTAATTTTCATTTTTGTTAGATTTTTCAGCTTGTGATAATCAGATCTGGTGCTGTATCGTGTTGATGAAGTTCCTTGCTCTGTTTTATTGATTTATTTAACTGTTAGTTTTTGTTTTTTTTGTTTTACTTCAATGTTCATAGATTTGGATTTTCTACTGAAAATTTTGAACATAACGTGGAGGATCTAAGTTCAAGTTTTTTTTTTTGCATCATATTTGATTTTTGAGAAAATTATGTAGGAAAATAATTAGTTCATCTGTGGAATTATAGTGAGTTTAACGAAATCACGGTGACACTGTGATTTTGTTGAAGTTTTGAAGTGTAGTTTTGAAAATCTACGGTGTGCCACTGTAATTCTGCAAAATTCACCGTCAATCCAAAGATGCACACAGAACGTGTATTTCCAATGCATATGATCTAACTATATATTTTGTTTGATTTATGATTTTTTTCTCGTATTTTGATTTTTGTTTTCGAATGTTGATGTGAGAGTATGCAATTTGGCTTGGTGAAAATGGAGACTATTTGGGAATTAACTTTGCCTTATAGCTCTTTTTCCATGCCAAAATCCTTATTCGATGTTTAGTTGATTCTCATAGAGACGTGATTTGGATTAACTTATAGTTTGTGGATGTTTCTCAATTCAAAAAAGTTTGTGGTTTTTCACTTGTGAAAAAATTGTTAGAGGTTTATAGGTGTCTAACGATGAGTTAAATACGAAATCTTGCGAAAAAATTGAGTTATATAAGTTAAATACTTGTATTTATTACAAGATTCTTTTAATATTTCTTTTTCCGTAAGTGTTTTTTGAGAAATTAATTCAAATTGACTCAAAGCAATGTGCTTTACTTGAAGGATTCTCATTTTGAAATTAGGAAGTAGATGTATACTTTAAATTGCGTGTAGGAAACCATATATTTAGCTTACGATGCACCTTAATTGACACATATTTGACACCATATATGGAGCAACCTGCGTCAGAATTCAATCTTCTTTTATCATTTCATATCTAGCTAAACTTTGGTGTTCATGAGGTGACACATAAATGGATTCGTGTCACACTCGATAGAACACCCGTCTGTTCGTGATCAACTTACCTGCCAGTTGTCTCCTTAAGTATTCTGTGCAACTCCTTCTTTCTTTCCAGGCATCAATATATATAGGATTTCGTAGAATCTATCTGCTCATATTTCAGAAAGCACTCTCTGTTGCCTTACCTTGATCTAGTTCTAATTTTATAATTTCACAGGAAAACAAAGGGCTTATCACAATGAAGGCATTGATTTTGGTTGGAGGGTTTGGAACTAGGTTGAGGCCATTGACACTCAGTGTCCCTAAGCCTCTTGTTGATTTTGCTAACAAACCCATGATTCTGCATCAGGTAAAGCTATTTTAAACTTTTTTCCCTAGAAGTTTTAAATCTGTTTTGTTATAGAATATATTAAGGATATGTTTTATTGTTGAATGCTTACTTAATGCAGCATCTGATGATGCCTTTTTTTCTACATAACAGGGATGTGTCAAGTTTTTTAAAATTAATAAAATAACTCCTCAGACATGAACATTAGGAAAAACCACTTTTTATTTGTGTGTATGCATGACAAGCCTGTATTTATATGCATATTTATTTCTATTTCCCTTAATATGGCATAATAGACTATCTTACTGATTTACTTTTCAATTTTTAATTTCGCTTGTGTTTCAGATAGAGGCTCTTAAGGCCGCTGGAGTTACTGAAGTGGTACTGGCCATCAATTACCAACCAGAGGTAAAGACAATCATGCCTGACGCCTCTTCTCGAAAATTGTTTTAGTCAATGCTTCAAGAGTTTTTTTGTGGTTCAAGTTTCTGTATTTTGACTTTGGTACTTCCTACTACAGGTTATGTTGAATTTCTTGAAGGATTTTGAAGCAAAGATTGGGATTAAGATTAGTTGTTCACAAGAAACTGAACCACTAGGAACTGCAGGCCCCCTGGCTCTTGCTAGGGAAAAGCTGATAGATGACTCTGGAGAGCCATTTTTTGTTCTCAACAGTGATGTTATCAGTGAGTACCCACTTAGCGAAATGATTGAATTCCACAAATCCCATGGAGGGGAGGCTTCCATAATGGTAACAAAGGTAAGAAAGTTAACAAAAAAAATAATCACAAACACATGAGACTATATATATATAATATACTAGTTAGAGCATTCAGTTATATAATTTTCATCTTCTTGTGTAGGTTGATGAGCCATCGAAATATGGTGTGGTTGTGATGGAGGAGACCACAGGGCAGGTTGAGAAATTTGTTGAGAAACCAAAATTGTTTGTTGGTAACAAAATCAATGCTGGAATTTACCTATTGAACCCCTCTGTTTTGGACCGAATTGAACTGAGGCCCACTTCTATTGAAAAAGAAATTTTTCCTAAGATTGCTGCAGAGAAAAAGCTATTTGCAATGGTCTTGCCTGGATTCTGGATGGACATCGGACAACCGAGGGACTATATTACTGGCTTGAGACTTTACCTGGACTCATTGAGAAAGAAGTCTTCTTCTAAGTTGGCCAGTGGCTCTAACATTGTAGGGAATGTCATTGTGGATGAAACAGCCAAAATTGGTGAGGGATGTCTGATTGGACCTGATGTCGCTATCGGTCCTGGTTGCATTGTTGAGTCTGGTGTTAGGCTTTCACGCTGCACAGTTATGCGAGGAGTCCGGATTAAGAAGCATGCTTGCATCTCCAGCAGTATTATTGGGTGGCATTCAACTGTTGGACAATGGGCTCGAGTGGAGAATATGACTATCCTCGGAGAAGATGTTCATGTATGTGATGAGATTTACAGCAATGGTGGTGTGGTTTTGCCTCACAAGGAGATCAAGACAAATATTCTGAAGCCAGAGATTGTCATGTAACGTCGGTCGATTTTGCATGGCATGTGGTGAGGAGGTAGTAATTTATTGAGTCAGAAATATGTTTGTTCTTTTCTCTTCATTTTTTCTTCATCCTATTGCTTTTCTCTGTCTCTACAGTGAACAAGTCAGTTTTTGGATTAGATTGAGTGATGCCATTACAATGTTGAAATGAAAGGCCTTAACTGTTGTAAAGGGCATAAGTTTGGTCTTCTGTGCAATAGTTGTGTAATTTTATTTTTTGTATAAAAATAAATTATCATTTTGTTGTTTCTCTCAAGTCTTTGCAACTCATTAGCAAGAAGCCAAGAATGTATTTTCTATCTTCAATAATTGGGCAATATAATTATTTATGAATGGTTGTTTGATAAATCATTATCAATGTTGGTTGAAGTATTAGATGCATTCAAAATCTTTAGATCTCTCCCACCAAGACCAATGTCACCTGTTGAATATTCTCTTACACTCTTTTTTTTTTTTTTTTTTGATATGTTCTCTTACACTCTTTTGATAACATATGATTTGCCAAATTAAGGACTGCTTATGCTTTTTGTTTACATTTTAATTAAAAATCGTCTTTTTTTTTTTTTATTTCCGCTTTGATTTTTAATAATAATAAATAAAATTCAGCTTCTTTTGATTGGCCCGAAAAATAAAACCTAACTTAAAGACTCACTTCTCTAGTTTAGTCCGGTTCAGTCTGAAAATAAAATCCAGATTAAAGACTCACTTTCTCAGTTTAGTTCGGTTCAATTATTGGTTGAAAAATAAAATCCAGTTTAAGAAGACTCGCGTTAAGTTCGGTTCAGATTTTGCTCTGAATCGAACCGCTAACTCTCCTACTAAAAACTTGGTTAAACCAGTATAGAATGGTTGAATGATGTATGCTTCCCGTCAAGTACACGTCTTTAGGCAATCAGTGTACAGAAAAGCTTTAATTCCTATTTAATTTTATGGTTGAATTGATAATGTATGCTTACCAAGAATGAGACAATTAGATTAGTTGGTGGTCTTTGTCACACTTAACATTTTGTTTTGTTTCCATATTATGGGTTGATGAGAACCTAATTTTAAAAAGCTTTTTACATGGGACCGGACAAGGGTGGATGTTTATTGAGAAACTTCCTATACCCCCTCCTATTTCTAAAAAATCACATATTGTTTTGTGAATGATTTGTTTCAAAATGTATCAAATATACAAAAATTATGTTTTTTTAGATATGTGCTTTTTCTTTTGAAGAATTTAGCGGTGAAATTAGCACACACCAAGTGTTTAGAGGTAGAGAATTTTGTATTTAATCAAAAGTACTTGATATACTATTCAATGTTTTTGCAGCTATATCATCTGAATTGTATTTACCAGACTTCATCATATACTCCATCCGTCCCAATTCGCATGAGCCATTTAAAATATTTGCATTATTTATATATATTGTTTTGACCATATTTTTCTCTCAATAAATAAAAATAAATATTAGCATATAAGATGTCGTTTGATTCATCTCGATGAATATTTTCAAAATATCAAATTTTTATAATTTTTATTATTATACAATTAAAAATATTAATCGTCAAAGTTAAGCATTGACATGCGTGCTGAAGTCAACTGACTCAATCTTTATAGGAGGGAGAGAGTATATTAATATACTTTTATGAAGCAAATGAAGTGATTTTGAGTGGAAAAATCTATCCAAGGTGTTAATGAGCTACTTTTTCCTATTTCTAGAGACAAGATCATGTGAATGAGGGCCATGACACAACAAAACTTGGATACTTTTCCAACCACTACAAATAAATATGATTGGAGATAATGGATAGGATAGTATTGGTAAATAGAATAGTCACTGTTATCTTCAAATTTTATCTGTTAGCCTAAACTGAATTTTGTGAGGATTTTGTGATGGCTTTATTTATCCAAATATCATTTTTGATTATAAAGACAGGTGAGTTTTATGTAGTACATTTTTCAAAATAATTAGCGAAGAGGAAAGTTTTAATTAATTAAAGTGACATATTAGTGTTCATTTTATGACGGTCTCTAAAATATTTATTTTAACTATATATCTTTAAGATTAGAAGGTTAAGTTATTGCGAAGTCTAATATATATAGTAATTTATTTTCTTTCTTTTTTTTTTTTGACAAACTTTTGTTCGCGTCTTTACTTAGTTATTCTATTATAATTATCTTATATCACTTCTTTGTAATAAAATAAGGAAAATGCTAAACAGTACTCCCGGAGCATTGGTTAAACATATTAAAATAGAAATTTTTTCTCGGCATAAAATAAATGAAGTCAATGTATATTACCTTTGTTGATCAAACAAATGTAAATGTAAGAAAAATGATTTGCAACAATAATTTCCCTATGAGATAGTTGGTATAGTAATGTTGAGGAAAAAATGATTATGCATGGTCCCAAACATTGATGTCCCGTTACTCTCTCACATGACAAGAAGTGAAACTTCTGCTTATTTGGCCCCTGCCTTTATATATTAGAAGTTTTTCAACACAATGGAAAGAAGTGGGGCATGATTTCCTTGCTGCAACACCTTTGGAGCCATTTCATGACAAGCAAAATGGGTGAATTTTTCTCATGTGTTGTTCAGATGTGTATTTACAAGCAAAAATTACAATGTTTGTTTCTTTCAAAAATATACTTCAGGAGATTTTATAGAAACGTGGGTAGAAAAAGTTATTTCTCAAATGAGAAAGTTCCTTACAACATGCATTACGAAAAAACAAATAACCAAGACTTTCTCATGTTGATAATTGATATAAAATTTAAATGATTTTATATTATTATAGCGTTTTCTATTTTAGTCTTGTAATAGAGACTAAACATTTTGTGTTTGCTTAGTAAAAAAGAAAATTGAGTTTGCAAGAATTGAATCCAAATAAAAAAAGCTTACATAAAATTAAACACTATAGTTGCAGTGAATAAAATTATATATAAAAATTGATACTATAAAATCCTGTAATTCATTTAAAATAAACTATTGTATTATGTAACAAAAAAATATTGTATTTATATTTACGTGAGTGAATACATGGAGCTTTTGTTGCTGGGAAAATAACATATCTTCCTCAAAAGGACGAACAAATTGAAAAACAGAGTTCAAATACACTGATGATATTTTGAAACATCATTATTCTGTTTTAAGAAATAAATTAAAACTTACAATTTTTGGAAAAGAAATCGCTTGGAAATGTGTTAATTGACAATATATACATTAACTATTAGGAAATGAAGTATGCAATTTCATTTGTTTTGGCTAGAAATTACAAGGCGCTAGCAAATTGTCTCTAAAACTAAGAAATTTCAAAAAACATCTAATAGCAAAAACATTTAAATTAATTTTTAAAATGAATGCTTAAAATATGTTTGAGAATTATTTAAATTGATTATTGCGTATGTGTCTTTTATTAACTTTTCAATTTCAAAAAACAGACTTAACAAAATATTCCAAATGACATGATCTAAATGACATGATATTCACAAGTACCAAAAAAACAACTAGAACCCTTGTGTTTCTTGGATGTAACAAACTAGTGCATGCAGGATAGTACAAACAAGATTACACCACTTGAATATAGTCAATCAACTTCACCGTAAATTAATCTCAGTTATCACAATTCAAGGCATATCAAATGGTTCCTTCATAGCCTATGATACGAAAATTACAAGAACAACCTATAACATAAGGAAGAACCAAAATACAGTACTGTGACTCCAAGGAGTCTTTCTTTGTTTGCTCTTTGCCAATGTTAGAAATGTGCAACAAGATAAAAATTGGTGTGATTGTGCTACAAACTTAAATTGGTCAGCAATAATGCCGAAGATCATAGTGACAAAGGACAAATTTAATTAGCATCCACTTCTGAAGTCTCGAGATGGGAGGTTACCTTTTCGGTGATCAACTGAATTGCTTTCACCCTATCCTGAGCCAACTTCTGGAGCTGCTCTTCTTTGTTTGTCTGATTGTCTTCCATCTGCGCAGCAATATCTTCACCGACCCCTGATTTGAACATCACAAATGATGTCTCCTCACCAACATCACTAGGTACTTCAATAAGTTGCTTCCCAGAAGTCCCAGAATCTTTGCCCAAAATATCATACTTCACACGTTCAGAAATAACACTGACAAAGTTATCCATGTACTTGTCAATAGGATTGAGGCCAATGTAGATCAAAACCTCCCAGCACTTGAGAAACTGTGTCTTGGTGATTTTGAAATTTTTCCTTACCTCCTCAACAGCACTGGGAGGTGGCGTAAGTCGAGGAGAATGTGTTTTCTTTGATAGTTTTCCATCCTTTAGAAATGAAACAGCCTTAGTAACTAAATGTTGGATTGGCTCAAAACGAAGCAGGCGTTGTGTGTCAACACAAGAACGGACATGTTGCAAGTTATCTAACGGCTCTTCTATAGTAAGGTCAAAAACATTTTCAGATATGGCAACATCATTGAGCACTTCGATAAGGAAACGACCATAACCCTTGTGCTGATACGGAGGCAATACCAGTATCTGCCATCAACAGAAAAACGGAGCTTGAGAGTATTCTAATAGAGTGTGATATATGTTAAAACTGATTTTGAGAGCATAGTAGCTATTACTGAATATCCAGTATACAACAAACCTGACCCAGTCGCAATCGTGAGTCATTAGGATAGTGGTAAAATCGATAAACAGCAGTAAATCCAAGCAACAAACTTTGGTTCTCTCCCTGCTGATCAGTTTTCTTCTGAATCAGGACGTACAACTCCCATTGTGGATCAGTAATATCAATGGGACTGCTACCTATAATAAAACAACAGTTATACATAAAAACTACAGCAGCATGCAATCTAAATATTCTTTACAATATGGGTATAGTCTAGTAAAATGAGTGAGAATTACCATCAACTAGGAGAAGAATAAGGGGTATTATGTGACTGTAAATTTGTCCAGTAGCCATGTTGCCTGCCACCAAACGAACAACCTGGTGTCCAGGAGACATGCATCAAAATGACATTCTTAAACGTATGCATATGCAAACAAAATACATCCAAGGGAAGTATCAAGGATAATGAAGACAACAAAAACTTGTGTTTCAGACTTCCTGCTTTTTATTAAATAAATTTATTTAGCAGGACCAACCTGGTGTCCAGGAGACATACATCAAAATGACATTCTTAAACGTATGCATATGCAAACAAAATACATCCAAGGGAAGTATCAAGGATAACGAAGACAACAAAATCTTGTGTTTCAGACTTCCTGATTTTTATTAAATAAATTTATTCAGCAGGACATTTTCATGTAAAGGAAGGTTGTTCAAATTTACGCTAAATTATATTGCGTATTACTGCCAGTATGGGTGAGTCAGAATTCCACAGAGCAATGTAAAAGTTGTCACATATAACAGGCTTTCCTTAAGAAAAAAAGTATTAAGAACAGCATCATATTAATAATCAAAATATGCATTATCAGAACAGATGGTCAATAGGGAAACACAATCTACTAGAAAACTCACAAGATTTCACAAGAAAATTGAAAAAAACTTGTCAATAATAAAATCCCAATTTCAGAACATTATGGAAAATGCATCCAATTAGCACAGAAGACATTCTAACCATTAATAAGCTAAAGTGAAAAGTAGCATTCTCTTCCCATATATATTATATATTATATATTGAAATAGTATTTCAACCAGATGATTGCTCAAGACATAGTGAAATTTGAGATGCAACATGTATAAGAATAAGGATAAAGATTGTAAAGATTTTCAGACAAATTCTATGCCAGGCCTTCAAACTAACCGTCCTATCTTTTAGGTAGAGTACATTACATTATACTTCAATGCAAATTACAACCTCAACATTTGAAGCATCCGAATCAGCATGCTTGAAATCTTTCTGCTTCAAAACCTCCCCGCTTGAAATGTTTGTTCTGCAAACCAATTAAAATTGCCAATTTTATAAAACTAATTTCATTCATGTATTACTACATAAAAAAAGCAGCAAAGTCTTCATACCTGATAAAATCATTGTCCACCAAATACTTTTGAAGGAATTCATCCTTGCTATCAACAAGAGTCTCAGCAAAAATTGCCTGCACAAGAGAACAAACCCAATTGCGAGGTCAAAAGTAAAAGTTACTCAACATAACATTCATTCACACAGTAGATATTGACGCATACCTGAAGAGCAACTTTAAGATCAGTGATCCCTTTGCCACGCTGAAACAATAAAACAACAAATTCAATTGTGAACTAACCAATACTCTAAACAAGTAATATGACCATTTTGTTACAATTAGTTATAAGTCTAAACAAATTCTGAACTTACATCAGACGAACTCGCAAATGCAATGTCAGCATATGCATAAAATGATATCCTGCTAACCCAGATGGTAATCTGCAAAAGAATTCCAAAAAAGCTGAATGAAAACACCATACACGAATACACCATGAAACATTCAACTATGCTTATTTATAAATGAATCTGACCTTCAAACCCTCATAACCATAAATTTTCCCATCATCATCAAAAAAGCTATTCAAATCAACAGGATTGATGAGAAAACTCTCAGGAGCATCAAACTCTTCTTTACTCGAAACTATACAAAACACCAAACACAATAAATATACATTCCAATTGCAAAAATCACAGCATACCAATAACAAAACACCGCAAAATCACATCATTTCTTGACAACATTTATTACATTGAAACAAAAAAACTTCACTAAAGAACATGAAATTTGAAATTTTTATCATACCCAAAAAGATTCTGATGCAATCTTTAGCTTCAACTCCAGCATCTACAAAACACAATGAAAAATAAATCATATAAGTTACAAAATGCAAAGAATTGAAAAAATAAAATAAAATCAGAATGAGTAGAAACAAAAACTCGCCTATGCCAGAAAATCCAACACGGCGTCGCTTCTTGGTTTCGTCGTTGGGATCCAATTGCAAAATCTGCTTCTGTTTCTGACCCATTTTCGCTTCTTTGTGTTTTCAGCGGAACTCAATGTAGAAAAGGGGTTAGGGTTTATACAGAGCGGGAAATGAATTGCGAGGGAGAGGGAAATTATATAAGGGCTTTTGAGGGTATAATAGTCTTTTTAAAAATAATAACACTTCTTCTTTTGAGGGAAATTATAAAAGGTTTTTTTTTTTTAAAAAAAAAAAAAAAAAACCAAATGTATCTTCTGCACATAATCGTAAAAATTAATTTTCTCGAGATAATTAAGATTCATTTAAAAGATTGACTTCTTCCAATAAATTTTTTTCATGCACATCGATTGAGGATGCGCCGTTGATGTAATTAAATTGATATGTCATTAACGTGTTTAGTTTTATGTTAATTTTTATGCATATCAATTACCTAACAAATAAATTTAGATTCATTTCAAATTTCATATAGATAATCTATATGGTAAAAAAAAAATAATAGAGCAGTATAGCTCGACTTAATATAATTCAATCTCCCTTTTTTTTTTTTAAATTAAACTCTTCAATATATTTCACTAAAAAATTATTGATCATAAATCTATGTTAATAATAAATTAGACTTTCACTTCGACTTTTTGACAGTAAAAATTATCACATTTAAGTTTATTATATTGTAGAAAATTTTCAAGTTGCTTTTAGCTGGTAAATTTTTTAAATTATGTAAAATTGTTGATTTTATTTTATATAAACGATGCTTAGATTAGTTTTTTTTTATCATTGATTTAGCTTGACTACGCATATCATGATGGAATATGTGACATCTAATTTTTTTTAATTTCCAAATATCCTATGAATTTTTTTTTTATCTCGTGAAATTCAAAATATCCACTACAAACTTTATTTTTTCGGATCGGTAATTTAGGAATATATGTGATTTTTGTAAGATTTTTTTTTATTTGTTAAAATGAAGGGTGTTTTAGGTAGTTTATGCACTTAGAAATAAAAAACTTTACTATTTCCACAATCTTTCATAAACCCTAACAAAACCCTTTCTCTGTTTTCTTCTTCTTCTTCTAGAAATCAAGCAAAAATGGCGTTCAGTTCAATTCTTCGCAGCAAGTCAAGTACTTTATTGAGGGCTTTTGCTTCTACTGCTCAATTGATAAGAAAAACCCAACTGGGTCATCGTGCATTGCTTTCCTCTGCCGTCAATCGATACGAGGATTCATTTGTTTCTAGGTTTCACTTTTCTTCTGTAGCTGTCAAAAACAAACCTTCCTCCGACGAAAATCTTCTTCGTATCATTGAATCAAAAATTTTATTTGCTCAGGAAAGCGATGATTCCGACGCTGTAAGCTTCTTCTCTGTTCATTTATATATAATTTCATCAAACAATGATTATCTTGTTGTTGTTAATTATGATAATTATTAAGCTTAATTGCAGTCTTGATCCTTATTTTCACCATTTTGTATAATTGGTCCCTATCTTAAAATCTGATAGCTTTGGTTGTCCAATAAATATTTTTAATATGACATATTTTAAATGATGTTTTTAAGCAAGTTTTCTTAAAATTTTATCATTTTGGTCTTTTCCGATTATCAGATCATATATTACGTCATTTAAAACATTTCACATCACAAATTTTTTATTCAAAAAATATGATGCAGAGATCAAAACTGTCTGATTTTAAAATAGAGGACTAAATCTGCAAAATGATAAAAATAGGAGGACCAAAAGTTCAGTAAGCCTAATTACTGTCTGATTTTTGTTGATACAGACAAATGAAGTTCCGAGGAATTTTCCATTTAAGATTATTGATAGTCCAGGACAACAAACTATAACACTTGAAAGGACTTATGAAGGTGAAGAAATTAAGGTTATTGTTGACATGCCTGATTTGGTTACCGGCGAAGAACATGATAATGAGGATAATGATAATGATAAGGATAATGAGAGTGAGAGTGCAACTCAATCAAGCATTCCAATTTCAGTAACTGTTTCTAAGCAGGATGGACCCTCTTTACAATTCAGCTGTGTGGCATACCCTGATGAGATTATTATTGACAACTTGTCTGTTAAGAATCCTGATGTTTCTGATGATCAAATTCCTTATGAAGGACCCGATTTTCAGTATGTCCTTTCTGATCTTTTATTTTGTTTATAAATACGTGCATTGAATGTGTTAAACCGTTGTTATGTTAGGCTTGTTAAATAGAGGATGTAGTGGCACTAAAGCGTAGCAGAATTTTAACAAATTACCATTGTTTTGTGATACTCTATTTAGTACAAAATGTTGTCAAATAGCAGCAGCTATAGTCGTGCTATAGCATTACTGCGAAGTGATGCTATAGTGTCCAATATATTTAATGCTGGACGGTCGTAGAGACAAACAATATTGATGTTATGGTTTGAAGTTATGGAATATTTTTTTCTGCAATACCCCATATGTATATTCAATTAATTGACGTTGAGAGTTTTGTTTTTTACAGGAGTTTGGACGAGAGCCTGCAAAAGACATTCTATAGGTACTTAGAAATTAGGGGAATCAAACCTAGCACACTAAATTGCTTGCATGAGTACATGATCATCAAGGACAGTAAAGAATACTTGGTGTGGTTGAATAAGGTCAAGAATTTTATTCAAGCATGAGCATTGATAGGTTTTCGAAGAAAGCACAGAGGATACTCAATTTTCGTCTAATCATTTGCACACACATTTGAAGCGAAAGATTGATGTATCCTTATCATATCACTGTGGTTTCATTCTATGAAAGAAAATAATGATAGATTCTGTTAGTGTGGATTATTGGTAGTTCCCACTTCATATTTTAAAGATGCATTGTGGTTGAAAATGTTTGCACTTATATCCTTAGTAAGTTTTAACGTCACATATTTCCAATATACTTTAATATTTGTGTGTGGCCAAGATCTTTGTATCCAGAACAACTATGGCTGCAGTGACTTCCAAGGTTTGGGTAATATTTGGTAAAATAAAAATAACATGATACTAGTTGGGTTATAAGCTAGAGATTCATTTAAGATAAAAGAAAAACAAAAATATGGAGGGACACAACTCTAACTTGGTAAGAAGATCCAACAATATGCCTATGATATATACATTACTTTGTTGATCCTCTATTTGTTTTCTGCCTGCCTCGATTCTCCGCTTTGTTAACATTGGTTTTGAGAGATTCGACTATTTTACTCATCACATGTACGTAGTTCACTCGCTCAACTTATTCTATCATTGTCGTTATTATCAACTTCAGCTAGATGTTTTAGTTCCACCGAGACTTATATTTTAGGCCTTTGTCTCTTATAATTTATTTTTAAAAAAAAGTTGGAGCCTAAAATCCTTGCTTGAGTTACCTTATCCTTGAATCGGCCCCGTGTCGTTCTCCAAGTAAATTATTCTTCTAATTAATAATTTTTTTCTCATCAATATATAGTATTAAGGAGGTATTAGTCACTAAAAATTCTGTCCAGTTGGACACCCAATTATACTGTTCTAGCATAAAATATAGGGACTAAAACATTCATTTTTTAAAATGGTTTTTACAATAGAGGCTAAAATTGGATCAGAGACTAACTAAACTTTGAAAATAATATAATTATATATACACTAAAAATATACTTAATTCTTTTATGTTGTGGAAATTTTCACGACTTTCTTATAATACAGAATTCTCTCTCTTTTTTTAAATTTTTTTTTTTTATGAACACTTCATTTTTATTTTTTTTGACACGAACAAACTTAATTCATTTCATTCATAATTATAGTTTCAATACAAGGTGGACAATAATTATAAACTTGGTGACTAGCGATAAAACGAGTCGCTTGAGCTAAGTCATGAGCTACTCGATTTGCTTGTCTCCTAACATAACTGACCTTACAGTTGTTATTTAACAATAATAAATTTTGACACATAACAGTAATGCTACCAAACTCAGTGTTGTTTGTGTGTCTTGAATTGATGGCTTGGACTGCTTGTAAACAATCACTCTCCACTTCAATTACCGTAGCAGCTCTATAGTTGTTCCATATCCAAAGTAAAGCCTCCCTAATTCCCACAGCTTCAGCTTCTGCAATATTAGGAGTACCATGCTTTTTAATCATGTAAGCTTGCAAGAACTTCCCATGCTCGTCACGCATGCATATTCCAACACAAAAGACATTATCTTCCTTGTAACAAGCTGTGTCTACATTGCATTTGAGAGCACCTGATGCAGGTTTGATCCACTTATGATGAACTGAATTCGGTCTATCCTTGGGTCGATTCCTCCGTTGTGCATTCAGCCAGTCATGCAACACATCATTTGCTCGTCGGATAACATCGAAAATGGTTGGGATTTTATCATTCCAACACTTCTGATTCCTTCTCCACCATAATGTCCAAAGGATCATTGCAATTCTTGCCATCTTCTCTATATCAACTTCGTTTATCATTCGAAATAGCATGTCCACAAAGCCAATTGCATTCTCGGTATAGCTACCAACAATCAGCCCTTCCTCCGTTTCTTTCCACACATCACGCGCCGTATTACATCCAAAGAAGCAGTGCCATTCATTCTCTTCCACTTGCTCGCAGTGGGGGCATTTGTTGTTACAATGGATGCCTCTCTGAACTACGCAATGAGTGCCATAAGAAAATTTTAACTTTCTGCGGGACTGTAATCTTCCATAGTTTTTGCCAATTTCCTTCTACCTTGAGATGACGGTTATCTATTATTACTTGTGTTAACTGGTAGTATGCAGAGCGCACTGTGTATATGCCTTGTCTACTGCAGTTCCAGATACGTTCATCCTCGGTATGTAGCAAATTCAGAGGTATCTTAAGAATTTATTTCCCATCACGGGCATTAAAGAGCTGCTGAATTAATTGATAGTTCCAGGTCCCTGTATCATGATCAATCAGCCCAGACACCGTCAAATTCTCCGTACCTGCAACTACCTCTGTTGTTAGGAGAGGTTGTTCATCATTCCGAAGCCAAGGTTGATTCCAAACTCTCACATTTGTACCATTCCTTATCCTCCACCGTAAGCCTCTTTTGACTATTACCTGAGAAGCATGGATACTACGCCAAACATAGCTTGGGTTATGGCCCAATTTTGCATCAAGAAATCCCTCTTTCGGATAATATTTAGCTTTGAAGACTTGAGATAAAATAGTATCGTGGTTGATTAATAACTTCCAACCTTGCTTCCCTAGCATTGCCAAGTTGAAACCATACATGTGTCGGAAACCCAACCCACCGTGTTCCTTTCTCATAGCCAGTTTTTCCCACCTCAGCCAGTTGATACCTCTTCCTGAAGTTTTGTTGGAACCCCACCAGAAAGAATCTATCATTTTCTCAATTTCGTCCCCGAGTGATTCTAGTAATAAGATAGAGCTCATACAATACGTTGGGATTGCTTGAGCAATTGATTTAACTAACACTTCCCTGCCTGCTTTAGAGAGGTGTTTACCTGACCATCCCTGAATTCTCTTCCACATTCTATCCTTAAGGTAGCCGAACAAGGCTTTCTTGTTTCTACCAATCATGGAGGGCATACCAAGATAACGACCTGTCCCCATAACTTCATTGACACCAAGGATATTTGAGATACTCTCTTTAATATTGGTTGATGTATTTCTGCTAAAATAGATCTCAGATTTGGCAAAGTTTATGGCCTGTCCTGACGCTTGTAAATAGTCATTGAGAATTTTCTTCATACATTGAGCTTCCCGAACATCAGCCCTGAAAAATAAGAAGCAATCATCAGTAAATAATAAGTGTGAGAGGCTTGGGGCGCCTCTACACACCCTCACACCATGAATATCACCCCTTGCTTCATATTTTTTTATTAACGACGTAAAGCCTTCGGCACACAAGATAAAAAGATAGGGAGACAACGGGTCTCCTTGTCTAAGGCCTCTCCCTGGAGAAATAGGACCAACGCTCTCTCCATTTACATTCACTGAGTATTCTACTGACTCAAGACACATTTGGATCCACTTGACCCACCTCTCACAAAAACCCATCTTATTCATAACATTTAAAAGGTACTTCCAGTCAACCCGGTCATATGCTTTGCTAATATCAATCTTAAGAGCAACTTCTCCCACTTTCCCTCTAACCTTGCATTTCATATGGTGGATAGTTTCCATGGCTACCATAACATTATCAAGAATTGATCTATCAGCAACAAAAGCTGACTATTCAATAGATATATACCTGCTAAGGAGTGGTTTCAATCTGTTAGCCAAGACTTTTGAGATGATTTTGTACAATACATTACAAAGGGATATAGGCCTTAAGTCTTCCATAGAGGTCGGATTTTCAACTTTTTGGATGAGCACAATGTTGGTGTTGTTTAATTGTGGAGGAAAACGTCCCCTTTGCAACCAATCCTTACTTGTCGAGAAAACTTCATGTCCACAAAGGTCCCAAAATCTTTTGTAAAACACTGGGTTCATGCCGTCCAGCCCCGGGGCTTTGTTTGCATGCATACTAAAGAGGGCTGACTTGAACTCTTCCATTTTAAAATCTTCTGTGAGGCTCTGATTGTCTTCCTCAGTGACTCGCCCTATTAAGAGATTTGTCACTTCCCCATCATCGTTATCAGAGCGTTTAAATAAGGTGTCAAAATATTCTTTGGCAATAGCGCACATACCTTGCTGGTCATTTATAGTCTCGCCATCAGGATTTTGAAGTTTGGTGATACCATTTTTCTTCTTTCGAGATGTGGCCATAGCATGGAAGAATTTGGTATTTGAGTCACCATCACGCATCCAGTGAGTCTTAGATCTTTGCCTCCAATAATCATCTTCTTGCTTTAGAACCTTGCTCAAGTTCTCACGAGCTTCATTGTATTTTTTGACACAAAGTTCTTCCCTGCTGTCTTGATTCAATCTCATTTCTTCTCTATATTCAGCAATGGATTTTTTGAACCGGGTTCGTAAACGCGATCCCCACTCTTCTAAGTCCTCCGAACAGCCCTTTATTTTTGTCAACAGTGATGCACATCCATCTTTGTTCCAAGCATTATGAACTATATCATTCAGATCATGTTCTTCCAACCAAGCATTCTCAAACTTGAAAATTCTTGGTTTAAAATCTCTCTCCTTATGCATGAGCCTGAGTAAGATATGAGAGTGATCGGACCTGTCCGCAATGGCGTTAATGAATTTAAATTGAGGGAATTCATCAAGCCAACTTTGTGAAGCCATCGCTCTGTCCAGGCATTCTTCTGTTGGATTCAAAGCCCTGCGGCCTTTTGTCCATGTAAACGGATATCCTTCCATTGGTAAATCGATCAAGCCACTATCTTGGACAGCTTCTCTAAATCCCCTTAGAAGCCATTGAGGTTGAGCAGTACCTCCACGTTTATCATCTACTGACAGCATATCATTAAAGTCTCCCATGATACACCATGGAAGAGAAACGTCTTGAGCTAGTTGTCGGAGAAGGTTCCAAGAGTCTCTTCTTCTATCATGCTCCGGATATCCATAGAATCCTGTAAATCTCCACGGATTTATGTCTTCATATTTCATCTCAATGTTGATAAAGTTCTGAGAATAATTTATAATTTGGCATGAAACTTTATTCTTCCATAGGAGAGCTAGTCCCCCGCTTCTGCCAATCCTGTCGGAATTGAGTCTTCAAAGCCAAGTTTATTTTTTATCTCTAGAATTTTATTGGCATGTACCAAAGTTTCGCAAAGAAAAATAATGTCCGGTTGGTACGTCCGAACGAGGTCACGCAAAGTCGGAATTGCACTCGGGTTACCCAAGCCCCGGCAATTCCAGCTCAGAATACTCATTGTCCCTGGCGGGCCCCGCCAGGGCCGGCCACTAAAAAATTCACACTTGTGTTGTGTGGGCTATCGTTACTGTCTTGTTGATTTTCATCATGTGCTTGAATGACATCTTCCACTATGTTTGGAGTTTTATTAATTCTGGACCTTTTCCTATCACCCTCCATAATTAGGACGTCCATATTGTCATCTTCCATCACATCATTATCCTTCTTGCCCTCATTATTACTAGTTGACAGTTTTGGGAATAATATATCAGGTTTGCTGAATATATCAGCAAGTTGCACTTGCTTCCTTCTCTCCTCTTGATTAGCATTAATTCCCTTGTCTGCGGTGAATCCGTTACTGCCCGATTTGTTGCTTTCGCCATAATTGTGTGTAAAGACAGGATCTGGTGCAACCCAATTAAGATCGCCACCGTGCCGGAGCCACTTTGATTCGCCGCCTTGCCGTTTTCCCCACTTCCGCCCTTAACTCCGGGCTCCAACCCCTTGTGTTTTCGGTCTCAGCCATATCAAACAGTTTAGGACATCTATTTTCAGAGTGGCCAAGTAGCCCACATACATAACAAAAGGTCCCTAACCTTTCATATTTGAAGTTAACCAACTTGATGTCTCCTTCCGGCTTCTTTATTTTCTTGTACCTTTTCAATGGCACTCTCACATCCACTAAGACTCGGATTCTCATGTATTTACGCCATGTAAGACTATCATTCTTCTCGTCATATTCGAGAAATTCACCTATGTAATTTCCAATTGTTTTGCCGACCTTTTGTGACATGTAACCAGATGGTAGATTGTGAACTTGGATCCAGAATGGTACTTTGATCAGAGGTACTTCATGAGGTTCTGCATCGTCTAGGAGCACATTTAACACAAGGGTGTGATTGTCAAATGACCATGGTCCTTTTTTCAATATGTGTTGTACGTCTAAAGGATGGAAGAATCTGAAGACAAATAGTCCTGGTTGCACTTCCTCTATATTCATTCCTTTCCCTGGCTGCCATATATCTCCCATTTTATTCATCATCATCTTAACTCTGATGGGCCTGTTGGTAAGGAATCGTCCCACCAAGTTGAAGGATTGTTGCTTCTTCCCTACATCTTCATCATTGAGATCGATCTCAAGTTCTTCTTCTTCATCATTCAGAGAAAGATTTCCTAGATCCGGCACTATTCTATTGTTTTGATTCGCAATCCTGTGTTGGTCATCCATGCTAGAGTTTTGTCAATTGTTTGTCAATAGACAGTTTGTGAGAAAAAACTCTCAAGGTGAGAGACAGAAAAAAACTCACAGACGGAGAAAATCAAACCAAAGTCTCACTTAATTCGCGCAGAGGGGCTCTATCAACCTTTGTGACGTTCAAACTAGATTAAATCCAGTGAACATCAACACGGATGAATCCTCTACACTTTTCCAAGCAGAAACTCTAGTGAATATGTTCAATAACCCTAATAGGACTGAAACCCTAGCAGAGCGTCAACCAAGACTTGTCTTGGTTTCCCTTTTTGGATTTGTTAGTCTTCCACTTCTATGAACACTTCATTTTTTATATCTAAGAAATTTAGCAGAGTTACACCGCGGTGATATATACTGAATTTTGCGAAGTAAAAAATATTTCTACTTGTTAAAATTTGTAATAGATAAATTAAATATGATTAATCGAAAGTTTTCTTATATAAATGTTTGTTTTTATTTTTTAAAAAATGTTAACTTTAATAATTGTTTTTGTCAAATAGCATATTAATTGGACCCATTTTTTTTTTACGCAAGACCCACCTGTTTAAATGTGGAGAAATAATAATTTGTTGTTAAAGCCGCGACACTTGGAGTGCGTTTGATTCATAGAACAGCAAGAACTTAACAGAACAGTACAAGACAGAACAAGATAGTACAGGATATGACAAGATTGTACTGGAGAGATATAGAGCCATAATAATTTTTATATTAAAAAATAAAATAGGTAATTTCGTATTTTTTATAGTTGTACTATGGACAAAAAATTGTTCTATGGTTTATGAGCAGGGAAGGAGCTACATGCATCACAATGTGGGCATTTGCCTGCACAATTTTTTAAGAAATTTCAATGTTATATTATGTGCCAATACTCCATCCAACATGCATCTATTAAAATGTGCAACATATGTACTAATGCAACTTATTACTACCACCTATATATCTATATAAAATTGTAAATGATTAAAATTTAAAGGTTTCTAGTTAAGAAACTAAAAAAAGGTAAAATTTATATTCTAAACAATACCCTTTTATACATTTAAGAATTTAAATATACAAATTTTAATATATTTACTTCCTTAACTAGTGATATGGAGACACCAGTTATCATTTTCCAGATTTTAAATATAAACATCAACTCTTTGATCATTTATATACTTCTTTCAATCTCATATATAAGCAATTTTTCACATTTTAAATTCATTCAATAGATAGTGCATGTAATATATATTAGGGTAAATAGGTTTTTACTCTCTGCAAAATAGGCGAGTTTTGCGTTACCCCTATAATTTTTTTGTAAGAATACCTCCCTGCAATGTTTAAAATTTGTTTTGGTAGTGTATTTTACCCCCTTATGTTGGAAAAATAAATTCGGCAGGGGTAAAATACACTAAAAAAATATATTTCTTCAATAGATGAACATAAAAAAGAAAAGTTGTGTATAAAATTGGAGGGAGTATTCTTTAAATCAAAAGAAACTATTACCATTAAGTTGTTCTATTCCAACTTTTTTTCAATATATTAACAACCACTATATAACCTTCACTTTCTTCGGAAGAGGAGTAAACATATTTTTACTTTTGTTCAAGTGTGATATTATGATTTTTTTTTTTTTTTGTGTTTAACTATATTGCCCCCACGATCTAAAATTCCTGACTCCGTCACTGTTTATGAGTAACAAAAATTATTGTTTTTGTCATATCTCTTACTAGCTATTTTGTCCAGTTCCACAACCAATTTCTAAATCAAACAGATCATAATAAAAATTGTCAAGTTCAGTCCTCTATTTTTTAGCAGATCAAACATATTCTTATAATAATATTCCTGATAGCTACCGTTGAATTACACATGCAAGATACTTTAATGAATATTTGTTTGATTAAATTTTTGAAAGAATCTTGTCTTTTTAATAATGTCAATGGTCATTTCCACAAGCCAATAGATTATTTGAAACAACAGTCAAAATAAATCAACTGCAACTCTTTACACCTCCAAGTTTTTTCCTATAAAAACAAAGTATTAAATGCAAATTATTACATTGCAAATACATATAACAAACCAAAAATTAAAAATAACTAAAGAGAAATATGGGTTTCACTGATAAGCAAGTGGCTCTAGTGAATACCTCATTTGAATTATTCAAACAAAATCCTGGCAACAGTGTTTTGTTCTATACTATGTAAGTTTTATATCTTTTGAGTGGTTTTGACTCGTGTTTTTCGTTTTTGTTAATTATCGGTTTAAAAAAGTGTGTGTGTGTATATATATTTTTTTTGTCAAATAATCTAGCAGCTAAAAATTAACAGAATGTGTGTATATTATTATTAACAAAAACATACTTTTTGGATTTTTTTTTTTATTAAATTAGTATTTTGGAGAAAGCACCCGCAGCAAAGGGGATGTTCTCTTTTTTGAAGGACTCAGCTGGAGTACAAGATAGTCCTAAACTTCAAGCTCATGCCGGAAAAGTTTTTGGAATGGTGATTATAATCCAACATCAATTAAATTTTTTATTTTTCATTCAACTAATGAAATCCTATTTTAAATAACAGTATATTATTTATATCATGTATACAATGAAATATGTGTTAAGTGCTCTTACTATATATACGTATTTTTGTCCCTAGTGAATTTTATCATTGAATGTGTTTATTACAGTACTATGTTAGTCTTAGGGTGGGTAAAAATCCGCAAACCGATTTAAACCGAACAATTCGAACCGAAAAATGGTAAAGCGGGCGGGTCGCTGCGGATCATTGGGTTTTTAGTCACACATTTTCGGATTTAGACGGGTTGAAATGGGCGTGTTCGGTTTTCTAAAATTAATCCAACGGTACCCGAACCCGCCCGAGTTACATAAATCGTAAGCTTTTATTTTATTTAATATATAAAACATGATGAAATGACTAAACATATCCCGAGACACAAACTCAAAACTTGTTACGGTTTGTTTCCTTGGAATTTGAAAATAAGAAACTATTAATTAGTAGTTGAAAGTCACTAACTTTCTGTCACTCATATATTAATAACACCATACATTTATTGTTACTATTTTATTTTACTTTATACTTCCTTCTGATTCACTTGCACTCGTGTTCTCTTCACACCACACAATATAGTTTTTTTATTTTATTTTTTAGATAATTTTTCATTCGTTAGTTCCAAACCGAAATAACTGACCCGTCAAACCGCTATCCGCACGAACCGAACCCGCAAAAACCGAACTTTTAAAAAGAGTCGAATTGGGCCTCGTTATTACAACCGCGGGTTGGAATGGATGGTATTTTTTGGCCCAAACCCGCCCTACCCAACCCATTACCCACCCCTAGTTAGTCTTAAGAACAATAAAGTTAACACTGACTTAGGCCAGATCCATGCACAAGCCAGATTCTATTTGTATTTTTTAATACAGTTTTTATTGACATGGACATTAATTGTATGTTATTTTTAATTTTTGAATTATAGGTGCGTGATTCAGCTGCTCAACTCCAAACAACAGGGAAAGTAGTTTTGGGAGATGCTACATTGGGTGCTATTCATATTCAGAAAGGAGTTGTTGATCCCCATTTTGTGGTATGACATATAATAAAATATTTCATCCGTTTTAAAATATAAGAATTTTTTTTTTTTAATTCTAAAGTATAAGAGAAAACATACAAATATTTATCTTTTTAAATTTTTTTTACTCTTTCTTTTATATTTTCCATAGTCAATAAAAATTATTTTTACATCTTTTCATTCAACTTTTTTCAAAGATAATACAAAAAATATACTTCCAATTATTATGTTCTACTTTTTCTTAATAAATATAATTTGTATTTTTTCTCTTATAATATGGGAAGGAAGGAGTATATTAGTGGGAGTTGAGATCCTCTCCATTTCTCATGATTTCCATTTCTTTCATTACCAAATTTTTTAAATGTTTTGGGGTGTATAAAAGAGATTTGGGCCCACTTAATGTCACACTTTTGCATTTATATTTTCAAAACTATATAGTAATGGAGGAAATGGAAATCATGGAAAATGGAGAGGATCTCAACTCTATTAGTGGACGCATTATAAATTTTTTGCTACATGGTCACTAATATGTTAACAAACATTAATAGCTAAAACATAGTACTTCTAAATCTCTAACCCAAAAATAATGCTTTTGGTTCATAGGTTGTTAAAGAAGCTTTGCTGAAAACAATAAAAGAAATATCAGGAGCCAATTGGAGTGAAGAATTGAACACTGCTTGGGAAGTAGCTTATGATGGATTGGCAACTGCAATTAAGGCAGCAATGAGTTAAACTTACAATCGATGATTAATAATTATAAATAAATTTATCAAATAAAGTATTACTATGTATTACTAAAAACAAATTTCTATAATAAATTTGTTGATATGACTATATATGTCATATTGTTTGAGTCTATGCTAGTTTATCTCTCTTGGTCAAATATCCCTAATAAAACCCAAACAATTATGATCAATTAAATAATTACAAGTAATAAAGATAATCAAAATTTGTTGTTAAAAATAATTAAAATCAAAATATGTGAGAAAATTCGTTTTCTTCCTATTTATTTTCTTCATAGCCCAGGATGGATTAGCAACTACAATTAAGAAAGGCAATGAGTTGAGCTAGGGATTTATTGATCAATAATTATAAATAAATATATAATTGTTCTGGACTGGGCCTAGAATAGACTAGCAGACCCAATCCACTGGACCGTCGAGGATAGCCCAATGTCGAGGACAACCAGCTTCTTGCTCGACACCTTAGCTCAAGCTTATCAGCAGCTCAAGCTTATCCAGTTCACCACTGTCGAGCACACCTGTGCTCGCCTCTAATTCAGCACCTGCCAAATGTGCCTCTCAAGCCACGTTTTCATCCCAAGCTTATCCGTCTCCCGCAGAATACGGGCTAAGCTTGACTAGGGGGAGAGTCTAACGACTTCTCCAGCATACCACGCTATCCCTAGCAGTTATCCTCATTGGGCTTGCTCTACGCGGCCCGATAGTGATAATCGTTGGCCCCGCGCTGGGGGCTTATAAATACTCCTCATCATTGAGGAGTCAGGTATTTAATTCTTATTTTCTCAACCTCCTTTCTTGTATCTGTGCTGACTTAAGCATCGGAGTGTCTGCAGGTACAACCCCCCCCCCCCCCCCCCCCCCCTCTCCGTTTTCAAAACAATTATCAAGACCGCACGTGACTAGCAGTTGGCCATCGATCAAACGCTCGTTTCAGGTACGATCATTGGCGACTTCACTGGGGACGTGAGTCTTCCCCCTTTCTCTAACTGAAAGAAAAACCACCTATCAATTCATCAGTCATGGCCACTGGTAGCACCCCTCCGCCTCAGAACGACGGATCCGCTCCTCAGTTCTTTGACGCCGAAGGACGTCCTATGTCCACCGTCGTCGAACCACGCAACGACGCCATCGTTTCCAACAACGAAGACGATCAGCAAGCCAACGCCGCCGTCGACCTCGACGGTGATAAAAGAGATGGATAAGAATGCTCTCCATTCGCCGAAGATGATGATCAAGTCCAGGAGGTTCCGAACCCCAACGCCGGAACGTCAGAGAAAGCCCCCGCGGCTAACCAAGTTATCGAAAGTCCAGGACAACAAGTTCTTACTATAACTGCAGCAGACTTCAAAACGCTGGTGGACACAATCAAAGAGCAGAACCGCCGCTTGGAGTCCCTTGAAAAACACTATCGTCCGTCCCGCCACGGCACCGACGATCCTAACCGCCGCCAGCCGGCGCAGAAGAAAAGAGGACGAACCCCTCCCCGCGAGGACCGTCCAACCCAGACTAGCAAAAGAGGAAAAGGAATCGTGATCCGCGAACCTTCTCCTTCCCGCAAAACGCGGCCGCCAAGCGGGAATCCTGCAACTACTTCCACTGATCGTGGAAAGAAACACGTGCATCCTAATCCTCCTCCTCCGCAGTACAACGAGGAGCGCTCCCCGTCTCCTCAGGGATATAACTCCCCTCGCCACCAGCCGAGCTCGAGTGACGAGGACGACAACCAAGGACCCCTGTCCTGGAATATCCTTAATGCTCCTCTTCCTCCGGGTTTAGAGAAACCACCTTCCAACCTGGGGAAATATGACGGGCTGGGAGACCCTGACGACCACATCGACAATCTCAACGTCCAGCTGAATTATCGCCAGGTGAAAGGGCCCATCAAGTGCAGGCTGTTCTCGACAACCCTAACCAAGGGAGCGCTTGATTGGTACAAAGCCCTTCCCAGAGGATTCATCACGTCATGGAAAGAGTTATGCAAACGTTTCAAAAATCACTTTACTGCCTCGCGTCGTCCACCTAAGTCGGTGGCCACGCTCGAGCACATCATTCAGGGAGAACGCGAATCTTTGCGCGCCTACCTTGACAGGTTCAACAAAGAAGCCGTTCAAGTCCTCACTTCTGATGGTATGAAGAAATATATGATCGAGCGAGGTCTTCGCCGTCCTAGCGACTTCGCCAAATTCATTGGAATCTCCCCACAGGAGACTCTCAACGACCTCCTCCAGCAGGCGCAAGCCTTCATTGAATACGAAGAGAAAGAAGAAGCTGCGAACTTCCGCAGGTCCGGAGCAGGATCATCCGGGCACAATCGTGATAGTCGTGGTCCCCACCGAGCAGGTGGCGACAGAAGGTACGAAGAGCGTCCTCGTGAAAGGAACCGAGGACCAAACAGTCAATTCACTCAGTACACTCCGCTCACCACATCTCGTGAGCACATCTTATCAACCACTGGTACAGGCCAGTTCAAAACTTGGGGAGTCAGAGTACCCAAGCCCATGCCGGCCAAGCCCAACGCCGACATGAAGAAATACTGCAAGTACCACAAGACCCACGGTCATAACACTGAAGACTGCGTCCACCTGAAGGACGCCATTGAAATTCTAGTCAACCAAGGCCCCCTGAAGAAATATGCGAGGAACAATGACGCTCCTCGACACAAAGACCCTCCGGCTCCTAAGCCCGAGGACAAGGATGATGGCGCTGCCCCCGGGCAAGTAGCCATGGATATCTACAGGCCAGAAGACTTTTTGATCACTGATGAACTCGCTGCCCGACTCAGCAAATGGGAGGATTTCTCCTCCGCCATGGTTATCTTCGGTGGAGGTTTCAATCCCCTCACCATTGGTTCTGTCAAAAGAAAGTTCGATGAACTGATCTCCACTTCGCCTAATCTGGGCGTCACTCTTGACGATGGGGAAAAAGGCTCTCTTCCCCTAGCCTTCTACCCGGAAGAGATGCCCGGCGGAACTCCCAACTCTCAAATCCCTTTACTGATAAAGGCACACATGGTGAATTTTGAGGTGCACCGCATACTGGTCGACGAGGGAAGCTCTTGTGACATAATGTATTCTTCCCTGTTTAAGGTGCTCGGTTTGGAGAGGAAGCACTTGGCCCCTTACTTAGGCTCAGACCTGCAAGGTTTCAATGGCTCAACAAGCAAACCTTGGGGTTACGTCGACGTCCTCGTCACCTTTGGTAAGGGAGAAACGGCCAAGCCCGTTAGAGTCAAGTTCCTGGTCATAGACTGCTGCTCCCTCTATCAATGCATCCTCGGTAGAACAGCCTTAGCCGATCTGGTCGCCGTACCCTCTACCATTAATCTCAAAATGAAATACTACACTCAGAATGGTAAGGTCGCAACTATCCACGGAGACATCGCCGCGGCCAGAATATGTTTTGAAGCTGCGTTCAAAGGCTTGTCCTCTATCGAGCAAAGCCAAGAACGCACCAAGTTCGTCGGGGAAAGGGAGCAAGGAGAAGCCACAGCCCAACAATGTCAGTGCCATCGACCTGGATGCTCGGTTCTCCAAGAAGGAACGAAAAGAGGAGAAAAAGCTTCGAAAAGACAACGAAGAGGACAATGAGGCGAGCAAAAAGAACTACCGCCCCATTCCAGATGGTGAATTCGAAGTCATCCCCCTTGGAGAGGACCCGAGCAGAGGAGTGAAGATCGGTGCGGACCTTCCCGATTTTGTCAAGAACCAGCTGAAATCTTGTCTCCGTGAGAACGCGGATCTGTTCGCATGGAGCGCCACTGAGATGCCCGGCCTCGACCCTGAGGTCGCCTGCCACCAGCTCGCCATAGACCCAGCCGCTAAGGCTGTTGTGCAACGTAGGAGAAAGCAGCCTCCCGAGAAAGCAGAGGTTGCAGAAAAAAATGTAAAAGACCTCTTAGAGGCAAATTTTATTTCCGAAGCTAGATACTCTACTTGGCTTTCAAACGTTGTACTTGTTAAGAAATCTAATGGTAAATGGCGAATGTGCGTTGACTACACCGATCATAATAGGGCTTGTCCCAAAGATGCTTATCCCCTGCCTAGTATCGATAAGCTAGTAGATAATTCGTCCGGTTTTAAATTATTATCTTTTATGGATACGTATTCAGGATATAACCAAATACCCATGGCTGAATCGGATAAAGAAAAAACCGCATTCATGACCGAATCAGGCAACTATTACTATAACGTAATGCCTTTCGAGCTAAAAAACGCAGGTGCTACGTACCAGCGAATGATGAACAAAGTTTTCCGAGCAGAAATTGGCGACATGCTCAAAGTCTATATGGACGACATGATCGTCAAGTCCAAAGAGGAAGTCGACCATACTACTCATTTAAAAAGAGTATTTGAGCGTGCCTGCCATATCAAAATGCGATTCAACCCCGAAAAATGCACCTTTGGAGTGCGGGCAGGGAAGTTCCTCGGTTTCTATCTTACTGAAAGAGGAATCAAGGCAAACCCCGATAAATGCAGAGCGTTCGCTGAGCTCCCAACACCGAACTCAAAAAAGTCGATCCAAACCCTCAGCGGTATGCTCACCTCGCTATCTCGCTTCGTAGCAAAATCTGCGCAGCACGCACTTCCCTTTTTCAAACTCCTTAGGAAAGAGGTTGCCTTCGAATGGACAGAGGAATGCGAGCAGGCTCTCCAACGCCTAAAGAAAGCTTTATCAGAACCCCCAGTCCTCTCTCGACCAGACGCTGAGGAAGTCTTATACTTATACCTTTCTGTAACTCCCGAAGCTGTAAGCGCCGCACTCATCCGGGAAACCACAGAAAATCAAAAGCCTGTGTACTTCACGAGCAAGGCCCAGCAAGGACCCGAGATCAGATACCAACGCATTGAGAAAGTCGCTCTCGCGCTCGTCGTAGCTGCGAGACGATTAAGACATTACTTTCTTGCTCACACGATCACCGTGCGAACAGACCAGCCCATCAAAGCATTGCTAGGGCGACCAGACATGGCAGGCAGAATGCTCAAATGATCCCTTGAATTGGCTGAATTCGACATCCGATACGAAAGCATGAAAGCACTCAAAGCCCAAGTTCTAGCGGATTTCGTCACCGAAATGGCCCTACCTGCATCCCCGGATGACGGGGCGAACAAATGGACCATCTTTGTCGACGGAGCCTCCAGCGCATCAGGAGCCGGAGCAGGAATCATCCTCGAAAACGGAACGGGCACCATAATTGAGGTTTCCCTCGCCCTGTCGTTCCCAGCGTCGAACAACCAAGCGGAATACAAGGCGTTCCTCGTAGGCCTACGACTCGCCGAAGACGTGGGCGCCAAGGAAGTAACGATATTCACTGACTCGCAACTCGTGGTGTCACAAGTACTAGGAGAATATC
Source organism: Trifolium fragiferum (assembly GCA_954870985.1). Classification (NCBI taxonomy): domain Eukaryota; kingdom Viridiplantae; phylum Streptophyta; class Magnoliopsida; order Fabales; family Fabaceae; genus Trifolium; species Trifolium fragiferum. Next base: position 10,745,834 of record OX940791.1, on the reverse strand, counting down.
AAGCCAAAAATGACAATCTCCACGAATACTTAATCTTGGTGCGCGACAAAGTTGCACAATTCGACTCTTTCGAAGTTAAACACGTCCCACGGGGACATAATACGAGAGCGGATATCCTGTCGAAATTGGCGAGCACAAAAAAGAAGGGCGGACGCAAATCCGTCATTCAGGAGATATTTCCTCGTCCAAGTATCGAGAAGCCGGCCACGTCATCCTCGAAAGCTCCCGTCGACGTCAATTCAATCCGAGACGGAAGATCCTGGATGACGCCTTTCTGGCTGTACCTCGCCCACTGACACCTCCCCGAAGACGAGAAAGAGGCAAAAGTAATACAACGAAAAGCTACCTCGTATTGTCTCATGTACGACCAACTCTACAAAAGAGGAGTGTCGATCCCTCTTCTCAGATGCGTCGACCAAGACGATGTTGAATATGTACTGCGCGAGATACACGAAGGCATTAACGGCCAGCACCTCGGAGGAAGGTCCCTTGCGAGAAAAGCTCTCCGAGCAGGATATTTTTGGCCCACCATGCAACAAGATGCTAGAGAGCACGTAAAGAAATGCGACAAATGCCAACGACACGCCAACATGGTTTTAGCACCCCCGGCGGAGCTAAACACATTGTCTTCGCCTTGGCCCTTCGCTTGGTGGGGCATGGATATCCTCGGGCCATTCACGACGGGACTCCACCGCTGCAAGTTTCTAATAGTGGGAGTCGATTACTTTACCAAGTGGGTAGAAGCCGAAGCAATCCCCAACATAGCCGCGGAAACGATTCTCCGTTTCTTTAAAAAGAACATCCTAGCTCGCTTTGGAATCCCACAAGTAGTTGTCACTGACAACGGCACTCAGTTCACAAGCAAGAACTTCCAGGATTTCCTCGCCGCAATTAAAACAAAACAACACTTCACCTCTGTGGAACATCCCCAAACTAACGGGCAAGCCGAATCGGCGAACAGGGTGATCCTTCGCGGTCTCAGAAGAACACTCGACGAAGAGAAAAACAAATGGGTCGAAGAGCTGTGGAGCGTACTTTGGGCCTACCGAACGACTCCGCACTCGACCACCGGAGAGACACCATTTCGACTAACGTACGGATCCGAAGCCGTCATCCCTGTCGAAATCGAGAATCTTTCATGGCGAACAACGCAGCCATTGACGGAAGAGGCAAACGATGAAGCGCTTAGGGAAGAGCTCGACCTAGTCGACGAAATTCGAACGACTGCCTCCTTTCGAGAAGCCGCGCTTAAACAAAAAATCGCTGCTCGACACAACGTCAAAGTCATAACACGAAGCTTCGACGTCGGCAGCCTCGTGCTAAGACGAAACAACCAAGACTCCAACCACGGGAAGCTCGCCGCCAATTGGGAAGGTCCATATCGCGTGCGAGCAAAAACGGGAACTGGAGCCTACCACCTCGAAACCCTCAAAGGAAAAGAAATCCCTCGCACTTGGAATGCTAAAAAATTAAAACAATATTACAGCTAAGGCAACGTCGACCACGACAGCCCATAGCGAAGGAGACGACCAGTCCAGAGACAGTAGGACCGTCGCTCCTCGACAACGGGCAGACACCAAGGTACAGGTGCTCGCCTCAAACATTAACAAAGTTAACCAACCCAACTTGGGAAAGCTCAAAACACGAGCCCCCTCGTCGTCGTACCACGGCTTGACCCCCAGCTCGCGATGGGTAGGTGAAGCTACGGCAAACAAACCACTTCCGTGACGTTTGTGCGCTGTTATGTTCGGAGCCGAACCTCCGAGCGCCTGGGTAGTTCCCCAAACTGCTCATGGTAACGCCGAGCAAGAAATCAACCTTCCTCGTCGCAGTCCATCTTGTCGACCTAAGACGCGCCGATATAGCCGTCGTCGAACAGAGCGACAAGGCGAACGCAGCTTCGCATGATACAAACCAAGCAACCTTACTTCTAAGTGCGAACGGAAAAATGCAAATAAAAACTCAACAGGTTTAAACACACAATAATTCCATTCATTCATAATTATGTTAAACATTACAACGTTTATTCGTTAGGAAATTCAAACATAACATGCAAAGAAACAAGCAGCCTAAGCCATCACTTAGACCCTGTTTTCTTTTTCTTCTTCTTCTCTGAAACCTTGGTCGCAGCCTGCTCACTCTCCTTGGTAATCCGAGACTCATCCTCCTCATCAGAAGTAGGAGGAGTCCCACGATAAGTTTGCAGGTATTCTGCCCAATCTTCATCAACTTCTTCATCTCCAGGCCATCCCGGTGGCGGGAGAACCCTTTCCCTCCCCTTTCCCCTCTTGGGCTGAGAAACACCTCTGGCCTTGCTGCCAGACCCTTCAGATTGCTTCTTAGACATAGTTGCAACACCTTTCTTCACATTCTTTCTCTCCATAACTCTTGAAAGTAAAGAGGAAGGAAGCAAATGGGGCTATTTATCCCCACAATCTCAACAAAATGCATGTGGACGGTTTCAACAAACACTTATGACAGCATGGGTACCAGGCAGTTTCAACAAACCAAGTTTGACTGCGGAAGGACCAAGGCCACATGCAAGACCAACGGAATAGCCTAACCGACCATGCTTTCCGCTGTTTTGTTCGGGGGCAGGATACCCGGGCCCCTGGACGACAATAAAAAACCCCGCGAGGACAAAACTTTCGTCGAGCTCGCGCGTAATTTTACGGAACGAATATTCACAAATTAAACGCGAACAAAACACAAAAGATTATCAGTTCGACAAAAGAAAAGCTATGCTTAAGATTTCAAAAACAAATATTCTCAAGTTAAGGACGAGCAAACACATACACGAGCATAAATAAACGTGTAAAAATAAACAGGCGAGCACAAAAATAAGTCGATCATAAAGTACTTAATGACGGGCAAAGGCCCAATTGTTCAAATATTACATAAAAGGCACAAAGGCCACCAGAATTAACAAAACATCAAATTATGGCGCGCAGGCCAGAAGAAAAAGCACAAAACCAAGAGCTTAATTGCTCTCATCGTGACCTTCATCATCATGATGCTCCTCTTCGACACGCTCGCCTTCAATATGTTCATCCTCCTTGGCTCTGTCCTCGCCGTCTGAATGGTCGTGGTCCATATCGTCATCCTCGTCCTCTTCTTCCTCCACGTCATTCAGGAGCTCATCAGCCTCGGCGACCTCATTCTCTTGAGGAAGGACCACTTCCCCGTCAACCACACGGCTTCAAAAACCGGTTCCCGCAGTTTTGAGCTCGGCATTGACAACCTTCAGCTGGGCGACGACATTGTTGAAACCAAATTTAGCCGCCGCCGTAATCTTTTCACGAACAGAGGTAAGCTCCTTAACAAGGGCAGCCCTCGTAGTCAATTCTCGGGCATACTCAGGCTCGTCTTCAGCAGGAGCCGCGGAGGCTTTCAATTCCTTTAGCTCATCCTCGAGCTCCTTCTGCCTCTTGGTCGCCGCCTCCAAACTCTCAGTAGCAATACGAAGGTCTGTCTGAGTCTTGAGCCAAACCTTCTTCTTGTTTTGTAGGTCCTCAACAACGACCTAGAGCTTCAGCTTGCTCGCCTTCAACGTCTCTATCCTTGCCTTCAGCTTCTCAACCTCCTTCCCCGGTTCCTTACTTTCCTCATTCAAAACCAGGACCGTCGATACCAGCCTCATCAACCCAGCAATGTCGTCCCTCATGAAATCCTCCATCTGCTGAGGATCCATCTCCTTGATAATAGACTTCTCCTTCGCCGCCACAGCAAGAGGATACTTCTCGAGGTAACCTCGCATAGCCCAGCATTGGGGAACGACGCTTTGCTCGGCCTTCCCTGCAGCAATATCGACCACCTCCACATCTGGGGACGACCTCGGCCTTTTCTCAGGACGATGTGAAGTGTTCCCCAACCCTGGAGAATCCAGCTTGGGAGATCTTGAGTCCGACCCACCAGCAGCAGTTGAAACGGCGGAGACGGGTCCCTTCTTGCCCGTTTTTCCCTTCTTCTTCCCTTTGGTGTTGTCGCCCAGCATTCTCAAGATATCAGTAGCTTTGTTGGCCATCTCGTCTGCAAAGTGAAACAACAGAGGATTAGTAAAATGAATGCAGGAAATTAAAAGCAAGTTAGAAACGAGGAAAGAAAGATAAAACAAGCCCTTATACCAAGCAAAATCTTGCGAGCAGTGGCGCTCTTGGCCGACAGCACCGCCCTGGTGTTAATTATTCTAATGCCGTACTCTTGTTTGCCCTCCTTGTCGACCACAGGCAGCGTTACCCTCTCTCCGTCAATCACTTCCTTATATACGCAAGGTCCTAGCTTGAAACTACTCACATAGTCACTCAAGACCTTCAAGCTGGCCCAATCCTGCTCGGACATCCCTCGATCCTTTGTCAAATAAGAATCGGTACTATGCTCGTAGTGAGCAAACGTCCACGCCAAAGGGAACTTAGGCTCTCGCCTCACTACCTGCTCGCCATCCACTGTTACCGTCACGTTTCTATACAAGGATTCCCGAGCAGCCTCACTCTCTGCTCGAACTGCGTAGTAGCGAGGCTTGTAACCCCGAACAGAATCTACGAACATATTAAAATATTTTTTCCCTTGAGACTTCAAGGACACCCAGCCTTGTCGTCCATCTACCGCTTGCCGCTGGAGTTGAAATATTTTGAAGAACAAAGCGAGGGAAGGTGCGATTTGCAGGTGCTCGCACACTATCTCGTATATTCGAATAAACCCTATCGAGTTCGGGTTTAATTGGGAAGGGGCTAACTTCAAGTGCCTGAAAACGCTCATCGCGAATTCGCTGAACGGCATTCTGAGCCCCAACTTCTCGAACACGAATTCATACATGGCAAATCCGTCCTCGCCGAAGTTTGAATACACACGTCGCTCGCCTACAACATGCGCCGACCAATTAGTTGGCTGGTCTCCTATCCTATCCTCGACGATTGTAAACTTGGGCTCCACCGAGGGAGAAATCACTGAGCGTGTCCTTGGACCCTCAGCTATCCAAGCATATGGATCTTCTTCGGTTGGCCTGATCGGCTCTCTATGCTGCGACGTTCCAGCCTCTTCTTCGTCCATTTAAAAGCACCTGAAAAGCAGCGAAAGAAAATGAATTCGACGTTTAAAATCAAATTCACCCTTCCACCGCAAGTCAAGTGAAAGGGCGAAGTATTAGTCGAGGACGCTGCCCTCGACCAAAGGCCCTTACAAATGGCGAAGAAACTAATTCATGGGCGTACCATGCTCGAGCCGAAAAATGGCGAGCAAAGGCTAAGACCTAAAGATATTACAAACACAGGCAAGCTTTTCTTGCTCGCCATAGCAAGCGTTCTTGCTCGCCAAAACAAGCATCTTATGCTCGCGCTATTCACTACTTGTCCCCGACACGCCCATTCAAATTCCCAGAAATTCACATGAATTTCTGGAAAATCCCCACCGAAAAACTCATCGGAACAGTACAAAACGGCGTCTTTTGGGCGGCGTAACTACCTTAAAACGGAGCAAAACGATAAAAAAAAATCCTAACTTTTCTATTGGAAATAGCATTTGGCAGCAGTAAACCACCACCAAATGCCTCCAAACCCACGAGAGCCGTGGCATTTCCACCACTTTGAACAACAATGTTCATCGGAGTTCAAGCAACTCCCTCAAAAATTTAAACAAACAAAATTCCTAGTTAAAAGAGTAAAAGGGAATATTGAAACTTACTGTAGTGAAGAAATTGGAATATGAAGATGATAAAAGCAACGGAATCCTCTGGTACTTCAAGCTTCAAACCCTTTTTTCTCTCTGAACTTCCTTAAGCAGCTAGGAGAGGAAATGAAATGGGAAATAAAATAGGAAATGAAATGGAGAAGAAAAATCGTCCCTTTCTTCCTTATATACTGCGTGATCCTCTGCAAACGCACCTCTTCCCTATCAAAAGGCGCCTCTCCATCCAAGCCTTCCCTTTGATCCAACCGCTGCGAACGAAGCGATCTGACGGCCTTGATTAAAACTCCGTGGAAAGTGAAAAGGTTTGAGGAACCACGCGCCCCACGCACCTGCTCGGGGAACTACACCATTCATTGCCTACGCCATCATTACCTCACCTCGTAGCTGATACACGTGGCAGCATCAGAAGACACACTGTCTCCTCAAACGTCACTTCGCTCCTCCACGCATTGCCTTTTGCTCTCCTCGACTCCTTTGCTCCTTAACAAAACGCTTTGGTTTGCATGCAAGTGGCGAACAAAATTCGCGCCCTTAAAAAGCAAAACTAAGCAATGGTTGTCGAACACGAAACATCGACGAGCACGCTTGGCCGTTAATTTGCTACACAGCGTCTCGCTTCGGCGTCCTTGCACTGAACCTTAAGTCATTACTCCTATGCCTAACAGCAATGACTTGGGGGGCTTCTGTTCTGGACTGGGCCTAGAATAGACTAGCAGACCCAATCCACTGGACCGTCGAGGATAGCCCAATGTCGAGGACAACCAGCTTCTTGCTCGACACCTTAGCTCAAGCTTATCAGCAGCTCAAGCTTATCCAGTTCACCACTGTCGAGCACACCTATGCTCGCCTCTAATTCAGCACCTGCCAAACGTGCCTCTCAAGCCACGTTTTCATCCCAAGCTTACCCGTCTCCCGCAGAATACGGGCTAAGCTTGACTAGGGGGAGAGTCTAACGACTTCTCCAGCATACCACGCTATCCCTAGCAGTTATCCTCATTGGGCTTGCTCTACGCGGCCCAATAGTGATAATCGTTGGCCCCGCGCTGGGGGCTTATAAGCATCGGAGTGTCTGCAGGTACAACCCCCCCCCCCCCCCTCCGTTTTCAAAACAATTATCAAGACCGCACGTGACTAGCAGCTAGCCATCGATCAAACGCTCGTTTCAGGTACGATCAATAAAAAAAAAAATAGGGTACATGTATTTCTATAATAACTTGATTAAGAAGTTTCTATAGTCAATGACTAAATGTTGTTGAAATAACTATGTCATATTTGTTTGAGTCTATGCTATTTTATCTCATTGCAAAACTCAATTTTTAGTGTCTCAACCTAGTTAAAGAGTGTCTCTTTGTTTGGTTCATTGAATGAAAAAAAAAGTGAATCAAAGTGAAAGAAGTGAATCTCAAGTGAGTCCCACCCAAAATGTTTCTTTTTAATTTGAGCAAAAATGATTCTCAAGTGGGTGCTACCCAAAATGTTCCTTTCTAATTTTAGCAAAAACGAATCTCAAGTGGGTGCTACCCAAAATGCTTATTTTCTTATGTTTTCAATGCTGCACAAAATGAGGAACCATTTTAAATTTATGTGTCTTCATTCCTTTCTCAACTTCTACACTAGTTCCCTTAATTTCCTTTGTTCCAAACACAGCTTATGTGTATTAATGCTGTTAAAAAAACAAAAAGCTTATGTGTATTAATCAGCCATGTTAATTAGCATGAACTACATGATTGTTCCATAAATTTGTGCAACTTTATTCATCACACCCTTCATTTCCAAAAAATATCACCTTTTTTTTGACTCACATTTGGTAATATATGAATGTGTATTTTTGGACGGAAGAAAATTGTTTTTGTCTCCATCTTGTGACTAACATATTTTATTTTTCATGTATTCTTCAAAAGTTACTTTGAGGTGACAAAAAATCTCTCTTAATTATGGGATAATAACGTATTGTGAGTCTCTTAAGCATTAACAAAGCCAACATTGAAGTTTCAATTTCAAAGAACCTGCAACTCCAAGAATTTGATATTGTAAAAGAAAAAACTCCAAGAATTTGATGTTGCGGTAAAAGAATAGTTCTTAATTAGGTTCAAAGATTCTAAATTCGATCCCTTCTAAAATTTTAAGTCATAGCTTTCTTATCTTGAACTAGAGCAACGCATCCATTTATTCTTAATTTTTCTTATAAAAGACAATAAAATTTCAAAGACTGTAAACTGTGGGATAAAACCCGGTCAACCATTACCTTAAGCCTTAAGCCGGGCTTAGCCTATCATCATTGTCTCAAGTTGGATTTATCACTCATTTAAGTGCTGAGCTATAGCAACATTCTTTGGTCAGCACAATACAATTTGTGGTATTTCTTGTTGTTATTGCAGGTGCTTTGGTTGGCAATGTTCAATTCAAGGTATAAAACCTTGTTGCATCCCTCCACCATCAACTCATACCAAGTCATAAAACATGCTTCTAATTATGTTATTTTCACACCAATCATTATGTATTTGAGAAAAGTTCATTATATTTACGAATCGCATTAATAAGATTGGTGTATAAATTTTATATGATATATTTAGCTTGGAATGTGCTTAGTTCTAAATTATCTTTTATAATGCTTCTTCCTTGGCTTGATCACTGAATTACATATTTTGTGGGCAATAATTTATCTAACATTTTATTTTTTGTGGGCTATTTGATGTGGTCTCTTTTAGCACCGTAGCTGATGCACTTGTGATTTGTTATGTATTTTGACTTCTTGTTTTACCTCTATATTTTGCACGAAAATGTAGAGTTTTATTTTTTATTATGCATGGTTCCTTGATTTATTAAAAAAAATTCTATTTTTTTATTTATTTCACAGTGACCTAAAAATGTAACATCCTATTTTTTTGGATTATAAAAATAAAGATTTAATCGATATTTTTCCGATACGAGTATCAGGATGTATCGGACGAATATCGGTATCGAGTATGTATCGGATACGATACTTTACCATTTTTAGAGTATTTGGCTTCATAAATATCATTTCAGTCCCTGTATGTTCACGAATTTTTTTATTTTAGTCTCTGTATCTTTTTTTGTTGCAAATAAGTCCTTATATGTTGCACGATTTTTTGGTTTCGTGCAGATTTTCCTTCGGATTTTGTTGCGGATTTTATTTTATAGACTAAAACTAAAAATTCACGAACATACAGAGACTTATTTGCAATAAAAAAATATATAGGGACTAAAAAAAATACAGAGACTAAAAAAAATTCGCGAACATACAGGGACCAAAAGATTATTTAAGTCGTTATTGATCTCAAATTTACACATTCAAAAATAACTGTAATTTTTTTTAGTGGCAAATTGTGTTGGTTTTGATTTTTGGAAAATACCTGAAAGGGAAAATCACTGAAGAATTTACCGGGTTGAGTCACGACCAGGTCGCTCTCTTTAAGACATTTCACGGCTCTACCCAAAGTTTGTGCAAGGTAGACTATAAGCCGTGCGCCTCAAGGATAAAACAGCCCAGTTCACTGTTCGATTATCAAATGCACTGTTGATAATCGTTCGAGAAGTAACACCTTCTATACGGTAACGAATTACCGGTCAAATATGGTATGTATACTACTCAAAACCGAAGGGACAGAAAGATTAGATGAAGAGAATAAGGAACAACTCGTAAACACAAGTTGAAGGGAGAAAGAAGAAAAAGATTCGATCTTAGAGGAATTCTTTTTCGGTGTAGTTTTTGAACTGAGTGGGGTCCTCTATTTATGTAGAGATTTTGTAACTGTTTTAGCAAAAATTGCTACATCAATTACTCTAATGGATAAGATCAAAAAGAAACTTATCCAATAATCCGTTCAACAACATTTGTGGATGAGATCAAAAGAAACAAATCCACAATATAAACTAATGAGAGAAAGATAGGAAATTCAGTTGGATTCTCAATCTTATCACAACAACCATAAGCTAAAATTATGGGAAGTGATATTCATGAATAAAAATAATAATTATTATTATTTTCATCATTATCATGTATTTAAAATTAAATACCACTATCTAAACACTACTAATGTGTGTGTTCTATTTTATGTGGGACCCCCACACTCTATTTTTTCAATTAACACAATATTAGATCAAAGTTTAATTACTCAGTGTTTAATCTTCCAACCTTCCAATTTCTTTCTATCTTCACATCAATGTTCCAACAAATTGTTAGTTGTTATTATATTACAAAGATATGTTAGTTTTTCTCCTAGTCAGGATTTGAATGCTGGACCTCCTCCAAACTTCTTATAATCCTTAGCTCAACTAGTTTAGCCAATTAAGCTATCCATCCCACCTCTCAAAAATAACTGTAATAATTTCTCGACAATGTATATATGGAAAATAACATCTTTGCAAAAAATGAAAGAAACATTGATAAACTTAGTTTTGCTATTGTTGTTTTGATTAATGAAACTACTGAACTTTTTGGTGATATGATTCTTCATTTTATTTTATGTGTACGAAATTTTAAATAATTGCACAACCTTTGGTGAAATTCTTTTCAGCATAACTATTGTTAACATTTTTTTTTTACGACAAAGTCAATATAAACTCAAACACATAAATAAGGGAGTTGAGTTTCGAATTTCGATCATGACATCCAGTCTAACAATTTTAGCAATTTTTTGCCAATTGAGCTACGACTCGTAAACATTAATTAGATTGGTAAATGATTACATTGATTAAATATTTAAATGGAATTTATGTTATTGTTTAGTTTTTTTTTATATTACTTTTTATGTAATTAAAATTTGTTTATTTTGCTTCTGAAAAGATTCTTGTCTCTTAACAATATCAATGGCCAAATTCCACAAGCCAACAGAATCTTAATAAAAATAATCACATATAATTAACTACATCTCTTTACACACCAACAAACTATCTATATAAACAAGTATTGAATGTAAAATTATTACACTGGCAATACAAATAACAAAAAAAAGAAAAAGAAAAAGAGAATATGGGTTTTACCGAGAAGCAGGAGGCTTTAGTGACTAGTTCATGGGAATCATTCAAACAAAATCTTTCTAGCAATAGTGTTTTATTTTATACAATGTAAGTTTTATCTCTTATGAGTATTTTTGGTTTCTGGTTTCCCTTTTTAATTGTCATGTTAAAAGAGATAATGTAAATTAATTAACAAGAATAAGTTTGGTCTCTTTGATTAAAATAGTATATTAGAGAAAGCACCTGCAGCAAAGGGCATGTTCTCATTTCTTAAGGATTCAGCTGGAGTACAAGATAGTCCTAAACTCCAAGCCCATGCTGAAAAAGTGTTTGGATTGGTGAGTGTAATCTAATATCAATTAATTATTATTTTTCTCAATCTTCGCTCAACGTCAATGAATAATCTCTTAGAATTGTAGTTTTAATTAAAATTAATTACTGGACCGGTCAATTCAACTGATTGAACCGGCAACTAGAAAAATCATCGGTCCGATCAAGTATTCGGGCCACTTGTGTAGTATTCAACTTGATATTAAAATGTTTCGACTGCAGAAACTCAGCTAAATTCAATAAAAGTAGCTGGTTAGTATAAGCGGGTCAATATAATACAAGCGCGATAAAGTTTTCGTATATTTTTTTAGTTAGGTACTAGTATATCTTTAATTAAGTCTCATGCATCTTGTGTTTACTTGTTGAAAAATTTATCCAGTTAAAATTAGAAAATGAATTAAAAAATTTCTTATTGATAACATATAATCACATTCTAGTAAT